>JAJTUV010000366.1:0-600000 GCA_021653895.1 Mastomys natalensis
CCATAAATTTTCTAGAAGTTGGAGTGTAGATTAATACAATTCCTCATTGGCTTCAACTGTTCATGAGAACAAGAGATATTTATTTTTAAAACAGAAAAGATGGGGCAGGAGTGAAAGTCTGTGCCAGTTTATCTTTATTATGTTGATTTATATTGGAGGACCACTCTGGGTGGGCCACATCAGCATCTTTTCCTAAGCTGGGAATCCTCTACTGAAAAGGGAGAAAGTTGACCAAGCATTGAGATGCATCAATTGATCCATTGCTCTGTCCTCTTGACTGTGGCTGAAATGTGACCAGTTCTCTCAAGCCTCTTGCTCTGTAACTTTCCCTCAAGGATAGCCTGTAACCTGGAACTCTGAGCCAAATAAACCCTCACTCTCTGTTAAGTTGCTTTCATCAAAGTGTTTCATCACAGGGAAAAGGAACAAAGACACATATCCATGAGGTAGTCCACCTGCCATCTTCTTTTCTCCCTGAGTTCTTTCCCAGGAAGACAAACTTTAATTTCAATTTTTTATGTGTCAGGGAAATTCCTGTATAAAAAGAGTACTTTTTGCTGCTTTTGTACTGTCTGCTCTGAGTCTGGCTTTTTTGGGGTTTTGTTGTTGTTGTTTGTTTTTGCCCATAAAGGTCCAGGCTCAGACTGTCAAGATACAGTCTTTATCAAAGGCAACCTAACACTGCCATTTGCATATTCCAGACAATGAGAGGTGTCTGGGCCATCCTACAGGGTGAATCTCAGCCACATCCAGCTGCTGGGAACATGATGGGAATTGGTATACTGCATCTGAACCCCAGCAAGAGGAAAGGATTGTATCATAAGCCATCTAGACCTTCTCACACCCTTAGTAGAGGACCACCAGTACCCTGGTCTTCCGTCTCTTCATCCTTTGCTTGCTTTCTTGGCTCGCTGTCCTGGCATCGCAATAGTCGATAGTCCTTATCCCACCTCTACCTCAAACCCCATTGACTTTCCATCCTCTCCTCCTGTCTCTCTCTACTTAAAAGGGGAGACGAGCAGTGCCTGCATTGTCTATCATAGCTGCCCAATGATGGCAACTCCTAAACTCCAAATGAGCTGCAGGTGAGTTTAGTAGACATTATAAATCCACTGTAAATCCACCACACGTGTTTCCATAGCACCGCGTAATATTTTAAAAACTGGACCATACACGAATACAGTCCTGTGAATGACGTCCCTGTGGGGAAATACATCTGCCCATTTGAGTCATTTGAAGCCGAGGATGACTTCCTGAATTGAGACTTTCCCATTGTGAGTCCTGGAGGATCCTTCAAGGCACGACCTACGGTTCTCACTTCTAAGTGCTGCCTAAAGCACTTTGCGCACATAAGACTCTTGATGGATTGGTATTCAGTGGAACATGACCTGTCAAATTACTAGCACTTATCAAACCTGAGGATCTTAATGGTGCAACACGTGAGCCGGCACCGAATAAGCAGGTCTCACAGGGAGAACAGGCTGGAACTGGAAAGAGAGGGCTTGGGCAATGCACTTCAGCATCAGCAGAAGCTGTGCTGAGAAGTCTGAGCTCCTAAACACATAATTTCTAGTGGGAATGGTCCGTTCTACTGGACGAAAATGGTAGGCAGACTTCACGACTTAAGATAAAAAGAATTTTCCTTTGTGTTACACAGGTGACTGAATTATGAAAATAGTCAGATTTTTCTAAGTGATTTTTCTTAAGTTAGCATACAGAGTGGTGGGTTTCATGAATTTTCACATCTATGTGAAATGGTTTTTGTCCTCATTCATTCTTCCCATCCCCTATCATCCCTGCCCTTCGTAGTTTCCTTCCTCTTCCCAGAGAACCCCCTGCCCTTTGCTTTCCTGCCACCAAAGTTCTAGTATGTTTGGTCCTTCTCCGCCTTCCTTTTAGATTTCCTTTTGCATCTCAGATCTTTTTCCGCTTTCATTTGCTGAACATACATTTATTTTAATCGTCTTTAAGAAGTTGAATTGTGAACTCTAGAAATTATCGTTTAAAATCAATCAGGCATGGTGGCAAACACCATTAATCCCAGCACCTGGGTAGCAGAGGCATTTGAATCTCTAAGTTCAAGGTTAGCCTGGTCTACAGAGTGAGTTTCAGGACAGCCAAAGTTATGTATAAAAGCACTGTCTCAAATCAAAAAATAAAATAAAATCCGCCCAAGATAATATTTTGGTCCAAACTTTCTCCCACTAAGACTTATGCATGTATCTTTCAAAATAAGCTTCTATTATAAATACTATGGTTAATATGTCTTTGACCTAACCATATGATGTAAATATTTTTAATGAGTCATAATTAGTCCATTATAAAAATATCCCATTGTAGTTCAGACTATAATATGATTAAACAATATCTTTTTTATATTAAGGTTAGCCCAGCATTATTATTATGAAATAACTCTGCAATAGGCATTCTTGTAGGTATATCTCCATAAATATACCTTATAGTTTATTATTTAACTATATCATTTAAATTATAATACATATTTTCTCTCCTTTTTAGAAAGTTTATCACTTTTATCTATTGATTGTGTGTGTGCGTGTGTGTGTGTGTGTGTGTGTGTGAGAGAGAGAGAGAGAGAGAGAGAGACAGTGAGTGCCTACTAAGACCAGAAGAGGATATCAAATCCCCCAGTGCTGGAGGTACAGGTGGCTGAGTGCCACCCTTGTAGGTACAGGGAACAGAACTCAGGTGCTCTGTAAAAATAATACTTGCACTTAACAGATGAGCCATGTCTCTAAGCCCCACACTTTCTCTTCCAGAGATTATACACATCCCTTATGGCCAAATCTGCCTTAGAAACCATATATTATAAAGATGATGAAATTATACATTATATGTTACCAATAAACTAGCACAGAATTATATTAATCATTATGTTTATTGGAATATATCTCTCATGTAATTTTGTTACAAATTCAATTTGCATCACCAGATAAATCTTTTAATTTCCAGAGCTTTTTTTAGGTTTGTAATTGTAGAGATGATATTATGTACTTTACTAATTTACATATTGTTGATGTCTAGCGAAATTGAACTATTTGTATTCAATCAGCTATTCATATCATTTTTCATATATTGCCTGTTTGGGGCTTTTCTATAGTTTTCTTAGGGTGTTTGTCTTTTTCCTGATGGTTAACAGGTTTCATATATGTGTCTACCGTGTAGTCGAATGTTTTAAAAAGATGTGTCTGTCTTTTAAAATGCTTTGTTAGTGTTTATCACAGTTGGCTTTTACATAAAATTGTGCTGATGAGTTTTTTCCTTGTGGAACGTCTCTGTGGTGTCATACTTGGGAAGCTCTTCCTAGTTCCAAAAGATTCTAATCATTAATCTGCATTATCTAGTACTTTTAGTGGTTGACTGGTTTCATTTCTATATAGCTTCCATCTGCCTAAATTTTAATTTGATGTTGGCTGTGATACAGGCTTCAATTAGAGGACATAGACCATTTGCTAAACTTATCTTCGCTTTCCCACTGACTTTAAGTATAATTCTCAGTACATACAGAACTTAAATACACATGTATGCTTATCTCCATCTGCTTCAGGACCGTTTATTTCCTTCTGTTTACCTGACCTTCTCTTCCAACACCAATTCCACATTATTTCCATGATTACATAGAATGCTCTCTGTCTATAAGGACTAGAGGAGAGGAGAGACCATTCTATGGAGCACAGAGGATTTTTAGGACAGTAACAATGCTTCCTATGGATCCTGTCATTCTGGGAACGTGGCCTTATTTGGCCATCCAAACCCTATTGCAAACTGTATTTTCTATGTGATGATGCTGATTGAACCAGTATGGGGTAGGGATTGGATGGTGGGGAAGCTCTGTGTGAGTGGAACAGCACTTGTGGGAACCCTCTGTACTTCTCTTCTTGATTTGGCTGTAAATCATTCCGTAAAATAAAGATACATTAGAGTAAAACAAATGCTAGACAATGCTGCTGAAAGCCTGGCATTTTCCCTGTGAGGAATATAAAAAGGCTAATAGAGCATCCGCTAGATTACATTGTAGCAAAAATTATGATTCAAATACTATGTTATTACAATGTTTCTCAAACTCTGTAGTGAAGTACCAAGTTTTTTAAATCCCATTTTCTATGAGAGCTCAACCCTCTTCGTTGTTTCTTGAAATCTATTTGCTATACTTGGATTAGTTACAGTTTCCATTATGACAGAATGCCTGGTATAAGCAATTTAGAGGAAGGTCTCACTGTAATCCATGATTTTGGAAACCTCAATCCATCATAGCAGGGAGGGTCAAAGTTGAACAGTGCACAGTATAACCTCCAACAAGCAGAGGAAAGACCTAGAAGGTGTCCAGGCTTTCATCAGCTGACTGAGCTGGATTTTGATGTGAGCAGCACTAATATTCTGTGCTGGAGCAAATTCCATCATTCGGTCATCTTAGTGTACTAGTGATGTCAGAACAGTAGGTTCAGGCAGTGGGAAGACGAAGGACTCTTGACCCTACTCCCACTTCTATTGCAGAATAGATAGCTATCTCATTAATTGGTTCCTTTGAGTTTCATGTTCCAGTATCTCTTCATCTGTTACAGGAATCAGTACCACAAGTCTATGAAGGAACTTTATAAATTTTCACAGTGGGGAGATTGGGGATCCCTTTCTGATTTATTCATTGCTATTAATAATTTGAATTGGAAATATCCCCCCAGTTTCATGTTTTGAAGGAGTGTCCTTCAGTTGGCTGTCCACCCAGATAGATTTAAACTGTCAAACTTGACATAAGATCTCAGAATCATCTGAGAAGACAAGTTACATCAATTGAAATGCCCATATAAGATTTAACCTGTGGCCTGGGACCACTCCTATGATTTGTACCACCAGTCTCACTGTGGGTGGTACAATTCGCCTAGGCTGGTGATCATTGCCTTATATAGAAAGCTTGAGTCTGTAAGCAACAATGAAGAAGTCAGCATTTCCTCTATGATTTCTGATTCAAGCTCCTGCTTGATTTCTTCCCTTGACTTCCCTCAGGGATGGAATGTGACCCAAAAGTGAAAGCCAAATAAACCCTTGCTTGCCCTGAGTTGCTTTTTATCATGGTATTTTGTCAAAGCAACAGAATGAAAACCAGAACAACTGGTAATGCTAGGTGGAGACACTGTGGATCCTTTAAGGGGGAGGGTTACTGATAAAAGGTCATGTCGACCAGCTGTTTGAAGGTTATATTGCATCCTTGGTTTCTGTTCTCTGTACTTCCTGGCCTGCCATGATGTGAGTGGCCTCTGTCACATGACTCCACTGACATCCACTGAGTGACTCTGCTCTCCCTTTCCCACTATGAGGGGCTAAAACACTGTGAAACTGTAAGCCTCATGAATCGTTCAACCCTTGTTCCTGCCAAGGATTGTGGCCATAGTGAAACAAAACTAACTAGAATAATTGCTTTATTTTACTTGATCCGCCCATTCACTTGGTCATTGTGAATTTATTATAAGTCAATCCCTATGTTTTTCATGCACCCTAAATGAGATGGGAATGAGGGAAAGAGAGACTTATTATCCTATTCCCTGTGTCTCCTCACTGTGAGTCTAGACAGGAACACTGAACATATGAAGTAGTGATGGCAGATGGGGAGACTGGGCCAGGGAGATGTTCTTGCCGCTGCCACTTTAGTACACTAATCTAGAAGAGGCTTCTCCTCCTCAGCTTACTGGCATATTTAATGTGCAGTGGCACCCTGAGCGTTGTGAGCTGCATAGCAATACCCCCAGCTTTAACCTACAGGCGATAGCATCTGGCCCCTCTATTTACAGCAGCCCTGTATTTGATGTGTATTTCACTTAGGGTAACAACAACCTGGTTGAAAAGCACAGATTTAGAACCTCCTAAGACACAGGCACTGTGCTAGATACTGTGCAGAATAAAGAAATAAGACAGTGCAGGCCTCGCCTTGTGTGGTTCACTCGCGTGCAGATTCTGTATCTAGAGTGGGCATCGGAGGTGCCTAGATTCCTCGCTGAAGCCCAGCTTTTCAAGTACTATAGTTTTTAATATAGCAGGTCCAGAGTGCTAGAGATGTATCAGGTGATGCTGCTATTGTAAGATCCCCCAGGACACATTTTAGGTGTTACCAAGCTTCTGGCTTCATCTTTCAGATATGTAGTACCGGTTCCTGTTGTGGCCAAAACTACAGCCAAATGAATTCCTTCATTCAAACTAATTTGTATTTTATATGTTATAACTTAGGCATTGGGGACAATGAGGCTCAGTGAGCAAAGGGGTTTGCTCCCAAACCTGAGTTTGATCCCAGGATCCACAAGATAGAAGAGGAGAACCAACTTCTACATGCACACTGTGGGACATGTGCTCCCTCACTCCTTCAACCCGCACATGCTCATAGATTCAGATAGACAATTACGATACCATTTTAAAATGTTTAAAAAGGAATTTGGCCTCAATTAACTGATTAGTCAACCCACAGTTAATGGAATGTCAGAGGAAAACCAAATAGAGGGGCCTGTACATTGGAGCAGTAGCAGCAAGTAATGGATTTTATATAATATATTCATTTTGGCCTCCTTCCAAATGAGCAAATCAGTGGCAGTGAACAGGCTAGCCCAGAAATGAGAATGTTACCTAATTTTATAGTTTACATGGAGGTGAAGCTTCAAACTTTGACACCAGGTTTTTTACAACCTGCTCATTTACAATTGGGGACACTTTAGTATAAGAACACGACACAGGCAATTCACATGGACTCAGGCACACACATCTACTCACATTTATTTCCCTTCTGTCTGTAGCATCCTTTATGTGACAGAAATGGCCTGCATCAGCATAGTCTGTCCACACTAGCACATGGAGGACTCCACCTAACACTATTCTGTATAAACTGTCAGTTCATCTAGGGACAGCTATTTCCGCTCATTGTGGTGATACCACTGAACGTTGTATTTTCTCTGAAAAGTGTCACACACCCTTAGGAGGAAGTGGGGTGTGGTGTTAATACAGCAGTAAACACAGAACTGTGTTGCCATTGGTGTCCCCTGCAGTGATGGCTCACTGCTGTTTCTCGTCCTGTCCCTGATGCCACGTCACAGCACTCCTCATACTATAAGAGGGCAAGAAAATGAAGCCCACTGTCTCCTTTCCTGATCCCCTCTAGGAGGAGAAGCTAACCCCAAACTGAGGTCTTATAGCTTCTCTGAAGTTAACTTCCAATTACATCCATGTATCCAGTACAACACCTTACAACCCAGTTGGTCGTTTAGCCAGTGTCTATTGAATAGATGTTTGAGTCAGTTCATCTACTTGGCCGGTAGTTTAGGCTTATTCTAGGCTTACAAATTGATCCCTGGTGTGAGTTGTTATATTTTCATTAAGAAGCACTTCAGAGACTATATGGGAAAATCTTCTAAGGATATCTGGGAAAACCATAACTTACTTCTCCACTGGCCACTCACGAGCATTTTCTATGGGTTAACTCACTGAATCTTCAGAACATGGACAGACCTAATCCCTCAGAGACTCCTAGGAAGTATATCTACTTTATGCCTTGATTTGCACATAGAAGAACATAGTCACAGGGTTTCAGACATTTGCTTAAGATATGGAAATGGGGTATGATGGAGTTGACTTTATTCTGAGGTGATCTCATTTGCAAACCTATGAGCACTGTCATCTTTTCGCTCATCCCAGAGTCCCTATGCCCATGTGTATTGCCAAGCAAGGTTAGATGACCGTGAAGACCCTGTACCCAGGGACTTCACCCTCAGCTTCTCCTCAAGGTGCCCTTTGATTCAGGCCCAGGCCCAGATTTGGCTCACCTGTACCAAGTGGTACAGTTTTCTTCACCAAACACCAGCTTAGCAGAAGGGAGGAGGAGAAGTCACATTTGTCCCTCAGAAGATGGCAAAGCCACAGCATCTCAGAGATAGCTTTGGGACTGTTGAGACAATAGCACCATAGAGCTTATCTTTTCAGGGTCAATTTGACACAAGAAACAGAACCTTAGATTATCTCTCCTCCTGTAAAAGGTGACATCTCCATGCTTGCCATTCCACAGACAGAATTGCAGTCTGGGTTCAGTTACATACCCTGTCTCAAGGGAAAGAGGAAGAGGGGAATGGAAAAGGACACTGGACATCCTCTGGCCTCTGAATAGTTGCATAATCAGATGCACCCACATATATACATGCTCAGAAACCACACATATACACTGCCCTACACACAAACATACACCAGACACACACATACCCAAGAGACCTTTGCATAAGCATGAAGTAAAAAGTCTGGGTGCTAAGCATTGGGTTCTAGCTTAATTGACAATGTTAGGTTTGTCTATAAAATAATGTTTTCCGTGCTTAGTGTTCGTGTTTGGGAAGATAGGCATGGTAGAGTATTAAAACGAACCACAGATTCTTTAAGGGTCTTCTAGTCAGGAGAGCCTATCACCCACCCCTGGAGGCAAAGCTGTCCCAACATCTTTGATCAGTTATATATGTGGCAGAAGTTCATTGTCTGAGTTCTGTGCCTAGCCTTGAAAGGCCCAGCAGTATCCTTCCCTCTCATCCTTTTCTAGAGCAAGTGCCATATTGACAAGCCCAAGACACTCCCGGGAGGATAAGGGAACTCATGGAGAGAGAAGCAGAGCTGTCCTAGCTGTCCCCACTGTGCCAGCTCGCATGCCATAAGATCTGAGCTGTCCAACTGAGCACATTTCTAATTGATGACAAGTAATTGCAAGCAACAAATAAAACGGATGGTATTTAAGTCTCAGAGTCATTTGTTGTGCAATAAAAGATAAATCAGATAGCAGGAATGATGGGTAAAGCACAGTTGTGGTTTTCATGGGACCCAAAGGAAACATGTAAGTTCACAAATCCTCAGGCTGCTACATATATTAAGTCTCTCAGAAACTAAACTAATGCTGCAGATCTGTAATACCAGCTACTTGGAGGAGATCACACATCCAAGTCTTGAAGGATTCCTTAGGTTTCGTCTCTAGTGCTATTAAAGAAAAAGAAACCAAGCATACCGCCCAGTTTTTATCATGAGTGAGATTGCAGGAGTGAGAAAATAAAATTGGTTGTGGGAAAAAAAAGTCTTAATGGACCAAGACATACATGGGGCGCTTGAAGGATGGACAACTCCAAAGATGGTCACTAGGTATGGGCATAGATGGGTCAAGACATGGAAACAGGAGCAGTGTAAACGGAGTCCTCAAGATGGACTCAGGGTGCTCTTAGCAAATGGAGTCCCAAGTAGCCTGCAACACCTACAAAGTCCTGCTGTGGGTCATCACTAATTAAACTCAAAACATAAAGGCTTTGAAATGTCAGACTGAAGATTATATATGTATAGTCTTTCTTTTGTTTTTTTTTTTGTTGTTGTTGTTGTTGTTGTTGTTTTCTGAGACAGAGTTTACTGTATAGCTCTGGATGTCCTGGAACTTGCTTTGGAGACCTGGTTGGCATGCCTCTGTCTCTCTGCCTTTACTTCCCAAGTGCTAGGATTAAAGGTGTATACCACCACTGCCCAGCTAAGAACTATGATTTAACTCAATGAAGATTCACCACAATTTCTTAGGCAATCGGCCAATTTCATCATAATGATGCTTTTGTGGCTGTATCCATATAAGTAGGACTATGTGGTGGGGTTTTCACATCTTGCTATGTCAGTAACTAAAGAACACAGGTGAGAACCAGGGAAGCATGTAACTTTAAAGGTCATCCCAATGACCTAACTGTCATCCAGGCTCTCCCTTCCAAGGCTCTATGGCCTTCAAAATAGTGCCACAATCTAGGTGTCTTAGTTAGGGTTTCCATTGGTGTAAAGAGACACCATGACAAAGCAACTCTTATAAAGGACAACATTTAATTGAGGCTGGCTTGCTGGTTTGGGGTTTAGTCCATTATCATCACAGCAAAACGCATGGCATCATGAAGGCAGACATGGTGCTGGAGTAGCTGAGAATTATACATCTTGTTCTGAAGACAAACAGGAAAAGACTGGCTTCCAGGCAGCTGGGAGGATGGTATCAAAGCCCACCTCCACAGTAGCATACTTCCTCCAACAAGGCCACACCTACTTCAACAAGGCCATGCCTCCTAATAGTGCCCTTTCCAGGGCCAAGCATATTTACACCACCACACTAGGTACCAAGGGTTCAAAGTATAAGCCTATGGGAGACATTTCAAATATTATAATAATCAATTATTTCAATTATTGTAATAAGATTATAATAATCATATTTTGCTAAGCAATTATAATTATGAGTCAAATCTTTTCTTTCTTCATTCCCAGGTTTAATTCTAATTACAGAACATTTTCTCTTTTGCATGTTAAACATTTTGAGGCAAGTAATAACTATTGTGTTCTGTGTGTCTGTTTGGTGATTTGATTGATCTGAGGGTTTTGAAACAGTTCTTGAAGCTGGTCTAAATAGCCTAGGTTGGTCTCAAACTTATGATCCTCCTGTCTCAACCTCCTGAGCCCTGGGAATATAGACAAGTGCAACCATGTCTGATTAGGCAACTGGTTTTTGTTCTGTTTGTTTTTGTTTCTTATTTCCTTTTCACCCTTCTTAAGCACTGAGATTCTAAAGTATAGCAATGAAATATTGTCCATTTTTTTAAATTAAAAAATATACTAAGTGCTAGGGAGTTGGCTCCATCAGTAAAGTGTTTATTATGCAAGTAAAAGGACCTGAGTTCAAAGCCCGAGCCCCTGGTGAAAAAGTCCATCATGTCTGTGTTTTTAATTCCAGTGCTGAGGAGACACAATGAGTAAGATCCCTGGGGCTTGCTGACCAGCTGGTCTAGCAAAATTCATGATCTCTGGGTTCAATGAGAGGGTAGAGAGCAATTGAAGAGGACAACCAACATCAACTAATTGCCTAAACACAGAGAGAGAGAGAGAGAGACAGAGAGATAGAGACACAGCAAAAGAGAGAGAGAGAGAGAGAGAGAGAGAGAGAGAGAGAGGAGAGAGAGAGAGAGAGACATGGAGATAGAGACAAAGAAAGAGAGAAGGGGAAACTCCAGTCATTGAGCACATAAGAACATCCATCTTCTGCCTGTAAAAAATGCTGGGAAGTTTCCTTTGGTATCCACTTCCTTTCCAACTCCTGAACATTCCATTTGAACACCATGTATCTTTACAGGTGAAAGAAATACATGAGCAAACCCCCAGAATTCTCAGTTCCTGGGACCTAGTTCACATACCCTGACAGTTATACCTAACTCTGAATAGCATCAAATTTGTAAGCCAAATACAAATCTGAGCACATCTAACCATGAAAACACTCAGCTTGGGAGCATGAGGTGTCTTCAGAAATTTCAAATATATGTAATGATAGTATTTTTTAGCAGTGATAGCAAAAGCATAGACGATTGCCTGGGTATGTGGCTATCCATCATGATAAGTGCTAAAACAAGATGATTGTATCAGAGAGTTGCAAGTACTATATGAGAGGTATATGTAGGGTTTTATGGGGACATGCTAGACACAGGTCACATCATTCAGCCAAGATATGCCCGTAAAAGACTGTTTATCCTCTCCAACTGCCCTGTTTGATACAAATCAATGAAGAGGAGAGAGACTATTAGAAAATGTATCAGAGTTTTACTGTTGATAACTAGCATTTATTGAGAGTTTACCAGGTGCCAATCCCATTCTAAGCATCTTTCCTGTGTTTGCCCATTTGCTTCTCACCGCCCTTTGAGAGTACTAATGGTGATAGCAGTGCTTTCAAATGAGCAAACAGGCTAAGAGAGGTTAAATAACTCCCGCAGCTGAGCTCAGGAGAACATGTATCTTCTGCCTGTGACAAGTGCTGGGAAACCTGCACAGGAGTGCACTTCCTCTGCAGCTGTCTGCAGCTCCTTTTGAATGTCAGATAGATGTCTTTGCACACACACACACACACACACACACACACACACACATACACACGGGAAGAAATAATGGACAATATTACCTTTGAGAAGTTCCTCCTTTGACAAAAATGCATTGAATGCCTAGTATAGATGAGATGGGGAATTGGCTGTAGAAGCACGTAAATGGTTCAGCATCTATGTGGGAGCTTTGACCTTGCTCCCACAATTCAGTCTCAGTAGGAAAGACATTCGGGAACACGAACACACATGTGCACACACGCACGTGTACACAAACACATACACACAGAGTTATATATATGTAATATATACATTATATATAGTATATTACATATATACATCATATTACATATATATACAATATATTACATATATACATTATACATTAATATGTGTATTACATATACTGTATATATAATATAATTGCATATAATATATCTAATGCATATTACATGTATTGTATACATGTGTGTTTGTGTATGTGTGTGTGTGTGTTTTTATACATATATATATGGATGATTATGAGTATCTCCAGAACTCCATTCATTCTCCTTCAGGGACAAGAACAATACAACTTCAGTTTGCACTCATGCAGAGACTTGGTACATTCTTGTACATCGACATTGTCAATGAGCCTGTCTGCTGAGTTTGTGATGCATCCCAAGGATCAAGCAAGAGACACTCCATGCACACTTCTACCAAATCCCTGTGTGTAATGGCTTTGATCTGGAAACTTGGGCATGGGGAAAAAAGCGTTGAGATTTGCATGAGGATTGAATAGCTCAAGAAGATAGAGAAGCAAGGAATGCCTGGCCACTGGACCAGATAATGGTTTGAGACTCAGACTTTAGAAGTGGCTGCAACCCAAGAAAATACGGCAGTGATGGTCCAGCAGTGTCCGCAGGAGACCAAGGGACCCTGGAGGGATGTGTAAATGCAAGGTGATGGAGGAAGAAACTAGAGACTGAGTGAAGCTTCATGGATGGGAAGGTGCAGAAATGCAGGAGGGATTAAAATAGGAAGATATTCCAGGGACAAGGGAGAGTTTAAGTCTAACGCTTGGAAACACTGCAGTTCTGCAGATGCTAAGATGATTCAGGTTGCTGCATAGAGGTGTCAGGGAATAAGTGACCATGATTGGCTGGGGTTAGGGATGGAACCTGCTATATACAGTGTACAACGAAAAAGGTGATATAGAATTAAGCTCTGAAGAAAGGCAAGGAGGTGGGGCAGGGATCATGCAAATAGGTTGTGAGGCAAGAACAAGGGGGTTGGTCAAAGCAGAGAGCCAGGCTGAGTGTCATGACAGTCATTGAGATGGGAGAATAAAGGAAGGGCTGAGATAGTCAGAGGGCACTGGGACAGGACTGACTCTCCCAGTGTTTGGAGACAGAGGCCAGAGGGCCTCTAGGTTCTAGATTAGCCTGGTATATAGTGAGTTCCAGGTCAGCTAGTGCTATATAATGTGGTCCTACTTTAACAACAAAAAAAAAAACCTTTTAATTAAGAAATGGGGAGATTTGAATGGAAAGATGGCATGTCCCAGTGGTCGGTATGTACAATGGGAATGTGTATGGAAATAAGAGAGAGAGCTGAGGGGTGTAACTTTATCCATCAGCTAATTATATGGAAGGACTTTATCCCTTCCCTGTTAGAAATGGCTTGGCCTATAGTCATCTTCCATACACATGTGTTGTGACTTGCAAGACTTCTGTGGATAGTGAGGGAAGATGAAATGGATTGATGTTTTCAGCTCACGAAGAGAACTTTGAAAGCTCAGTCCTAGGTGTCCTGTAATATGTGTACATTTGTATACAACAAGTTCTGCTTTCTATTTTAATAGCCAAGAAGTCCCTCTTCCCCCATGAGCTCTGAGCCCCCAAGAGTGAGTCACAGAACTTGTCTATGTTAATTTCATCCTCCAGTGTTTATCACAGGTCTTTATTCCTGACTCGTGTCCACATGATGCCTGCTCTATCTTCCAGATATTTTATCATGTCCCTGTGACCAGACTGTTGGACAGGGAGCCCCTGACTAGGCTGGAAGACATTAGCATTGAATAAACTGTCGGCGTGGTCTGGGTGAAGATGTAGAATAAATAAATCTGAGGAAGTTACAAATCTGCATCACCTTTTAAAATAAGAAATCTCTGCTGCCTACGCAAGTCCCCTGTAACATAAACCCTGGCAAACCTAGAGACTTCAATCTATTTCTGAGGCAGATTCAGTCTGAGCAGCTGCTGCTGCCCAGTTAGGAGCCCAACCTGGAAATAGTGCACTATGAGTCACCAAAGGTCCGGGTGGTAGTAACTTGGGCTCTGTGAGCCAACAATCCCCCCAAATTCAAGTCAAAATGACTTTCTTACCTTTACTAGTATCCTATGAACTAGAAGGAGAAGAAGAAAGAATATTGCTGCTACTGAGCACTGGATGGTAATTCTCAGACCTAGGAGAACTTAAGAAGCAGGCCAAAAAGAAAACCTACTGCTGGGGAGATGGTCTCAATGGATGAAGCATTTGTCTCACAAGCACAAAGACAGGGGCTCAGATACCCAGCACCTACATAAAAGCTAGGCAAGTGTGACAATAACCTGTAATACTAACACCCAAGAGGCAAAGATTGGGACCCTGGGACAAGCCGGCTAGCTAGAGTTGCAGGAATTCATAAGCTGTGTGTTGAGCCAGAGAACCTCCTCTGATAGACAAAATAGAGAGGAATCAAGAAAGACACTTTATGTCACCTCTAGGCCTCTGCATAGGCATATACACACAAGTACATGTACCCATAGACGTGAAGACGCATACTCATCACACACACACCACACACACACACACACACACACACACACACACACATACACGCATGCACACAAGAAGTTAAGTATATAGGAAAGGTATTAAATGAGGTGAATGGCAGAGATGGAGAAGCAGATGCAGAGACACACTAAGGGTGCGGAAGAGCTGCTTCAGTGGTAAAGAGCACATGCTTCTCTTTCAGCCGACCAGAGGTGGGTTCCCAATATCACATTCAATGGCTCACAGCTGCCCATATCTCCAGATCCAGGTGTTTAACTCCATCTTCTGGCTTCCTTGGCTATGCACATGCATTCCCACACACATATGACACACATGTAAATAAAAACAACACAAATCTTACAAAAGAAATCACACCGAATCTTGAAAACTATACCAAACACTGTGATGATTTCTAGCTAAAGCTCTGAGACAACATATTAAGAATGCAGGCATTTATGAAGTACTTTGCCTTGAGGATGAGACACAATCATATTGTGGTCAATGGTTTAGAGGTCTTTAAGTGGCTCATAGCATTCAGGAGCTTAATTGCTTGTGTATGTTTGAGTGTGTGTGTCGCTGACAAGAGCAAACCATATTGAAAATATCCAAAATAAATATGAATCAGCTGCTCACTGCTGGGAGCCAATTCCATGACACACATAAATAGACTATGTAAGAATGTTGTGGTGTCATATTTAACTGGCGTGACTAAAATAGACTCCGTTTTAATAAACTCCTTTTCTGGTTACTGTGTTTTGGGCACCTACTTGAAGAAACAAAACCTTGAAAAAAATGTTTCCCTTGCTGTGTGGCTATCAAACATGACTGTTATATTGAGCAGAATTAACCCTTAGTTCTCACAATGAAGGTTAGCCACAGACTTTCCAAAGAACTCTTCTTCGAGCCAGTCTGCTGTTAAAAGAGAGTCCAGTAACATGCTTCACAGAGAAGGAAATGAACGCAATTGTTCAGATGGATAGCAGACCCATTGCAAGTGCTGGCTGTCCGAGATAAAACACTAAGTGGAGATGTAATGCTAAAAATAATACGTCTTAAAGCCCCACACTTACAGTGTTTGTCTTTTGTCATTTTTCTAGGGAACAACCATGTCACCGTTTCTTCGAATTGGTTTATCCAACTTTGACTGTGGGACCTGCCAAGCTTGTCAGGGAGAGGCCGTGAACCCTTACTGTGCCGTGCTTGTCAAAGAGTATGTGGAATCAGGTAAATCAATTGGGGTCAAGGTTGGGGAGGAAGAAGAGGAGGTGATGGCTAGACTAGACAAGCATGTGGGAGACAAGACCTTCCAGGATGTCTGAATTTCACAGTTTAGGACACAGGTGCCCAGCAAAGGCCAAATTCTTTCTTAAGGACCCAGGCTTAGTGGTGGCCTTTGACCAGATCTAATCCACTGCATCATTTCCCCCACATAAACAAAGATAACGAGAATATTCAGTTGGGGAAATTAGGTAAGGAGAAGTAATCTACTGAGAAGGATTATATTATGAATTACCTGTACCAATAGCTCACTGTTTTCAACAACTATAGGTAAATTAACTCTAATTCTAGATCTTGGAATCAACTTTAAAGACTATAGTATGTAGTCTATGTAGACTATATAGACTATATACCTATATACCTATGTAGACTATATACCTATATACCTACATAAACTATATACCTATAGTCTTTATAGTCTTATACCTATAGGTAAACTAACCCTAATTCTAGATCTTTGGATCAACTCTAAAGACTATAGGTATATAGTCTAAGTAGACTATATACCTATAGTCTTTCTAGTCTATATAGGTATGTAGACTATAACTCAGTGACTATAGGTAAATTAACTCTGTCTAATCCTAGATATTGGAATCAACTGTAAGTGTTATGTCTGTTGTATCATTGCCTCAGCTGAAGAAGTTAGGAAGGATCCTTAATTAGCTAGTATTCTGCATGAATACTTCTGTTTTATTAACTGTGACTATATCCAGGTAATTAATAAGGAGAAACCTGGTCATATACCCAAGATTGATTTTGTTTGTTTAGGTAGCTCTGTCAAAACAATCCCATTGGGTAGGGAATCCATTGATGATCAAGCCTTCCGGTTCCCTCTTGATCCACACCCCAGCATTTTAATATTCTTAAATCTCTTCTAAAGGAAAGATAGAAAGCTACATCACCCAAGACCTTCCCAGCCTCACCCAGTCCTATATCCCTGCATATAGACTGTAACTGTATCTCAATCCATTCACACACATACAAAAAGTGCATTTGGAGAGCCACTTTGAGGGTCCTGGAGCTAGAGCAGAGAGAAAAACACAGTAAAAGTGCCCATAACGAGGGATATCCCTCTAGAGTTTCCAGTCTCACAGAGGAAGACAGGCAGTAAGCAAAGTTAAGAGTGTTCTGACTAGCAGTGAGGGATGAGAAGATAAAGCAAGTCAAGAAAGGGCCCAGAGAAGGAAACCTTATTCTCGATGGAATGCCCCAGAAGGGTCTCTGTCAGGGGTTGGGAGCGTTTGTGAACACAAGAGGAAATTGAGGCTTGCTTGAGATCTTCTAGCCAGATGCTGGCAGTTCTGAACTCTGGGGGTTATACATCACACCATGCCCCCCAGCTGCCATCTTCCTTCATCTCTCTAGCTGTTCCAAATGCATCAAAGCTTAGAAGACTGGATGCTCTTGATTTCTCTTCCATACAGAGTTCTCCACTGTCTTAAAAGCGAAAATGCTGGTTGCTCCCACCTTAAACCCTTTCAAATGTCACGGACATCTTTGAAGTGTAAAATGGCTGAGTTCTTTCAAACTGCCTTTGACTTAATGGGTCTCATAGATCTGCTCCTCTTCCCAACCTCGAGTCTCACTGACATTTACTTCCTGCCAAACTTCTCTTTTCTTTACTTTCTTTTTTAAAATTTTCTCTTCCTCTTCTTTTGTCCTTGCTTTTGAACTTGATCTCAGCCATATGGATCAAGAGACCTTGTCAGAAAAAGAAACAAAACTCGTTTTTGCAATAGATTACCCAGTAGACTTTGGATATTTAGTATTTCTATTCAGGTTACGTTCTGAAAAGAATCACTCTAGACAATACCTCGTTCAAAGATTCTTTCTTGTAGAATTTGAACATGCTGCCATATTTAGGGTGTGGGGTTGCATTTTCCATGATGAGTCAGGGGAAAGGGGGCAAACAGGAAACAGAGCTGTTAGCCTGGGAGTCTTTGAAAGCAGCAGCCCTCACTGATCACACTAGATAGATTGCTGGTTTGTTTCAACCATCACTTTGACAGTCTATAAACACCTGGAAAGAAAGCCTTAATGAATTATCTAGATCACGTTGGCCTGTGAGAATGTCTTTTTGGGGATTATCTTGACTGTCAAGAAGACCCAGTCCACTTGGGTGGCACCATTCCCTAGGCAAGGTTCATGAGCAGTATAAGAGCAGAAAAACTAGTCAAGAGCAGGCATTTAAGCAAGTAGGTTGCATAAATGCATTGCCCTCTGCTCTTGACTGTGGTTATACTATGACTGGCTGCTTGACTGAGTTCTTGGCGTAACTCCTTCCCCACCTCTACACAGACTGTAACCTGGGATTTCCACCCTTTCTCTCCTAGGTGACATTTTGTCAGGGTATTTTTATCACAGCAACAGAAATGAAATTAGAACAAGATTCTGAGTTATGGCCTATGTTGTAGGTAATACTTAACCTAGTGACTGAAAGTGTACAGTAAGTAGCTTGCCTCCTGGATGCCTGCCCTTCTCTGAGCATGGTTGTGATAAGGAATAATTTGACAGGGACATTAAGAGACTATGATCAATAATAACATTGATTTTCAAGGAACCCAATCTATCATTCCTATTTTAATCTAACCATAAAAATCTTCCCTTCCCTTTACAGGGGCTCATGAGCTCCCAACCCCAAACTGAGGAACTCTTAACAGCTGGTGATTTCTGAGGGGCAGTCAGTTCTTTAATGTGTGCTGTAGTTTCAGTCTGATGTCCCACTCAATGAATAACTGAATACAAATGACTATATTACAAAAGAAAGAAAAAACCATGACTCAAATTTGGGAGTAAGTAGGGTGTGGAGAGGGGAACAGAAGTGGATCTAGCAGAAACTCTAAAGAGAAACCGGATGCAAACTATCATGATACATTGTATGCATGCATGAACTTCCCAAAGAATTAATGAAATTTTATATTAATTTTTAAATTATCTCCTTCCTATTCAGCTCTTAACAATGCAAGAGTTTATACCTCTGTTGGCCAAGTTTCCCTAAAGGGTAAAATTTTGACTTCTTCAACTTTGTATATCCTCAAGACAAATATAGACTGCTGCTAAATGCCCATTGCATTTAGCTACCCTGTGTTATAAAAGATCAACCAATGAATGACTTTTCATTCCTACTTTAGGCGAATTTGTTTCTCTTTTGCTCTACCAATGTCTCTGAATTGCTAAATACAATATTTAATGGGCTTATTTTTATAAGAAACGATAAAATACTGCTGCAGTTTTCTCTAGTAAAATGATCAAAGAATATATACCACAGAAAGTCCAATGTGAGTAGAAGACGTGATAAAATGACTTAATTCAATTTGGAAACTCTTGTCCCTGCCAGGTGGCTACTGGGAGATTCTTGTAAAGAGATCAGCCTGGTCACAGCTCCTGTCCCAGTGACAAGGACCCTTATTTTTCCCGCCTGCCTTCACGTGCAAGTCTGCTGTTCTTTGCTGCTTCCTCTTCATTACTGCCAGCTTCTGCTTAGGGTGCATCAGAGAGTAAAAACATCCTCACTCCAGGATTAGACAAGGACGCTGCATGTAGACTCATGCCTGCATTCATGGCACTTGAGAGACTGAGCTGGGAAGGTAGAAAGCTCAAGGCTAGATGGGCTACATGGTGAATTAGGGACCAACCTGGACTATCTAATGATTCCTTATCAGAGAGAGAGAGAGAGAGAGAAAATTGTAAAAAAATAAAGGATTACAGACACAGGCATGCTAGTGAGAGGTAGGTGGATCTCTGTGAGATTGAGGCCAGTTTGGTCTACAAAGTGAGTCCAGGATAGCCAGGGCTACACAGAGAAACCCTGTCTTGAAAAAAAAACCATAAATAAATATAAATAAATAAAAAATAAATAATATTAAGGATCATTCTTTATAAGTGTAACGTATGCCACAGTGTCTTTACATGAAGGTAGTAGTTTTATAGGGACTTATTTTTTACCAGATGCCAGTGGAATTATTCAGTCATATGACCAAGCTATTGTAGCTAACAAAGGAAGTGTTTTAAAGGCATGAAAGTTTGGATTTTTTTGGGGGGGAGGTTGGTGTGTCGAGGGGCAATATATAAGAGTGGTTACTTCTTCATTTTTATTGCTGATGATTTTCTGAGGCATGATCTTGCTACATCCCAGCCTCCAACCTCAACTCCGTTGTGCTGTTATTGGTGTAATTGGTGTCCACTCCCACCCCCAGGTGTAACCACTCCCAGCCATAACCACACCCAGCCATAAAAGGTTTTTTAAAGGTTATTTCCTCAGATATTCACTCTCACAGTGAAGCAAAACAATATTGAATGGGAAAGGAACATTTCTAGTTTAAGTTGTCTCAGATTGTTGTTACTTAAACTATTTATATTGGATCTATAAGACACAATGTTACCTTGCATGTAACCATGGACCTGTCTCATCTGCCCTAGATTCTCTCAGAGTTATTGCTGCCTTTGCCTCAGAATTATATATAAGAGAGCAGTGGGGATGGCTGCCACTATTAAATGGAATTGAATTGTTCTCCAGAGCTTACAGAAGATCAACGAGACACTATTTTTCTCTTCCTAGAAAACGGGCAGATGTACATCCAGAAAAAGCCAACCATGTACCCACCCTGGGACAGCACCTTTGATGCCCACATTAACAAGGGAAGGGTGATGCAGATCATTGTGAAGGGCAAAAATGTAGACCTCATATCAGAAACAACCGTGGAACTCTACTCCCTGGCAGAGAGATGCCGCAAGAACAATGGACGGACTGAAATATGGGTAAATATCAGAGCTGTGAACTGTAGGAAGTACGTGTATCCAAACCTTGAACTCCTGCTCCTCCTCCCTCCACCTCCCAAGCTCTGGGATTCCAGGTATGTGCTACCACACACAGCTAGTGTGCACCATGATGCTAGCTGTTAAACAGCTTGAAACGTTCCTGTCCTCCTTAAGTCATGAGGACACTAGCCATGGGTAAGCAGACTCCCTATCACATACTCTTGTTGGTTTGATAATGGCAATGACGACTCATGAACTGCAGAAAGCATTGAAAACGTCTCTGATGCCTATTTATCATGGTGAGGAGGGTCTCAGGCTATACATAAGTTATTGATTACTCTTAAGCTTTGCCTGGGAATATCACTAATTCTCCTTCATTGGAGAGGCTCTTATCTACTCATCACCCTGTCCAAATGAGAAAACAGAAATAAGACTCATTTCATATCTGGTTTTCTCTGTCAAGCCTTTGTCTATGTTTCTTTCAGCCATAATGAAGTCACTTACCCTATCCTAATAATTACTTCGTTCATAATTCATGATGGCGCATTGTGTTTTGGAAAACCTAGGTTGTAATGGTGTAGGTAGCAGATGATTAGAAACAAGGAAGGGGAAAGCAATACGTGAAAGAATAACACAAGCAAATGAGAATTTCTGTTGTACAGAAACCAGATGAAACATTCAGTGAAAGCCGCCATCTTGAAAGTCAGAAAAATGTTTTCAGATATTTATGTCATTTATGTGGAAGTAGCAAAAATCTTTAGTTTTCTTCCTGTTTGCCTCCATAATTAAGATTTTAGCAGCCTGTCTAAAAAAATCTTTCAAGTTCCAGCTTTTGTGTGCTTATGACCTCATGTTGGTTTTAGCTTCTTTAAAAAAAGTACAAAACTTGTAACGTGTGGGGCTGTGGCAGGAACTGAAGCCGGGAGGAGTTTGTCTAGGCAAGGAGAAGAGACAAGCTATAGGCTCCCCTCCTCACGGTCTGCTCTCTACCTAGTTGCATGTATTTTCTAGCTTTACTCTGACTTATTTTGATGGCATTAGCCCCTCCCTAATCTTTATAATGATAACCAATCTATATTTTATTCTCAGTGAAAGGAACAGACAACCAACTATTTTTTATTCTTCTATAATAGTTTACAGACTTAACTCACAAGCAGATTGCCTTTCTGTTTCTGTCTCCTTAAAGTTGCCTTTAACTCCATATCCTAGGTTTTGCCGATTTTTCTGCTCATCCTCTTCTTCCATTTTGTTTTGTTGGGTTAGAGTCTTGTTATGTAAGCCAGGCTAGCCTTGAACTATCACAGTCCTACTGCCTCAGTCTCCCAAGTGTTGGGATTGCAGGCACACACTAAACACTGGTGTACACGTATAAGATACTTCATTCTGCAGTCTAAGACTGCTGGGCATCAGTCTTCATTGAACCAACTGGCATGCTATCTATTTTTAAGCCATATTTGTTAGGGTTCTTAGTTTACTTTTATTTCAAGTAAACTTGTTATACTCAAGTAAATGACAGATTATTTTGAATTTATATTTTTCTTGCTTCTGTGGATATCAGCTGTCTTAAAATTGATTTCTTTATTTAACATCAACAAAACAAAAAAAACAATTCTCTCAAATTAGCCTTTCATGTCCATCCTGGCTGGCAAGGCCACCCTGGGACGACCTTTGTACTGCTTTGTGCTGCACAGGGTTGGGGAACTTGTAAGGTTTTCCCCCTCATTCCTCAGTTTTTATAAATCATGACTTTATAAACTGATTTCTTGGTTTAATTTACTCCATCCCCACTACTTTCTTAATGCTAGTGACCCTGGGGTGACCAAGTATCACAGTTTCCTTTGAAAATGCTCCCTGACTCCCCCCCCCACCTCCATTTTTACAATGCCAGAAATTAGAAAATGTTGTCCATTCTATGGTCTAAAGCACTACTCCTTACATTAATCTGTTTAAATTTGTATGAGACTGTATAGTTATTCCAAAACCATAGCTTTATTACATCATAAAACTCTGACAGGGGTGCTGTCAGGTTTTTAAACTTCTTTGAAGACAGTGATTTGCACAAGTCAAGAAGCCAAGAAATGACTGTTCAATGATTTAAAATGAATTCTAGAGTTCAATAGAACATTTCCTGTTGTCTCTTCCTTTTTCCAGGCAACCATTGCAGTGATGATATAATGATTCCTTTCTTATCTTAGCCTATTTATTTCATTAATAGCATAGTGTGATGCTTTCCATACATCATATTTATGAACATACATGTATACACACACATACACACATACACATAGATATTTCCAAAGGGATCTTTTTCACTTCTGTGTATGTCACATTACACAGGATCCTACATAAGCCCTTTAAAATGACACTTTGCTCTTGTATCTTCTATATAATACTGTTTGTGATATATATTTACACATATATACATATATATAATATACATGTACTACTCATATAATTGTAATATATAGAATATATAAATACTATTATTCTAAAATACTTATCAGATTATTTATTTCTATAGGCATATATAATGTATATAGCATATATAGATATAAACTTTCAAGAACCACCTATTAAATTTTTCTTTAGTCAGTTTACAAATGCTTATGATAGAAAAGGAATACTCCATGGAATATAACCTGATCTACCTAGATGTGAGGCTTACATGGCAAGCTCCTTGCCCCAGAGCAGGGCTTATCTTTACTACATAAGACCTATGATTATTCCATGTGAGCAAGTCTTGGATACTTCTGTCATGATTAAATATCTGAGGCTATGCTCATATGGTTTTCAGGTAAGCTTCCTGCAAGAAAGCAGATTCTGTTTTTTTAATTTTATCTCTTCTGTTAATTTTGGACCTCAAGTAGAAGGAATGAATTGTCAAGGCATTCCATAAAAGGAATAGATGATAGAAAGATACAAAGATAGATAGATGATAGATAGATAGATTAGATAGATAGATGGATAGATGATAGATACATAGATAGATACATAGGTAGATAGATAGTAGATGATATAGTGCATAGATATGCATATATGTATATATAGAGAGATATAGATGCAGGTGCAGATATAGATAGTACAAAAACATGCACTATCCCAGGTGCTCTGCAATTCTGATAATAATAGATACAATGATAATGAGATTGTGTGGAGAAGAACTGAGATCTTTTCTTGAGTGGATATTTGCCATCAGCCATGTAGATAGTTAGCAGGTCCCAGGGCTGGGGTGGCTTCACATTCTGACGATATTTCTCTCCTTTTTCTTGCCCAGTTAGAGCTGAAACCTCAAGGCCGAATGCTAATGAATGCAAGATACTTTCTGGAAATGAGTGGCAAGTGACATTTCTTCTTCCTGTTTTGGGGGTGAGGAGGGCATAGCCTATTCAGACAAGGTTCATTTTGCTTCTTCCATATCCTAGGGAAATAAAACTGAGAAGAAAAGAGAAACGCAAATAATTCTATTGAAATATTCAATGGTGCTCAGGCAGGAACTGAAAACTGTCTTGGCCAGACAAACATTGAACAAATACGAACATGTGAGCAGAGCGTAAATATAAACATAAAGCATTTACAGTGCTCATCTTTAAATGAAGTAAATCCACATGCCTGGTGCTTTTGTAGTCTCTATTTTAGTTTGGGAAGTTGAAGTGAATAGAAAAGGCTGCTCCTGCATTGATGTGTGCATGCATATAGCATTCCTATTTATAAACGTCATTCTATATCCAGCCTTCCACTATAGTAGAATATGAAATAAGAAGCTGAAAGCATAGTCTATAAAATTAGTGACAAATGCTAAAGCCTAAAGTTAGTTACCTCAGATCCTCTTAGGAACAAGGAAGGGTATGGATTGTCAATGAGTTTCATTTCCGTGCCATGCACAAAAGTCCCAGAAGTTCAGCTTACAAGCTTGTGCACTATGTGCCCCTGACATCCAGTCAGTACTATCTCTGTGAATTAAGTGCTACTGCTTATCAAATCCCAGGCCACTGAATAAGCATGAGAAATGACTAATGAGAGTCTAAACATTTTTAATAAATTTATAAATTTATTTCAGGTTCAGTATCACTTAGCCAAAACCGCTTAAGGCCAGAAGGGTTTCAGATTTTGAATAATTTGGGGTGGGTAGGTGGGATATTTGATACATGGGGATTTGAATCCAAGTCTGAACAGAAAATCCTTTTATTATCATATTAAATATCACATACCAACCTGAAGAGGTTATAAAATAATTTGAATAATTTTGTCCACGAGGCAATGTTTTATGGTATAGATATTTCTAGCTGTAGATTTTATCCGTGCTCAAAAAAATGTTTAGCATTTTGGAGCTTGGACTTTTTTGATTCAAGATGCTCAAACTATACCAACAAGAAATGAGCTTTAGTTCAGAGATTTACACTGCTTGCATTTGACATGTATAAGTCCTAATATGTCCGTATTCAAATAGCATTATGAGACAACCAGGGAAAACTTGAACACTTTCTGGGTATTTAGAAATACTGAAGCATGGTTATTAAATTTTTTAAGTCTGAGAACGAATGAAGCTGTGTGCCTTATTTTTCTCATTGTTCTGGGGGGAAAAGCACATGGTAAGGAAGGAAGAGTTTATTTGGACTCAATATTGAAGATCTTCAATCATTGTAGTGGGGAAACCATGGCAGCAGAAGCTTGGGGCTGTGCAGATTCGAGTTCATTGATGATGAAGTCCATGTTATCAATAATGTGTCACTGTCGTGTTAAGGACAGAAATAAAGCAGTTCCTCTTTGAGTCATTTCACTAAGAACAAGTGCAGATTTGAACTCTCTATTCGAGTTCTCTATGTCTTCTGTTCTATTGAATGGGTCTGAATCTGTGCCTGCCTGAATACTGTCTTGTGGATCCCTCTCTCTCCTCTCTCTCTCTCTCTCTCTGTCTCTCTCTGTCTCTCTCTGTCTCTCTCTGTCTCTCTCTCTCTGTGTGTCTGTGTGTCTGTGTGTCTGTGTGTGTGTGTGTCTGTGTTCTGTTGTGGTGTGTGTGATCTGTCTGTGTCTGTTGCATGAGCTGTGTGTCTGTATGTGCATATATGTCTGTCTGTGGTGGTGATGTCTGTCTGAGAGTAGTGTGCCTTTCTATCTCTAACAAGGTGCTTTATTCTGTATTTTCTGAAGAACATAGAAAGCATCACACAAGGAAGGAATGAGATATTTTACAGGGATCTTTAATGGAGTTTTAAAAGTGATTAAATCACGGACTCCAAATGATCCCAACCAACCTGGACAGCAGACATCTTTATTTATCAACCAATATCCATAAATGGTTGCCTTCTTTATGGTACATTTTAGGAAGCTGCTTTCAACTTCTATGTTTGCTGCTCTCAGCAAATGACACAGAAGCATTATTTTGGGGCAAGGAAGAATATTTAAGTTTTAATAGCACCTGTGCTTTAGATTAGGTAGTATAAGTTGATTATGTGGGAAATCCAAGGTAGGTAAACTTGACACATTATTCTCTTAAAAGCAACTGAAACAAAGGGTCTGGGTGCCCTGAAGGATATCAACCTAAATGATCTCAAGGCATGTTATTAACTCTGGCTGTGAGGTCCAGCAAAAGTTTCAGTCTCTTACAATGAGAGAGTTATTTTCGGAGTCTTGCACTGTCACACAAAGTGGCTGATGACTTTGTCTTCAGTCAGGAAGCAGCGAGGGGGAGGGAGAAGGAGAGGGAGAGGGAGAGGGAGAGGGAGAGGGAGAGGGAGAGGGAGAGGGAGAGGGAGAGGGAGAGGGAGAGGGAGAGGGAGAGGGAGAGGGAGAGGGAGAGGGAGAGGGAGAGGGAGAGAGATATGCTAGCTAGTGTTTGGCTTGAACTCTGGAGCTCAGCTTGCTTTCTGATTTTTTTCTCTTTCTATTAGGCTGGGATCCAGTCTGTGAAATGGTATGGTCCACATTCAGTGTGGGTCTTCCCCCCTCAGTTAAACTTCTCGGGAAACACCCTCATGGGCATTCTCAGAGACATGCCTCTTAAATGATTCTAAATATAGTAAAAAATGACAGTGAAGACTAACCACCACAACCCTCCCTTTCAACTTAAGAGCCAAACACATCCCTTTAACCCAGAATATTACCCCCTGGTCCCCAAAATGCCCATAGTCAACTTGTAGAGCACTTGGCTCACCTCCAAGAGCTCCCTAAAGCTTAATAGTTCTAAAGTTCTCCAAACATCCCAAAGTCCAAAATCTTTTCTGAGAATGAAATCAATCTCTTAGCTGTGAACTCCTATAAAAATCAAATGGCAAGATATATACTTACAATATACAATGGCATAGAATAAACATTCTCATTCAAAAGAGATGTACAGACATAGCAAAGAAAGAACAAGACAAACTCAGCAATAGAAATACCAAATTGTGTTCCCATGCAGCTCCATATTTGGCATCTAAGGCTTTTAGTGGTAGCAACTGGTCTCCAATAGGCTTGGCTAGCCCTATCACTCCAGTTCTGTTGCCTATACATCTAACCCATCTTGGATGGTTCCATCCCATGCCTATTGCTTCCCATGGCAGACATTCCACAATTCTGGTATCCCCAACATCCTGGAGTTGCCATCTCAACTTTGCATTCATTGTCATAACTCCATGGAATGGCCTCTCCTGGATTCGTTGCAGAGAAGCCAAGCTTGTCTCAGACTGTCAGGTCTTAGCGGCTTTCTGGAATCTTGGTACAATCCTCCATAACCCCACAGCTCTTGCCTGCCTACAAAAACAGCACCAAGTCAGTGATCCAAGTTCTGCTGTTAGTTTCAAGGTAGCCTTAGCCGCTTCCACCACAGTTCTCAGGTTCTCTGCACTCCTTTGCATCTGAACCATGTTAAACACTTGCCTAAGCAAGTTATCCAACAGGGATAGGATCTTGTTGGGCAGGGGTAGAAGTGTATACCTTCCCATTGTTCTAGCACGAGCCAGGACAGCAGTGGTTGAACCCCTCTTCCTTCATGACTAGCTTGTAGGTTAGGCATGGAAGAAGTACATGATTACTAGATGATTCACTGGAGCTCCCCTGAACTTTCAATAGTTTTCAATTCCCTTTGCTTCTCATATAATAGCTGTTCCAAATGTGTCTACTTTCTAGCAAGCTCCTACCGGGTCCTTGGTTTCTTGGGGTATAGTAATCTTCTTGCCATAGTGAAGGTTGGCCTTGGTCCAATATAATTGATGACAGGTTCATCGTCTGCCTGTGTGCTGTAGGATACAGCTGTTTCCTTCTGATTTCTCTTCCTCTTTTTCTGTCTCAGAGAAAGTTCCTTTCTTTGCTGACCTCATGCTTCATCAGCAGCGCTGCCCCATCTAGACACTTCCTCTATACTGTCAACTTTCCCCTTGCTCTGTGGTTTCCTCCTGATTGCTAAGGCGTCCTATATTAAGCCTTCATTTCTACCTTGAAAACTAACTACATGTATTAATCTTTTTGCCTATCTAGGTATATTTTTTCTCTTTTCCTGACATGATATTACTGTTTTATTCATTTTTTTTTTCTTAAGACATGATCTCTGGAGGCCAGGCTGACTTCAAATTTGATATATCCTTGAGGATCTTCCTTCTTGATTTTCCTGTCTCTGCCTCCCAAGTGCTAGGACAGGATTAGAGCCATGCATCACTGTACTGGTGATATGCTACAGTGGGAATTTAACCTAGGACTCTCGGTATGATAGAAAGGCAAGCACTCTACAGTCTAGGATACATTCCTAGCCCGCCACGGCGTTTCTTGAAGACACAGTTCATATGTGATAGTCATTCTTTCTTCATTTGCTTCTTTGATTTTTTTTCCATTTTTCCCTTTTGAAAATATTTTTTTCTAACATATGACTCCTCCTCCCTCTACTCCTCCCAGATCCTCCCCACCATCCCGCTTATCCAGATCCACTCCCATCTGTCTTTCACTAGAAAACAAATAGGCTTCTATGGGATAACAGTAAAACAAAGCAAAATAAAATAAGATGAAACAAAAACCAACACATCAGAACTGGACAAAATAAGCAAATAGAAGGAAAAGAGCCCAAGAGAAGGGCTCATGAAACATAAACCCACTTATCTGCACACTCAGGAACCCCACAAAAACAATAAACTGGAAGCCATAGTAAACATGTAAAAAAACCTATAGAGTAAATGTGTGTGTGATTTAAAAAAAAAAAAAAAAAGGAAGAGCCCTGACACAACGTTATGAGACAAGGTGCCATTGCGTCCTTTTCCACTGGCAGCTAGTGCTGGATGTGCAGCCTACCCTTAAGAGTAGCTTGTTTCTCTAAGAAAACTCTCTTGGAGGAAACTAGATGATTTTCATTTGCAGATAGTTATTAATCAGAGATGGCTTCTGGGTTAGGGATGGAGACATGTGCCTTTTAATTCTTAAACTCTAAAAGTTTGGTTTATATCCTAGTCAATCTGCTACATGGCTTTCTTTGAGACATTGAAACTTCTGAACAAGTTCCTGGTTTTTCAACCTTCAACTTCATCTTCTTTGACATTTGTCAATCCTAAAGAGTCTTTTTCTTTTTTTCCTTCTTTCTTTCTTTTTCTTTCATTCTTTCCTTCTTTCTTTCTGCTCCTCCTCCTCCTCCTCCTCCTCCTCCTCCTCCTCCTCCTCTCCTCCTCTCCTCCTCCTCTCCTCTCCTCCTCCTCCTCCTCCCTCCTCCTCTCCTCCTCTTCTTCTTCTTCTTCTTCTTCTTCTTCTTCTTCTTCTTCTTCTTCTTCTTCTTCCCTCCTCCTCCTCCTCCTCTTCCTCCTCCTTCTGTAGATAGCCAATATTTTCTCTTACATTGGCAGCTTTCTCAACTTGGTTTCTTTAGTGATTTATTTTTCTAGATCCCTCAACCATACAAGTCTACTGTATACTACCACACTGCCTCTAACAATTGGCTACTGTTCTCTGAATGCTCCTCAGTGTCTCCCTGTCTTAGCTGAAGACACTCAGTGGTTAGGATTCTCCTCAGTTCTGTAAGAGTGCTCAGCACAGAAATTTCCTCAGAGATGCTCAAAAACATCACTGTTTGATTAACTGCAAGCAAGTCAATTAAAGAAAAGATTCAATTAAATAGAAGATCTAGACCTGTTTGTACAAAAGAAATGGCCAAATAAATCACTTTAGAAATAAACACAGCCGAAGCCAACAGAATTAAAGAAAGTCTGTGTCCTTACATAAGCATTTCCCTTAGAATGACTGAAAAAGATGAGAGGCTAAAGACAGGCAGTGGACAGAGCAAGGAAAAATTCATTTCTGGAATATGCTAATGTTTTCAAGTTTTTCTATAATCTAATGTATGTAAGGTTATATACATAGATATATAAATGATATAGGCATAGATTTAGATGATAGAGGTGTATATATGTATTTATAACAATACAGTTAGGGTTCTAGAACATACATTTTTTACTTCACAAATTGCATGTATTTTATATTTTTGTTTATTCCATTTACATTGCATCTGACCTAAAGCAGAAACATCTGGTTCTATTAAGAATTGACACATATGGATCACAATTTATAGATGTATCTGTATAATTATACTGTAAATTGAGAGGAAAATGATTAACTTGATCACAGTCTCTCACTCACACTTACCAAGCTTAGTTTAGCCCCATCATAATTCCAAATAAAATAATCTGATTAATCTATCCTGAAAGTAACAGGCAAAACATCGCGACCCATTCGAGGAACTATAAGAAAAGTATTGGGAATTCCCTGTGCCAGGAGCTTCAGATTTCTTTAGAGTAGATTCAGAAATGGCTGCAAGGAAGATGTGAGTCTTAAACTGTGTCGTAAAACTCGGATGGGTTCCTAGGAAAAGGTTTCTACCTCCACAAAATCTCTGCATTTGATTAGCTACTGTGTTCCCACCAGCTGCTCTTGACAATGGCAAAATACGATTCCCTGGCAGAGACACCCACCTCAAGTGCCTGATTAGACCTCTCACCGCTGAGCCATAATAGATGCAATTTAGTTCCAAATTGTTAATTCGTTCTGCGTGTGAAATATGATGAGCACTAATTCTAAATTTCCATTTTTGTAGATTAAAAAGAATCAGCAAGTGATCCAACATTCTCCAGCCTCTTACAAATTATAATCCTAAGCATTGTAATCATTAAATTTATTATCCTTGCTTCAGTATTAGGTCATAGTTTCCATTGTTCCTTTGCTGTTTACCATGTTAATGCCTCTCCATTTGCTGATGTATTTACTGCACTACTTACTTTGTGGTCCTTGTGAGTCTTGAGCATCAGTCTTGGCATTGTAGGTATTCTCAGCATTCTATCAACTTAAGTTCCTTCAACCCTTTGGGGAAATATCATCTGAGTGTGAGAAGTTATGGGAAATGACTACACCACGCCCAGGACTGATGGAATATATTTAAATTTGGCTGTTTGATATAAATGACACAGGATTACCTAGACATCTCTAAAAAAACTAACTTTGAACTATTAATTTCTGGCACTTTCTTTAGGGATGTAGCTCTTATATCTGATCACAGTGGCCATCAGGCGCTAGAACATTAAATTTCTCCCCAAAGTTCTTTGCCATCATGCAAAGGGCTGGGCATCTCCCTTCAGTCTTTGGTACCCTATCTAAACACCACTCTATGCAAGCATCCCTGCACCAGAGGTCTATCCTTTTCACCCAGTCACATTACTTTATGGGATTACAGACTCGAAATGTCAGAATTCTGATTCTAAAAATGAAAGAGGTCTAGATGGGCTCAGAGAAGTCAACAAGGGACCAATCTAACCCTTTAGCAGTGCCTCCTATGGTGATTCCATACTGCCAAATTAAGAGCAGAAGCCTCGTGCCGGTCCCATCTTCACAAGCCCATGGAAGGTTAGCATTTACCACTTCCATCTATCCCCAAGTCCCAGTCCTCTCCACCCAGCTGTGACTGTCACAGGGCTTCACTGCATCCCCTGCTCTCTCTCTCTCCAGACACAAAGGACATGAGCGAGTTTGAGAACGAAGGATTCTTTGCGTTGCATCACCGCCGAGGAGCCATCAAACAGGCCAAAGTCCACCACGTCAAGTGTCACGAGTTCACGGCCACCTTTTTCCCTCAACCCACATTTTGCTCTGTCTGTCATGAATTTGTCTGGTACAGTAACTCAGTATTTTCCTCCTGAGCTTTGGGTTATGCATTTTGTTGATGCTAAGGACTGTGCACTCCACTGGGAGGGAGTGCAAAGGGCTGAGTACTGTGGAATGGTAGTCAGTGGGCTCACCAGCAAGGTCTAAAAGGGCTGATTCAACACACAGGATTTTTATAACATGGCTCCTGAAGACGGAGACACACTCCAGAAAGAATCTCCCATTAGCTAGCTTTCTGTGACTATGGCAAAATACCCAGAACTATCAACCTTAAAGGAGAAGAGGTTTATTTGGACTAATAGCTTCAAAAAAGATTGCCTATCCCTTTTATAAGATAAATGTCTTGCCTGCTCACAGCCAAGACATTGAGGCAGGACAGAGCTGCTTAAGGTACCTTAAGTCACCCAGGAAGCAAGAGGAAGGAGAGAAAGCACCAGAATCCCAGCATTTCCTCCAAGGGCACACTCCCAGTGACCTCACTTCCTTTTTCCAGGTCCCGCCTTCTTATTGTTCAAATATCATCACTGGCTGATTCCAAAACATTAGCACATGGCTTTGGGGGATTTCAGATACAAACTATAAGGTGGCCCAATGGAGTTTTGGTTTTGACCAAATGAGAGGCTGCTGGTATACAAAGGAAGAACAGATGAGAGTGTGTTGCTATTGTAAGCAAAGCTGTATAATTTTATAATCAACACCTTCATCACCCTATAGCCCAACCTCTGCAGTTTGCACCAGACGGCACTATCCCACTGTAACAAATGGCTGAAATGAAGCTCTTGGGCATCTTAGCCTTGGAGATGAGTGTAACCACATAGCAAAAGCTACGGTAGAGTAGGAGTGTAATGATGCTTGCTTCTGCTCTCAACATCTGTGCCCGCCAAGAGACACCGGTCCCTCGGGCTCCTGCCGAATCTTTAATGCACAGGATCCCACTTCGTGGGGTATCTGCAAGCCAACCAATTAACATGAACTTTCATTAGCTAGTTTTCCTCTAATCACCAGACCTCCTTTGTTTCCTTTGTTTGTAATCAGCAGTGCTGCTCAGGAATGCGTCTTTATGTTGAGCTTTATGGGTAGCTGATACTTCCCGAGTCCTCAGAGTGAGGAAATAAGACACTTTACAGATGAGTGTGTTCATCTGTGTATAAAGCTAGAATGAGTGGGGTGACGCCCTTTTGAACAAGGCAGTGACTTTTTCAGCGAGGGACATAGGAATTTATTGCTAGTAGCCTGTGATACATTTTGGTTTGGTGCTGCTTGAAAATGCAAAGATGAGAAGGAAAATCTCACTTAGTGAATTGTAAACATTTAAATAAAGCAACAAAAAGTTAAAATACCTTCTTAGCAAGTAGTACACAATGGTTCCCAGTCTGAGTAAGTGATCTGTGGTCTTAGGAGTATCTGCAATCTCATTTACCTCTAGAACATTTCTGTTGCTAATGTCGATGTTGACATGCGATTGAATCAAGCATTGCTTTGTTACAGGGGCCTGAACAAACAGGGCTACCAGTGCCGACGTAAGTACAGAGCATTTCGGTTGTATCTTCGATGTTCTTTGAATTGATTTCTTCCTTGATCACGAGAAATTATAAATGAAAATTGTTTCTTTTCAGAATGCAATGCAGCAATCCACAAGAAGTGCATTGATAAAGTGATAGCCAAGTGCACAGGATCAGCCATCAATAGCCGAGAAACCATGGTATTGGCGAGTTTAAATTCCATTTATTTACTCTCTGCCTTTTCCAGCAAATCAGATTGTCAGCCTCACTCTTAATCTCAATAGCTACTAAAACCCCTGGTGAAAATATGCTATGCAGAAAGTTTGTGTTGAATGGACACATGTTTTAAAGGGTAATAGTTTATCTTCTGCGTTATCTTGATTTGTTGCATGTTCAAGGGGACCGTATCCTCAGTGTTCTGTTACTCACCTAAACCTGGACTAGTCCCATCTCTAGACATAAAATGAGACTCGTGTGTGATTTGAACCTTTCAAGTGGCCACAGTAAGGAAGAAACAAACAGGGTGTGGTCCCATAGGACTGCTGTTCAGGACACTAAGGCAGGAGGATTACAAGTTCAAGGCCCGTTTGAGCTACAAAGTGAGTTCAAGGGCAGTCTGGGGGCCTCGGTGAGATGGTTTCTAGAAAGTTATAAAGCAGATTAGCAATATGGCTTAGTGGCAGAGTGCTTGCCTAGTAGGTGAGAGACCCTGGCTTCAATCACTTGGATCACAAGCATAAGTAAAGTTATATAAGGGAGAAACTAGTAAAATTCATTTTAGTCATATATTTAATTGAACCAAGGCTATTACCATTTCAATATATAATCAATATAAAGATATTTTACACTATTTTTCCTTACCAGGTCTTCAAGTTCCACTGTGTAATTTGTACGTGCACCTCAATTCTAGCCCACTACCCTTCAGGTGTACACTAACCTTGTGTGGTTGCTTGGTTCTTATACGCAAAGATCAGACCAAGTCTCCAGCTATCTTACTGTGAGTCCATTGGGACTCCTTTCAACATTCAAATGTTCCTAGATCTTGACCTAATGTTCACGCTGGCATTGCACAATACCAAATGTTTCCTTAGCTCCTATCTGAAAAACAAAAATGTATCCATATCCCCTCCTCCTGACAAGGTCACTCCATTTGTCAAGAGTGATGCCTCAGAATTTTGCTGTGGGCCCCCTGGTGCTTGGCGCATGCTTTGACACATGCAGACAGCACCTGTGCCTCACAGGGCAGAGCTGCCAGCTTCTTCAGATACCTCAGGAAGGTAGCAGGCAGTACTCTGGGTAAAGGACTCACTGCGCATATTTTCATTACAATCACTGTGAGTCATATGTCCAGAAGATGATCAGAAGTTTGAGACACGTGTGCAGCTAGGCCTTCTGTCTGTCTTTCAGTTCCACAAGGAGAGATTCAAGATCGACATGCCACACAGATTCAAAGTCTACAACTACAAGAGTCCAACCTTCTGCGAGCACTGTGGTACCCTGCTCTGGGGGCTGGCGAGGCAAGGACTCAAGTGTGACGGTGAGTGCATGGCCCCCAAGGCTGCCTGTGCATAATGGAGAAAAAAAGAAAGGCTCTAGAATGACCTATGTCCCCATCTTCATGTGCCCATGAAGATTAATGCCACCTCAGAGACAGTCCACTTATTATTTTTCTACCCCACCACAACCCCATCTTCACATACACACATACACAAAGTGCACAGCCAATCAGATTCAAGGTTAAGGCTCAATAGCTTAGACTCAAAGTCAAGATTTAACAAGTCAAGGTCAAAGTTCAATAGGTCAAGGTCAATGTCCAAGCTCCTGACTCCATATTTCAATATTAGACCTTCCTCCTGAGTGAAAGAAAGACAGTATTCCTCTTTTGTCTGGTCCTTCTGCCAAGGACTCTTCATTCTGATCGAATATGCTATCTCCCTAGATTCTGGGCTATCCTACCTTAATTCTATCAGATTGAGCTGTGGGGAGCTCATGTTAGCACCAGTTAATGAGATAGTTTCTACCATCCCATCAAACAGCAAGCATACTTATCCATTTGGCTAGTAGACAGTTCTAGTGAGAGGAACTCTGGGACTTTAGCTGCAGAGAGTCCACCTAAACTATGACTGTGAACTCCAAGTGCCCAGAAGAAACTGTGTCCAGACTGTGAGTCATATGTCCCTTCCTCTGGAGTTTGGGTCATTACAGAGCTAAACCATGATTAGTCTATACTATTTCTTTTTATTGTATTTATATACAAGTCACCATTCCCTGATAATGGAGGTACTCACATCTACAGCAGAAAGAGAAACAAGGCATTCTTGATTTAACACTCTAAGTTTAAAAACTGAAATGCTCTAACTAGGGAGTCATGAGGACAAAAATGTCTCAGAAAGGACAACAAAGCACACTGCCTCTAGGTAAGAAAGGGGAGACTGGATGACTCTCAAGACCCTTTCTTAGCACAGCAAAGAGCTTTCTGATGGTGAACCATTCAATATGTCAACCTTTTCTTCTACTTTGCCACATTACTTGTTTTCTCTTCTCTTTTAAGAGCTGGAGATGGCCTCCTAAAAGTGAAAGACCATCCTCCTCTTCCTTAGGTCAGTGGTGTTCATGTACCTGATGGGCTCCAATCCCTGATGCCTGATGGGCATCTTAGTGGAGGTGGAAAGATCGGAGTTTACAGATTGTTACCATCGTAGTCACTGCCAGTCAGAATAACCTTAAGAATCTCATTATGGAGCTGGAGAGATGGCTCAGCAGTTAAGAACACTGACGGCTCTTCCAGAGGTCCTGAGCTCAATTCCCAGAAATCACATAGTGGCTCACAATCATCTGTAATGGGATCCGATGCCCTCTTCTGGTGTGTCTGAAGACAGCTACAGTGCATTCATATACATAAAATAAATAAATCTTAATATCTGATTGATTGATAGATAGATAGATAGATAGATAGATAGATAGATAGATAGATAGATAGATAGATATAGATAATAAAAGAAAAGAATTCCTTTATGGATCCCAAAGTCCTACCTGTGTCCTTTTCTCTAGATGCTTGTTTGTAAAGAAAACCTTGGTATATAGGATTATGGAAAAATATCATTAATTCTTAGGTGGCAATAATGTCCCAATACTCTAAGCAGAAAGGCAAATGGCAAAACTCTCACTGCTTGCTACTCCCATGACCATCTCAGGTTTCATCTCCTGGAGCCTTGGTGGCCACTTGCTAAGGCAGAGTTGATCCTGACTGCACAATTGCAAAGCTTAGAACTTCCCTGAAGATTCCTTGGCATTATTTCACACGCACGTGCTTTGTTTTAGCCTTTCTAACATTCTCTCCTTCCCATTCCATCCCCTCCCCCTCTTCTTCTACTCCCTTTTCCCTTTTCTTTTATCCCCTGTCCTTTCCCCCCTTTCCTTCCCTCCCTCCCCCTCCCCATTTCAACATCCATCTTAGTTTTTTTGTATTCCTGAGTATCCCAGTTTTCTCCACCAGCCTTCTTCCTCCCTTCTTGGCTCTCCTAGTCCCTTCCTCTACTTTTTGCTCACCCTCTCTCTTCACCTCAGCTTTACGTCACCTCCTTCCTGGTCATCTTCTTGTGTTCCCTGTTCTTCCAACCTCTAGGCTGTCTTCTTTCTTTTCCCACAATAACTCCCATGAAAATAGTCATCAGAAGGGACTATTTGCGCTCACAGAGGTCAAGTTTCCACCTGATAGGTTAGTAACAAAGACCTGTGGTGTTACAATGGGAATAAAAGCCTTTCTTCCTGACTGAGCATCAGAGTCAAGCTTAGACCTAGCTACAATTTTAAGGAGCAAAGTAAAATAAAGATCCCAATATACCTAATTCTCAATTGGTGTCTTACATACATACCTATACTCCCAGCACTTGGGAAGCTGAGACATGAGAATGAGCAGTTCAAAGCCAGCCTAAGCTACATAGTAAGACTCTGTCTCAACAATAACAACAAAAACAACAACAAAATAGAAGCCTTAAAATCTACTGAACAAATCCAATGTAGTTATATCAACAATGCAGAAATTTTAGCGCCACCATTAAAGATTTTAAATATATTTAAAAGGTTTTACTTTAGAAGAATTTTTATAGCAAATGAAACTTATTTATATAGATAATGTTTTGTTTTTATGATGAACTATCTAGAAAAATGTGAACTACTTAAAAGATAAAGGATGCCACAATTTCACTTTGATATTTTAACATTCTGTTTTATCTTAAATTCTGTGTGTGTGTGTGTGTGTGTGTGTGTGTGTGTGTGTGTCTAAGTGTTCACAGAGAAGAGGCTATTGGGTCCCCTGGAGCTAGAGTCACAGGAGGTTGTGAGCCATATGACATAGGTGCTGGACACCAAACTGGAATCCTTAACAAGAGCAGCAAGTGCTCTCAATCACTGACTCACCTTCCAGCCCCATCTACATGTTTTAATATATGACTGCAATAAATTATAATAACAAAAAAGAAGTTGTACTGGGTGAACTGCCATCACTGTGTGAAGCTATTTGTGCATAAATGGCTAATAACTCTGTGAAGATTAAATTTGGGGCCTAATTCTATTAGGACAATGCTTAAGTATTTCAGTAGAAGCCAAGTAGTACCCGAGGTTAGAGTTCTATCTGCTGGAGCTCGGAATCTTTATGCTAATTTTTCTGTTGATTGTAATAGCTGTCTTTCACAAGGAAAATTTTCTAAAAACTAAGAACATGGTGTAATCGTGGTATTTCCATAGACTCCTGAGGACACACTCCCCTATAAATGAACACTGGATCTCAGGGTTACAGGGAAGTGGAGGTTAGACCCTTATGGTGTGGTTATCAGGATTTATGAATCAGGATGCTTGTAGGGTTTAAGAGTTGGAAGCCTATGTAGGCAGCATTAGCCCAAGAGATGGACAGAGGGAGAGAGAGAGACAGAGAGAGACAGAGAGACAGAGAGAGAGAGACAGAGAGAGAGAAGAAAGAGGAGGAGGAGGGAAGGAGGGAAAGAGAGAAAGGGAGGAGAGAGAGACTGGTGCTCATGTATTGAATACATCTCTTTTTTCTGTGGAAAGTCTAAAACCCACAGCTTCCAAGACCTATGGAGATGAGGGTGCTGTGAGCTTACAGGACCTATAGAGATGAGGGTGCTGTGCTGGCTTTCCTGAGGCTCTTTCTATTAACTATGGCATAGATGTAAACTTAAGACATTAATGCATATGTAAGAAATCCCATTTTCTTTATGGTCTTGACATTATTACCATAAGCACAACTCCAAAAACTAGGGTGGTCCTCTGCCCTTCCTGTAATTGTATAATATCTGGAGATGCACGTGTTTAGGGGCTGGAAAACTGAGGCATGATCTCCATGCATCTGTCAGGTTGATGTTGGTATCACTGTCTAAATCCCCAGTGATGAGGTCTGTGACTTTCTTCTTGAGGCTTATGTGGAAGATTGTATAGTAGGAACACTACCATAACTTACAGTGCACTGCAGTTCATCAAAGGGCTTCTTTCAGTCCTGGGCCCCCAAACTGTTTGATTTTTTCCTTCCAAAGTTCCATCCAGTCTCTCAGTTCTGTCCACAAGAGACCCAGCCATCCTGGATTCCCCACCTCACCCCCTGCCACTAGCCAAAGCTCAGACCTATGGCCCCATTCCATGCCCCCATCATAACCAGCCAGGAGGTTTAACAATACCTCTCCTAAAGTGAGCCTGTGGTCCCTGGGCCTCTTTCCTCCCACCTGTTAACATGCAAACACTATCTTATTGCTATCCATTTCCCTTTTTCAGGCTTAAGCCAGAGGTTAAGCTTTGTCCCGTATCAGGAGGGTATACTCTTACATCCTTGCTAATGCTATCAATAGAACCATGGTCCGCTTGGCGCTTCCATCTCCAGGCTGTCTCAGATGCAATGCCAACCATTTCTTCCCTAGAACTGAGACTGTGATGCTCGCATTGTAACTGGTGCCGTTTTATAGCACTCAGGGCTTCTTTGTCTGCTCCCCATGAGCTGCTTTCTTCGTTTCAGCATGTGGCATGAACGTCCACCACCGATGCCAGACAAAGGTCGCCAATCTCTGTGGTATAAACCAGAAGCTAATGGCTGAAGCACTAGCAATGATTGAAAGCACTCAACAGGTAAAGAAGACATTGAGCTGATGTGATTCCCATGTCCTCTCAACAAGGGCCACCCATGTCCGTTGCTTTCTTGTTCTACTACCCCAAGGATGTCCCTGAGTGTCCTTCTGAACACTCGCCCCGATATTTTCACCTGCATCCCGATATTGCCACCTTTGAGATACTTTCTCAATTCATGCATCAGTGTGACCATTTGTAATATCTTAAACTCTATAGTATGAGCAGGTACAGGTAAAAATAAGCAAATTCATTAAAACTATTGAGGATTTACTGCCAGCGTTATATCTATATTTTTAGGAATCTCTAAGAAGCTGGAGGGAAAAGGTCTGTTTACTAGAACTGCCTCCAGAATGGTCACAGGACACTGAGTCTAGTCTAGGCCACTTTTGCCTGTCCATTTACATCTTGTCATTGGTTAAATTCCTATCTCTTAAGAACCAATTCTCACTGAGACTTGGCATTACCTTCTATGTAAGCTATATTTTCGTTCACCTTCTTTTCTGTCCTGACTTGTTACGGAATGAGGCTACTTACATAGAAGATTCCAGCTAGTACCCTTGAAGTGTGAAAAAGGAGTTAAGTACCTGCTGCTAATGCATTAAATACAGCAGATGCTCGCAAGGCCAAGGAACCCTAAGCATACTAAAAAGAAGAAACGCTTTGGCTGTCCTGCAAATTTTAAACTCTTCATCACCTTTTGTCCTTAGGGACAACACAGTGTGCTTTCTGTGGGGGGGGGGTTGGGGCAGTGGGGGGAATGATACCAACTATGGTGGTTGGGTTGTCTGACCCTGTTTATGATCTAGGCTCGATCCTTAAGAGATTCAGAACACATTTCCGAGAAGGCCCAGTTGAAATCGGTCTCCCGTGTGTCATCAAAAACGAAACCAGGCCACCATGCGTACCAACACCTGGGAAAAGAGGTAGCTATTACTGCGGTTGACCAGCAGTGTTGGTCACTTGTCACTATCCACTTGACCCTGTATTCTCTGGATTTGAGTTCTTTCATGTACCTAGTCTGATGGGTTTTTCTCTATTTCAAGAGTACAAATCCAATCACCAACCTCAAGGCCCCTATTTTTTTTTTATTGAAAATAAATCGATTTCATATACAATATCTATCCTGACTAAAGTTTCCCCTCCTCCTCTTTTAAGAGTAAAACTAAAATATGCCTAACTAGAATTTTTTGTGAGGGCATTGCTTGTGGTAGAGTTCTCAAATGTCATTTCCTGGCCATGTTGGGTGGTTGTATAGATGTTAGTCTACTGTAAAGCAAGACAAGGAGGGGCATCATCATTGTTGCTCTGAACTCTCCTGTGAATTTCAAGACAGGAAGGAAGAAAAGAGTCAGGCCCTAAGCCTTAAGCTTGTCATGTGTAGAGATTCATTCTGCCTTCTGCTTGAAGGGTGTTCAAGGGAAAATACAGCTACATGATTCTGGGAAGGAATCATGCCAGCAAATATTATAACATATGTTCTTTGGACTTAAAGAATATTAAAGACTGGGGAGATGGCTCAGTTGGTAAGCGCTTGTTTGGCAGCACAAGGACCTGAGTTCAATCCCCAAACCATTATTAAAATAAAATAAAAGCTGTTCACAGCGGCATGTATTTGTAATCCTGGTGCATGGGGTAGAGACAAGTGGATACCTGGGTTTGACTGTCAGCCAGCCTTGCCTAATTGCCATGTTCCATGGCAGTGAAGGACCCTGTCTCAAAACCAAGGTAGATAGTGCTTGAAGAATGGGGGTGACCTCTAGCTTCCATATGCACACACCCACACCCACACATACATGTATGTATATCCACACATATGTGCACGCCCTCACACACACATATCCATACACACAAAGAAGGTAAGGATTCCTAAAAACACAGTTTATACTTCATCTGGCATCATACAAGGACTAAATTGACATAAAGTTTCAAAAGAGAAATTCAGAGTTCATCTTGGAAGGATTTCCAAGCAGTAAGGAAGATGGGCCTCAGGGATGATCAGTGCAGACAGGATCTTGCCTTGAAGACCACAGAACACGGTGTGGTTCAGATCTCTAACAACCTGTTCAATTCTGTGTTCTCCGAGCTTCCACTGTGCTCAGTGGAAATTGATGTCACTGTCTGGGAGTGACAAACAGCTGTGATCCCCTTTCCCCAGATTTGTGAAGATTCCTATTTCCTCAGAGCCTGATGTTATTAAAAGTTCTCTTTTTTCCTCTCTCTCTCTCTCTCTCTCCTCCCTCCCTCCCTCCCTCCCCATCTCTCCTCCTTCTCCTTCCCTTTCCTTCCTCCCTTTTTCTCCCTTTCTCTCTCACACACAAATAAGTAGCCTTTGATTGAGATGAGTCCTGTCTGTCTGTCTCTGTCTTTCTTTCCTTCCTTCCTTCTTTCTATTTGTTTTGGATTGGGTTTGGGACTTTTTCAGGTTTTGTTTGTTTCGTTTTTTCAAGATAGGGTTCCTCCATGTATCCCTGGCTGTCCTGGAACTTGCTCTCTACCCTGGCCTCAAACTCAATGATCAGCCTACCTCTGTCTCCTGAGTTCTGGGATTAAAGGCATGCACCACACTGCCATACTAACCCTGACCTTGAGTCCAGTATTTCGTAAGTTAGACCATTTCCCAGGCTAATAGCTAGCCAAAGAGACACAGCCTGTACCCCAAATGCCAGATGTACAGACAGATGCAGAAGGGTTAAACTGAATAAGATTGAACCTCAGAATGAGACATGGAAGAAAGAAGTGGGTGGCGCCCTAAGTGCCTTCAGTGACCTTGCCCATTCATGTTTAACGCCTGATCTGCTGTTTACAGAACCCCAGGGAATTTGCTGGGAGTCCCCTTTGGATGGGTCAGATAAAACGGCCCACCCTCCTGAACCTGAAGTGAACGTGCAAAGGGCTTCTCTGCAGCGGAAACTGAAGATCGATGACTTTGTCCTGCACAAGATGTTGGGGAAAGGAAGTTTTGGCAAGGTACGCTACCAAGGACCCAAAGCTGTGCAAGAGAGAATCCCCCACCCCCACTGTGTTGTTAGATGATGGAGAGCATCCACCATTAAATGGGAGCTGAGTGACTGTGCCATAATAACAGTCGCTGTTCCCTACAGATCTTTGGCCCCAAATCCATTTGCTTTAAGCCCTCATGCATTTGATGTCTGAGCACCAGGGAAGTGCCCATTTCCTGTTCCTACAGTTTGTTCTAGTTTTTCATTGTTTCTTCCCCATACCTAGAGATTGTTTTGCATTTCATGTACCTAGGGAGTGACCTCAGTTAACTTCAATTACCTATTTAGAGGCCCACCTCCAAATATGTTCACATTCTTGGGATACTGGGGCCAAGATTTTATCTTGACATGTGAAGATGAGGAGGGAGAAGACACTCAAACACTGACTATAGTTTGAAGGCTACAGGGATGGCTCAGAGGTTAAGAGCACTGGCTGCTCTTCCAGAGAACTGGAGTTCAATTCCTAGCACCTACATGGCAGCTCACAGCTGTCTGTAACTCCAATTCCAGAGGATCTGACACCCTCACACAGACATACATGCAGGCAAAGCATTGATGCACATAAAAATAAATAAAGACTGTAGTTTGAGGAAGTCTTAGAAAAAGTACCTTAAGGTAAGTTCCCCTTCCTACCCTCTTGCTACTCACTGGGAAGGAGTGAAAGAAATAACATGTCTCTCTCAGCCACAGAGATCAAGTACAGAATGAGAAGAAACTGAGAGAAAGGAAAGATAAAAAGAAAGAAATGATCGTTAGGGCTGGGTAGCTTAGTTGGTAAAGTGCTTGAGTTACAAACCGAAGGACCCAAGTTCAATCCCCAGAGCCCACATAAAAAGATCAGGTTTAAGTGACATTTGCTTATAATCCAAGCACTGGAAACACAGAGACCAGGAGTTTTGTGGGCTTGCTGGCCAGCCAGCCAAATTAGTCAGTTCCAAGGAAATGAGAGACCTCATCTCAAAAAGCCAGAAAGACATGGACAGCTCCCAAGGAACCCCTTGTCAGGCTGACCTATAGACTGCACATGCGTGTGTGTGCACACACACACACACACACACACTACACACACCAGAGAGAGAGAGAGAGAGAGAGAGAGAGAGAGAGAGAGAGAGAGAGAGAGAGACTCGTATGCTCAATAAGAAATTTCAACCTGGAGGAAAACTACAGAGTTAATGATTATAAAGGGGGTTGTTATAGAATACAGGCCTTTGGGTATGTTAGACATTTAAGATATGTAATTTATTACTAGAGTTCCTGACTATTTTTGTAGTGTTAGTTGGAACTCCTAGGAATAATTTAACCAAGGGCCACTATTCCATGACTGAGAGATTCCAACGCCAGCTTACACTAAGCACCTGCTGGTCAGACTTTGGCAGCAGCATCTACCCTGTTCATTTAACAATAAACAAACTGAGTGTACCTGAGCTTCCACTATGGCTGAATAATTCTGTGTCCTAATATGTTTGCAACTGAACACTAGGCACTTTCTTTTCATCAAGTCCTTCTCTGCCCTGCAAACTATAGCTGGGACCCATGAATTCTTTTCAGTTCTACAATAATACAAACCACAACAGTGGTTTTGGTGTTAATCAGAGTGTACTGACAATTTGACAGCCAGTCTTTATTATAATTTAGCAGCAATTAATGTGCAATTATAACCTGATAGGAAAACTTGAAAGGACATTATGTAGATGGCAATTGCCTTCCTGACTCTTACTTTACAGCTGGTTTAAGCATGGTTTACGAAAAGAAAACAATTACTTTTGTTAATGAAATGTTTATCTTCCTTTGTTCCCATGTGGATTTCTACACTGGAACAAGGTTAATAAGAGTGATAGTAAGCTAAACATACATGCCTTGGAAAGTACCCTGGGGACATTGTGTGCTCTAGGTACCCTCCTCACTCTGTGCCAAATGCATAGTACCTTTCTGCACTGAGACACTGGGCCCTGCACCCTGAGAAGGCAGAAACTAAGCTGACCTATTTCTCTTTCTCAGAATACCAAGAGTTCTCAAGAACTTACATTTCATCACTCTTTTGGCTTTCTGTAGAAAACATGGCTTCTAACCAAAATGGTAGTCTGCTACTTTTTTTCCAATCTGCTTTTCCACCAAAGCTAACAAATTACACATTTTCTGGAGATGTCTGAGTTCTCATCCAAGCACCAGTCACTCCACCAAGTCAGCTATCAGAGGCAAGTGTTTATCTCTTAGGAACAAAACAAAGCAACAGGGTTTTAGGAAGCTCAGGCTGACTTCAGCCTCACTGCACAGTGGAAGATTGGCCTTGAACTCCCGATCTTTCTACTTCCATCTCCCCAATACTTTCCTCAAGTATACCCAAGCTTGAGTATTGAATATTGAGTATCTAATACCCAAGTATTAGAACACAGTATTATTCAGTCACAATACAAGATTGCAGACCATGCTTGTTTCATGCAGTGCTAAGGATCTAACCCAGGGCTTTCTGCATGCTCAAGTAAGCATGCTACCAACTGAACTGCAATCCCAGTTCTACATACAATCATTTTAAATCCAGACCCTTGCATATTTAGTTTGGCACCGTTGACTTTAACATTGCCTAAAAGTCAATAAAAGAAATAAATGCTAAGAGTCTTTGTAATGCTCGGGGCTCAAGAGATGGCTCTGTAAGGGTGCTTGTTACTCTTACAGAGGAGTGGAGTCAGCTTTTAGCACCCACATCTGGCAGCTCACTGCTGCCTATAACTCCAGCCTTGGTGTATCTAACGCCCTCTTCTGGCCTTCTTGGGCACCTGCAACACATGCCTAGACTCACAGATGACACATTAACATAAATATAAGTAGCCAATAAATTTTAAAGTAATAAAACGTTCTTACAACATTCATTTAGAAACCATTTTATAGCTTATCAGTCACTTTATTTCATTGTGTTTCGCTTGTTTGTCCGCCTAGTCCTGTAAATCAGTGAAAAAGTATGAGTCAGGGTTTCATTACTGTGAAGAGACACCATGACCATGGCAACTCTTATAAAGGACAACATTTAACTGGGGCTGGCTTACAGTTCAGAGGTTCAATCCATTATCATTATGGCTGGAAGCATGGCAGCCTCCAGGCAGGCATGGCGCTGGAGGAGCTGAGAGTTCTACCTCTTGATCTGAAGGCAGCTGAGAAAAGACTAACTTCCAGGCAGCTAAGGGGAGGGTCTTAAAGCCCATGCCCACAGTGACACACTTCTTCCAACAAGGCCACACATCCTAATAGTGCCACTCCCTGGGCCAAGCATATTCAAACCACCACATCCCAAAACACCACACACACACCTTTTAAAGCTCTGGAAGCTTTGCTCATGTGCCTATAGTTATATAATCCCATATCCTTCCAACTGCTAAGAGTCCTCTCCTGCCACCTTTGAAAATCTAAAGTTGTTTAAACTCCATTTTATGCCATCTGATATCTACTACCATATGGGACAGGAGATGAAGTGGGAAAGTTAACTCTAGGGCTAGATCTTTCCCCACATAATTCCATGAATTTGAGCAGGTTATACTTTAAACTCAGAGGTATTTTTATTATTACCATTGTTATCATTATCATTAATACCTACCTGTGGTATTCAGAACTGAGAACTGTTCTTAAACTTACCAGGTAGTGAAAGATGACCTTAAATTTCTGATTTCTTCTCTCTTCCTCCACCTCTTAAGTGCTAGGATTAAAGCCATACCCACCATTCCTGGTCTTGGTGTGCTGAAGATTAAACCCAGGGCTTCCTGCATGCTAGACAAACACTCCACCTACTGAGCTACAGCCCCCCCCCCGAGAGGTTTTTTGTCATTAAAAATAACCTTCCAAATACATAACAATTTGTGAAAGCCTTGGAAAGGAGGATGCTTAGTAGCATCTTAAACAATTAGTGATCGATGCTATCCGGACGGAAACCGGAAGAGGCTTTCCACTCTTGCCCATCACCGATCTCTCCTAACCGTCTCTGTCTCTTCTTTAATGAGTGGAAACCATATTCTAAAACGGGTTGCTGTCTCCCTTTCCTTTTAGGTCTTCCTGGCGGAGTTCAAGAGAACCAACAGTTTTTCGCAATAAAAGCCTTAAAGAAAGATGTGGTGTTGATGGATGATGACGTCGAGTGTACATGGTGGAGAAGAGGGTTCTGTCCTTGGCTTGGGAGCATCCATTTCTAACACACATGTTCTGCACATTCCAGACCAAGGTATGCTTTTGTTACTCTCTAAGGGTCCTAATCGGGTTGCTTTCCTCTGCCAGTTAAAGAATTAAAGGGTAGAGAAAGTCTGGAGCCCACCAGGTAGCAGCGGAGAAAGTTTAAACAGAGTTGGCAGCTGAAGAAAGGCTTTTTTACTGGGGGTGATAAAACACAAGTGTGTGACAGACAAGCAGAGGTGGGACTGAGAAGCTGAAATCCAGTCTCTTCTCAAGGCCTGGGGCATTTTAAGTCTAATGGATCTTCCTCTCCTAATTTATGATTGGTCAGTTTATTGTGTAAACTGTTGTGTAAACATGCCCTGATCCAGCCTTAAACTTGTCCAGAGTCAGTCCATCAGCAGGGGTCCTGCAGGCAGGAGGGAAAAGGCCTTTGTTTTAAGCTTCCAGGCTTTTGTCTCAGGAAGAGGAAGAAAAGGCGAGCCATCTTGGAAGTTTGCCACCATTATTACCTAACCATGGCTCTTCTCCCCATCTGTCTGCCTACCAAAGGAGTCTAATTCCTAGTCCCAGACTTTCTGCTCAGACACACTTTCTCTTCCTTCCCTTACCCAAGGCCACCCCTCTAGGGGCACGCACAGGCAGAGAGGTGGGATTTTGTCCCCACATTTTTCTTACCTCTCAGTCACCTGCCCTCTGTAGTTCCATCCCCAAAACTTCCATCTCTTCTAAGCAGCAGGGAAACATGACTGAGAGTTGTAAATGTTGCGTGTTGGGATAGACCCATACATTCAGGTCTGTCTGTATGACATCTTTTATTTTGGTATAAGAAGCAGGTTCCTTTGCAGCATCCACTCTTTAGTTTACTGTATTTAAAGAGGCAGAAAAAAGGGGAAACAGATAAAAATGTGTGTTCTCTACTGTGGTCCTTTTAAAGGCTATCAGAAAAGGTGGGTGTTAGTGTAAGGTTCGTGGGTGGGAGAGGAAAGAAGAGATACATAGGTCAGTGTAGACACTGAACATGGCCCCTCCCTTACGCTGAGTTTCTCTGAAGCTGTTCCTACTCTCAAGGACTCTGTCCCTTACCTCCTTTCTCCCTCATGAACAAAAAACCCCAATTATTTTCCTGACTCATATATCATTGTGGAGAATTTGGAAGATTCTCCAACATTTCTAACCTTACCGTACCTGAATATACTCAAAATCAATACTCTGAAGTCTATCATTCTAGATTCTCCCTCACTCCCATGAGTACTTTCAAATAAGTAACCATTTACTGTAAATCCCTGCCAGTCTATAACTTTCACTTTTAACATTTTGTTGTATTCATTTTCTTGAATATGTGGATATTCCTCAACATGTCCAAATTATGGCAAAGACTTTCTTTTTGTTTTGGTTTTGGTTTTTTTTGGTTTGTTTGTTTGTTTGTTTGTTTGTTTTGAGACATGGTTTCTTGTATAGCCCTGGCTGTCCTGGAACTCACTCTGTAGATCAGGCTAGCCTCGAACTCAGAAATCCACCTGCTTCTGCCTCCCAAGTGCTGAGATTAAAGGCATGCGCCACCACTGCCCAGCTGGCAAAGACTTACTGAACATACCCTATGTCTGAAGCACTATGGAACCTACCAGGACAGAAAACACAGTTCCAGGCCCCAAAGTATTTCATGATACTGATACCATTACCAGGAAAGTGGGCCTCCTTATTGGGTCCTTAGTCTCATTAATGAAAGAACTTTAAAATGACTCAGAAACAGCACAAAGACCATTTTAACAGACCTAGGAAGAAAAACAGCAAGGCAGGCCAGCTGTAAATCTTGGCAGTTGCCTATAGGAGAGAGAGAAGAAGACTGAGGGGAAGCCATGTAGGAATAAGAGCGCTCCTGAACCAAACTTGAATGACAATGGCTGAGGAAACAAGGAGCTACAATACACCAGGTTTGATTTTCCCAGCATGGAAGTGAATTCATGAAGGTATACAGTGGCAAGACAAAGAAAGTCTTAAGTCAAGAGATTTTTAAAGAATACATTGGTGGAAACATCAGAGAAGTAGTTACAGTAGGATAGGATGATCTCTCCTATGGGCCTTAGATGAATTTGACAGCATTCTCAGCCCTTCCATTGTGGAGAACAGGGTTTTGTGAAGTTAATTCACTCCAAAGGCTTATATCTATTTGTCAGGATGTTAGGTCTGAGCAGTGTTAGGTGGCTGAGCAATGGCTCTTAGGAGGCTAAAGACAGCCCCCAAAGACATTTTAATTAGGCTATTAGATCAGCAACATTCTAAACCTTCCGTGGTCACTGAAGCTGTGTTGGTTTTGTTACTAATTTAGCAATGAAGTTTTCAGCAAGCAGATGCATGGGAGAAAGGGACTAGGGCTCCTGGAATGGTGAGAGGTGCCCAGGGAAAGCACACTTAGGTCTTGACAAGCATATAAGAAAGGAAAAGGAAAAACAGTATGTTCTTTAATTAGGACTCAGAAAGGAGAGCAGGCTCAGCACTGGCACAGCTAGAAGTTCTACGAAAGGGCTTCTGACAGGATAGTGTCTTAGTCGGGGTTTCTATTCCTGCACAAAACATCATGACCAAGAAGCAAGTTGGGGAGGAAAGGGCTTGTTCTGATTACACTTCCACATTGCTGTTCATCACCAAAGGCAGTCAGGACTGGAACTCAGCAGGTCAGGAATCAGGAGCTGATGCAGAGGCCATGGAGGGATATTACTTACTGGCTTGCTTCCCCTGGCTTGCTCAGCTTGCTTTCCCAAGCTACCAGCCCAGGGATGGCACCACCCACAATGGGCCCTCTCACCCTTGATCACTAATTGAGAAAATGCCTTACAGCTGGATCTCATGGAGGTATTTCCTCAAGGGAGGCTCCTTTCTCTGTGATAACTCCAGTTTGTTTCAAGTTGACACAAAACCAGCCCGAACAAGTGACCCCTTGTCAACTTGACACACAAACACATCACTATTAAGCCTCAACCCTTACTTTCTTATTCATCCCCAAGATCTAAATAACTTTAAAAGTCCCACAGTCTTTATAAATTCTTACATATTAAAATTTCAATCCCTTTAAAATATCCAATCTCTTTTAAAATTCAGTCTTTTTACAATTCAAAGTCTCTTAACTGTGGGCTCCACTAAAATACTTTCTTCCTTCAAGAAGGAAAAATATCAGGGCACAGTCACAATCAAAAGCAAAATCAAACTAGCCGTCCAATGTCTGGAATCCACTCATGATCTTCTAGGCTCCTCCAAGGACTTGGGTCACTACTCCAGCTCTGCCCTTTGTAGCACACACCTTGTCTTCTAGGCTCCAACTGCCTGTACTCACTGCTGTTGCTGTTCTTGTTGGTCATCTCATGGTGCTGGCATCTCCAAAACACTGCTGTCTTCCGCTGTAACTGGGCTTCACCAGTAGCCTCTCATAGGCTCTCTTTGTGATGCCAAGCCTCAATTCCTTTGCATGATCCCTTCAGTCCTGGGCCATCAATTGTAACTGAGGCTGCACCTTCACCAATGGCCTTCCATGGCCTCTCACAGTAACAAGCCTCAGCTGCTCTTCATGACCCCTTCATGCCTTCAAAACCAGTACCACCTGGGTGCACCTGGGTGACTCTTACACATTACCAAGTAGAGCTGCAGCACAAGGTACAACCTTGGATATCTCTGGAACACAGCCTCTTTGTGCTCTCAGAAAGCACTTCACAGAAGATTTCACTTCAATTATTCTTGTCTCTTCTTAATCACCACTAATTTCTTAGCTCCAGCTAACCAGCATCAATAGTCCCAGTAATACAAAGGTTTCAATTTAGTAGTTCTGGTATCTTGTTAATCACAGCTGATTCTTCAGCCCCAGCTAACCAAAACCACAGAAAATTCACAATCAAAATAGCAACAGCCCTGATAAGAGTCTTTAATCTTCCCTCTGAAATTTCACAAGCCAGGCCTCCATCTTCTGCACTATTCTCAACATTATCTTCCAAGCTCCTACAGAACACCCCACAGAGCTCTTAACATCCCAATGGCTCTTCTAATTCAAAGTTCCAAAGTCCTTCCACAATCCTCCCCAAAACATGGTCATACTGTCACAGGAATACCCCACTAGGCTGGTACTAATTTGTGTCAGTAAGGGTTTGTATTCCTGCACAAAACATCATGACCAAGAAGCAAGTTGGGGAGAAAAGGGTTTATTCCAATTACACTTCCACATTGCTGTTCATCACCAAAAGAAGTCAGGACTGGAACTCAAAAGGGTCAGGAAGCAGGAGCTGATGCAGAGGCTATGGAGGGATGTTATTTACTGGCTTGCTCAGCTTGCTTTCTTATAGAACCCAAGACCACTAGCCCAGGGATGGCACCACCCACAATGGGGCCTCCCACCCTTGATCACTAATTGAGAAAATGCCTTACAGCTGGATCTAAGGAGGCATTTCCTTAAGAGGGGCTCCTTTCTCTGTGATAACTCCAGCTCGTGTCAAGTTGACACACTGACAGCCAGTACAGATAGGAAGATAATTAGCCCACCCAATCCCCAACATGGCTTCTTGGTGAATCTGATTTCTGTGGTGGTAGAGCTCCTGGCCAGGTAATTGACAACAGACCCAGCCTGATTAATTCTCAAAAGAGAAAATGATATTACACAATGTTTTGGGTAGTTTAGGTCATGTTTCCACCCAGGGCCAGAGGTAGAACCTAGATTCCGTTCCTTTGACCTGGAAGAAGTAGTTTTACCTTAATGAAAAAAAAAAAAAAAAAAAGCCCACATGCCTCCACCTTTTCATAAAGAGATCTACATCCTAAGGAGATGCTTCACTTTGGAGCATTACTGAGGAGACAGGAGGTAGAATTATCCATCCTCAAACTCTCAAAGCCTGATAATGCCTATCTACTTACCTATTAACACTCTAAGTTTGTAATACTGAGTCAGAATACAGATCTGAAGTGGCAGATCAGGAAGAAACTGGACATTAGAATTTAAAACGTAGAAAGAACAGGAAGTTGGGCACAGAAGCTTTGTGGGGGATGGAAAACTGGAAGGGCTAAAGGTAAAGGACCTAAGGCAGTGACTCTCAACTTTCCTAATGCTGTGACCCTTTAATACAGTTCCTCATGTTGTGGTGACCCCCGACCATAGAATTATTTTCAGTGCTACTTCATAACTGTAATGTAATACTGTTATGAATCTTAATATAAATATCTGATATGCAGGGTATATGATATGCATGCCCATTGAAAGGGTTGTTTGACCTCCAAAGGGATAGTGACCCACAGGTTGAGAACCGCTGATCTAAGAGAAGGTAAGTTTGTCTGATGCAGTAAGAAGCAGGGTGAGATTCCTGATAATGAATATTAGAAATGTACTACTAGAGCCTGCTGTTTGTCTGGGTGATGTGGGTACCTGAGATCAAAGTGACAGACTCTCTCTCAGGGTGAATCCCAGATTGCTATGTACCCTGAGGATGTTGTTATCACACTTTAGCTCTTGTGTTTTTTGGGGGTGTGTGTGTGTGTGTGTGTGTGTGTGTGTGTAGCATATGAACATGTGTATGGTTTATGCATGTACATGTGTATATGTACATAGGTGCACACATGCTCATACACACATGTGGAAGCCAGAGGAGGACTTTGGTGTCCTCTGTCACTCTCTGCTGTTTCCTTGGAAGAGGTCTCTCACTGAGTCTGGAGCTAGGCAAACCCCAGCAGTCCTCCTGCTCTGCCTACCACCACCTTTCTAGTACTGGCCTGGCTTTCTACATGGGTGCTAGGGATTTGAACTCGGGTCCTCGTGCTTGTACAACAAGCATTCTTATCCACTGAGCTATTTCCTCAGCCCTTTGATTTTATTTTTATCTTCAAGAAATGTATTTGTATTAAATGAATAAAATCAAAACTGAGACCTCCCGTTTTGAAAGAATGGTGGCATGCATCCTTAGAGTAATTTGCAGCATAAACATACTTGTAGCCAACTGCTAATTACCCTCCAAACAGCATGCTAGAGATACTTGAGCCTTCAAGTATCTTCTAGATACATACCTATCACATGTATCAAGTACCCTACAGGCGTGCATGTAGATTTTCATGAATGTTGGATTGCCTTTCTCATGAGGACCCTATTCAGTATCCTACATCGTCTGTCAGAGCCACAAGACAGTATTTCTGAGACTCCCTGTAGTTCTGATACTTTAACAAGACCAGAGAGAAATGAGTATCTCTTCTTTGCCACAAAAAATAGATGGTGGGAAAAACGTGGCCAGGAATATACACATCAAGCAAAAAAATGTGGCTGATTCAGTTGGATTTTAAGGAATTGAATCCTTTTAGAAAAAGAAAAAGAAGAAGAAGGAGAAGGAGAAGGAGAAGGAAAGAAGAAGAAGAAGAAGGAGGAAGGAGGAGGAGGAGGAGGAGGAGGAGGAGGAGGAGGAGGAGGAGGAGAAGAAGAAGAAGAAGAAGAAGAAGAAGAAGAAGAAGAAGAAGAAGAAGAAGAAGAAGAAGAAGAAGAAGAAGAAAAGCTGACATTACACCAAATGCCCAGGCCCCTGCATGCTGGAGATATCCTGATTTATTATTCAGATCTTGCCGCGTCAGACACAGGAACTGAGTACGTGCCCCATGGGAATGGGAAAAGCAGCAGAACCCAGTCATCACCCCATGGAAACAAGGCAGGAAGGGCCTTTCTTCAGGCACCAGGCACCCGATTCCAGGCTTTGCCCGACAGCGCTCTTGTCTCCTGACCTATCTCCCCTGCCCAGGTTCCTTGGGTTTAACATACCATTAATGCGGGCACAGAAGTGCACCCCTAAAATCTCAGCACTCAGGAGGCTAAAGCAGGAGCATCACCAAGTTTAAAGCCAACCTGGGCTATAGCATGAGTACAAGATCAGCCTGGACATCTTAGTGAGACCTTGTCACAGTAAGAAAAGGCGGACAGTATGACTTGCCTGGCATGCTCTAAGTCCAGTGGCCTATGTCCTCCAGCAAAAGTAGACATAAGATGAATTCACTGTTACTGTCTGTATTAGTTAGGGTTTTACTTCTGTGAACAGACACCATGACCAAGGCAACTCTTATAAGGACAACATTAATTGGGGCTGGCTTAGAGGTTCAGAAGTTCAGTCCATTATCATCAAGGTGGGAACATGGCAGCATCCAGGTATGCATGGTACATCTTCATCTGAAGGCTTCTAGCAGAATACTGACTGACTTCCAGGCAGCTAGGACAAGGGTATTAAAGCCCACACTCACAGTGACACACCTACTCCAACAAGGCCACATCTACTCCAACAGGGCCACATCTTCTAATAGTGCCACTCCCTGGGCTAAGCATACACAAACCATCACACTGTCCTAAAGAATTGGATTTCATCCCCAGAAAGTTGATTTGGTTGCCACCTACCTCCAAAGAGTGCTGTATCAGAACAGATGACAAGTGTCCAGGTTGTTCTGTTATTATTTATAAGGGGCATGTGGATCAAATCATTAAAGACTTTTAACATTGGCCCAGGGAGGTGGCTTACTACATTACATGCTTACCACACAAACATGAGTTCTAGACCCAGGACCTACTAAAAAGGCAAGTGTAGAATGTGTACTTAGTAAGATTCTGTGATACTCAGGCCAGTAAAACAAAAGCTGGTTAATAGACCTCCATAACTGACATGCTGGATTTCAAAACACTAACACAGTTAGAAGGTGAGCCTTCAGGTAGGAATCTGACATTAGGCTAGAACAAAGAAGTAATTTCAGGCAGAAATCTAAATATTAGGCTAGAACAGAGAAGTAATTTCAGACAAGAATCTAAATTTTAGGCTAGAACAAGAAAGTAGGCTTCAGACATGAAAATTGCTTTGGGCTAGGACAGAGAAGTTGGCTCAGACATTTTGGTCATCCTGACAAGCCCTTAGAAACAGTGATCACGGAAGTGTTCACAGAATTTTGTTTATTGTCTTGCTTGTTCTTTGACTATTTGTGTTTATTGCCTTGCTTGTTCCTCAACCTAGAACTGACCTTAATACTTGCATGTAATTAAAATGGTATAAAAGCCAAAAGGAAGAGGGGGGGTGAAATAGGAGTTTTAGGGAGGGGAAATAGGGAAAAGGGATGGCATCTGAAATGTAAATAAATAAAATATCCAATAAAAAAAAGCAGCCAGAAAAAAAAAAATAAAAAGAAGAAGACGAATGTGTACTTACCATCTTAATGCTGGGGAGGTGGAGACAAGGGGTCCCGGGGTCATCCTGGCCAGCCATCTCTGCCACATAAACAAGGCACAGACTCCTGAGAGCCTGCCTCAACAAGGGGGGCCAGTGCCCCAAGGAACCATACCCAAGGATGACCTCTGACCTCCACACACATACACCTGTGTGGATACGCTCTCCCCCCCCCCCCATGTGAATGTGTGTGTGTGTGATGTGCACATGGAAACACACAATTTTTAATATTCACACATGAGGATTTGGTGGGTAAAAAATATGGTAAGAAGAAAACGTAGGTCTCTATGAAAAGGGCAAGAGTTGTGGGTTTGGAAGCAGAAGTTTAGCCTTAGTTCTGCCTTTCATTGGCAGGGCTCTAAAGTTCCCTTGCCTCCTTGCTCAGGATAATAAGGAAACAGTTCCAGGGAATCTGTCACCCTCCGCTGGCCTCTGCTGGGAATGGACACACATACACACACACACACACACACACACACACACACACACACACAGGCATGCATGAAGGCAAAACACCAATACCCATGCATTTTATTTTTATAAATTAATCTTTTCAAAAAGATGTGAAAATATATAAGAAAAACTATCTTCAAGAACAATTGTCATGAATCAGCGGAACTCACAAACAAATTAAGAATAAACGGAAAATGTTACACACAACCCGCAAGTGAATGAAAAACAACTGCAGTAAATTAAACTTGAACTTTATGACTTCGTCTTCTCACAGATTTCCTTCAAAAGCCCTTCTTAAATCACAAATGCTTCTCCAGGAACCATGATCTGTGAATTCTGTATTTTTCCTCAAAAGAAGCAAGACTGGAAAAATGTCTGGGACTGACTTACCAGGCTTTGCCTGTTTTTGTTTTTTTTTTTTTTTTTTTTTTTAAATTAGTAGTAAAGAAAGTAAAAAAGATCTACCCAATTTGGAAAAATAATATTCCACTTCCTTGATTTTATTTTTTTAACTGAAGTCCTGTTTAAATGTTATTTCATTTTCTTTACTGGGGCACGCACATAGATGCCAGAGTGAGTATGCGAAGGTCAGAGGTCAGTTCTGGCCTTTCTCTTACTGACGTAGTGTCTCTCCTGATGCTCTGCATATTCCTGTGAGCTTGCAGGAGTTCTGTCTCTGCCTCCCATCTCACCATGGGATGCTCACTGCATCTGGCTTTTTCTAAAAATGTGGGTTCTAAAAATTAAATCAGTTACTAGTCTTATGCGTGGAATGCTTTCCCAGACCCAAGTTCTTTGATTTTAATATATCATGAATGCAGGCAGGCTGCCACTGCCCATTTAATCTCAGTACTCAGGAGACTGAAGCAGGAGAATCACCAAGTTCAAAGCCAACCTGAGCTATAACATGAGTTCAAGGCCAGCCTGGGCAACTTTATGAGCCCGTGTCTCATAATAAAAATGAGGAAAGGGTTAGCAGTGTGACTTAGAGATCAAGTGCTTGCCTGGTATGCTTGGGGTCCTAGGTTCCATACTTGGTGCCACAGATAAAAATCATAATGAGCTAAGCATTCCAAGTGTCCTTGATCTGTCGCCCATAAAACCATTTCAAACAGCTGGGCATGACTCCAAACGGTAGTATGAAAAGATGCACCTGATACAATGAGGTCTTTGTTTGCTTTTAATTTTTGTAAACTAATTTTCATTAGATCGTAAATTGAATTATGATCTGCCCTCATTTGAGTCTCTTATGATTTAAGGGAACATTAATGAAAGACCCATCAACATTAAAGTCTGCAATTGTACTTTAAGTGTTAACAAGGCTGGAGAGATGGCTCAGTGATTAAGAGTGCTGGCTGCTTTTCCAGAGGACACGGGTTCAAATGTCAGCATTTGATGGCTTACGTGGTGGCTAACCACTGTCTGTAACTCCAGTTCCAAGCAATCTGACGCCCCCTTCTGGCCTCCACAAGCATTGCACACATAAAGTTTTAACACACAGACCTCAAAGACTGCTTTAAATCCTTTAAAGCACAGCTCTGAGACCTTCCCAGGGGTGCATTTGTATGACAGCCACTGTGAGCGTTAGAATTCTTTATGAAGTATGCCATCCCCCTCACCACCACCACCATATAATGGGTAAATACTAATTTTCAAAGACATACACTCGTGCCTCTTTCATAAGAAATAATAATAATAATAAACAAAAGTAAAATGGAAAGAATTGAGTTTCACTTACTATTTTAGAACACACAGTGCTGCACTTCCTGTTACAGCTTCAAGGCAGGAGACACCATCCTTCGAAAAGTCTCTAACATGGCTTGGTGGCTTTGGTTCACCCCCCTTGCCTCCAAATGCACAAGGTAGAAAAAGAGCACTTTGTAGAGATGTTTGAAACATTTTGGAGGGGAAATACTATAGGAATAGCAAAATCATTACTTGAAGTAAGAGAAAAAGTCATTTTTCTTTCCTCGAAATGTGTCATTCTGTCCACGATTTAAAAGCAAGATCTGACGTAGCAGAGTGTGAAGTCCCAAGCTTGGTACTCAGGAGCTGCCTCATCTGAAGCTGTTGTGAACACGTCAATCTAGACATCCTCTGGTTGAGTCGGGAGCTCTGGCCATCATCACAGCTCTATAGCAAAGAAAGGAATAATAAAAGGTCACATGTAAACAACCTCCTTGTCCCCGTTCTAGGTGAGAATGAACACTGATCAATCCTGACTGATGAGCCTCTCTTTCTTAAGTTCCAGGATAGATTTTTGCAGAAAAGGTGACTCACTTGAATGTTATCAGGCAGAACCCACCGCCTCTGTCTCTGATCTCACGAAGCTGTGATCCAGGAGGTAGATTCGCAGTCCTTTTATCAAGTTTGGTAGTTTTAAAGTCAATTCATGGTAAACTTACATGCTTGGAGAGTTTGGCTAAAGTGTTTTCCCCAGTGTCACAGAGGATAATGGGGAAATTAATGACAGGTGTGTGGGAATTCCTTGGCATGTAAAAGACAAACAATAACAGAAACCAGGGGGCTAGATGGGCCGTAGCTTCCTGTGCCTGCTGTCCAAACCCACAGGTGCTTTCAGGCCCGACTGGAACTCTGGCTCATTTCTTTGCATCAGTGCATACAACCATGATAAAAGCGAATGTGAGGTTCTCCAGGTGAGCCAGGGCTAAGAGTTCTCCATAGATTTGTATAGTTTGGTTTGGTTTAATTTTGTTTCGTTTTATTTTTTAGATAGGGTCTCAGTAGCCCAGACTCTGGCCTCAATCTTGACATTGGCCAAGAAACCTCTGGTCCTCCTGCCTCTACCTCCCAAGTGCTTAGAGTCACAAATGGCTGGTTATATGATAGTAGAGATGGAATCCAGGGCTTTGTGTATACTGTGCAAGCACCCTACCAACTGAGCTAACCACCATCCTGTTTCACTTGCTGTTAGATGGGTATCGTAGCTGGCCTGCTCTCTTGAGTGGAATTCCTAGCTCTGTCCACTGGCTGTCATAGGCTGTATCCCAATGGATAGATATCTTCTGTTCTCCAATGTTCTTCTTCTTGGTTAATGATCTTGAAAGTAGAACATTGTCACATATGCTTACCCTGTGATACTCTGAAAAGAATAAGATCTACTTACGTCTTATTTTAGTCAGAACTTCCATCCTGATTTCATTTCTTCTTCAGATATTGAAAATCTCATATGTAAATTTTATTACATCACTCTTTGAAATCTTCCTGCATCTTGATTGCATGCATCGGTCCTTCCATCTCCAGATCTCCTCAGGACTTCCCAACAAATTGCCCTCCCAATTTTATGTCCCCCTTGTTGTTTAAAAAAAGAAAAACTGGCGGCGGCGGAGGGTTCCAGGAGGAGAAGTTTATTTAGGGCAGAGGGGAGAGCAGAGAAAGGTGGAGGCCAGCCATGACCACGCGGAGGGGGGAGGGGAAGGGGATACGACCTGCAGGCGCGGGGTCAAGGAGCAAGAGAGCAAGAGAGAGAGGAGGGGCCAGACAGCCCTCTTATAATAGTGGGCAGGGCTACCTGGCCGTTCCCAGGTAGCTTTGGGAAGGGGTATACCTAGCTGTTGCTAGGTTACTGTGGAGGTGGAGTTTAACAGAATGCTAACACCCCTTCTATAATTTTTAATTATCAAAGAGTAAATAAAATTTTATAAAAAGACAAAGCTAAAATAAAAATTAGTATGTGAGCTTCCTAGCCTTTGAAGGAAAATGATACAGGGGGGCAGGGGGAGAATAACTATAATTATTTACTTTTTGTTGCCACCTTGTTTTTCTGGCGAAAGAATTGGCATTTTTGACTCATTTATGTGATACTTGTCAAGTTTCCCGTGCGTTTTCGAAGCTAATTGTTCCCGCTTACATAAAATCGCCAGCTGATTTCTTTGATGCTGTAAAATTCTCATCTATCCCAAGCACTTGACAACTGTTCCTCTGGCTGTTTCTTCCATTCTTTCTTTACTTGGAAAATGTGAGCATTGCAGGGCAAACACAGTATACAAGCCAGTGTGCATCTAATAGTGTTCACATCTCTGGTTACAATCTCCTTTTGGCTGATGCTAGAAAGTTCCCAGAATGCCCTATGCCTCCTCTAAGAATCAGCTTGCATTTGAAATACTCATATTTCCCCACAATCCGAGGCCCTGTACCTTCTGTAAATAATATGTATGAAAGTAACACAGTCCTGTGATATTTATGCAACTGTTTTTGTTAGATCAATGCTTCAGTGGGTCTTTCATCATCTGCCCTTTGTACTGTAAATATAGATTTGCATTTTAGTGATGTTTATCCTTTTAGAACTTTGGGGTCCTATTCTTTATGGAAGAACTGTTGTATTTGTCTTACTTTGATGTAAAACAATTTCAAAGCATTTTTACACTCAGGTGTTATGTGTGTGACAGTCTTCTGTAGCCCAGGCTGGTCTCAAACACTTCTGATGACCTTGAACACCTGGTTCTCCTGCCTCTGTCTCCAAAGTGCTGTGGTCTTAAGTGATTGTCAGCACACATCTGGTTTATTCCCTGCTTGTCTTGAACACAGGGTTTTATGCAAGAGAGGCAAATACTTTATCCCTAGCCCTCCAAATATTTTTCAAAGATGGTATTTTACATCCAACAGATTACTCTATACTTTCTATTGGGCCATATTTTCTTTTGAGCACATTCAATGTAATAAGATCATTGACTTAGATGAGATGGGAGAGACTGCATCTTACTGGCTTCAAGTACCAAGTCTGTTCCCGTGTCAGAAATACCAATAGCTGCATGAATTTATCAATGAGTCAGCTTCATACTGAACTTTCTTCATTGATACTGACATTGATTTTGTATAAGGCCTTGAAGTCATGGCAGCCTTATTTATTTAGCCTTATGAGTGCTGAGATTACAAGGTGTGCTACAACCAATGTTTTTGCAGTTTCAGTGATAATTTAATAATTTTAAATAGTCAACAAAAGGGGCCATTTCCACATCAAACCCCTGTGTCAGACAACTTACCTTCTATGGTAAAAAATCCAGCCTGTTCCTGGGACATTCGTTCTCAATATGTGAACATGTGAGAATTATATTTAATGACTGTAATAATAAATATGAAGACATCTGACATTTATAGAGCGCTTACAATGTGTTACTCCATGTTCTGGGCACATTACATATTTGAGCTCATTACTCTTCCTGGCAGCCTATGAAGTAGACATTATTAATGTCCATATTTTATAGACAAGGGATTGGAGGATCCCAGAGGAATAAGGAAGCCACTGAAGGTCAGACCACAGGGCAGCCAGGACGTTGTTGCTGCAGTGCCTCTCCTCAGAGAGTAAACACACCAAGGAAACCCCTTTTAAAATTCATGAAAGGCATTTTAGTTGTACTTTGATTGCAAAGAAAAATAATTGGTTAGTTAACGAAAGAAGACTCCATGGGACAATTAAGCCAGTAAATACAACTGAGCCCAAGTCCCCATTGCAAGGTACCAACCTCTACAAATTCAGACCAGCTATTTCTGACTCGCACTAATAAATCTACAAAGGCGGCGAATTCTACTAATTAAAGTTTACAGTAGAAATATAAACAGGCCAGGATAAATGTGCCTGCTAGTTTGTAAAGAGCCATTTGTCTCTCTTCCTCCCTTGCATGTGCACACCCATGCATGCATGCGTGCACACACACACACACATACTGCACCTTTATATATTGAATTATACAAAGGATTTTCTATTGGATCTTTTATGGTACATATTTACAAGAAAAGGAAATAAACCTTGTTTCGTAGGACATCTCAATTTGTAGTTGAATAAATTAAAAATGAAAGAAAGAGCTTGATGGGGTAACAGAGCCTGTAATTCCAGCACTCGGAAAACTGTAACAGAAAGATATTGAGTGGTAACACAGCCTGGACCACATAGTAAGACCTGTTTCAAAGAAACGATGAAGAAATCCTAAATTGCTCCGATCTCCTACAATACCAGCGCGTCTAAACGTTGATTGACCAACACCAATACAGGGTTTAGACACACACCCGAAGTCTGGATTGAACCTTGGAAGACACCATGGAGTTGTTAACATGGGACCATAGCCTCACCCTGACTCACCATGCCACTCAACCACAGGCTCCTCTCCAGGGTGTGCTGGAGCGAGCGGTCCTGACTCTGTGATCCGCAGTGAACACGAAGCCCCTCCCCTTTCCCACCCCAGAGCTGCAGTCATGGAAGAGGCAGTTCTCCCTTGTAATTCTCACATAAAACCTTGCCCTGCAAGATGACATGAGTCTTTCCTCTTTAGGAAGTAGACTTAAAGAAGCCTTCTCTGTGGAGGTCCACAGCTGAGGGAGTCTTTAGTTCTAACACCAAAGGAGCCCTCACTGTACTGACAGTGTAACTAAAAAAAAAAAAATAGTGGAAGTCATAAAAGAAGATACTAAAGACAATGAATGGGTTAAAATTAGTTCAGAATGGGGCTCAGGTAAAGTATTTGCCTTAAAAGCATGAGGACCCGAGTTCAAGCCCTGAGTGGGTTTATTTAAAAAAAAAACAAAAAAACCCACTTTATTAAAAAAAAAAAAAAAAATGAGCCAGCATGGTAATCTCCAACTCTGAAGGGACAGAGAAAGGCAGAAAGCTACTGGAATTATTAAAACTTTTTGTATAAATAGCTCTTTCACAGCTAATTTTTGTATGGATATAATAAAGATGAACACAAAGAAATATGGATGTGAGACACCACACACACAAACACAGACACACACACACACCAGTGACAGCACATGTTCTCTCCAGCTAAGGAGAAAGATATTTGTAGAAGCTGTGGGTAATGTGATGCTTTGCACAGAGACACATAAAATTCTTGGCAAAGCCACTAGGTGATTTCTAATTTTTAAGGGTGCTCAAAGTGTATATTTCAACAATTTTCAAGGGTATAATTAATATATTTGTTGGCATATGTGTGGAATGGAGGTCAGAAGATAATCTCAAGTATTGGTCCCATTGTCATGGCTGCATAGGCCAGGCTAGCTGGCCTGCGAGCATCTTGGAATTCTCCCATCTCCTTTGAGACTACATATATGCCACATATGATTTTATATGCATTCTCAGGTCTTCATGTCTCTACACCCATGTCCCCAGCCCATAAATACGTTTTCAGTGCACCAAGGAAATCAAACACAAAGGCACGTGGTGGGAACACCATGGCATTTTCTTGTTCTGTTAAAAACCAGTGTGGCATGGAAGGACATTCAAGGAATGCATTCTGAGGAGCCTGGCTTTGGTAGAAAGCCCTGCAGGAATGCCCCCTGCCAATCAGTGTTCAGCCTGATACTAACAGTGGTGCTGAGAACTGGAGTGTGCTACCTCCTGTCGGGAGCAAATTGAGCAGAGAGGGATTTTTACATGGTGTGTGTATGTGTGAGTGTGTGTGTGTGTGTGTGTGTGTGTGTGTGTGTGTCCCCACCCTTTGCTCCATCTCTCTTCTGAAAACATGATAGTCCTTAAGGAAGCTAGCTGATTGGCCCATTGCTTGAAGGACATCCAAAAGAAGGTTCCTCTCTTTCCCTTAATTATATATCAAGTATGCGTTTTTTTCTGGGTAGTCATATCCCCTGGGAGTTACAAGCTTGGGGTCCTCCCATTAATGCAGATTCCCATTAATGCAGATTACCTAAAAGTGTACAATGTGCTAAGTAGGCGCTCTCTATTAACTTCATCTTTTCCCCAAGGAAAGGAAACATACATAAAAAGTGTAGTCAAGGTTCTCACCATAGGTCTCACTGAAGCCCTGGGTTGGTAGGGACTCATTGCTCAACTGGGTACCAGCAGGCTGGTCTGGGCTCAGATATTAGAACTCCTGGTGTTCTACACCACCATGAGCACTGAAGGTGGAGCAGAGTTGTAACATCTCATTCCTCATCCCATTAAAACTTCAGCTCCTGCCCACCTGGAAAGACCCTTAGTCCCAGCTATGGTAGAGCAAGAGCCCTGTAAAGTGAACCCAGCCCAAATTCCATCTCACAGAGCCCCTTTGTGTTTTCTCTCAGCTGGAGAGCAAAGCCAGAGAACAGCCTAGGAGATGAAAATCCAATTCCGTTTTCGTCTTTCTTTCAAGAGCCGAGGCAGGGCTGTTCACTCTTTCTTGAAAAAGCATTTGTTTATGTTTGCTTGTTAGTATTAACTAATCTCACTCATTTTCTTACAAGGACTACAGCTACCTGTTACTCAGTACATCTAAAGTGCTAGCTTTACGTTCGCTTTCTACAAAAACCCTTTCATTTCATTACTCAGAACAATCCTATGAGGTACGAGGCCCCTGATTTTAGAAACAAAATGAAGCCCGGGAGAGGTTAGTGAACTCCCTCTGTAAATAAAGGTGATTCAAACTCAGCTCTAAGACATGACAAAGCCCATGCTCTATCAGTTACCCTGAGCCTCTTCCTCTTGGATGACTCTATCTACCTCAGCCTGCACTTTTCCAGTTGGCAGAGCTTTTGATAGCAACGCTGAAGGGTTCAGAACAGCCAGGAAGTCACTTTCTGAACCCTCCTTCCTTGGACCCTAATGAAAGTTACTTGTATATAATTTTTCTTTTTTAAAGATTTATTTATTTATTTTAGTATGTGAAATACACTGTCACTGTCTTCAGACCCACCAAAGAGGGAACAGGGTCCCATTACAAATGGTGGTCAGCCAACATGTGGTTACTGGGAATTGAATTCAGGACTTCTGGAAGGGCATTCAGTGCGCTTAACCTCTGAGCCATCTCTTCAGCCCTATATGTATATTTCCAGTCATGGAATTAAATTTTTTTAAAGCTATCTATGCTCAAAAATGAGATCCCTGAACTCCAAACCCCATTTAGTTCTAATATATTTCTTACTGACTTCGAATTTAGCTCTGGAACCCAGGCTATTTTCTGTGGTCCCCTGCCTCAGCCTCCCAAGTGCTGGAATTACAGGTATGTGTCACTACACTGGGATCCAAAGTTCTGTCTTCAGAGTACTAGTAGTAGTAGCTCTAGGATCTTATAGGGCAAAGGCAAAAGCTCATAGCCCAGAGGCCTTGACCAAACTGGATTGGTTGATCCTTACTCAGATCTGGTTCTTCAGGGATCTGGTGGTGCTGGAGAAACTCAACGATTGCTGTAGTAGGCTGTCAAGGCCAGCCTCAACCACGCTCCAAAACTTGATGTCAAAAAAGAAAAGACCCAGAGACAGACCAGAGAAACAAAACAATTTGCTCAAGACAAGTCAGGTCCAGCTGACCTGGACCCCTTCAGGGTTGTTACAGAAAGCCCTGCCAACTGGGGAAGTCCAGACTGAGCTAGGTTGAATGATCCAAGAAGACAGTGATAGGCCCTTCTTTAGACCCCCAATTTCACAGAGGCCCTGCATAAGAATAATGTATGGAATCTGTAGGATGATATAGTGGGACTTTCTGGACCTACCAGCAGTGTAAATAATGACACAGACTCATTAATTTTTAAAGATTGTTTAGGCCTTAGCTTAGGCTACCTTCCAGCTAGCTCACCTAGCTTAATCCTATTATCCTAGCTCACAACCCACCACGTGGCAAGTTCTGTACCTCTCTCTCAGTCCAGATATGTCACCCAGCTCCGTATCCCACTGGCAATCTTCCTGCCTCTACTTCTTCTTTCAAAGATCCCTCTCTCAGACTGGAAGTCCTGCCTTCCCTTTTCTGCCTAGCCATTGGCCAGCAACTCTTTATTAAACCAATCAGCAAGTGAGGAAGATGTGTGTTTATAAAATACTACGGCAGATGATGAGCCATACGAATAGCAATACCAAAATCCCCCCAGTAGCCAGCTCTCTGCTGGTACAGCAATCGCATTTGAATAATAGAAAGACAACCTTCACACAATGTACAAAAATGTTACCCCAACAGGATGGAGTTACAGTTTTTTCCTCTAGTTTCTCTTATCCACTGTTTCCAAGCTAAGTAAATAAATTATGACAGTGTATAACTATGTCTCAACTGTGAAATCCAAGAAAAACACTGCAGGGTCCATCCATATCCTGACAATACAAATGAACTATCTCCTCGGTATTTTTACAGATGGTCTTACCAATTACATTTATGTATGGTGGGTGTATATGTGTATGTGTGAGTGCACAAGTGTGCACATCCCTGTGGAGGCTAGGAGTCATCCTGTGTCATTCCTCAGGATCTGTCTACCTTGCTTTTTGATACAGGTCTGTCACTAGGACCTGGAACTCACCAAATAAGCTAACCTGGCTGACCCGGAAACCCCAGCAATCCATGTGTCCCCTTCCTTGGCACTGGTATTACACATACAAACCACTATGACTAGATCTTTTATATGGGTGCTGGCATTTGAACTGGGGTCTGTGTGCTTACAAGGCAGGAACTTTAACAACTGAGCCATATCCCCCATCATGTAATTTTAATCATCCATATGAAAGGAAGATGTCCGTGTTGAGGCTTATTCGAGACCAGTAGAGTTTTGAGTGAACTCTACTGGTAAAGGTTGGAAGCTGTGCAAACATTAATAATCACAGGGGTGAAAGGAGTACCAGGCAAATACAGGAATCTCCAGATGAGAGAAATGGCCACTCTTAAGTCATGTTTGAAATGTCAGGGCCAAATTACAATGATTCTGTTGACAATTCTGGCTTGTGCACCAAAAAAGTGGTGTGTGTGTGTGTGTGTGTGTGTGTGTGTGTGTGTGTGTCTCTGTGGAGTAGTTGAGTCTAGAAATTACATCTGCATCAACTTTGAAAGAAGCAGGTAGATACTTAGATTTACTTGAATTATCAAGATAATTGCCATGATATTTAGCTTTGCTTGTTCTGGGGACATGTGACTTCAGTGCAGCTGGCAGCAATTGAATGTCACCACGAGGCCAGAACACATTGAACCTTGTCTGCCTCAACACCCGATTAATCTCAACTCCAGACATAAAGTTAATTCTGTTTTTTTAAAAAGTCACTCAGATGAGGTTAAACGCAAATTCGTGCACAAACTCACTGTCTCCACACTTCACGGGTTAGTAACTCTGTGGCTCTTAAACACTCTTAAGCATTCAGGGCATTCAGAGAGATGAGACTATTTTTCTTGAAGAAATGGTGTCTCATGCTGTTGGTGGAACATGAAGTGGTAGGAATATGAGACCTCTGATATTCTATCCTATCATCCATGACCTGAGAATTACCCAGTCTTTCTGCTGATTGCTTCTCATGAGCATAGCATTTCTAATGCCTGGCAGAGGATCCTGCGCTAGGAGCTACATGCTCAAAAACTATGGCTACTTTTGCCACGAGTGATGTATGGACATGAGAGTAATATGAAACTTGAGGACAAGGCTGAGGACTCCTTGATGGAAGACCTGGGCTATCGCCCTTAGGACATACTCAGTGATTGTTGCTGAGCATCATATAACATGGAGGGCCCCGTGATCTATTCCCGGACTAAGAGGAGCAGATACCATCCTATGCATTGTCTCTTTGAGCAAGTGTATAATCCATATCTGCTAAGCGCTCCACAACTGTTCATTGATCAGCAGTAAAGTCCAACCCTGCAGCTGGATCACAACACACAAAGGCCTTAGTGTATTACCCATCCTCCCATGAGGATTCCCCTCATGGCCTGGGGTTCAAAAATACAAATATTTTGACAGTCTTTTCACTAGAAATTTCATGATAGAATTGTTTCCTCTAACATTATCTTCAAAAAGTCAACTTTCTTTTCTCTTTCTTTCTTTCTTTCCTTCTTTCTATGCTAAAAAAAAAAAGAAAGAAAGAAAAGAAAAAATTGATGTTGGTTGTTTTTCCCTTAGGAAAATCTCTTTTTTGTGATGGAGTATCTCAATGGAGGAGACTTAATGTACCACATCCAAAGTTGCCACAAATTTGATCTTTCCAGAGCCACGTGAGTGCTTTACTTGGAATTTGGGACATTCTGTATTCTTTGGTTTATATGAACCCAGCACCTACAGATCGTTTTTCTCAGATGGTCTTTTTTCATTTACTTTTAAGGACTGTGTGTGTGCTTGAATGTGTGTATGTACACATGTGTACGCAGTACCCTCAGAGTCCAGAAGAAGGTGTCAGGTCCCCTGGAACTGGAGATACAGGCAATTGTGAACCACCTGACTTGTATGCTGGGATTTGAACCGGGTCCTCTGAAAGAGTACCGAGTATTCTAAACCACACACTCACACTCTTAGCCCCTGGTGTTATTTTTCTTACCTTCTTTCTTGCATGTGTAAGTCCCAGAATAAGATAAACACTTGGCAATAGTGTCAAACAAGACAAGAGTTTTTCATTTTGTGAAACTGAAATCCAGCCCTTGTTTCATGTCCTACAAATGATTACTCAGTCCATGGAAAGCTCCTCCAGTCCAGCAAGCTGTAACTCATTGAGCACAGATGCAACTATGTATCCTTTGAGCACAGATGCAACCATGTATCCTTTGAAAGAGCAGAGAAAAGGAACGCAGATGTTCTAGTGGTCCTGAGGGTGGAACTGAGCTGCAGCCACCATATGGAAAGTTATAAAGTATTTAGCCCTTCCTGTATTTGAGAATAATTCCTCACCTTCTCTAGCATCAAGTAGCCAGAGATGCAAGAGATACAGAACCAGCTGTTTCCCTGGTAGGACCATGGCTGGGTCCCACAGCTCACCTCCAGGTGATGTTCTTCCCTTAGCCATGGGTCCTGCTTCCCTCCTGGCAAACCCACAGTGACATACAAGTAAAAGTAAGCATGGGAATGCCTCAGGAACTGAGTCCCATCCCAGACTCCCATAGATTATCTTCTGATTTGCAATAAATTAATACATAAATAAATGTTGTTTTCAAAGATAATTATATACTAGCTTTTTTTGCCTTGATGCTCAGCCATTTATCATGTCCCTCTTTGTAAGCACTTTGTGTGATTTAGATTGAAACAGACTGAAAGATGGACTTGGCCACAGGCTGCTGCAAAAACCAGCAACATGGCTGTTTTATCAGCTCTAGAAGGGAGCACTGGTTACTCCCATTGTCTTCAGGCACCTCCAGCCAAGCACCTGAGATTATCCTTATCATGTTTGGGCAGGATTGCCCAGCAATCACTAGGCATTGCACACTGACACATGAGTGAGTGAGTGAGTGAGTGAGTGAGTGAGTGAGTCTGTCTTTCTGTCTGTCTGTGTGTATATGTGTATATATGTGTGTGTGTATCTGTATGTGTGTGTGTCTGTGTCTCTGTGTGTGTCTGCGTGTGTAGGGACATAGAAACAAACCATTCTGTCCCTGAGGGTTCTATAAGGCATGAAGCTAACTTGAATACCTGCTGCCTGCCTGTCTATTGTGTCCTAAATGCTTTCTGGGGTTGCATTCGTCCTGGGTCCCAGCATATTTCACTTCCCGGAAACTCTGCCCTATGTCTGACTTAATCCCACTGGAGAGACTTAAACTCATTTCCTTTAAGCCTGTCACCACTGAAGATGAGGGCCAGCTTATCTTTTATCTTCTAATATCCTTTTCTTCACCTCTCAGACTATAGCTCTGGCCTGTGCTTAACGCCATTAATATGAAAACATTCCAGTCAGATATGTTGGGAATGGCCAGGCATACAGCGCTTTGGGCTCCAGGCAGAATTTAAAATGAAAGAGGAAGTTATTTTCCTACGACACTGTGCTATTTATTACATTTCATGTTTGCCTGGGTTTTATGATAATATGGGCATTACAGCTGAAACGATGAGTAAACAGCAGGCTCAGAAGATGTTAACTGAAGACACAAACTCTTAGGCTCTCTGGGCTGCTTGAGCCTTTGTGTTAAGTGTAGAGTGGACAAGATTGTCTTTACTGGAATTAAGCCAAAGTGTGCATGTGCGTGTGTTTAGATGAATACATGTAAATTATCACAAGGCTTAGGGGTTTTACCCTGCTGTTCCTATCCTCACCCTGTGTCTTGGCTGTCTCTCTTACAGGTTTTATGCTGCTGAGATCATCCTTGGTCTACAGTTCCTTCATTCCAAAGGAATTGTCTATAGGTAAACCGGGCTCTGTCTGACTTTGCTTCACGACCCAGATAATTTAAGCACTGCAGTTGAATGATGTGAAAATGTCCTAGGAGAGAAGTCTCCACCCAGAACCCTTCCAACCGTGACATCTGCTCCCGGAAGCCAGATGGGTCTGGTCTCATGTCCTCCTTTCTTCTGGCCCTTACTCTTGTCCTCCCTGTGGCTTTCCCTCTCCTCCTCCAGCCATTATTCATTTCTGACAACCTTATTCTGCTTTCTCCATCATTTTTTACCTTTGTACCTCTGGCTTCCATTTTGGGTCACCTAAACATAGTTATGTAATGTCTTCTCTTGGGTTGGAAAAGGGAGCTCTTTCTGGAAGGTTCATATAACATCTATAAAAACTCATGACTAAAGCCCCGAGAAGCACATGGGCCACCTCCACACCTCCACTGCCCTCTTTCATGAGTTCAAACCTTCTCCCCTGCACAGGATTATTTGCTGTCTACTGTCAGAGCTCTCAGAGGGACGCTACTGCATTTCAGTCCTCGCTTCCCCAAGCACAGTTGACCTGATTTAACATAAAACCCTCAAAAGTTACATGTCTGTCTTCCAGACTCACCATAGATGAAGGGGGATGGGAAAAGGAGGAAAGGGGTCTGGGAAGGAGTTGACTGAATGGCCAGAAACCAACAAAGGCCTGTCCTTGGACAGTCATGACCTGGAGTCACCATTAGAACGTCCATTGTCTTGCATTTAGCTTTTTGCCAACCGGAGGCACTACAGAGGCTTGGTCAACACTGAAGCTTTGGTGTTTATGGAGTATGGTCCTGCTATCTGAAAAAAAAAAAAAAAAAAAAAACAATAACATAATGAGAAATAAGTATCTATTTCCAGATGTGTCCTGGTGAGGATGTCACATCTCAAACATTTCATTTCATGTTTGCCTGGGTTTTATGTCACATCTCAAACAGCAGCATGTCAAAACTGCTGACCTAGACATGTTTGGGGAAGCCAGTCTCCTTAAGGACACTCTTTAAGAATACATTTGGTTTTTAAGGGGTGTGTGTGTGTACATATGCAGTGGGGTAGGCACCATCGACTACTCTGCAGCCAGTATCATGCACTGATGAGCATGCACTAATCTACAGTTCCTGGTAGAAGATAATGATGAACAGAGAATATGTAGAATTCCCAACTCTAGGGTTATATAAATGAAGCCACTTTTAGATATTTTTTAAAGAATTACATGAAAAGATAGAATCACTGCATTCTAAAAATTCCAAATACATATGATTCCAGTTTTAAAAGGAGAGGGAAGAAGACCTTGTCAGAACTGATAGCACCCCAACAACAAAAACGTCTTATCTTCTGGTAGGTGTTTTTTTTAATGGGGAAGATATTATCAAATAGAGTGACCTGCAGAGAAGCCCTACACACACACACACACACACCACACACACACACACGAAGGAAAGGACCAGTTAGCTGTTGGAGCTTGCTTGCCCCCTCCTATGGGGCAAAGCTAAATGAGCTGGTTCCGAGCCCTTGGTTGGACATCACAGAACTGAGCAATGAGAGGAGACAGGGAGAAGCAGGTAGATGCTCATTGTTCAGCACCATCTGGTGGGGCTCCTGATGGAAACAGCAGCATCCTAAAAGATGCTATCAGTCCTAGTTTGGATGTAATATAAAACCAACAACTCAGAAAATATACAGACACTAAAAGAAAAGATGCTCTCAGCTCTGAGAACACTGAGCTGAGGAGGACTTGACTACATATCCGAGGCCACTTCTAACTGCTTTCACCTGGCCCGTCTCAGTAGATCAGTAGATAAGCAAGAGGCATCATGGGCCTTGTTTATTGATTAGTAACGAGGCTCCGCAGGTCCACCATGAAACCAACTGTGACTTGGCTTCTGAATAAAAGATCTTCTCCAGCATTGACTACGTGCTGAAGGGATCCACTTACTTTTCCATTATGCTTAATGCAAAAGTGTCACAGAGACAAACAGTGGTCTTGGACTCTAAAGCACTTCTCTCCAGTCCTGATGTCCCATAGTGAAGAGTAAGTTGAATGACTTGTCTCAGAATGTTCTGGATCTTTGGGTTCTAAAGCATCTCTAGTTGGCTCCAGAGAACCTAGCTGGTCTTCAGCCTTCATTCCTTACTTCCATGGAGATCTAGCTTTGAAGAAGAAAAAAAAAAAAAACACTTTCTGGACCTTACTATTCCAACATAGATCTCGCAGACCCTCTCTCCTACAATCCCAAAGACATCTGTACTGCTTTAAAAAAAAAATGGACTGGAAATTTGACATGAAGCTTGTTTTTCCTCGCCAAGAGCGAGAACATTTATTTTTAGATCAGTTAAAATACATCCTTGTATAATTTCATGAGACCAGTTTGATGAGAAAGACCAGGTGGTCTCTGTATAAAAGTACAATAGTAGAGAAGACTAGGTTTGCACCCCAGGCCACTGGCTGGCTATGTGGTCTGGATAAACAGACATCATCTGTGACAAACTTTTGTCTTATCTGAAAAAAAATATTAATAATAACTTGATGGGGTTGAGGAATTGGCTCACAGGGTAAGGGAATGTTCACTGCTCAAGTTCACAAACCTGGGTTCAAATCGCCAACACCCCCACAAAACAGCCAATTATAACAGCCTGCATTTGTAATCCCAGTGATGGAGAGAGAGGGGACAGGAGGATTGCTGGGCTTGCTGGTTGCCAGCCTGTCTTCAAGTCCAGTAAGAAACTCTGTCTGAAGGGAAAAGGTGGAGAGAGATAGAACAGGACAGCTTCTGTCTTCTTCTCTCCTCCACACATGCACATACAAGGGCGAGCACCTGCACTCACATGTGCCCGCATACCACACTGCATATACTACATACACTCACACTCATAACTCACAAGAATAATAATAATATGATATCAAAGGATGATAATGTGAGAATCCAATGATGAGATAAATATATGTATAAGCAAAATAACCCAGCAGAAGTATTGAATACTGTGGCCATTGTTCTTCTGGTCTTTTCTAAAGACTTACAGTTAGATGCTTGCTCCCCAGACATGGCTCCCGTCATCGTCAGCCAAACTTTAGAACTATATAAATATATCTATAAATGACAACCTCAAAGTGACACAAATATGGCATAACATATGGATTAGCTAAACAAACCCAAAGATTAGCCCGTAACTGAACTGAACGGGATAACACTGGTATGCTGTGCGTTTAGCTCTGGTGAAAGATCAGGAATCAGAAGACAAGCATTCTCCAATGAGAAGAATTAGATTTGCCAAGCAACTCGTGTCTTGACCATGAAAGTATGGGCAAGAACAGAGAGAAACAGACACTGTCATGAATCTGAGCCATATCTAGGGATTCCCAGTCACACCAAAACTATTGGTGACATGTGGGTAGAGATGACTAACCTGATCTAAATGGAAGACATCAACTCCAGGGGCATCTGCCTACATCTAGCTGCCGAAGCATAGCTGGATCCCAATGTGTTTCTCTAAAGAACATATTCTCACAAGAACTGGAGCTAGCAGGTAGAGTAGTTACTCAGTGTCCTTCACAGCTAATGACCATTGGTTGGTTGTTAACTTGATTCTATAAATGCTACTGAGTGTTTAGTGTATGCAATACTGTTGTCAGAACAGCCACTGGGGCAGTAACACGGGACATGATATACTCGCTCTTTTGCTGGGACATCTACACAGGATATTGATTTACCCACTTTCCCACTGAGATATCCACACAGGAAATATGGACAGAGCCCCTAAGTTGCAACAAGTATTCAGAATGGTATGGAAGATATGAGAATCTGTTTTGGTATCTGGCCCAAGCCAGATATCCAGGGCAACAAGAGCCTCAAGAGAAGCCCTGAGCATGAGCCACTGATATGAGGAGGTGGGGCTAATGACAGCAGGCAATGAGCAACCAAGAACAGCGGATCAGCTGTGCACAAAAGCTCCCCCTCAGGCTGGCCACAAAGCTCCCCCTCAGGCCCGCCAGCCCAGCTGTGATGACACAGCTACCATACTCCCATGAGAATCACACTTTAACAAAACCGTGTTCATTCAAGTGAGACTTCACTTTGTTTTTGTCTTTCAGGGACCTGAAGCTAGATAATATCCTGTTAGACAGAGATGGACATATCAAAATAGCAGATTTTGGGATGTGCAAAGAGAACATGCTGGGAGACGCAAGACAAATACTTTCTGTGGGACTCCTGACTACATCGCTCCGGAGGTAGGAACACACTGCTGGGTAGACCTTTCCCGGCCTGGCGTGCTGGAGCCAAGTGCTTTCTCCCCTAAAGGCTCAATATCCAGTTTGGTCCTGGAGTATTTTCCAGATGCAGACACACAAATGGGTCTTTTGAGTTTTATAGAGACTGCTACTCATACTAACATCTTTCCACATCTAGACTCCATTTGAGTCAGGTTTCTGAACAACCTCAGCCTTAAAAATAACCCGCTTAGATCAAACAGAAAGAAGACCTAGCAAAGAGCCAGGTAGAATGAGAAATCCACCTACATCGGGGTTAGATGTGGGGTCAGAAAACCTTGATGGGAAGGGAAGGTGGAAGGGTGGTCAGCACCTCCCACACCTCATTTCTAAATTGGGTGTAGTTTCCTGTCTACAATGAGTATAACTCTGTCCCAGTGTTTTTGCAGATACTAAAGGAGGGATCAATCTACATGTCTGAAAAAAATTCATAATGAAACCCACTATTGTATATGATTAATCGTGCTAAGAAAAAACAACTTTAGAAAAATGGAGCTTTTAAAAACTAAGCTTGACTCTGGCCCTGCCAAACTAGTAACAGGAAATGGGATGCTTGGTAATCTGAGGGCCAACATTTTCTCAGGAGGTGCCTGTCCTTCCAGCTAAACGCACTTTCCCTTTTGGGGAATCCTCCTCCAGCTGCCCACCCAGGGGAGTTTAGAGATTGCCTCACCACGTGGTCCTTCTCATAGCATGGAATATCTGGCCAGGCTGCATTTATTTTATCTGTATCTTTCAATCTTCTGCATAGCTGCTTGACTGTTGCTCACTTCTTAAAAGCTTTTTTTCTTTAATTTGAAATAATTAGAGGTCTGTAAGAAGTCCCAAAGGTAGCTCAGATACACCTGCACCCTCCACCCAGGCTCCTCCAATACAACTCCAATAGCTCAGGAGCCAGAGAGATGGCACAGTGAGTAAGGCGTCTTCCTGTGCAAGTATAGGGACCTGGGTTCAAATCTCCCAGCACCCACTTAAAAAGCCAGGCATGGCCATGTTCACCTATAACCTCAGAGCTTTGGAAGGTAGAGAAGAATCATTAGGGTTTGCTGACTACAAGCCTAGATCCAAATTCAGTGAGAGGCTCTGCCTTAAGGAATAAGGCAGAGAGTTAAATACCAGGATGCTCACTGTCTGACATCATGACTGCACACACCCACACACATGCATTTGCACACAAAGTATATTACTTATGTTTCTGTGGATGAGATAAAACACCATGACCAAGGCAACTTGTAGAAGAAGGGGTGTGTTTGGCCTTACAGTTAAAGGGATAAGAGTGCATCATTGTTACAGGGGGAGGCTTGGCAGCAGGCAGGCCCGCTGGCTGGAGTAGCAGCTGAGACCTAACGTCTTTAAACCACAAGCAGGAAGACCAGGGAATGATGAGAACCATTGAAAGCTCAAAGCCCATCTCCAGTGACACACTTCCTTCAGGAAAGCCACACCTCCTAAGCCTCGCCATATAGGGCCAGCAAAGTATCCAAATGCTTGTGACTATGAGGGAAAGCCTCACCAGTTCCCCTCGTGGGAATTACCCTTGGATGATTTTCCCTTTCACAGACAAGAACTCAGTGAGGGGACTGGCACAGTAAAGTGAGACAAATTAGCCTTTTAAATGTGAATGAATGAATGAACGAACTTGTGAATGGAGGATGACCATCTAATAAGGACAGACCTCTGATTTTCCAGGTAAAACAGTGTCAGCATCAGATCCCCGTAACCTATTCAACCATGGAGCTTAAGAATCATGTTACTTCCCCTGTGCCACTGTGGCTTTAGTTTTAATTTAACCTCACTGAAAGGTACAGATGGCCCCTGTTCTTCAAGAAATTTGTGGGTGTTTCAACTGTCCAGTTCAGTTCATTTCTAGAATAACCTTTCTGACATTAGAGACTGCGTGTGAGCACAGATTGCAACTGTGATTACAATAAACTGCTTACAGTTCGAGGGGGAGCCAGAACTAATTATGGCACAAGTATAGGAGACCTCCGAACAGAGAGTCTGTTCAGCATGAGCCCCTTTAGGGATGATGCTAAACTGTGTTGTCTTAGCTCAGATGTATCATGTTAGTCTCAACAAACGTCCGCTGTCTTCCTCTTGCTCCACACCCACACCCTCCACACCCGTGACCACTCCCAACTCGACCAAACATCCATTTTGTGAGCTGCCTCTACTTCATTTTCCTCTCCCTTAGGGTATGTAAATATCCTTGCGTCTGTCTGTTCTTGTCCATTCTGTCTGCAAAGTCTTAGGCTTTGTTTTTTTCTCAGCAAAGCCTCCCTTCCTGGTTCTGTTTCCTTTCACAACTTCTAGAACTTAGCTTTGGTAACCTGCTGCTTTCTTCTGCAACACTCCTGGCTTTCTCTTTGGAGCATGCTCATCTCCCTGTGGCTCCATGCTTGGTCCTCACATCTTCATATTGGGTATCCATTCCTCCCTCCCTCCCTCCTTCCCTCTCTCTCTCTCTCTCTCTCTCTCTCTCTCTCTCTCTCTCTCTTTCCCCTTTCTCTAACTTACCTTATTGTATATACATACATATATGAAAGGGAGGGCTATGTGGATGTATGTAGTAGTACCCAGAGAGGCAAGAAGAGGGTGACAGATCTCCTGGAGCTGAACGACAGGTGGTTGAGGGAAAGCCCAACATTGGTACTGGGAATCGAACTCCAATGTTCTGCAAGAGTAGTGTGATGGTTTGTATATGCTCAGCTCAAAAAGTGGCAGGATTAGAAGGTGTAGCCCTGTTGGTGACCTTGTTGGAGTAGGTGTGTCACTATGGGTGTTGGCTATAAGACCCTCATCCTAATTGCCTGGAAGTCAGTATTCTGCTAGCAACATTCAGATGAAGATGTAGAACTCTCAGCTCATGCCTGCCTGGATGCAGCCATGCTCCCTGCCATGATGATAATGGACTGAACTTCTGAACCTATAAGCCAGCCCCAATTAAATATTGTCCTAATAAGAGTTGTCTTGGCCATGGTATCTGCTCAGAGCAGCAAACCCTAACGAGACACCCTCACAGCAAATCACTGTTCTTCTGGCTCCTACAGTCTTTCTTTCCCTGCTTCGGCATCATCCCCTGAGTCTTAGATGTGAGAGTTGTATAAAGAAGCATCTGTTGGGACTGAGCTCCAAGCGCTGCATTTTTATTGTCTTTCTGTAACGGTTTCTCCATCTGCCGCAAAGAGAAGTTTCCTTGATGAGAGGTGAAGACTGTCCGAGGAGATTAAAGAACTTCAATTTTCTTTTTGGTTTAGGAAATCAAAGAACTTTACCTTTTTGTTGTTGTTGTTTAGGGATCCATGAGCTGGCTCAGCAGGTAAAGGCTCTTGTTACCAAGCCTGACAACCTCAGATCCATCCCTAGGAACAACATGGTAGAAGGAATGGATTCCTGGGAAGTTGACCTCTGACCTCCACACATGGGCCATGGCAAACACATGCCTCGCTGCATTAAATAAATGTAATTTTTAAAAAATCATTTTTTAAAAAAAAATCTCGGTTTAATACTTTAGGGCTCTGGTATTTCTGATGTATTTCTTCAAATTCTTGATTCTCATACTATCATGGCTGGTAAAGAGGACAAGCAAGTACAATATAAAACCGAATTTATAATCAGTATTTTAGCAAGGACTATCCCTGATGATAGCAGATTAAGTCCATCATCCGAAGCACTATTTTTAAAACTTTTTTTTTTCAAGCAAACTTCGTTTTGGCCAAAATGTGGTTAATGAGTCCATTGGTTTAGCTTCACACATTGCTGAGGAGCAAGCACCGTTTCTTTTTTTTTGCACCGTTTCTTATATCCCTCGTATTCGTATCGTTTATTTAAACGCTCCCTCTAGTCCAAATGCTCTGATCACTACTGATTTTCATGCTCACTAACGGGATTCCTGCCATCAAGTAGCTATTCATCATCATCCAAGGAGTGTGCACACCTTAACACGCTAGCTCCAGGGGCAGAAGAGGCTACTGGCAAGGGACAAAGAGGGTCTGTGTCAAAACGTGACAAAGCCATTATTATTATTTAGCAAGTTTCTCCAGTTTGAAGCTGAGTCTCAGTTCTTGGAGGAAGGCAGAGCTAGGAAAGGTGACCCCTACCCAGTATAGCTCCATTGTCCTCTCCATCCCAGAACTGTCAGTGTAGAAAGAACCGTGCAGGAAGAGATAAATAACAGGAAATCGATTAGCAACTATGGATTGAACTCCTCAAAGACTGGACTTCAGAAGCCCACTCTCAACTCACTATGAAATCTGAAATAAGACACACAAGCTCCTAAGCCCAGCCATCATCCTCCAGGGATAACAGCAGCAGGTCCGGCTATTCTTAGAAACCAAGACATCATGTATGAAAATACACCTGGTATATGTTAGCATTCCCTCTTGAACAGCCTGTTCCCTGTGTAAATTTGCATTCTGCTCCTCCCTCCTAGCATAATACTGCATTTACTTTAACTAAAATCACTAGCCTCGAAGCTCTAATTTTCACGACAGCTGTCTCCTGGTCTCCAAATTTCATTTGTTGCTCCAAAATGAAGTTGTTTACAGAGAGGCTTATTGCTCAGAACCGGTTCTGATTGCTTTAGCGCCACCTTGTGGCATATCTTGGGAAATGCGTCTGAATCTGGTACCTAGTACAGGAGGTTCCCCTTTGAGTATAGGGCTGAACCAATTGATTGTACTTACTAATGGTGAATCTTCTCTTCCTCGTCACTCTCTGTGGGTCGACTTTTACATTATTCCATAAGGCAAGTGAAGTTGGCTTTTTGTTTGTCAACTTTAAAGTGAGTTTTTATATTTCAATATTGAAGTACAACAGTTTACAATGGGGGCAGATTGTAAAATGATCTTTATTTTCACACATGGGGATAAGTTTCATCCAAGTAACTGTTCAACACTGCACTTCGAATTTTCAGGTCACAAATCATCCTATTATAAATCACCTTGAATTTCCTACCTTCCATAGGAGCTACCCTATATAAGGTAGCCACGTGTGAATATCTTTTCTGATAAGATAGGTTATGAAGGAGTCTTCCCCAAGCTGTGCAAATGAGATTCAGCTCGTGCAGGACATGTGAGACTTTATACAGCCATCAGAACTGTTGGGTTGTGGGACATTGTCTGAGCTTTACTGCATTCTGATCCAGAGCCTGGAGTATCTTACCTGGGTGGAGTCTTGTTTCACCTAGCACAGAAGCGCTCTGTGTTCGTATCTGTTTGTAAGTTTGGGTAGCATTGGGCTGTGTCTACATATCACAGTTTCTCTGGGCATTCATTCCATTGATCTTAGTTCCCATGTACGCTGCTACATTAAACAGAGTGCCCGAGTCTCTTAAGCGCACTGACGTTGTTGCCTCTGCTTATACACTCCCCCCCCCTCCGCCCCATCACATCATCTTCAGCTATTCATCCAGTCATGGATCCCACTATGAACTGTTTTAGCAAAGCCCGGGACTGCTGCATTCAGATGATATGCACAGTGGCTTGCACAGTTTTGGCCTTCCAACAGCAGACAAGGAAGCTACTGAAAGTCAAGGGACAAAGTCTCTACTGCTATAAACAGTAAACTGATCAAAAGATTGATATATATTATTATATATATATATATATATATATATATAATATATATATATCAGAGAGAGAGAGAGAGAGAGAGAGAGAGAGAGAGAGAATTCCTGCCTGTAATCCTCCTCTCTGGACACAGATCAGACTGCATGTAGCTTTGGGGAGTCTGGTCTTCTGACTTCTTCGGCTTTGAGAGTCTGCTCTCCTTTCTCATGCTAATCACATGACTTGATTCTGCATCCCTTGACTAGTGCATGACTCTTGACATGACCAATTGTGATTGACTGTTTTTTTTTTATAAAGGCATTTAGTTTATTTTTCAAAAAATATTTTGCTAGAAGGGTTGAGTACTGACTAATTTTACATGATCATAATCTTTTAATAAAATCTTTCTGACCAACAGGTATCATTCAAGTGAACAACTTGTCTGGTCTGCTTTTGTAACCCCAAATACATTTGCTTTCTTGGATGCTATCCCGGATCTTAGATATCTACCAGCCAGGAGGCAGAGCCTAGCACATAGCAAAACTATGTACTCTATAATGTTGATTAACTTGGTCTCTTAACATAATGAAGCACAGCAGATAAATCAGTGTATTTAATTGACACTATTAACTCACTGTCTCTGACCCACTCAGACCTCCAATGGCTCCTAAGGCAAGGAAGAAGCAGTGAGCCCCAACTGCAGAGGAAAGGGACAAATCACATAAACAAGTACTGGCTGTGTCCCTAGTTAGTTTGTTACTGTTGTAAACATAAACTCACGATGACCATGTTATTCATATTCAATAGTAAATAGAGAATACAGTGCAAAAATGTGCTGTGAAGTTATTGGCAGCAACTTTTCTCTTCCTTGAGAGGGATTGGCTAGGTTTTAAACACTTGATTAAATGGTATCTCTGTGTCATCAGTTCCCCTCGGTGATTTTACACTGAGTTGAAAGAATAGAACCCAGTAGGTTTCGTTTAGCCATCCACAGCAAAGGTAATGCAGAACTTAGACTCAAGCCAGCTCTGTAGGGCATAATACCTGCCCCTCAGGACCTCACGGCACAGGTGGAAATGAAAGCTACAGTCTTGGTTAAGACATTCCACTCAAAACCAAAGGAGCAAATTCAAAATGAAACTCTGAAGTGTTTACTTACATGAAGAAACTTGGTCATGGTGTAGCCATTCCGTACCAGCACTTGTCAGAAGATACCATTCCCAGTCGAGCCTATGGATCATGGCAGCCAGTCATTTACCTCCAGACTTGGAAGTGTTCTCGGGCGTCAGACGTACGTGCTGATGATGCTCTGCTTTTTGGTCATGCAGATCTTGCTGGGTCAGAAATACAACCATTCTGTCGACTGGTGGTCCTTCGGGGTTCTCCTTTATGAGATGCTGATTGGTCAGTCACCTTTCCACGGGCAGGACGAAGAGGAGCTTTTCCACTCCATCCGCATGGACAATCCCTTTTACCCGAGGTGGCTAGAACGGGAGGCCAAGGATCTTCTAGTGAAGGTAAGAAATGAAGTCAAAGCCTGGGTGTAGTTCACTGGGAGAGTGCCTACCTCAAACGTAAAAGACCCTGAGTTTGTCCCCTCGCGCTAAAAGGGCAAGGGGAAGGGGTAAAATAAATCCTCTTTTCATCATTTATAAGAGAAATGTCGAGGCAGCCTTGGTGGCTCTGGATGGAGGTGCAGCTTGTTCTTTAAGCACTTGCAGTATGCGGTTTACAGCATCCTTTGTTTCCTATGTGCAATACCTCTTTGTCTAGTACATCCTTCATCCATGTCTGAGCCTTCAGCAGGATGCAGACTTCTCTGTCCACTCTGATGAAGACAGCCCTCTTAGGTCACAAACATATTCTCATCGAGAAGCTGAAAGCATGTGTCCCAAGACCCCCAGTCATCCTGTCAGACTCCGTGTGCATGCAATACTGCCACCCACCTCTGCTCAGAGTTCTGGCCGTGAAGGAAGGATTACAGTCACACTGAGGTCGTCTGAGACCTAGTTCTCTACCCTTCCAACTCTTGGGTCACTGCTTAGGCCTGTAGTGATATAATATTATAATAAATGTAATAACACGCACATGAGAGTATACATATACATCATATACACATACACATATGCATGTATATGTACACACAGCCTGGTGAGTCCATTATGCATTATTAACTAATAGCCATTATTATCTCCAGCCCCTATTAATGAATTTTAAATCAAAATTTTAAAAGCATTTCCATGGATGGGGTACAGCTCAGTGGCAGGGGATGTTAAAGCATACAAACGTTCTGGTTTTCCTTCCCAGTACCAAAGCAAGGAGACGAGAGAGAGAGAGAGAGAGAGAGAGAGAGAGAGAGAGAGAGAGAGAGATTCCCAGAGACTCCCAGGGCTGTCTTTCCCACTAGTCTACTTTTTTTTTTCTCTTGAAGAACTATTTAGGATTATATCAAAAGGGTTTTATATTTCCATGTCTCTAAGGCAAGTGACAACTTGTCTGAGGTATTAAACATTTTGAGGTGACTCCAGCGCTCTCCCTGAGAATCGTGAGTCTGAGAGGGTGGTGTCAAAGTCTCATAGGAAACTCGGCCCGAGGTTAATAGAAGTAGATATTCAGAAACCAGCTTGCACCTTCTGACTCTGAGCCAAACAAGCACCGAGCTCAGAAAACTCCCTGGATGGCCAATTAAATTCACTTTTAATGAGCAAACAAAACACACGTAGAATGAAAGTTAATTTAAAAATTAGTTGGCTTTTTTTTTTTTTTTAAGAAAAAAGAGATGACAGAGGCAGAAAAGAAGCTAGTGGGATGGTGGGATTTGAATGCACACAGTCTCAGTTTATGTAAAGGCAAGTTCAAATTTCATGACAATCAGTACGTTTGCCTCACACTTGGCTGCATGACGAGCTCAATGTGAGTTGAACATGTCAGCTCCAGATGCCATAACAAACGAACGCAGACTAATCAGGCCATTTCTCTCTGACTGGTTCTTAACCGCTGGGCGCGATGTCAGAGGGCAGGACTTAAGTGCACACAGATCTGATCCCGTCCCCAGCAAGTCACACTTATGGTGGAATACAGATGCATCTCACACAGCAGACATTTATTTCTTACCATTCTGAAGGCTAGACATCCAAGATTAAGATTCATCAGGGTCAGTTCTTGAAGCTGGCTCTCTTTGTAGAAAGTATATAGGCACCTTATTCTATCTGGAGGGGTGGGGTGAGATACTCTTGTCTCTTTCTGTCTCTGTCTCTGTCTCTCTGTCTCTCTCTCTCTCTCTGTCTCTTTCTCTGTCTCTCTGTCTCTTTCTCTGTCTCTCTGTCTCTCTCTGTCTCTCTCTCTCTGTCTCTCTCTGTGTGTGTGTCTCTCTCTCTGTCTCTCTCTCTCTGTCTCTGTCTCTCTCTCTCTCTCTCTCTCTCTCTCTCTCTGTCTCTGTCTCTCTCTCTCTCTTTAGTTTCATTTTTTTAGACAGGGTTTCCTCTGTGAGCCTTGGCAGCCCTGGTACTCGACCTGTAGACGAGGCTATCCTTGAACTCAGAGAACCGCCTGCCTCTGACCTGGGAGTACTGGATTAAAGGTATGAGTGGCCATGCCCTGGCTCTTTCTTATTTTTAAGGACATGAATCTTAGGAGATGAGAGCTCCAGCCTGGTGACCTCATCTAACCTTGACCCTTCTGTAAAGTCCCTCTCCATAGTCACACTGAAGTCCAGGACTTCAATATATGACTTTTGAGGGATCTGTCACTCAGTCTTTAGCATGACAGTTATCCTCAGGCACCAGGACCAACAGAACTTTCTGGAAAAAGAGAAATGGAGAAGAGCCTTGTTCTTCCTGTCATCAGCAGCCTGTCAGTCAGAGAAGTCATCAGACGGGGGCCCCAGAGTTATTTGCAATGCCCCAACAGGAGTGGATGCTTCATAGCCAGCTTTCCCACTGTGCCTTCCAAATGCTGAGTTGCCCCTCAGTGTTAGGTAACAATGATAGGTAACGAACGAATGGACAGGCAGGCAGAACCAGAAGTAACTTACGGAGGAAAGGCGGGGAGGGCGGGGCTACTTGCCACGGTAAGAAGGATTGAAAAAGAGAAAAGGGTCACTTCAGCTAAAAACGGAAATGGAGAATGCATAACTGACACCCATGCCACGATGAAAGGGTAAGACACTGATACCTCACAAATGCTGCGTGGATTGTAGATCCCAAAGGCAAAAAGTCTCATACAGAAGATGAGCACTCTTAGGGACCAATCAAGTTGGCTGATGTGGAGGAGTGGGCGGGGCAGGTATCGGGCAGGCATGTGGCTGTGACTTCATTGGTAGAAAGAGGGACAGAACCTGCCATCATTTCAAACAACAAAAAACTTAAAAACAGGCAGGTGAGGTGCTACACACTTGGAATCCTAAAACTGGGCACGTGCAAACGTTTCCTGGGGCTTGCTGGCGCTAGGCCTAGTGTCTCAAAAACCAAGGTGCTGGAGAGATGCCCTCAGTGGTTAAGAGCACCCTCTTGCAGAGGACCTGGGATTCAGTTCCCAGCACCCTCGTGGTGACTCACAACTGTCTTTAGCTCCAGTTCCAGGGATCTGACACCTGCTTCTGACCTTCACAGGCACGTGTGGTACACAGACATACATGTATACCAAATACTCAAACATGTAAAATAAAATTTAGTGATAAAAAAAATATTTTAAGTAAATAAAACTAGGTTGGAGAAACCTGAGAAAGAACACAGAAGTTTAACCTCTGGTGTCCACATATATGCACACACCACATGTATGCACACTACATGCCTGCACACACCACATATATACACACATACCTGTACACTCACACACAGAAAACTTAGAAGCAGTGTAGGGTTGCTAAGGCTCAGCAGGTAGAAGCAGGCTCCCCAGAGCCTGGTGACTTGACATTAGTAACCAGGATCAAATGGTGGACAGAGAGAATCTATGCATGTGCAACAAATAAATAATAAGTGTAATAAAAATTTAAGCCAAAGTAAATTTAAGATGAGTGTCATCAAATATATTTATGCATATTATCAGCAGCAGGAGAAAAGTGTGTCATAAGCAATGAACTTGTGAATAGATCGAAATTAAGGCACTAAAGGATAAAAGTGGAGAAGGACTCGGGCAAAAAGGTCTTAAAGTCACGTGGAAGCTTTTGTGATTTCTGACATGAGTTAAAAAGAAAACTTCTGTTCTGCTTCTCGCACACATTGTAACAATTGGCCTGATACAAATTAGTTTCCACTATGCAATTTGCTGCCAGTAAAGATGATTTGCAGTTTATCTCTCCTCCTGGATCACTTTACAGCTTCATCCAACCGCCATCACAGCCTTGGGTCCCCTCCTCTGCAAAAATCCAAATGCTCATTGCTCAGAAATTCCCTCCAGGGACTTTTCCATGACGTAAAACCAAGTCCTGAGTCCCCTCTGAAAGGCTGAACAAGGGGCTTTCGTATGGCACCCAATACGAAATGGTGGTAACACACTCTGTCCCTTGAGTGCACACAGCCACTCAACAGCTGCATGTCAGGAGAGACTGTGCTCTGTCAGGAGTCACAGCTGGGCTGCTGCTGTCCAGTTGCCTAGTGCCAAGTGAAAAGCAAGCACCCCTTTCTCCCCCATTTATTTATCCAGGATGTCCGGTCCTTGTGTTTGAAAATGATGAGAAAGTAAGGCTCTTAAACAGAAATCCATCTCCCTTCTCACAGGACCATTTTTTCTGAGGAGGGACTCAGATGGGAGGGTAGGATCCAGGTATAACCTGTCACAGCTGCTGGTGGCTATGAATTGCTTCCTACCCAGGCTGTCAAATAAATTTAAACAAACTCCAACTGTATCCGAGCCTTTTATGTAAGAGTGAGCCATTTCCTGTAAATATAGAAAGCTTTTACTGGCAAAAGAAATATTTTCCCCATGTCCTTGGTGTACCTTTGCTGCTGCAGAGCCCTTGACCTTGGTCACCTCGAGACCTGTCACACTCAGGACACTAAGTCAGTCTGTTTGCTTTGGGGAGAAAAGATAAGGACAAAAAGAATACTGAACTTGGGAGCTGGAGACGATATTTCTTATTTTCTATTTTTCTTTTGAAAAGACATTATTTTGTTTCACAGGTGCCTAAGCCAAGCTCAGGTGGCTCTTTGATAGGAGTTTCTTGGTCCAAATGTCACACATTTTCTAAGACAATCTAATGGAAAACTGAGCATGGTTCCCAGTGACTTCTAACTTAACTCCCTAAAGCATTTTATTAAACCAGTGTCAGCTAAACTTGGGCCCGTTCTTAACCCTTAAGCTTTCTCTCTCCCCTTGCTTCATGAAATTATCCTGAAGAGGTAGAAGTCAATCACTTACTGTGATCATTTCCAAGGGGGAGGGCAAACTGCTTAGTCTCTCTTTTAAAATTTAGAAAAATATTAATTAGGACTGGAGAGTTGGCTCAGCATTTAAGAGCTACAGCTCAAGGAGGACCAGTACCCTCTTCTGGCTGCCACAAGCACCTAGACTCGTGTGTGTGTGTGTGTGTGTGTGTGTGTGTGTGTGTGTACGCACACGCACTTATGCTAGGTCGTGAGTAATGGAAACACAGTGGTGCCTGTTCCCCAGAGCTTATGGTCCATGGGAAACAGAGACTTGAAAAACAGACAGTGGGTAAAATTGTTCATTGGGAGATGAGCTCACTTATAGTGGAGGTAATCAAGGAGGAGGGGCTCATACAGAGCCCTGATGACCGGGGCAGAATCTAAAAGCTAATGACTGGGAGAAAGGAATCTTAGTAGAGGTGATGGATTGAGCCGCCTCCTAGAAGACAAACGTCATTATTGAAACTGAGAGCCGAACATGGTCTCTTAATGAGCAGATTTGACCCGGAAGAAGAAGCAGGCGCCTTAGCACTAGAATATGGCATCTAGGATGTTCGTAGGAACACTGGAACATCAGAACTCTCTGGGTCCTAGAGGTCACCTTAATTATCCCTCCATTTTACAGACAGACCCGCATGGTTTGGATCTGAAATATTACTCCCAAAGGCCCACGTGATAGAGGCTTGGAAGGTAGTGGAACTTTTAAAAGGTGGGGCAGAGGACAAGGAAGTTAAGTTATTGGGAGAGACTGTCAGATTCTAGCCTCGCCTCCTTCTTTCTTTCTGCATCCCAGTAGCATTGAGGCGAGGCCCTTGATTCATCGCCAGCTTCCTGGTCAGGATGTTCAATGTTCTAATTCATCTCAGGTCCAAAAGCCATGAAGCCAACTGACCACGGGGTGAAACTTCTGAAACCATGTGCCAATGTAAACTTTTCTATTTTTAAAATTTTATTATCTCAGGTATTTTGTTATAATAATGGGAAAAAATGGCCGACATTGGAAATAAGGATTTAGAAAATTTACCCAAGGCTGCAAGAGCCCTAAGCTAGACAAATAAATTATTCCCTCATCCCATGATACAGAAATGTAGTCAGTTTCTTGAACGATAGCCTCAGGTTACTTCCACTGTGTAGTGCTTTTATAAAGCACTTCGGATACCCAGAGTCTCACTAAGATTCCTCCATGGTCACTGTATGGTAACGGTGAGAGAGGCGTTGGGACCATACTAAGGACTCTTCAATGGATGTGCAGTGGTTTCATAACCTTTACACTCAGAACTTGTTATTAAGACAGGACCTCGAGTATCTCCATCCAGCATCAAACTCACTCTGTAACCAAAACTAGCCCTTCACTCCTGATCCTCCTGCCTCCACCACACAGAAGGTTGCAGGTGATTGCAAGTGTGTGCTACTGTGCCTAACTATAATTGAAATTTTAAGAGAGACTATTAATTAGTAAATTAATTAGTTAATAAGAAAAAGCTCCAGTTTTCTGTAGCATGACTTTGTGATCTGGGGAGATCAGAAGCTCTGAAGGTTTTCAAGATATAAGGTTAATATCATTACAAGAAAATTTCAAAGGACATAGCCTGGCTGTTCTTAGAAATAGGGAGAGCAAAAGATGGGTGGGAGCCACTTGGAAATCCCTACATTTTGCCATATTTTCTATCCTATAGGGCTATAGTCTCCCTCATAGAGCACTCCTCATAGAGGAGGGGAATTGGGGGTTTGTAGAGGAGAAACTGGAAGAGGGATAACATTTGAAATGTAAATAAATAAAATAACCAATTTAAAAAAAAAAAAAAAAAACACCTTAGCTGTGGTGTTATACGCAAGCATCTTGACAGTGCAGAAAAGAGAAGCAACTTCTTGAGATACCCAGGGAGCCTGTTACTTTCTGCGTTCATGTTTAGGCTGTCCTTCACCATAGCCCTGGACAGGCTAACGTTTGAAAAGCTTCACGGGTGCTTTGCTGTCGTTCCAATACCCATTTTGGTTGTTAGGTGAGGTGGCAGGAGAGAGGGAGGTCTAAAGAGAAGGCACATAAACACTGGCTGAAAAGCTGGAGAGATGAATATGGCACTCATCAACAGGTTTGCCAGTGTGGAGGGTGACATTCTGTACCCACAGGGCTACAGAGACCTCAGATGACTGTCAGGGACTCCTAGCTGGCATTACACACAAGTCCCATAATGCTAGACTCCTAAGATAGGCCATCTTCATAAGAAATGTCACACTTGGGTGGGCAGTTAAGTCAAATAAATTAGTCACTCTTTCTGTCCTGCCAACGGTTCTTTTTATTTTTTAACCCTTTTGGGGGTTTCAAACAGCATCTCACTATAAAGCCCAGGCTAGCACTGTCCAAACTGGACCAGACTGGCCTCAAACCCATGATCCTCCTTCCTTGGCCTCTTGACTGCCTGGCTTCCTGACACACACCACTGTGTCTGGGTATGCTGTTGGGTATTACAGACCAGAAGTAACAGTGAACAAATATGTGTATGGGGACAAGGATCATTTGCAATATGTTCATATGTGTTTATGCACATACCCATGTAACCTTAACCCTTTGCATATATGCATAGGCATGAATGTGTGTGTGTGTGTGCATGCTTGGGTCCACATACATGTGATAGTATGCATGTTTTCACACCTCTCTATGTGAAAGTATATATGTATATATACATGTTTGTGTGTATGTTATCATTTTATTTAATCCTAAGGATAACCTTGTGAGACAGGCACTTGGCATTATGTTCTAGTTTGTTTTCTGTTGCTGTGATAAACATTATAGCCAAAAGCAACTTGGGGAGGAAAGAGTTTATTTCAGCCTAAAGGTTACAGTCGATTATTGAGGGGAGTCGGGGCGGAGACTCACACAAGAACTAAAGCGGAGGCCATAGAGGAAAGCTGCTTACTGATTGCTCCCGGGCTCATGCTTAGTTCAGCCTTCCTTAAACAACCCAGGATGGCACCGCCCACCTCGACCATCACACCCATCAGTCTCTCACAGACTCAGGCCAGAGTGGCAGAGCCAGTTCTGACCTTACGGTTTCCTCCTCCCAGGTGAATCTAGGCTGGGTCAGATGGACAATTAAAACAAACCAGAGCAGCATACACCAAAAGTTATGAAATTGACTTAGACTCTATCTTTTGTCAGAGACCCGGTAAGTAACACAAAGTGAAGCTGCGCTCATGCCACACAGATATAAATCTCACTATAGCCTGCCTGGGGTAAAGAGGAAATAGATCGAAGCCCAGACTATGGAAGGTTCAGAAAAGTTCACTCAGAGAAGGCATCAGGTTAGAGTTCCATATCCACAGAGGTCAGTCAGTAAAAAAGCCAGCTGCTCACACCCCAAGTAATGCACACCCACCTGAAGCATTGTGGCCTCCTCTCAGGAGAAGTGACCCTTCCCTCCCTCTCCACTCTCTTGCAGCTTTTTGTGAGAGAACCTGAGAAGAGGCTGGGAGTGAGAGGAGACATCCGCCAGCATCCTTTGTTTCGAGAGATCAACTGGGAAGAGCTTGAGAGGAAAGAGATTGACCCACCCTTCAGACCAAAAGTGGTAAGGACTCCCCACTGGACAGTCTGGCTTCAGCTCCTCCTTCTATCACAGGCTGTCACCCTAAGCAGTAACAGCACTTCCTGAAACCTGCCCCAACCACACTGTCCTGGGAGGAGCATGCTTCTTTAATCCAAGCCATTTAGCTAGAGGAGAGAGGGAGGGGGTGATCCTGTTGCTTGCCAAATTGAAACTGGGTCATCAAAATTCACCTATGGGGAGAAATAAATTGCAGAACATTCGCAAGTTAAACGTGTTTCTGCGTGGGACGTCAGAGAAGATGGGTTTTGCATGCAACACTTACATTCTTAATGGTCGCCATCTGGGTGACCAACACCTGTACAATGTAATAATTCTTTTATGTGAAATTAATTATTATAATAAAAGAAATGAGGACTCGGGATTTGAACCCACTGGGTTGTGCACACACTATAACCTCCATAAGCAAAGTTAAGATAATGAACTTAGTGGCTAATTTTCTTCCCTTTTTTTTTTTCTTCCTCCTCATCCTGTGACCAAGAAATCACCATATGACTGTAGCAATTTCGACAAGGAATTCCTAAGTGAGAAACCCCGGCTATCTTTCGCCGACAGAGCGCTCATCAACAGCATGGACCAGAACATGTTCAGCAACTTTTCCTTCATAAACCCAGGGATGGAGACTCTCATTTGTTCCTGAACCTCATCTCTCTCCAGACTGGAAAGGATTTGCCTTCTCTCTGAGAACTGGTTCAAGTAACACTTCTGGGGAATCTCTTTTTCACGTTGGAGAAGAAAAGAAACACTCAACCTCGAAGGCAGGGAGGACTGCTGAGCTCCTCGGGAGACCCATTACCTGGAGCACAAACCACGCCTACTTCACTAACGACGTCACCCGTTCTCTCTCCTGGAATCTCTCACAGCAGCCCTTGAAGTTAGATCATTGTTAACTCTAGTCATTCACTTGAAAGATGGTTCCCAACACTGTGAAAGATTCGAAACCTGATTCTACCCTTGCCCTAGACAACAGTTGCTGGTTGGTCATGAACCAAGGCGCAAATGGAACCGATTTCTCAAGACTGGGACAGCAGATCGCCTGTTATAGGAGTCAATTCCACTCAACCACAGAGAAGGAACCACTAGACCCCGTTCTGCGCATGTCTGTGGAAATGTCGACAGCAGAAGGGAGGGAAAGGGGAAGCCCTGAGAAGGCTATAATGGGATGCTCTCCAATAAACATAGCTTGAAACTTAAGATTTACAAATCTGTTCATTCTGGCTAGTCCTGGAATTCACAAGGCAGAGGAAAGTAGGGGCAATGAGTAGAGCAGAGCCCTTGTCGCCAACAGGGAAGGGTAAGGGTGTTGCCTATGTGGAGCGTCTTTTGCACACAGAAGGAAAGTACAACCAACAAGGGCAGGGTAGTTTACTGCTGCCAGTCAAACCTTCCCTTCTTTCTCTGTTCTCAGTTGATCTCTCTGTCAACGTAGATAGGCATTCATTACCATCCTCCCATCAGACAAGAAATGAAGTGCATGACTCTTCTGAGATAAAAAAAACCAATCCCATATCATGTTGTCCCCTGTGATTTGGTGACAAATAAGTCCCTCCTTAGGCATCCTGCAAGACAAAACAACTCATGCATGCTATTTGCAGTAGTCAGTCCTGTTGAATTAGAGTCCTATCATGTGCTGTTTGTATATTTTGATGAGATGTGATGATGACGTGTATGTGGAAAATGGAATAAAAGAAGAAAAAAAGATGCCTCTTAGTAGTTTGATTCTCTACTGGTTTTCTCAAAGACATGCATCCATTCTGTTGACCATCAAAATGTAGCCAGTAGCTGGATTTGTTTTAAAAATGAGGAATTATGCAAAAGAGTTCCTCAAAGGAGTGAAACATTCAGGCAAATCTTAATCATTAGTATGTTGCTCTTTCCTCTCCCCTAAAAGCTTTCTTAATGGAGAGGTCTACACAGGCTGCCTTCAGGCCGCAGCTGGCCTCACTTCCTCCAGTGGCAACAACATCTAGGCCTGGCAGAATGTTCCCCTTCCTTCCTTCATCTTTCCGTAGCATGTCGGACCCATGCTCCTCTCCAGCCTTCCTTCTAGAACCTTCTGAGGACATTTTCCTGCATCCTGTCTTGCTCCTCTTTTGACTCTTTTATCCTTCTTTCCCACTCTAAATCCCTCAGAAAACCCCTCCCCCTTCATCTCCTGTACTACCTCTGGTATTTGTCCCCTTCTGACATGTAAGTACCACTCCATACAGACAACTACAAATCTCCATCTCCAGCTGTGTAGCTCCCCACCAGCAGACATTAACTCAATATGCCCAGAATGTATGCATTCAAGTTAGCATCTAGTTCTGCCTTGTATTTCCTATTTCTGCTAAGGGACCTATCACAGCCCCTATTACCTGGACCCAGAACCAGAGTTTTTGTTGGCAATCTCACCTCTCCTTCTGACTTCCTTAATGTTTATTTTTATATCAAGTCTTATTAGTCTACACTTACATTGTCTAATGACTAGCGTTGTTTGTCAACCTGACAGGTTTAGAATCACCCAGGAAACAAGCCTCCAAGCATACCTCTGAGAGATTACACTTTCTTGTTCTGGTGAATTGAGGTGAGAAGACACACACTATTTACTAGGTTGGAGCTTAGCAAAGAACCATGAGGGTGACCGGGTGACCGGGTGACCGGGTTGGCCCAAGATCCATGCTTTGGGGCATGGTTTCTATGGAGCTGATTGGCGGAACCAGCCGAGCTTTACGGGAGCGGCGTGGCGGATTGGTAGAGCCAGCCACCACGCTGGTGTCTCGAGGGTGCCAGGGCTGGCACTTCTAGCTAGCCGGAGCCGTGATCTGAGCAAGAACAGCAGGAACATGGCGGCTGCTCGGGAACAAGCAGGACCGGGCGCCGTTTTCTAAATATCTCCCTTTACACAAACTTGCCTTGTGGGGTATGTATTGCCTGGCCCAAATTTGAGACCCTTCCACATAGATCTCCCCATGATACTTCTTTGCCTGAACTTTATCTCTTTCTATCTGTGAACTCCTTGAAGACAAAGACAGAGATGTTTCTGAACCCTTAGCCCTCCTGCATGCTTAACATAATCTCAGGTAAGCATATGAACTAAACACTAAGTAGAAGTAACATGAGATGTCATTTCTCTTCCTTTTCTGCAAAAGACTGATTATCAATCAGTAATCAATGGTAGCATAAAGACAAGAGGGGTAATTTAACTAGACTGTACCTAGATGTGATTGAATGTTCCTTTTCAAAATTAAAATCATCTCTTCCTAGACAAAATGGTAAGAGTGAAGAAGAGGAAGAATAGGAGGAAAGGAGAAAGGAAAGGAAGAAGGGAGGGAGAGAATGAGGGAAGGAGAGAAGAAAAAGGAAGAAAGGAGGGAAAGAAAGGAGAGTAGAGGAGAAGAAGAAGAGGAAAATGCTAGAAAGGATGTAGGGAAAAGGAACTTTATATGTTGTTAGTAAGAATGTGAATTAGTCCGGAGACTATGGAAAATATCATAATGATTCCTCAAAAACTAAAATTAGAATGATCCAAGCATACTCCTAGGTATATACCGTGCAAAGTTAACATACTAGAGAGATACTTGAGCACAAATGTTCATTGTGCTACTATTTCTAGTAGCCAAGTATAGAATAGCCTAGATGCCTGTCAGTGGGTAAATAAACAAGAGAAAACGTAATGCATGTGTGTGTGTATGTATATAGAGTGTGTATATATGTATATATAGTGTATATATGAGTATATATATGTATGTATATATTTATATAGTGTGTATATGTATATATACATATGGATATATATGTATATGTGTATATATATGTGTGCACATATATATGTGTGTGTGTGTGTGTGTGTGTGTTTGTATATATATGCATGAACAGAATTGAATCACATCATTTTGGTGAATAAGTACAGCTAGAGGTCATCCCATTAAGCAAAATAGGTCAGAGGTAGAAAAAGAAGTGTCTTCTACATGAATACTAAGTTTTTTAAAAGCAGCTTGAAAGTATTAGCAGGATTTAAGCAGGTACAGGAAAGGAAACGAGAGTAAGGAAGGGAAAGGGCTATGAGAGGGTAGTTGGGGAAATGAATACAATCAAAATATAGTACTTGTGTGTATAGAATTGCAACAGTGAGTCTATTACCATGTATAACTAGTGTGCATTAATAGTTATAATAAAAATAAAATTCCCTTTAAAACATTTGTTTTTAATCTTTTTTCTAGGAGCTTACAACTAATATCCAAACGGAGCTTCTTCATAGGCTGTGATGGAGACGGGGGCCCCTGGCGAAAAGCAAGTAGTGAATTTAGGAGTCAGGAAAGTTGTTTTTATTGTTTGTTGGTTTTTTGGTTTTATTTTTTTTTTCTTGAATGAATGAATGAAGAAAGGCCCGCTGACTTGATTAAAGATGTCAACATGGTGAAATATTAACCATGTCAAAATCTCTGTTCTGAGATTTGTAACATACTGGAAATGCCAATAGACTTCATGAATCCGAAAACTCGTTCACTCGTGGGAGCAATTAGCCTTCGTGAAAGCAATCCAGCAGCCCCTGCAATTGACTCGTTATTCATCACTTGCAGGGAAATTGATTGTAACAGGAATAAAGATGAAGTGGCCCAAGAGTAGATAACAGTAAGAAAACTATAAAGCAGCAAAGAGCAGCAATCATTTGGCCACATTTATAGAACGTCAGATCCAGAAAATTCAATAGACCTATTTTCCTCTAACTTAAGGTAAGCATGAGCAGATTAGGAAAAGGTCAGCCTGCTTCCAAACAACTAGAAGAACAAATAGAACTAAGAGGAAAATGTAAAAGCAATCAAAAGCTGGCACACTTTTAAACACGTCATTAATCAGTATGTCAAATCTCCCTAATTGATGTTTTTAACTCTGTGCTATTTAACAGTAGATACAAGTTAGGGGACAAGAATTTTTTTTACCATAAATGGCTAAGAAAAGATGCTGTAGTTGAACCTAAGAGAAAGATAAAAGAGACAAAAAAGGGGGAAAGGTAAAGAATTAGAATAAGTGTCGAAGGAAAACCAGAGGCATTTAAACTGAGCAAAAAAGACAGATTCCCATTTAGAAATGGTTACAGAGACAGGAGATCTTAGGATAACTCTGAGCACAATTGCAAGCAGCATGGATGAGCTGGAATCTGTGGCCATGGAGCAAGATGAAATCAGTGGGGAGAAAATTACCAAGTGACATTGAGGGGAAGGACAGGAGTCTTGAGTCAAGGTGACAAACCTCACCTGAGGGCTGATGGAAAATGAGGGATTTGATCAGCCATCAAAGGTGGTAGATTCTGGCTAAATTAACCTGATATGCTTCTTGCTAAAGTCATACACTGCACAAACGAACCCAGAAATCCAAACATTGTGAGCAAGGTGGGAAGAGAATTCAGAGACACCTGACAAGAGTTTGGTCTAGGGAAGATTCTTCACCAAGACACGGGGAATAAATAAGAAAAGTAACAGTCTCAGTAGTATTGATGCCAGGCAGAATGTCGTTAAAATAAGAAACATTCCAATTTGAATAAAGTATATCCAGAATGCATGAAAATGCAGGGCTTTTGAAAAGTATAATAAATTAAATTGATAAAAGTGCAAGACAGATAAATACATCATCGTCGTGAGAGACACTAAAGCACCTCCTCAAAAACCAGGAGGAAAAAGAAATGCAGGCAATCTGAAAAAAGTTGAATAAACACGAGCTAATAGAATCTTCAAGTTAGTAAATATTGAATCTATACGGAAGGAAAACGTATCCGACCTCACAGGATTTAATAAAACTTAGTAAGTTAACACATGGAAAATGTTTATGGTATGTTGCAGTCAGAATAAAGTGTAGGAAATGTGGTTATGCTCAAAATCTAAACAAATCCACCAACACACCTTCAATGAGCCATAAGTTAAGAGGCCTTAGTTATTGACAAGATAAGAAATTCTGTCTGGCAAGTTGAATGCTCATTTGTGAATACCTCTATATTAAAGAACAAAACACAATTCACAAGCTGTTTATGAATAAATAACAATAAGAACAGCATGGATCATGGAGGTAGTTAACCTTCACTCTGATTGGCTTTGAGATCACGTAGGAGACATGGTCACATCTGTGGACTGTTTCCAGAGAGGTTTAATTGAGGAGGTAAGGCTCACCCTGAATCTGGTTGAATAGGGGTGGCCCAATCCTAACTCAATAAAAAGGAGTAGGGTAAGCAAACTAAGCAGCAGCACTCATTCCTGTCTGCTTCCTGGTTGCAGATGCCACGTGACTAGCTGCCTGGCCTGGCTAGTGTTTTGTCAACATGATACAAAATAGAGTTAGCAGAGATGACGAACCTCAACACACAACATGCATCCTTAAGATTACTGGTAGGCAAGTGTGTAGGGCATTTTTCTTGATTAATGATTGATGATGACTGGCCCAACTCAGTAGGGGCCATTCTACCCCTGGGCAGGTGGTTCTAGATAGTCTAAGAAAGCAGGCTTAGTGGGTCGTGTGCTTCAATGCCTGCCTCTGGGTGCCTGCCCTGACTTCTTTTAATGGTGGACTATGATACAGATCTAGAAACTGAAATAAAACCTTTCCTCCCCAAGTTACTTTTGGTCCTGGTACTTTATCACAGCAATAGAAATCTTGACTAAGGCATGTCTCTAACACCATACCTTCCCTACCATGATAGAACTCTATTCTCTCTGTGATGATTTGAATGAGAATGGTCCCCATAGGCTCATATATTTGAATGCTTGGTCCCCAGTTGGTAGACCACTTAGGAAGGATTGGAAGGTGTTGTGTGGTTGTTATGATTATTATGGGGATTAGTTATACATCCCCTTTGCCTTTAAATATCTATTAGGGGTTTTTACCCTACGTGAGATCATTTAGTTCCCAAATGAAACACACAGTTTCATTGTCATGTTTTGTTTGGACTGCTCCACACTGCATCAGGCTACCCCTCATGGCCACGTGCTCACCATCTGTGCTATCTCATGGCGACCTCACCACCACCTCCTCCTCCTCCTCCTCCTCTTCCTTCTCCTCCTCTTCTCCTCCTCCTCCTCCTCTTTTCCTCCTCCTCCTCTTCCTCCTACTCCTCCTCTTCCTTCTTCTTCTTCTCTCTTCCCCCTGGTCCCTACCTAAGACCACCCCCCAAGCCTGGCAACCTTTTGTTCTGCCCCTCCTCTTCTGCCCATCCCCAGGCTGTAGGCATCTTTACTAACCAATCAGGAATAACTTGGGTGTCAAAGTTTACATAACATCATTGGGTGTAGTAAGGATCTTCTCAAAGAGAACAACCAGATCTTGGGGGCCAGTATTTAACATTTGAATACATAACAGCACCAGACCAGCCCACTACAAGGTGTAGTCTTGTTAGAAGAGCTATGTCACTGGGAATGGGTTTTGAGGTTTCAAAAACCTATCCCAGCCACCACCACCCACCCCTGCCATCTCTCTTTCCCTCTCTGCTTCCAGCTTGTGGGTCAGATGTAAGCTCTCAGATTCTGCTCCAAGGCCATGCCTGCCTGCCTATTCTCATGTTTTCTGTCATAATGACTTAACTCTGAAACTGTAAGGAAGTCCCCAATAAACCGTTTTCTTTTATAGCTTACCTTGGTCATAGTGTCTCTTCACAGCAATAGAACAGTGCCTAAGGTGCCCTTCAGAAGTGATACAAATAATCCTTTACTTCTTTATATTGCTATTTTAATGTTTTGTGACAGCAACAAAATAGGTAATGAATACAAACAACTGGTACCAGGAAGTGAGTTGTGACAATCTGACCATGTGGCTTGCGACTTTGGCACCGATTTTCAGGAGGAATGTTAAGAGTGTGGAGCTGTGGACTAGACAAATGCTAGACTTCTCTGGGTCATCCCAATGGAAACTTGGAAAACTAGAAACCTAACGTAGATGTAAGCAGGAAGTGCTGGGTTCCGGGTAATCCTCTCAAGGAAACACCCTCACAGATGTGCTCTGATGTGTGTCTCCTAGGGGATTCTAAATCTTCAACTTCAAAATGAAGTAGTAGAGACTGGAAAGATGATACTATAGTGGCTAAGAATGCTTGCTGCTCTTTCAGAGGACTGGAGTTTGGTTCTCAGCACTCACTGGACAGCTGACCACCACCTGTAACTCCAGCCACAGAGGACCCAATGCCTTCTTCTGCCCCCACAGTATACATGTATATACACATACTTACATACAGGAAGGAAGGAATGAAGGAAGGAAGGAGGGAGGGAGGGAGGGAGGGAGGGAGGGAGGGAGGGAGGGAGGGAGGGAAGGGAGGGAAGGGAGGGAGGTAGGAAAGAAGGAAGAGGGAGGAAGGAAGGGAAGAGAGTGAGGGAACAAGGAAGGGATGGGGAAAGAGGGAGGGAGAAATAAACTGGGCATGGTGGTACACATCTTTAATCCCAGCACTTAAAAGGCAGAGGCAGGTAAATTTCTGTGAGTTCGAGGACAGCCTGATATACATAGCAAGTACCAGGACAGCCACAACATAGAACTTGTCTGAAAAACAAAAAAAAGAAAAATCTTATCTTAAAAGAATAAATGAAGGAGAATAGAAAATTAAATGTCAACGTGGGTCCGCGGTGGCTCTGTGTGCGGCTGTGGTCTGTGAGGCGAGCTGGCGGCCCAGCTCCCCGCGTCCCCCTCCGGCAGCGACTGTCTGGAAGATGGCGCCGAGCGGATGGAAATCCTAATGACAGTCTCCAAATTCGCCTCCATTTGTACTCCATTCGCCTCAGCATGAGAGAAAGAGATTGGTTCAGAACAGTTTCCGGTCGACGAGCACTATTGTGGATTAGTCAATTTTGGGAATACCTGCTACTGCAACTCAGTTCTTCAAGCACTTTATTTTTGTCGTCCATTTCAGGAAAAAGTTCTAGCATACAAGAGTCAGCCCAGAAAAAAAGGAGAACCTTGTCACCTGCCTGGCAGACCTCTTCCACAGCATAGCCACCCAGAAGAAGGTCAGCGTGATCCCGCCCAAGAAGTTCATCACAAGATTGCAGAAAGAAAACGAGCTGTTTGACAACTACAGGCAACAAGATGCCCATGAATTCTTAAATTACCTACTCAATACAATTGCTGATATTCTACAAGAAGAAAGAAAACAGAAGAAGCAAAATGGTCGATTACAGAATGGAGACGTGGACAGCGAGGATAACAACAGCACACCAGACCCAACGTGGATCCACGAGATTTTTCCGGGAACACTAACTAATGAAACCAGGTGTTTTACTTGTTAAACTATAAGCAGCAAAGATGAAGATTTTTTAGACCTTTCTGTTGACGTGGAACAAAACACATCAATTACTCACTGCTTAAGAGAGCTTAGTAACACAGAAACTCTGTGCAGTGAATATAAATACTACTGTGAAGAATGCCGGAGCAAGCAGGAAGCACACAAACGGATGAAAGTTAAGAAACTAGCCGTCATCCTGGCTCTGCACCTGAAGAGATTTAAGTATATGGACCAGCTTCATCGATACACAAAGCTTTCTTATCGGGTGGTGTTTCCTTTAGAACTCCGTCTGCTTAACACTTCAGGAGACAAGCTTTTGACCTGTATGACCTGGTCGCTATTGTGGTTCACTGTGGAAGTGATCCCAACCGAGGCCACTATATCGCAATAGTTAAGAGTCATGACTTCTGGTTGTTATTTGATGACGACATTGTAGAGAAAATAGATGCACAAGCTATTGAAGAATTCTAAGGATTGACATCTGATATCTCCAAGAACTCGGAGTCTGGTTACATCCTTTTCTATCAGTCTCGGGACTGAAAGGAGACACAGTGGAGAGAAGCTTCTGCATGCTTCTCTGGTTGTTTCAGAAAGGATCGAGCTTCAAGGTTCAAGAAGAGAGAAAGGGAGACAGACGCAGGACGCTCAGGGCAGTAGCTCACTTTGCATACAATAAAGCAAAGACTGTGGATTTAAAAAAGAAAAGAAAATTAAATGTCTAGCAGAATCATTACTGGAGCTGTTTGAGGTGAGTAGTTTATGCACAGGTTCATATCTTCTGTATATGGGAAATTTTCTACATTAAAAATATCTTTAAATGAACAAACTATACAAGAAATCGCAAAATATCTTAACATAAAAATTTTATAAATTGGAAAACAGAAAATTTTAAAGACAAATAGCAAAAATATATCGAGAAACTATACATTAGACTCCATCATAAAAAGCTTTTACTTTTTAAGTGCAAAAAATTCCTTACCTAGTTTCATGAAACTAATGGAGAAACTTAATTACAAAATCAAAAAGGAAGGAATATATTAAGTGTAAATACATATGACTTCATGTCAGTAGATTTTAAAACCTAGATAAAACGAATAGTTTCCTGGTAAAAGGGGAAAGTTTGAATTCAACAAATGGATTTTGTGTTGTGTATGTCTGTTCATGTGTGTGTGTATACACATGTGTACAAGTCTGTGCACATATACACGAGCATGAGTATAGAGACTAGCTGCTGATGTGAGGGGTCTTCTTCGATTCTTCTCTATCTATTGTAATTTATTATTTTATTTTATTTGACAGAGTCTTTTATTGAACCAGGAGCTCACAAATTTGGCTAGAGAGACTGTCCAGCAACCCCGAGGCCAATGAGAGATTCTCTCTCAAACAAATTACCTGGATAGTGCTGGAGAAACAACATCCAAGGTTGACCTCTGGCCTCTACACACACCTACCCTCCTTCCCTGTGCTGAGATGCGTGAAAAATCTCAGTAACATTTCTAGATACCAAAAATGAACAACTTTTAAAGTTAAGAAATTATGTTATTTACAGTAACATAGCAGTGAAGAAATAACCAGGCCTGGCTATGTGTGTGTGTTTAAGATAAACTCTCAAAGAGACATTCTTTTGTCAACATTTTTTTAAAAATATTTATTGTGATTATATTTTGTATCAAAAGAAAAGACTGTGGAAGCAAGCCCAGGTTCAACTCATCCTGTCCTACACTGTGATTGGTCCAGAACACCATACTCCTGTCAACCATGCCGTGAGAAGCTAGCTGGACTGCTCTCTCTGTCACCTCATCATTTCTGGGCCATTCTATTTCTCTCCATCAGCCCAAGTCCAACCGAGTTTAGAGGCTTATTTATTTCAATGCCTTTCCTGTGTTGGCTAATCCTTCTCCATGTTTTCTGAGTTAAAAGGACTCAGGGTTCAGAGCACTTATTATTGACATTTACTCCACAGGTTTGACAAGAGAGTTGCCAAGGACTTTTCCCCTTGCACTACTTGGAATCAGAATAAGTGGTCCCAGATGACCAGACAAGTCAGGGGACTTTGTGGGCCTGGAGGACCCACAGGAAAGGACATCAAAGTGATCTTCATTGGCAGGTGTGGATCTGGTCTCCTGGATGTCTTAATCCGTGTCCAGAGATGGGTTTCATCACCTGACTCTACTTTCAGATGTCCTTTCCAGAGGAAACGCACAAATCAGTGATGTTACCCAACACTCCCAGCTCCAGGGTAACCAGTTGTTATTCTACGACATTTATAGGAAACTTGGCAGATATTCTTGTTATGTTCTGCACCATTTTGCTGCAAATGTTTAATGGGATGGGAGAGGCCCTGCCTTGTATCAAGACACCAAAAATGTCAATGAGGTAATGAGCTGTTGGAATGAGACCCTCTAGGGACAGGACTAGCCAATAATCCTTCTAAGTTGTGCTCTGAAGCCTAGGCTGGCTGTAGTTATTGCATTCCCACAAATGACTTTGGACACTCCCTGGTCTACCCAGCCAATCTCCATTATTTCCTTTTCTGTGCCTTTTTTGAGGGGATCAAGCATATCTGTGACAAAGTAAAGATCACCAAGGGGGTCTGATTTTTCAGTGAGTGCACGCAGTATATCTGCCTGTATTGTTTAATAACTAGTATTAATTCTGTAGTCTATCAACTATTCTATGAGGGTATATTGAGAATATAAATATGAATCCATAATGTAGGTAAATGGTGTACAGACATGGTATCTGTTAAACAAACAGGGTTTTAAATATTCTGTCTTCTAACACTAACATTGAGAATCTAGCAGGCCATACAACTTGTACTGACTGGTTTTGATTGACAACTTGACACAAGCTGGAGTTATCTGTAGGAAGCGGTTCTCCCCAAGTCAGGATGGGGTGGCATGTAGCCAGCTAGCTGAGTAGGCACTGTGGCTGTGGTTCATTATTAGAGAAAAGGTTCATGCTTTCAGGTGTGGCTACTCGATTAGCCCACCTCGCATCACAGGAACAGCCAATTAACAGTGACAGCATGGCAGCTGCTGATGGGATTAAGGTAATGTATATAAAGGTGACTGGGGTGGTAGCTGGGAGGATTGGAAGGAGGATTGAAGGAGAAGAAGGAGGGCATTCAAGGGGCTGAGGAGAAGAAGGTAGAAGCAAGCGTGCTGTAACAAGGAACCTGAATAAAGCTGCTTTAAGAAGACCACAGTTGTAGCTTGCCTTTTATTCCAGCGGACGGAACAGAGGGCAAGTTACAAATGGTGGCCCGTATGGGGAATAAGTAGCCACAAGTCGTACGGGGAACCTCAGAATCGTGTTCAGAACTTCTTGCAGCTTCAGGGCAGTCAACTCAGGGCAGTTGACTGGGTAAGTTTTTTGGTAAGTGGAACAAGTTCAAATGTTCCCGGTTTAGGGACAAGTTTTAGGTAAGAGATAATAAAGTGCTCAGTAAAGAGACAAAAGGTTTCCTGAATAAACTGTGTTGAGAAGAAGTTCCCGTGGTACAGGGAGCTTCAGAACTCTTCACGGTCAGGGGTAGCTAGCTGATAAAGTTCTCGGTAAAGAGATAATAAAGTGCTCGGTAAAGAGACAAAAAAGTGGAAAGAAGATGGGTGTGATTTTTAGTTTTGCGGTTATATTTTTCCTCTGGGAAAGAAGTGCTGGTCACTGGTTCAAGGATATTCTGTTTAGGGAAAAGGAGTTTACAGTTCGAGAGGACCTGATGGGTCTGGCAATTGGAACTCATAGTCTGAACATCCAGCAGGCTCAAAAAATGCCAGGAGTAACTGCCATTGAGTTGGGCGAAGAAACCTGCACTTTCCGAATCTATGGGGAGACGCCAGAGGCATGCAGACAGGCTCGAAGCTACCTTGAATTTTCTGAGGACTCTGTACAAGTGCCCAGGAACTTGGTTGGCAAAGTGATTGGAAAGAATGGGAAAGTGATTCAGGAGACTGTGGATAGGTCTGGTATGGTAAGGGTTCTGTGGAAGGTGATAACGACAAGAAGAACCCCAGGGAGGAGGGAATGGTTCCCTTCATATTTGTTGGCATCCGAGAGAAAGACCCCTCCACAGCTTCTGAGACAGAGTCAGAAAAGAGAGAGGAGTCTAGTCGAGGCAGGACAGAGATCCCCCAAGCTGTGGAGAAGAAAGCAGGAGGTGGCCAATTGGGGGCCAGGGAAGGGGGACCCCCACCTGTTCCCCGGCCTACCTCAAGATACAACTCATCATCTATTAGCTCAGTGCTAAAGGATCTAGACAGCAATCCTTATAGCCTATTAGAAGATTATGTCAGTATGTTTTCAAAAGAAATGATTAAGGTAGTAGTTATATCTTCTAGAATTATATGGATCAGACATGACAGAGGTAGGCCTCCAGAAGACTAGATTTCAGAATTCAAACAACTATCTTGATACTAAAATTTGTTAAGGTTTTTAAAGGAGGTGGATGTAGTGGCCCCTGGTTCGCTGTATCAGGCTACCTTACAAAAGGCAGCTGGGATAAAATCTGCAGCTGAGCGATATACGATAGATAGTTTCCAGTAAATAAAGGACAGATGTTATGAAAGGATATTCTTAAAGGCACAGTGTTGGTGTGGGCGAGAGGCTCTGTCTGTGTTTTTCCACAGGATTGGCAGCAGCCTTTGTGGGTTCCAGAGAGACTCACCGTCCCGCACAGAATAGACAACGGGAACATCTGTCCAGCCATGAAGCCATCAATGATGATGATGCTCCTATCCGTTGCTGAGGGAGGAGTGGGCGGGAATAGGGGCTTTATTGAATTGCCTTGTTCTTATCAGTTTGCCTAGCACTGTGGTGTATCCTAAAGATGCGTTCCCAGCAGCGCAGGGCCAAGCCATGGTAGTTCAAGCATTTGCCGCTCTCAAAGGAGGTCATCTCCACAGATCTGGCTGAGCTACTTGAAAACCACTGAAAATGTAAAATGCAGCAGGGTGACGGACGTATACCTTGTCTGTCCTCGGGCACATGTCTGACTGCACACAGGTCAGCCCTAGATCCTGTCCCCTGGAAAACGGCTGAGGGTTGGGTCGCCATGGTCACCATACTGCAGCAACGACAGATGGTGAGATGGGGTTGACAATCTCCCAAATTTACAGGGGGTCAGACCTCTGTGTTCTCCTGATTTGCATAATACAAATAAAAAGGGGGATCTGTAGGAAGCAGTTCTCCCCGCAGTCAGGATGGCGGTTGGCGTGTAGCCAGCTAGCTTGAGTAAGCTCTGTGGCTGTGGTTCATTATTAGAGAAAAGGTTCTCCTTTCAGGTGTGGCTACTCAATTAGCCCACCTCGCATCACAGGAATAGCCAATTAACAGTGACAGCATGGCAGCTGCTGATGGGATTGAGGTAATGTATATAAAGGCGGCTGGGGCGGTAGCTGGGAGGATTGGAAGGAGGATTGAAGAGAGAAGAAGGTAGAAAGGCAAGCGTGCTGTAACAAGGAACCTGAATAAAGCTGCTTTAAGAAGAACACAGTTGTAGCTTGCCTTTTATTCCACAGGACGGAGCAGAGTTATCACAAGCTACAGTTATCACAAAAGAAGACTCCCTTGAGGAAATGCCTCCATGAGATCCAGCTGTAAGGCATTTTCTCAATTAGTGATCAAGGGGGAAGGGTCCATTGTAGATGGTGCCATCCTGGGCTAGTAGTCCTGTGTTCTATAAGAAAGCAATCTGAGCAAATCAAGGAAGCAAGCCAGTAAGTAACATCCCTCCATGGCCTCTGCATCAGCTCCTACTTCCTGACCTGCTTGAGTTCCTGTCCTGACTTACTTTGGTGATGAACTGCAATGTGGAAGTGTAAGATGAATAAACCCTTTCCTCCCCAACTTGCTTCCTGGTCATGATGTTTGTGCAGGAATAGAAACCCTGACTAAGACACAAGGACTGTTTCATGTACTTGGTAGATTGTAAGATGTTTATCCTCTTTGGATGATTCAGATAAGACTAGGTTGCTTGCCTTTCTCCTTCTAGGACTTGTGACATTAATCAAGGACATCTTGCCCTTGAGTTTCCAGCAGTACACTTTTCACTGCATAACATTTTTCAACAACAAAACAGAACAGTAGATCTTCAAGCTGGTACCTATGCAAGTCAAAGAGTCCTTCTGAATCCAGACACCCTCTTTACACATGACTAAGCCACTCAGAAAGATAGTACATGTATGGTGCTTTAAATAAGAGTGCCCTCCCCAAGGCTCATATATTTGAATGCTTAGTCATCAGGAAGTGGTCCTGATAGAGAAGGATTAGGAGTGTGGCCTTGTTGGAGTTGGTGTGGCCTTGTTGAAGTGTGTCTCAGGCATTGGGCTTTGAGATTTCAAAAGCCAGCAAGCCCATCTCTTCTCCCTCCCTCCTTCCTTCTCCTCTCCTCTCTCTTTCTCTCTTCCTGCTGCCTGTAGATTCGAATATAGAACTCTCAGCTCCTTCAGCACCATGCTGCCTGTGTGCTACCACACTCCCTGACATGATGATAGTCGGCTAAACCTCTGAAACTGTATGCCAGCCCCAATTAAATGCTTTTTTTTTTTAAGAGTTGCCTTGGCCACAGTGACTCTTCACAGCAATAGAACAGTGACTAAGACAACACTTAGCCATGAACCTGCTAGAATATTCAACAACATGAGAGGCAATGTATGTCTTAATGCCTTAGGCAGCAGTAAGAATGTTTTACATTATTCCATCCCATACTTTTAAATAATAGTTTTGAAGTGCAATATTTTTTTAAAAGTCCATACTGCTAAGTGACTGATTAAAAGTATAGAGTTAGGCACTGGAGTAAAGAGTTTACTGTGCAAGTAGGTAACCTGATTTTGAATCCCCAGAATCCATGTAAAAATGGGACACTGTGGCACACATCTGTCCCAGTGCTGGGGGGTAGAAAGACAGGTGGATCCCCCGGGACTCTTCAGTCAGCCATTCTGGCTATATCAGTGAGCTCCAGTTATAGTGAAAGACCATGTTTCAAACAATATAGTGAAAAGCAACAGGAAGACACCTGACATCTGCACTCACACAGAGCCTGTGCACCCTCTGTCTCTCTCTCTCTCTCTCTCTCTACACACACAACACACACACCTACCTTGTGGTGGCTTGAATACACTTGGCCCATAGGGAGTGGTACTGTTCGGAGAGGTGGTCTTGTTGGAGGAAGTGAGTCACCGTGAGGGTGGACTTTGAAGTTCTGCCAGGGCAGAAGAGTCAGTCTTTTCCTAGCAGCCTTCAGATAAGATATAGAACTCTCAGCTCCTCCCACACCATGCCTGCCTGGACACTGCCATGCTCCCACTTATATGATAATGGACTGAACCTTTTAACCTGTAATCCAGCTCCAATCAAGTGTAAATCCTTTATAAGAGTTGCCTTGGTCATGGTGTCTGTTTACAGCATAAAACCCTAACTGAGACAGGCCTGTTTGTTACTTTCACTCTGACTCTCTACTTCCCACCAAATGCACACATTCCTTCCTGTTTCTCACTCTATTTCTATTCATTCGACCAGTGTCTATTCTCTATTCCCTGCCACACATGGCAAACCCCTACAGACTCATTCCACAGGCCAATCTGAACTAGACAACCCTCAGCTGAGGCTTATCTCACATGATTCTAGGCCTTGTCAGGTTGACAGTCAAGGCTAACTAGGACACTCTGAGCTCTGGCTGTGTCCAAAAGCAGCATGTGTGTTTCCCTTGTTCCAGATGAAAATGTTCACAGATATTGAGGAGATAGTGGGCAGCCTGTGGGAAGGAATGCCCTTTGTTCTTGAGCCTTTCTGTGAAATCTTAACCAAGTTATTCCATCACCGCAACTAAAAGGGTCAGCACGGAGACAGCTGAGGTCCCTTCTAGCTTTAATGTTTTCTGGTTCCAATATGTATCAAAATCCTAAGAAGCTAAGATGTCAGTGATAAATTCTTTCAAGGCATAGGTACTTGCGATAGCACTCTCAAGGGATGGGCCAACCTCAATCCTCTCAGTTCTGTTCAGCTATCTTCTCCCTCACACCACTGCCCAGGTACCCAACCTCCTGCTGCTTCCATACAGAGACCCCACTGGGTCCCCCACCTGGAGACACTCAAGTACATGAAGACTGTTGGCCCTTAGAAATAATAAGCTACACACTTTTAACCCCTGTCTACTTTACAGAAAACATTTCCCCTTGCTTTTTATAACAAATGTTTTCTGTATGGTTTATTGGACAATTAACAATGCTCATGTCTGCTTCATGTTTTGAACTGTAAATAGTTCTGACAGTGTCCTCTCACTCTCACCAAAACCTCTGCAATCATTTATTAATATATTTACTTGAAAATCAAAAGAAAAAAAAAAAAAAACTCTGTGGTGACAGCCACTAGCCTCAGATCACACAAGAAGTTAACAGTGGAAACTTGAAGCCAAACTCCTTGGTATGAGATTCTATTCCACTCTGATAGGGCTTCCAGACGCATCAATGACCAACGGCTGTGATTGACTAGACAGTTTTAAAGGACTCTCCAAGCATTTTTAGGTCATAGCTGGTTCTACACCTAGGGAAACTGACTCCGGGACACAGCGTTGAATGCTTGGCAGAGTTCTTAGCATGCCTCTATGTCTAACCCTTTCCAAACTGTGCTTACACCCAGATGCCATCTTCCCAAAAGAGATGAGGACTGTTTCTTGAACCCCAGCCAAAGGTATCAGAAAAGCAAAATACACTTATTTCTTTTGAAGGGATAAGTTTTTTCCTCCGACTTCCTTCATTCTCTTGGTCAAAAGTTTAGCACATTCTGCAGACTCCTCCCTGTTTTTCTAGATGCGTTCTTTCTTCAGAGCAATGTGTGAGCATTTGTGTGCAGGACACATGGAGTGACAAATGGGTGCTTTGGTCCTGAGTTTCTATACTCTTTGTTTAAGGGCTTTCTGACACCATGCTGACAGACATCATCTTCCTTAAAGAGATGTTGTACTGGCTGGTTTCGTGTGCCAACATGACACAAGCTTGAGTCATCAGAGAGGAAGGAGCTTCAGTTGAGGAAATGTCTCCATGAGATCCAGCTGTAAGGCATTTTCTCAATTGGTGATCAATGAGGGAGGGCTCAGCCCACTATGAATGGAGCCAGCCCTGGGCTGGTGGTCCTGGGCTCCATAAGAAAGCAGGCTGAGCAAGCCATGAGGTACCAATTCAGTAAGCAGCACCCCTCCATGGCCTCTGCATCAGTTCCTGCCTCCAGGATCCTGCCCTGCTTGAATTCTGGTCCTGCCTTCCTCCAATGATGGACTATGCTCTAGAAGTGTAAACCAAATAAACTCTTTTCTCCACAACTAGTTGTGTTTTTTTGTTTGGTTGGTTTTGGTTTTGTTTGTTTGATTGATTTTGGTCTCAGTGTTTTGTCCCAGCAATAAAAAACCCTAAGACTGAAAAGCTGAAAAGCTTCCAGACTTTTTTTTTTTTTTTTTTAGCTCTTTTGGCCTCAAACACCATCAGTCCAGGAAACTCCTTCTTTTCTAAGGATATTTGACTAAGTTGAGAACAGTTAGATTGACATCCACAATACATCCTGAACAAACTTGTACTTCCTCTTTCCAGTTCCCCTTGGTCTATAAAATGAATGTCCCTTACTCAGCAGGCACACTCTGCTCTGGGTCAAAACACCTTGCTTCATAGGAAAACCTTTGTTGTTCCCACCACTGACGTTGGCCACACAACCCTTTCAGTCTTTGTCCAGAACATCAGCAACTACTTCTGTGGTCACACATTTTCATAGAAAGTTCAAATTTTGTGTTCACACAAATTTGTGTTTGACAGTCATGGGCTGGAGATATTCCACTTCATCTTGACATAGCCAAGAAAAAACAAGAATGTGGCTCTTCTAACAGAGTCTTGTACACTTGTACGTCAGCACTTGCAGAAAAAGGGGGCATGGGTGCTTCCTGTGTACAATGTGTGGACCATTGAGAGAGCACAGTCCAGGATGTGCTCATATCTCAGCAAGAGGAAGGACTCATAAACCACTCGTCAGCTTCTGTCCACAGCAAGAAGAATATTAGGTGATACCCCATTTTCAAATGGACCCATTCAGGACCCCATGATGAGTGAGCACCAGCCTCTAGTAAGTACTAGACCAGAAATACCCAAGTAAACAGTTCAAATCCAGGAAGATTTTTCCATCACCTCTTTCTTCATTCTCCTCTCCCATCTTAGGGTCAGGGGTAGATTCCTCAAGAGACAGAAGCCACGGTTATCAACCTATTAAAGGAGAAGGCTGGATTCAAGGAATAAGAAGACATTAAGGCTAGCTTCAAGCAGCCAACATGAAGCCCACTTGAACAAGAGGAGGAGAGAATATTTCATTGCAATTATTCCAGGGTTCTATAGTAACACATTTATGTTGCTGAAACAAGAGTTAAGTGAAAAATAGAAGACATTCTGTGTGTGTGTGTGCGCGCGCACTGCGCGCGCGCGCGCGCGCGCGCGAAGAAACAAATAGGTCAACTAAATGATTACAACATATAACACACAGTTATTCATGTCAGACTGGATGACTCATTGCTCCCTACATGCTCAGTGTCTCGATACACATATTCCTGTCCCAGAAACTACTCATTCTCTCCTACCTGCCCAGAAAGCCCTGTGAGTCTTGTAAACAACCTCAAAGATAACCCACTCCAAAGGCCCTTGAAGCTTCACCCTCCTACACAGGGCCTTGATGGACCACACCAAGGGATGGTGGCCAGGGATGCCTCTTTCTTCAGGTTGTCCTTTACAGTGACATTTGGGCAGAGCTAAATTCCAAGAGCCATAAAGCTATGTGTGTGAAGTATGTTTTAAAATGGAAAAAGTCTTATAGCTCTAAGTTGAGAACATTCAGATTGGCATCCAATCTGAGTCACCTAAGGGAATAAAAACAAACAAACAAACAAACAAGCAAAAACCATGATGCCTTGGGGCAAAGTCGGGGATGTTCATTCAATTCCTTCATTCCCAACTACACCTACGTTTTAAAAAGAAAGTTACATCATTTAAAAGGACAAAGGGAAAAAAAGAGACTAGAGAGGAAAGATATTAGTGAAGTTTCGGAATATGGAAAGAAGTTGAGAAGACTCGGCACAATAGAGAGAAAAATCTTAAGCTATTACAGCACAGGTTTCAGGAAGGAACAGAAACGTGAATTGTGGGAAAGCAATCATGATGCATTACAGAGATTCACTTCAAGGAATAGCCATGTGCAAATGATTACATAAATGTAAAGTAAACCTAGCTACACTGGAAGAGAGTAGACAGTCTCTGTATGAAGGAATAGAGAAATATATTCTCACCATGTATTCATAACAGGAAGCCAAATGGAATCTCAAAATTTAGAACCTGAGAAAAAGCAGGACACAAGCTGACTTGCGATTTATCCAGGAGACCTCTCTAAAGAGCTTTTAAATTATGTGCACCCATGACTTTGAACACATGTATAACATAGAGATGCACACACATACATATGTAAAAACAAGGCAGGCAGGAAAAGGTAGATGATAGATAAGACAGAATATAGAAAGACCCATTCTATAGATATGTAGGTGATGATAGACTTATAGATAGATGATAGAAATAGACACATATAGATGGGTGATAATAAATAGGTGTGTATAGGGGATGATAAATAGACAGATATATAGATGAATGATAATTTCCAACTTACTGTTTTTCTAAACTTTATGAAGGGGCAAGTTAATAGAGATTCAGGAGAGAGCATACTTTGAACTTTGCATTTTGATCTTTCCTTGGACCCACAGTATGTGCTATGATACTCTCTGTGACACTGGGCGGCAGCAAGCCACAATCTCAGCCAGTCACATAGACCTGAAGAGGACAGACCGACACTCTACAGTGCCAAGTTGATAAGCAACGACATTCTGTAGGTTAGGTGTTTATTATTTTTATAAATGTGTATGAGAGAGGTTGTGTGCTACATGGATACACATACCGTGGAGGCCAGAAGAGGGCTCCAGATCTCCTGTAGCTGGAGTTACAGATGGTTAAAACTCACTTGGTGCTGGAAACTGAACTCAAGTTCTGTTGGAACAGCTGCAAGTGTTCTTAACCACTGACTCGGCTCTCCAGCCCATGGTTGGATGTTTAAATGCAGTTTTTCAGCCTACAGTAAGGTTACTAAGATATACTGCTAACCTGAGTAGAGGAACCTCTGTGAACGGACAATGAATAGATGATAGATGACAGATAGGTAGGTAGATAGACAGGTGATGAATAAATAGATGGATGATTAGATAGATAGATAGATAGATAGATAGATAGATAGATAGATAGATAGGCAGGCAGACAGACAGATACATGCATATATACATATATACATAGATAAATAGATGATAGATAGGTACCAGATAAGTTAAACCTTTGGGAGGCTAAAAATTTCTTGGATCTAAATCAACACCAAACCATAACTCCTTTATCAGGGCCATTTAAAGGTTTTCACATGTGAGAATTACCTCATTTATCTTCAGTCTTCCCGATAACCTCTGTGGTTCTGTAAGTAGCCATGAGAGTTCGGATGGAAAGTCCTGGAGTCTCCTGACCTGAGTGCCAGGGATTGGGTGAGGGCAGATAGGGTTGTGTAAACAGAGGCAGGCAGTGACCGTTACTGGTAAGGGAAGAAGAGAAGAAAAGAACAGAAACAAAGAAGGTATCATCTTTGCTCTGTCTCCTGCCTCCTCTGAGGAAAAGGGGTGGCCTGTGGCCGAGAGGAGCACAGATATTCACAGTGTCTAAGTGTCCTGATTAGCTTGAACTATCAATGTCACAGCCTGGGGTCATCTGAGAAGGAAGTCTCACCTGAAGGCTTGCCCAGATCAGACCAGCTTGTGAGCATGTTTGCAGCGTGTCGTTAGTTGAAACCAGAGTTTCTCTGGTGGTGTCATAAATGTAAACAACGCATAATCAAAAAGCAAGGACCTTGGTCATTGGAAAATGGCAGTCGGAAGCTCTAGCTGCCTGATACACTTTCAGAACAAACACGTTTGGAAGAAGCATGGGGCTTCATAAGACATGAAAACAGTTTTCTGGGAGACAGTGAAGGTCCAGAAAAAGAGGTCAGGGGCAAGAAGTCAGGCATGTAAGTGATAATACAAAGGACCCCCAAATTCCCTGACACTAGAGAGGCAAGCCACGTGGGGTGAGAACAGGAAGGACTCCAAATAAAAGATATTGTCACTCCCCACCCCCACCACTTCATTGTCCAGCTGGGGTGTCAGGGGAAGTTCAAGGTCTTAACCGAGCACCAGGGAAGAGGTCAGGACACGGATGAATGGATCAAGAGACTGAACATGCACCAAGATACTTAGAATCATATTGTGCAGTGGGTGGGGGTGGGTGGGTGGATGGGTTTCACATGTTCATGCTCAGATAGACATCAGAGAACAACCTTGGGTGATATTTCTCAGGCATTTGCCGTTTTTTTGTTTGACACAGTGTCTCTTTTCTCATTGGCCTGGAACTTCACCAAGCAGCCTAGGCTAGCTGGGCAAGGAGTTCCAGGATCTAATGTGCCTGCCTCTGGTCTCGCCATCTCTGGGATTACAAACACACGTTAACACATCTGGCCTTTTACAGAGTACTGGAGACCACACTCAGGCTCCAGTGCTTCATCAGTGAAGCTACCTTCTGAGTACCAGAATGATCGTAAATTGCACACATTCCAACTGAGAGCACTCACTCAGTTACCTCAAGTCTAACTCTGAACTACCCAAATGAAATCCAGAGGGAAGATAATTTCTCGGCAGGATGTTCAGCAACCGCCACGTATTCTGTCTTTGTCGAATTTTGTTTTGCTGTGTTTCCACTGCTTCGGGCTGTGAGAAACTTAGGATGTTCTACCGAAGATAAAAATCTGAAAACCAAGTGGAAACTCTAAGTCCTTGGGTGTTTGCTCAGATTTCAAGTCGATATTTCAAAACACCCGCAGGTGAGAGCCACCCTCAGAAACTAGAAACTGCTCAAGTTTCTTCTAAAACTGTAGTTTTTCTCCACAGTTCGCTCCCTTCCCATCATTCTTGTCATGGAAGACTCCTTTAAAGGGTTCACTGACAGGCCTTGTGTTTTTATGGTACAGTAGCGACCTCTAGCGTCCGCCAAGAAGGAGCTGAATGCTGTTCAAAGTCTTACAGCAGAAGTATGTTTCCTACAGAAAAAAAAGACTTAAGCACAGATTATTTAATTAGAGGTCAAGAAAGTAACAAATGAACGAAAATAGCTCCATTGATAAGCTGCTTTCCTTGCGAGCACAAAAACCTATGTTTGATCCCCAAGCCCCACCTTAAATAGACGGCTAAGAGCCCTGGCTCCTCTTCCAAATGACCCAGGTTTGGTTCCTATCTCATGGCAGCTCACAACTTTCTGCAATGCCAGCTTCAGGGGATCATGGTCCCTCTTCTGTCCTCTAAGAGCACACAACACACAGGAATGCACAAACACGTGCAAATAAGACATCCACACACATAAAAAAATTTTTCAGCTGGGTGTGGTAGGGTGCACACATAATCCCAGCAGAGATAGATGAATCCCGAGGCTCACTGGCCAACCAGCCTAAACTATCTGGAGAGTTCAAGCTAGTGAGAGACCCTGACTCAAAGAATTAAAGATAGACGGAACGTACAGAACAATACCAGACATATACACACACATATACACACATATACATACACACAAACATACATACACACACATACATACATACACACATACTCATACACACATGTACACATACACACACGTGTTGTGGATAGCCCCAGCCTTGTATTTTGATCCTAGTTCCACCCCCTTGAGAGAGGCTCCAGAGGAGAATTGAATCAATGTTGTGGATAGCCTCAGCCTTGTATTTTGATCCTAGTTCCACCCTTCTGGGAGGGGCTGCAGAAGATGATTGAATCTGTATACAGACAACATCTTGTAAACCTTCTGTCCAATTAAAACCTGTAAAATAAAGACTAGGGCCAGAGATTGGGCAGTAGAAGGGGAGGCAGAGAAAAAGGCTTAGGGGAGGAGAGAGTGAGAGGAATTCGATATAAAAGGTAGAGCAGAAGCAGGGCAGAAGAGAGGGGAGTCACCGGGAGAGCAGAAGCAGAAAGAGAAGCAGAGGAGAAGCAGGAGGAAGCTGAAGCAGAAGGAAGCTGGCGGCGGTAGAAGGAAGCCGACGACGGAGCTGGACAAAAACGCGGCCTGGATAAAACTGCAAATCATAAGGGATCTCATAGCCGGGGATTAGAGTAGTGTAGTGGTAAATTTGCCCAATCCAGGCGTGCAATTTATACCAATAATTATTGAGTTGTGTCTTCTTTGACTGGTCTCCTTCGGGTAAGAGATTTACAGCCAACAAAAGTTGCAGCTTAAATAATTTCTACTACACACTCGTACATACGCACACATATACACATACACGCATGCATACATACACACACATATACACATACACACACATAAATATATACATACACACATATACATGCACACACATACATACATATACACATACTCATACACACATGTACACATACACACATACATACATGCATACATAACATACGCACACATACACACATATACACACATATACACATACACACATACACAGGCACACACTCGGTACTTGGGGCCCTCTTTCTTTGACAGTCATGAAACTGCTCTGCTCATATGCTGCACATTTTTTCAGCTCCTCATGTAAATCTCTCCTGGTCATCTGGTAAATTTCTAATTTGTTTATTTTCATGCCTGGCTAGCCTACAGTAAATAATTATAGTTTTGCATTTATTCCTTCGCTAATAGGCATTCAGGTTTTTTTTCCCATTCCTGCCTGCTGCTAACAATGAAGTAATAAATAGCCTCATATATTCACTCTAATTTGCGAGAGTCAGACATTCTGGAGAGGAAGTGCTGGGCCGTCTATACTGCCATTTGCTTGCCAGGAAAGCACTTTGCAATTCAAACAATGAAGATGAAGAGACTGTTCCTTTGAGCCGTCAGTTGCTTCTCATTTTTGCCAGTCTGATGGGTAGGACATGATAGTTCAGTATTTGCTGGTACAGTTGGCATCTGTGAGGCTATTATGCTTCTACACTCTGACATTTTCATGTATTCCGTGGCCATTTGGATTTGTTCTTCTGTGATATTTTCCCATTAATGTCCTTTATCCAATTTTCTATTGGCTCACATAATGTGTTCTGTTTTATTTTGTTGGTTTCAGAAGTTTGTGGTTTACATAATCATTTGCAAACAGAGCTCAATTTTATACCTCAAATGTCCTTTTATTATTATTACTTAGAATTGTTATCAGTGCTTGGGGTCTAGGCTGGATGTATCTAGGTTATTGGCATCTTATTCAAGAACTAAATGAAAATACACTCAGATCGAAAAGTAGCAAGACTACTTTATTAAAAGCAGAGCGATCATGCAGATCAGGAATGCGCTGTCAGCCAGGCATCTTTTATCCAGCACTTGGGTGACAGAGGTAGGCACATCTCTGTGAGGTCAAAGTCAGTCTGCTCTACATAGTGAGTGCCAGTACAGCCAGGGCTACATAGTGCGACCCTGTCTCAAAATGAATTAAGAAAGGAAGGGAAGGGAAGGGAAGGGAAGGGAAGGGAAGGGAAGGGAAGGGAAGGGAAGGGAAGGGAAGGGAAGGGAAGGGAAGGGAAGGGAAGGGAAGGGAAGGGAAGGGAAGGGAAGGGAAGGGCAATATGTTATCAAAATTGACAGCAGGGGCCAACCAGGTGGCTCAGTAGATAAGGGTGCTTGACTCTAACATTGATGGTCTGGATTGAGTCTCTGGGGTCCACACAGTGAAAGGAGAGAACCAGCCTCTGCAGGTTGTCCTCTAACCTCCACACGTAGAGAGAGATGTTTTCTTAAGTTGGGTTTTTACTTCTGTGAACAGACATCATGACCAAGGCAATATTTAAATGGGGCTAGTTTACAGATTCAGAGGATCAGCCCATTATCATCAAGGTGGGAGCATGGCAGCATCCAGGCAGGCATGGTGTAGGAGGAGCTCACAGTTTTACCTCTTCATCTGAAGACTGCTAGCAGAATACTGACTTCCAGGCAGCCAGAATGAGGATCTTATAGCCCACGCCCACAATGACACACCTACTCCAACAAGGTCACACCTACTCTAACAAGGCTACACCTTATAGTGCTACTCCCTGGCTCAATCATACACAAACCATCACATTCCACTCCCTGACCCCATCTGCTTGTTCAAACACGTGAGTCTATGGGAGCCATATCTAAACATAGCATAATGCAAAATACATTTAGTCTGACTTCAAAAGTCCCCATAGTCTATAGCAGTCTCAACAATGTTACACTTAACTATAATTCCCAAAGCAAGATAGGAAACCAGCTGGGCAAACTCTAAACTCTGCATTTCCATGACTGATGTCAAAGCAGTCTTCAGACCTCCGGCTCCTTTTTTTATCTTTGTTAACTGCAAAAAATTTCTTTCTCCTGGGCTAGTTCCACTCCCTGTTAGCAGCTTTCCTCAGCAGATAGCCCACAGCTCTGGTATCTTGAACTTCTTGGGGTCTCCAAGGCAACTTCAGTGTTACAGCTTCTTGTTTCAATGTCTGGAATCCACACATGATCTTCTGGGTTCCTCCAAAGGGATAGCATCACTTCTACAGCTCTGCCCTCTGTAGCACTCTAAGCTCTGGTTGATTATTCCATGGCTGCTGTTGTTCTTGGTGATCATCCCATGGTACTGGATCTCCAATATATTGAGGTCTTCCACTTCAACTAGGCTTCACCAATAGCCTCTCATGAACTCTCTTCATGGTGCCAAGCCTTTGCATGACCCCTTCAGTCCTGGGCCATCAACTACAGCTGAGGCTACACTTTCACCAATGTCCGTCCATGGGCTCTCACAGTGCCAAGTCTCAGCTGCTCTTCATGACCCCTTCATGCCTTCAAAACCAGTACCCACTGGGTGACTCTTACACATGACCAAGTGCAGCTGCCACAGGACGTACAACCTTGGCTATCTCTGGAACACAGCTTCTTTGTGCTCTCAAAAAACACTTCCCAGAAGAGTTCACCTCAGTGATATTGGTCTTTTCTTAATCACAACTAACTTCTTAGCTCCAGCTAACCAGCATCAATTGTCCCAGGAGTTCCTTCTATTCTGGCCTCTAAAGCCAGAGCCATGTGTCCAAAGCTGCTGAGTTCTGCTGTTTCCTGGGGCTGGAACATGACCCCCTTGTTCTATTACATTATCACTAGTTTTCTGTTTCCCAACTCCTTCACTGTCAAAACTTGGCTGTCCTGGATCTTGCTTTGTAGATTGACTTTGAACTCAGAGATCTGCATGACTGTCTCCCAAGCACTGGGATTAAAGGTATGGTCCACCAAGCCAGGATTTAAGTTTTTCTTCACCTAGAACTTGCTCAGTTCTAGGCTGTCCTTGATCTGTTTGTCTTTGCCTCCTGGGATTAAAGATCTGTACCACCATGCCTGGATCTAAACTCAGCTGGATAGGATCTTGCCCCAAAGCCATACTCCCTTCATGTTACCTCCTTGAACACAGGATTCAGCTCCATTTCACTTCCTGGTGCTCCTTTAATACTCGAACCATATATTTTATATTTTTCCTTTCTCAGCTTGCTATGCTTGTTTAAAATGCTCTTCATGAGACTTCACCAAAGAACAAAGTCTATGATGGGCGTTTCTGAGACTTCCTTTGTCAGTACAATTAATCTGAGTCTCTTCATCTTAGCCTCAGGCAGACTCTTCAGACAATGACAAAAAGTAGCCACATTCTTCACTAAAATACCACAAAAACAGTGTCTGGGCCACATATTGAAATCCTCCACTGAAACCTCCTGAGCCAGATCTGCAAGTTCAAATCACCCTCAGCAACAAAGTCTTCCATATTCCTACTAGAATGACCCACTAAGCCCCATTTAAAGCATTTCCCCTGCTTTCTAAATCCAAAGTCCCAAAATCCACATTCTTTCAAATAAAAGCATGGTCAGGCCTATCATAGCAATACACCAGTCCCTGGTACTAACTTCTGTCTTAGTTAGGGTCTTACTGCTGTGTATAGACACCATGATCAAGGCAACTCTTTTTTTTTTTTGATAATAATCTCTTGTTTTAGTCCATCCAGTTTTTGGCACTTAGTTACAGCAGCTCCAGGAAGCAAATTCACAGGACACCTGGGTATCCTGCCCTGGAACTGAAGCAGGAATATGGCTATATAGCCTAGCTTGCAGGCCAGTTAGCAGCTGAAGCAGAGGTGGCACCTAAGGAATTCTGAAAAGACCCCAACCCCTCCAGCACTAGATTGTGCCAAGGCCAAGTAGCCCAACACACTACATAAGACAAAGGGTTCCATCTTTGAACCACCAGAACATTCATAGAACAGCCTAAACAGTTACAAAGAACAAGAGGCAGGGATAATCAGAAGGGAGATCAGGGATGGTAACAGACATAGGGAGTAAACAACAAATTGGCCTGACACACCCATCTCACTGCACAGCAGCTGCTGTGCTAGCAAGTATAAAAGAGTCGATGGGGAAAGCCCACAGGCAAGCCCAATGTATACCATAACCTTTACCAGCAGTGCCTTGAGGTCAGCTGTCCAACCCTGTGTGCTCTCTAGGTAGAATTTTCTGATGCAAAGCTGACAGTAAAGCACCCCCTGCTGATGAGGGGACAACAGGATAAAGTGCTAACCTGGTCATTTAGATACAAGCAAAAGCTTGTAGTCTAGATGGTTCATCCCAAGAAACTTGACCTACGTAGGATCCCTTTACCACAACAGTCCTGACCTCTTAAAAGTAGTTTACCCAAGTGGAGACACTGAAGGCATGAGTCAGCTGCTGCGTATAGCAGTATTTTACAATATATACATCTCTCTCCTTCCCAACAGCAGATTGGTGTTCAATCTGGGGTCTGAGTAGGGATTCCAACCATGACTTCCAGAACAGAAAAAGAGAAGTTTTTGATACAGGTCTGACAGAGGCTCAAGTCTCCAAGCTTAAACACTCAAGGAATGGTCCCATGTTGAGCTTCAACAATCTCCCCTTCTAGGCCACTGTGTACCATGTAAGCATCGACAGCTCTAGAAGCTGGACTCATAAGCCTAAGGTTATCAAAGGGTAGTGCTCAGCTCACAGAAAATCAAGAATGCAATAGATATGCTGCAATAAGGAAGAGTTTAACAGGGACCTGCAGACCAACCAGAAGGCCAGAGAGTTGCCTATGTCAGCAATCAGATAAGACTCCAGCCATACTGGTGAATTCATTTCTGCAAAGTGATCAAGATGCCAAATAGCCCTCAGACATGTGGATCCCCCAAAGAACAGTTATCTCAGGGACCACAGCTCTGCAGTAAATGAAGCCTCACTTTGTCTAACCCCCCACTATCTACTCCAACCCCCAACTGGGACAGGGGCAAAAGCTTACTACTGGCTCCAAGGGTCTCTGTGCTTGAAAGTGGTAATTTATCAATATTGGGATATATAGTACTTTGCTGGCTAGTTTTATGTCAACTTAATACAAATAAGGGTCATTTTGGGAGAGGACAATTATGAAAATGGCCCCACTAGATTGGCCTGTGGGTCTGTCCTGATTTTTCTTAAGATCTGACTTGGGAGAGCATAGCTCACTTTGGGCAATGCTAACCCTGGGCTGGCAATCCTGGGAGCTACAAGAAGCTAGGCTGACCAAGACAACTCTTATAAGGACAACATTTAATTGGGGCTGGCTTACAGGTTCAGAAGTTCAGTCCATTATCATGATGACAGGGAACATGGCAGCATCCAGGCAGGGATGATGCAGGCAGAGCTGAGAGTTCTACATCTTAATCTGAAGGCTGTTAGCAGAATACTGACTTCCAGGCAACTAGGATGAAAATCCTGAAGCCCACACCCACAGTGACAAACCTACTCCAACAGGGCCACACCTCCTAATAGTGCCACTCCCTGGCCTAGGCATATACAAACCATCACAGACATGCAACAGAAATAAATAAACAAATGAATGAATGAATGTATTTTTTAAATTAAAGTTTGATAGCAGGCCACAAGGGAGGATATTCAAAGGCCCAGATTATTGTTTGTAGCTTCTTTTATGGGGTTTATGAGGAGGAGTTTGGTTACTAAGGATATAATTTGAGTGGGCCTCTATTTTGATTAATAGTTTTCCAGCTAGTTAACCATTTCTCTGTGTATCCCTCTTTTCATAGTGCTTCAGATTAATCATATGTTTGCCCACATGCATACGATGGCAAATAAGGGATTCTCTTTAAAAGTCCCTGTTGTAGACACAATTTGCTTTATAGTATATGCAACCTAAACCAGTTCAGTCAGGATTGTCCCCCTACCCTTCCAACCAGACATAATTGAAGTATAATCAAATAATATCTGATTGAATGATGGTCATTAAGGGAAGGAGGAATGCATCCCATTGTTCAGAGAGGGATGTGCATACAGCCTGGAGGTTCTACCTTGCTAACAGGCACATTGATGAGAAAGAGGTGTGTGTGTGCACAGTATATTTAGGTAAAGGTCTCTTTGACTCTCTCTGTTTCTGTCTCTGTCTCTCTCTCTCTCTTTTCTCTCTCTCTCTCTCTCATACACACACACACACAAACACACACTATCTATAGCCTGAAAAACACCATAAATCTGACTGAAGTGAAATGCAAAACTTCATTTTTGGCATGTGAGTCCGTGTGTGTGTGCATGTGTGTGCGTATGTGTGTGTGCATGTGTGTGCATATGTGTGTGTGCATGTGTGTGCATATGTGTGTGTGCATGTGTGTGCATATGTGTGTGTGCATGTGTGTGCATATGTGTGTGTGCATGTGTGTGCATATGTGTGTGTGCATGTGTGTGCATATGTGTGTGTGCATGTGTGTGGGTATGTGTGTGTTGAGGGTGTATGTTCATGTGGGTGCTAGTATGCACCTGTGCTTATGGAGACAAGAGGTCTACCTCAGGTGATATTCCCAGGAGCTGATCACCTTGTGTGTTGAGATGTGATCACTCATTGGCCTGGAGGTCAGTGGCTGGCTAGCCAGCAAGCCCAAGCAGTCTACAGACTCCCCATGAAGCTCTAGAATCACAAGCACAACCACTCTCTGCCTTTTCTTACACTGGATCCAGGGATCAAACTCAGGCCCTCAGGCTTTGCCAGCTGAGCAGCTCCCTAGTTCAAAAGGCAAACTTTCTGTAGGATAAATGACTTCATTTTAAAGGAAGTTGCCACAATCCCATAAGCAAACCCTGCTCATGCAAGCTGCATTAATTAAACTCAGGGAGGGTCACAGAAATAGAATAAACCAGGAGGGGACTTGTTGGGGTGAAGAAGGGGTTCACTGGAAGACATAAGGGAAAGGGTAATGGAGGTATGGTCAACATACAATATACATGTATGTGAAGTTGTCAAAGAATAAAAATAATTAAACTCGAAAACAAGGAAATGTTTGCCAGAATAAAATGTTTACTGGAAACATATCGCATAAAGTGATGGTTATTTTTTTTTAAGGCTTATTTCTAAATATGTTATGGTGGTGGTGGTGGTGGTGGTGGTGGAGGTGGTGGTGGTGGCCACCCTTGGTGCTGTATGTGACTTGCCCATAGAGGCCAGAAGAGGGCGTCAGACCTCTGAAACTGGAGTTGGGAGCTGTGCCTGGGTACGGGGAAGCAGGATCCTGTGTAAGATCAGGATACACTCTGAACTGCTGAGCCACCTCTCCAGGCCCTAAGGTAAGGATAATTTTGATTGACAACTTGACACAGTGATAACTCACTCCAGTACAGGGTCTCAGTGAGGAATGCTCTAGATCAGGTTAGGGCATGGACTCTCCTCTGAGGGATTTTCTTATTTAGGTTCAGTGAAGTGGGAAGCCCCACTCTGAATGTGGGAACACGTGTGAACGATTAGCAGCGCGCAGAGAGCAAGCTAAGCTCTAGCGCTGCCTGACTCCCTTCTAGGTGATTCTAGAGTGCAGCAGGTTGACAACATAAAGTAACCATCAACCATCGGCACAGAGGTGAAGGTGTCTCTAAACAGGAAGGGCAGGAAGTGTAAGGAGCTGGCCTGCCACTACCTGGGGACTGCTGTCATTTACCTTATTTCATTTAAAAAGGTCATCGCCAGGTAACCAGAGCAACTGCTTCAAGAGAATTGATATGCAAGTTTAAATTTTAGTCACAGGGGGCGACTTAACGTTATTTTACCACCGAATTCCATAGCCACATGTCAGAATATGGGTTCTACTGTTCAAGTGCCTGGGGTAGGAGGAGCAACAGGAGGTCGGCCATTACTCTTGCTCCACTTTCAAAAATAAAAGCAAACATAGTTGCTGCAAAGGCTAAGTATGAACGGCCAAGCCACCCTCTTGGAGGACAGCCCAGCAGCTGGTGGCATGTTTGGGAAGATTGTGGAATCTTTAGGATGTAGCTTCTCCCTAAAGGAAGCCGTCACCAGTGGTGAGCCTTGGGGCTTCCCAGCCCTGCCCCGTTTTCTGTTTACTCACTGCTTCCTAACTGCAAGTGTGACATAGCAGTCAGCTCACACTGGGCCTTCCATACCTGCGCCACTGTGATGCGCTGTATCCCTTCTTAAAACATGAACCAAAATGCTAGTTAGTTACTCCGTAAGCTGCTTTTCCTCAAGTATTGTATGCATACTCTCCTGCTTCCTGACTATTTCTCTTTTTAATTCCATTAAGAGACTTTTGCCTTTAATTATGTGTGGCAATCGAAAGGGTAGAAATCAATATTATAAAAAAAAAATACTCTTTGAAAATAGCATAGACATGCCCAGTGCATCTTATCTCCACCCCAGCACCCCAGCCCACGCTGTTTACCTTTCAACTTCATGTGGAATGTGTAAATGGATTTTTTTATTCCTATTGGTAAAATTGGACCTGAAAGTTATCTCTCAGTCATCAGAATCTATGGACACTTAAAAAAAAAAAAAACAGTCAGCCCCCTTCCCCTTTTGCCTTTGTAGCCTGGTGTCGTTTGCTTCTCTTAAATGTCCTTTTATGTCTCACACCTTGCCATGGAGATTTAGCTGATTACAGGGACCTCTCCTGAGACCCTCATACTGTACATTCCTGTTGGCCTAGAGACTCTACTTAGAAAAAAAAAGGTAATTGTGTGTGAGAAGTAAGTATTAGCTGAGGCCAATGATTATTCATGCTTGCTTTTATTTTATTTGTGGGAATTGGGGGTGGCTATATAATCCAGACGTGAGCTCACTTTGTAACCCAAGCTGATCTCAAAACCTTGACCTTCCTGCCCCAGCCTCCAGAGTGCTAGGATTACAGATCTACACTCCCAAACCAACTCATTCCTTCCTTTCTTTGTTTATGAAATGAGAAATTATAGGTCCCCAGCTATATTCCAAATATAGGGATGAGAAAAGTCAATTAGCAGCATTAAGGCCCCTAGCTGCTTCTGCTCTAGTGGGAGAGGTAAACACTTTCACTCAGGTTTGTGAGCAAGGTGTGCCTAGATTAGAACTGTCTGCAACAGTGTGACAGACACAAGGTCCTCCGAGCTACTATCACAGTACTCAGAGTTGTTTCTGTGGTTATCAGTAATCTCATGATGTTTAACAAGGTCAGCAGCAACCTGGAAATGAGCCCAAGACTCATGAACCAGAACAGCCATGATAAAGCCTTGGACTCTGAGTTAGACTCTACACTTATCAGAAGATCAGATTAAAAGGAACCACGAGGGTCTTTGCGTGAGAACATTCAGAGTCCTTCCCTCTGCCTTTGGTTCTAAATAGAAGTCTATTACATTGAGCCTGCCTTTATCTTGACTAGGATGCTCTTGGCAATCCTTTAGGGTCATCGAGAAGTCTGACTCCCCCTCCGCCCCACCTCTGAGTGTTGATCATCTGTAGACTGTTGTATGTTGTGGTACAGAGGGAAACAATCTCTCCAGGCGTGGGAGCAAGCGACAGAACACACTGGGCACCATCACCCAGCACACTGAGGGATAGAGTAAGAAAATATAAAGAGTACTGATGGAGGAATACAAGGAGGGAGGGAGGGAAAGACGGAGGGAGGGAGAGAGCGAGAGCGAGAGCAAAGGAAAGCACTAAAATAGTTGGGATTCAGTATGCAAACACTGCATTAAAAGCCATTGATTTCCTGGATTGATATCTCAGGATTACAGAGTTTTGCTTTGTACAAAAGAGACAGGAATTTCAAGAGTAGCTACCACTACTCTCCTGCAAAATTTTAAGTCTTCTCTGCTTCTTTTGATGCAGAAGTCAAAACGTCCCAGTTGAGAGAATACAAGGCTCCACATTCTCCATATTCTCAGTCCTGAATAGAGGTTTCACACACATTAGGTGTGAGGGAAATGTTGGGATTTGATCTGTGCTTAGATAGAAATTTGCATGTCCGCTTCGGGTCCCTGCCTACAATTGGTTTTTTGACTGGTCAATAAAGAGCCAGCAACCAATGGCTGGGCAGGGGGACAGAGGCCGGACTTTGAGGATTCCCAGAGAGGAATGAAGGAGAATCTCCAGGGCAGAAGGAAGGAAGAGGGTACAAAGAGAGCTGTGGAAGACAGAGAACCAGCCATGCAAGAATCAGGGAAAAGCAGTCCCAGGGGCCACTCCCCCAATTGGGTCTGGGGTAGCAGAGATAAAGTATAGATTTTAGAAAGTAATAACTCAAGATATCAGAGGGAGTGTGTTAGCCACGTGGAGGTTCAGGAGTGGCCCAGCCATTGAGCTAGTTAAGGCATATTAAAAATATCGCTGCCTATTTTTGTCTTTCATTCGTGAATCCAGAGCACTCTGGCTGGTCCAGGGAGCCACGAACCCACCTCGGGGCATAGAGTGGTTTAAACATATACAAGAAGGAAGGAAAGGAAGCAGAAGGGGAAAAGAAGGAGGGAGGGAGGTAAAAAGGGAGGGAGAGAGGGAGTGGATAGAGCTCAGCCTCTTTGGAGCACCTGTGTTGTTCTAGTAATTGACACAGCAGTCCAGTGTATATGTTTTATACACACACACACACATGCTAGGTATTCTCTTCTGTATGTATACACTGATTGAGTGTGTCATTTGAGTTGTTCCTGTGACAGAGTGCCCGAGAAGAGTGTCCTAGGGAAGGAGGGGTTGTTGTGGCTCACAGTTCCAAGGATGCAGTCCACGGTGGGAAAGGACAGCAGCTGTGTTCATCAGCAGATCACCTGACATCTGCGCTCAGGAATCAGCGTAATGAATGCACTGCTCAGCTCATTTCTCCTCTGTTCAGTCTGGAACTCCAACCCAGGCCATTTAGGGTGGGTTCCACCTCAATTAATATAATCTAGAAAATCCTTTAGAGACAAGTCCAGGTATCTGTTTCCATTGTGATCCTAAATTCCAATAGGTTGGCAATAAAGATAAACACACACATACACATGCGCGCGCGCCGGGCAGTGGTGGCACACGCCTTTAATCCCAGCACTTGGGAGGCAGAGGCAGGCAGATTTCTGAGTTCGAGGCCAGCCTGGTCTACAGAGTGAGTTCCAGGACAGCCAGAGCTAACACAGAGAAACCCTGTCTCGAAAAACCAAAAGAAAAAAAAACAAAACACACACACACACACCATATACATACATACATACATACATACATACATACATACAGCATACAGCATACACACCATACACATCTCACACACACACATACCACATCATACACAGCACACATATACACACACATATCATACACATTACACCATATATATCACACACATACCATATATATTACACACACACTACCATACATACCACACACACCATACACGTTACACCATATACATTACACACACACACAGACACACACAGACATACACACACACACACAATTTGAGGCTAGATTACCACTAGAGGGAAGCAGAGGAACGTGACAAGAAACACAACAGCCATTGGAAATGTTTTGTGAACCAGACCAGGCTGGATTCTTCAGCTTCCTTAATTAATGGACATCCTTCAAGGGAAGCATAGCGGGGACCTACAAGAGTAATAGAGAGATGAGTGTAACCAAAGGATGGTGTGATGCAAGGATAGAGTGTCACAATAGAGCCCATTATTACTTTGTACAATTAATTGATATTAGTGAATGGGGTGTGTTGTAGGAAATAAAGGGAAAAACCTGCTTGTCATAAAGTGATTTAGAGCCCTGACAGGAAATCTCTCGGGTCATGTGATCAAGGACTCTCAGCAGACAGATCTTTGCAGAGTTATTTGTCCTCCTGAGCTCAGTCTCTTCATCAATGAAAGGATCATATTGATTGTATTCATTGGGTAAACACTCAGATCACATAAACAGACCAATGAAAAACTCCCCCAAACATGCAAATAACCCTACAGATGACAGTGCAAACACTGGTGCTGATCTAGCATTTGGGTCACAGTCTGCTCAGTTCTCTTCTCACAGTTCCCCAGGAAGATCCACAGAAAGTAGGTTCTAGAAAGGAAAGAGCTGATGGCCCGTGCCTTTAGCACCTAAGAAGATGTTCAGCAACCAGGAGATAATAGTTGCTGAGTTTCTTAAATGCTCCTATGCAGAAGACCCAGAAACTTACCATCTGAAATGAGCTTCACTCTTGTAATTTACCATGTGAGGAGTGGCATTGTCCATGGGCAACTGAGACGTGGCCAGTCTCCTGATGGGTTGGTACTCACCCTCCTGTGTTGTGATGCAAGCCATCTATTCTCCCACGTCACTTCCTCTTCCTGAAAATTGCAAGAGGAGGGGCTGTTGTCTTTCACTACCAGTAATTCCTCTGCAGCCATCTGCTGTGTCGCAAGGTTTCTAGAATAAACCAAAACACCATGAAATCTTCCCTCTAAGACCAGAGAATGAGGAAGACAGAGAGTAGTCAGTAGAAATAATAAATAAGTTAACTGCACAGTACACTAAAAGACAACCATGTTGCGAATTAAGGAAAGACAAGGCGTGGAGGCTTTGGGTGTTGGGTGAGGAAATTTGGGTAGAGAGTTATGAGGGGCACATCTCCATGTAGGTCACTAACTCAGCTCAGATCTAGCCCAGCAATCCAAACCACTAATTCCTACTACTGACCTAATAACTTCAGAGATGCTTGCTCGTGCATTCAAATTTGCGTTCACATACTAGTGGCAGAAAATGGAGAACACAAAACTCTGGCGCTTCTCCCTCCATTCTCTGCTCAGTGTGGTCCTCTCTGTGTCGGGCATTTTTCACAGTGACAATTTGATTTGAGTTATAGTTTAAGTTCAGAACCTGGTCCCCTAGAATCACTTGGCCTCCATGGCTGAAATGACCCCCTGTTCTACCTAGAAAACTCTACTCATGAGTTTTGGGGAAGTAACCAAACCAGCCCACCAGACCATACTAAACAACTGATCTAAGGGAAGGGCCAGGCTTCCCGAAAGGCTAAAGGGCTTGAACCTACGCTGGCCTTTAATCCTGTTTGAACCATTTAAACCACATGATGGCAAGCTTCCGCTGCCCCTCCCTACCGCCCAGCCTCCCCGGCTGCTTTTTCTCTTGCTTGTGCTTCCTCATCTCATGACTCTGGCAAAACTTCAGACTGCTTATTCAACCTGTCGCAAGACACTCTCTGTGCCAAAGGAAAAGAAAGAGAATGAAAGGGCCCTGGGCAGGCTCCAGGGCACTGGCTGCGAGGCTAGCCAAGGATGATGCAGCCCGAGGCCCCATCAATAGCTGGAGGCAAGCAGCACAAACGAGCCTTTAAATTCAAAGTCTACACTGAAGAAGAAGGAGGAGGAGGAGGAGGAGGAGGAGGAGGAGGAGGAGGAGGAGGAGAAAAAAAGTTGAGCTAATTCTTAATGTCATCATTCTATGCATTCATAGCCAAAGGTTGCAGTCACTCACGTTCATACCATTTAGCAAACAGATAGGTGTTGAGGGCCTACTATGTGCAAGACACTATACTAATGATCCTTTACTTGTATGGACACTGTAGAATATATAATGTCTCTTATGACTCAGCAAGAAAATAATAAAAGCCCAAGTTAAAATTAGAGCAGTTGAATTGATATTTTTTTCTCTAAAAATATGGACAAATAGCTAGTAACAATATGAAAAGATATTCAGTATCATTATTTATTACACTGTAAACACTACTGTAAAAATTATGCAATGTGTCTTTTAAAAATAATCTGTCAGTTAAAGATTTTAAAAAAGTACACTTGCCCTCTTCCTGCTGCCTTCAGATCAAGATGTAGAACTCTCAGCTCCTTCTCCAGCACCATGTCTGCCTGCATGCTGTCATGCTTCCCACATGATGATAATGGACCAAATCTCTGAACCGTAAGCCAGCCCTCAATTAAATATTTCCTTTATAAGAAAAAAAAAATAAACTTACCACATGAGCTAACTATTCCTCTTATAGTTACTTACTCAAGAGAAAGAAAAACATGTGCACATAAAAAGGTATATACAAAGCTTCTTTGTTACTTTATCCAGTGTAGCCAAAAAAGGAACAACATCAGCAGTCATCAACTGGCAGATGTGGGCAGATGTGGTATGCCCATACAATAGAATACTATCCAGTGACAAAAAGGGAAAGCAGTGCTAATACATGATACAATATTAATAAGTCTCAGAAACACTAACCTATATAGGAGAAGACACAAAAGAGTACACAGTATAGAATCCCATTTACATAGAAAGTCCAGTACAAGCAAATATAATAAAACAAGAAATAAGTTACCAATCTCAAGATCGGAACATAAGGAAAAATGAGTGCTAATGAACACAGACACTTTGTGAGGGGTCATCAGAACATTCTGAAGTCAGATTCTGGTGATAATTATACAACTCTGACAAAATATGTAGAACAATAGAGTATGGACTTTAAAATGGTTGTTTTGTGAGAGCTACATCTCAATAAAGCTTGTTTATAAAAACATATCACCTCCTTGCTGACAGGTTCCTGAGGCCTCCAAAACAATGCAGCATATCGCTGCTGCTGCTGCTGCTGTTTGTTACCCGCCAGAATAGGAAGTAAGTCACGACTGCTGAACCATGTGCTTTAGTTTTAGGACTTGGAGATACAAGGCTGGGACTGAGCAGAACAGTTTTCTTCCTATTGACTGGCTTTACTCCACTGTGAGCCCCACATACTACAATCCATGTACAATCGTGGCATGACTGTTCTGGAATCACCAACTTCTTTTTGGCTAGATTTAAAGCTATCAGGATGTTTTAATATCTACTAAGTTTCCTTTTGAGCCAGGAGTTCTTAGCATGTAAGGGTTACATTCTATCTTATTGGTTAAAAAAAAAAAAGGAAAACCACTAAAGAGTTCTGTTATATCTTTTGTGACAGCCTAAAATTGTAGGAGGATGCAGGGATGTTCTGAAGAAAAATGTAGCATAATGCATTGAGAGATGGTCTCCATGAGGTGAATAATAGCAAGATCTATAATAGCTGTCCTAACACATGGAAGATCTTCAAGAAAGATGAATGGAAGGAATTAGAATCAGTGGACAGCATTCAACAACAAAAATCATAACTGGTCAAAATATACACATCTATATCATGTGTACCACCACCATCCCAAGTCTTAAGGACCATCATGGAAGAAAAGGTTGAAAGATTATATAAGAACCGGAGGCCAGGGAAGACAAGAGCTAACCAGTGTCTTCTGGACATGACAGGACAGCTGACAATTCATAGCTTCTGTGGTTGTCTCCACATGATCAAACCAGTCAACATTCTGATATGGAGCTTGAAGGGGCTCCTGAGCTCCCACCCTTAGCTAAGGAGCTACTGATGCTTGGTGAACTCTTGGGAAGTCATTCACTTGAGAAAGAAAGAAAGAGAAAGAAAGAAAGAAAGAAAGAAAGAAAGAAAGAAAGAAAGAAAGAAAGAAAGAAAGAAGAGGGAGGGAGGGAGGGAGGGAGGGAGGGAGGAGGAGGGAGGGAGGGAGGGAGGGAGGAGGAGGGAAGGAAGGAAGGAAGGAAGGAAGGAAGGAAGGAAGGAAGGAAGGAAGGAGAAAGAACAGAAGAATATTTGGAACAAAGAACACAACTTTATGCCTCTCAACCATAATTATTCCAACACACTTGGTATTTGGTTTTGAGAAAATAGCTTTTAAAATCACCCTGCTTCTGGGAGCAACATGTTTTGGTGGTGGTGGTGGTGGTGGTGGTGGTTTTCTTCCTGGGTTTGCAACTGTAACACTCTTTTCCCAACCCACACCTTCCCGTGTTTATTCAGTTCAGCAGGTGGCCCTGCGTGTATGTCTGTCCCAGCAGCTGGGGATTTACAGTGTGCATCTGAGCAGATTCCTGTGGCACATCTCACTGCGACTCCCCCTGATGGTTCACAATCAGAAGGACTCAAAGCACTGCTGGTGGAAGCTGAAAAACAGAGCGCTGATTATTAAAGGGAAAGGAAAACTTTCCCACGGGGGGAAACGTTTTGATTACTTTCCTATATTTTAGGAAAGAAGTAGAGGAGTAGAAAAATGAGTGACTCAGGTCAAGGACTCACCCATCCATGGTGCGATGCATGTCTGTGAATCAGCGAATCAGCAGGCAAACCGCAGAAACACTGTCCCGCCTCTCAGCACAGATCCGCCTTCCAAACTGCACACAATGAAAGCTTAGAGCAACATGGAGCAAAGTGGCTACTCAGGCTAAACCCCACGTATCACTGAAGATTAGGGATAGGCTGAAGGGAGAGCTACAGATACATCAGTCAGGACTCTGTAACTACCACTACATAACAGCAATGGGTTTCTTCTGTGTGTGTCCTTAGAAATCATCTCTCCCCAAACTTCATGCGCTCATTAAATGATGTATATTGTCTACATTATACCAGAAAGTTTCAGAAACAGACAAGGCTCTTCATAAAGATCTATGACCTAAGAGGGGAGAATTGAACACATGTAGATGGGGTGAGATAGGATGCCTGCTATAAGTCAAAGGCGCTGCATAAAGTTATGAGGGAATGAGCTGTTCCAGATAACCCCTTAGACCACTCATTGGGGACGTTTCCCTAGGCAACTGACACAAGACCACACCTTCTCCTTCATTTTTATATTGATGGACTGTTTTACTTTCTAAAAAGAAATATTGCACTTATTTAGTATGTATGTGTGTTTGTGTATGTGTGTCTGTCTCTGTGTATCTATCTGTATGTGTGTGTGTGTGTATTCATATGTGTGTGTGTCTGTATGTATACCTGCCATAATGCTATAAAGGTTAGAGAATAACTTGCAGAATCCACTTCTCCTCTTCCACCATGTAGATCCCGAGGATTGAACTCAAGTTGTTTGGCTTCTCTGTAGACACCTTTATCCACTGAGCCATAGCGCTCTCCCATCGATTGATTTTTTTTTTTTTTTTGTCTTTTCTTGAAACATCTCTAAAATCTTGAATCAATAAATTGCAGCTCAGGTACATCAACCCAGCCTGCTACTCATTTTTAGAAATAAAGTTTTGTTGAAGCACAGTCACATTCATCCATATAGGTATTGTCCATGGCCGAATTTACACTACACCACCACAGTTCAGTAAATTATGTGCCCACAAAGGGTTTCCTATTTGATAATAGAGCCCATGACAGAAAAACACTGCCAAAATTTATACTAAGAAAAGAAATTTACCCAGGCACGATGACATATGTCATTTGGCACTTGGAAGGCAGGTACTGTGAGTTTAACAGCTTGGTCTGCTTAGTTAGTTCTAGGCTTGCCAGGGCTACATAAGATCCTGTCTCAACAAAAAAGCAACACCACCAAAAATTCAACCAACAACAGAAAAATTTAAAGATGTAACAGCAAAGGTTTCAGAGAAATAAAACCTGATTAAATCAACTAACAAGTTCTAAGTAGTTGGAAGCATAGTGAATTATGAAAAGATATTGGTGTAAACACCCATTCACTAACACAAAGTCACTGTCTCCCCAGTGAGCATCCCAGTGGAAGCAAGGGGCCTTGGTTTGTTGCTGTTTTTTTATTAGATGGGCTCCTATTTGATTATTACTTTTTAATACACACACACACACACACACACACACACACATATATATCTTGTACCACCCTCTCACTTTAAATGTTTTTGTAGATTATTCTTAAACATTTATTTTTCCACATAACTGCCAAAAGATAATAGAAGCTAATAATCAAATAGGAACCAATCTAATACAACAACAAAATCAAAGCCCCTTGACTTCACTGGGTCATACACTCTGTAGGCTCATTGGAGACGGTGACTTTGTATGAGTGGATGGGAGAAATGATGTATATTTATGCTAATATATTATATGTGTGTGTATACATACATACATACATACATACATACAAGGTAACAAAAATAAATTTAATTATTTTTAAACTTAGGAGTTTATCTTTATTTTATGTGCATTGGTGTTTTGTCTGCCTGTATGTCTGTGTGAGGGTGTCACGTCACTCAGAACTGGAGTCACAGACAGTTGTGAGCTAACAGGTTTGGAAAAGGTAAACATGTTCTTGACAAGTTAGACTTCTACACAAAGAATTCTAAACTACAGCCCAGTGAATATAAAAATGTAGTAGATGAGAAAGGTGATGTTTTATGTTGGGAGAAATCATGGATTATTTAGTATTATTAGCAAAGGTCTAGGTAAGGTTGGTATAGTTCGCATACACATCTGTTTTCATTCCTTCCCATACCCTAATAGACAATATTCATGCTGGAGAGAGGTGCTCAGAGAACAGAAGCACCTACCGCCAAGCCTGATGACTTGAGTTCTATCCTGGGACCTACACAGTGTCGCTATGGGGGAAGTAGGTAAAATACCAACATCTAGAACTAATAGAAACTATATCATTGGGTATGGGTCTTTTAGGCAGATATTGGGACCCACTTCCTACCCCCTTGCCTTTTCTTCCCTGGCCTCCGTGAGTGACATGAACAGCTTTGCTCCACCACATACTCCCACCATGACCTTTGAACCCACTACAGAGGCAATGGGTCAAGCAGCTTTGGGATGAAAGTTCTGCAGCCGTGAGCTAAAAGAAGCCTTTCCTCCTTTTAAAATGTCTCCAGTGCTTTGTGAAGGATACAGGAAGCTGCATGAGGGTGGGGCTGTGCTCGCTGCTTTCTCCCTAATAGAGTAGCGAGTTCTAGGGTTGTCGCTGCAGAGTCTCAACCTCAGTCAACACCAGGAACACAGCGCCGCTTGCTTCACACTGGGTAAATGAGTAGACCTGTGCAGACCACAGAGGCCTGAAAGGTGCTGCAGTAGATGAGGCAGAAAGAAAAGACAGGGCGGAATAGGCTTAGTCAAGAAGCCCACTCCAACCATTCTGGGGAATGTAGCTATGTCAGTGTCAAACCCCATGAGGCTGGTACCAGTCAGCACCAGGCTAATGGCCAGAAAGTTCAGAGAAGAGACTGGGACTAGAGCCAAGAAAAATCCAATTCAGCACAGGCAGCAACAAGCTAAGTGGAGGCTCAATGAGAAACAAGCGCTACTCAGTAATCACTAAAATCTGGCATGAGGGAGGGAGGGTGGTGAGGTGAAGGAGAAGGTGGGAGGCAAGGATCCCAGAGCGACATCTACTTCAGGCAATACTGTGGACCAAAGCCAGAACAAGGACACTCTCCACTGCATGGCAGGCAGATTCCTGCTGCTCTGGGTCCTTGGATGCAAGGAATGGATAATTCTCGTCTTTGACAACTACAAGCACCAAAGAACAAAAAAGAAATATTTAATTTCAGAGAGCCACAAGGGACTCTAGAAGTCAGTCCTCTGTGTAGCCAAAGACTGCCAAGTGGTGTGATTCATGTCTCCCAGCTGTAGGGGTACAGAGGCTTCTTTGATTTCACTTGCCCATTGAACCCCAACACCACACCAAGTGCCTAGAGCATAGCAGATCCCAGTAATAGCAAGGACGCATGAAAGAAGGCTAAGTCCTACTTAGATATTTTTGAGGTGTGTGTGTGTGTGTGTGTGTGTGTGTGTGTGTGAAGGGGTATATACATATGTGTGTATATGTGTACAAGTTTGATAACCCATATATGTAATGTAGGAGCCAGAGATAGCCACGTGACCTCTATCACTCTCCACTTAATTTGGAAGCAAGGTCTCTTAGTGAACCTGGAGTTTATTCTTTCATGGAAACTAGCTGGCCAATAAGCCCCTATAATTTGTCTGTCTCTGTCCTAATCCATTGCTGGTGCTGCAAACACATTGTACCTGGCTTTTTTTGTGGGTACTGGGAGTTCTGAACTCAAGTCTTTACGATTATTCAGCATCCATAGAAGAATAAGTTGGCTGCCCATGCCTATAATCCCAGCATTAGAAAACTGAGGCAGAGTTCCTGGGAGCTTGCTTGTCAGTCAGCCTAAGTGAATGATAAGCTTCCCTCTCAGTTAGAGACCCTATCTCAAGGGAATGGAATGGGGAGAAACCTAGCATCCTTCTCTGGTCTCTATGCACACAGTCTGGAAAACTTATGTGCACACACCCCCATACAACACACACACATGCACATACACATGTGTGCACACACATGCACACACATGTACACACGCTTGAACACACACACGCACACACATGCATACTCGTGCACCATTCATAACTTTTCCACACAATGCAGTCTGACCTTCATTAACACCAGGGCTGGCATATTCACCACCACCAATGATGTAATAATTAACCATGATCAAAGGAAATGAATAAATGCTGTATAGCCTAAAATAGTATCATAATTTAAATCACTGCTTATTAAAATAACACACCCCCAAACAAGACAAAGAACGGATATTTACTGGAACATGCATTTTTATTTTAACCTAAAATGGTATCATAATTTAAATCACTGCTCATTTGTTTATTCAGAATATCCCTTTCCGATCTGCCACACTCAGGAAATATAATGCACTTAAATATATAATGTAAACGATGTATTTAAAAAATAAAGACCCACCTCTCGCCTGCTTCAGTACTCTAGAGAACAGTCCTGTGCCTCACCTGGGCAGCAGAGTAGAGCTGGCCCTGGTGGCAGGGGCACAGGAGAGCCGGTGGGCTAACCAACTCAGCTTCCACCCCAGACCTAGAGCCAGGAATTTGAGTTGAGCCCAATAACTATCCCATATATGAACTGCTAGAGCATGTAAAGGGGTCAGCCCTACAGATCCAAAGCTACAGGATCTCCATGGCACAACGAAGCAACGGGATGTCCCAAAAGAGTCCCCGTGAGGATCCAGTATTGATTGCGTGGCAGAAGCCAAAGGCCTTGAACCAGATCTGTGACTCATTCTAATAAATATTTGCAAGTAAAACTATATGGGTAAAGGAATATACTGTATGACACACTGTGACACACCACAGTGAGATGGGTCTTTTCGTTGCTTTTTGTCTATTGTACTAGGGGGGTGCTGCATAGGTTACAAGGGCAGAGGACAGATATGGAGGGACTGCAAGATGAGTGGATTGGGTTGCATGATGTGAAATTCACAAAGACTCAATAAAAATATTTAATTAAAAAATAAATAAATGATAAAGGAACAAATAAAATTAAGCTTAGTAACACATTTTACCTATTCTAATATATCCAAAAAATTATTGGTTCAACATATAGTTGACATTACAAATGATCAATGAGATATTATTCTTTATTGTATATGTATTATAAACCTGTGAACCTAGCATCTCTTTTATACTTTTAGTTTACCTTAGTAAAGACTGACCATGAATCAAGTGTTCCACACTTATCAGTAACTAGTGGCCATGAGGGTGCAAATCTAAGAGCCTGTAAATAGTACCTGTCTGTTCTGTTCACTGCTGTCACCCCACTCTTACTCCAACATACTACACAAAAGAAGTTCAGCAGGTATGTGTCAGATGGTTAAATGGTTAAAAAACGGTCTGTGGATGGGTGGAAAGATAGATAGTTGGATGGATGAATGGTTAGTTGGATGTATGGGTGATGGGTAGATAGACGGATGGTAGGTAGATGGGTGTGTGGATGGATGAATAGATGGATAGATGAAAAGATGGATGAATGGATGGATGGATGGATGGATGGATGGATGGGTGGGTGGATGGGTGGATGGATGGATGAATGGTTGATTGAATGGATGATGAATGGGTGGATGAATATATGAATGGATGGAAGATTGGATGTACGGGTGATGGGTAGACAGATGAATGACAGGTAGATGGGTATATGGATGGATGGATGAATAGACAGATGAATAGATGGAGAAATAGATGGATGAATAGGTGGGTGGATGAATGATTGGATGGATGAATGGTTGGATGGATGAATGGTTGGTTGAATGGATGATGAATGGATGGATGAATAAACGGATTGATAGATGGGTAACAGATGAATGGGTGGATGGATAAATGAATGGATTTCCAAACACATAGTTAATATTAAACTTTTAAATTCTGATGATGCTTGAGAAACTAGTCTGGAAGGACTATCTGAAGTGATCTACCCAGTGAACAGGCAATTATGCCATTATGTGTTGCTATGTCTTAGACAATTAACAGGGAGGTCAGAGGCTTCAGTGCCAATAGTAAAACAGTTTATTAAAAGTAAGTTCTGTATTGGTATTGGCATTCTTTCCCCAAGAATGTTCCATGGATGAAGACATGGTAGAAGGGAAGCTGAGGCAGAACAAGAAAAAGCATACAGTGGTGCTATTTGAACCACCTAGAACCTAGATTCTTTTCATCTCTGTCTCTCTATCACTTGGCACTGATGGGCCCACCTTTCCCCTCTCTGAATCTGTTCTCTTGGCTTGCAGCATTTTCTTCAAGAGAAGACTTAGGAGAAAGCTCCATCTGTACAACAGAAACAAGCAAGTTGTAGTAAGAGCTTTGGGATCTAAAAACCTCTTAGGCACAGAGGACCATACTCACTAGCACTATAGAAATAAAGTTTTCTTTCCCATTGAACTCACAACAGTCCTGCAATGCCCTCCCTCTCCTCAAATGAGCTTCATGGGCTCTGTATCTTTAAACTGTGGAGTGGGAGCTTCTTAAAGCAGTATTGTGATTGAGATTGGCCTTTTCTTGAAGTAGAGCAGAGGCCAGAGCAGCCAAAACTCCTGTGAGAGCTGAGACTGGGGACTGAGCAGGACAGCTGCTATGGAACCCACCACTGAGCCACAGTGCAGGTGGGTGGTGGTGGGTGGAACCAAATAGCGGGGGAAGCACAGATATAATTTCACCCAAGATGCCTTGTTTGTTTGTTGTTTATTTTGTTTAGACAGGGTCTCACTAGGTAGCCTCAGTTAGAGTTCATGATACGCCAGCCTCGGCCTCTGAAATGCTGGGATTGCAGATCACCATCTCCAGTAAAGCGACCTCACTTGTATATATTTAAACTTTTTTTTTTTGTTTCTTGGGGTTGGGGAGTGTTTTTGTTTTGGGGGGTTTTGGTTGGTTGGTTTGACTGGGGGTTTTTTATTTTGTTTTTTTGTTTTCTGTTTTTACAGACTTTCAGTGCACTGAGTAAAATCGCACTTGTAGTAATAAATATCTCTTTTCCTGGTCTCAAAGTAAATTAAAGCCCACTCAAATACCTACTGAGTTCTTCTCACTCTCATCTTACCTCAACTTCCAGCACCAGATATAATCACTTCCAAAAGCAGCTCACATTGAAGTTACTTCACTTCACACATTCCACCTTCAAGCCATCTTGCTATAGCATGGCCCCGTAGACCATGTGCACATCCCTCAGCCCAGCATCTCCATATCCAAACACCATATATTCCATACAGAGGCAATGTTTGCCTAGTAATGTTACAAATGTATTTGCTATCTTCGTAGGACCAGTGTATGTCTGAGGCAGGTGATTCCAAGCCTTGTCACTAATGCCTTACACTATACTGGGAAAATGCTATAGATTAGATCTGGAATGCCTGTGAAGGCCCGTGTGTTAAAGACTTACTCCCTAGCCTATGATTCTGTTGTCAGGGGGTATATACCATGGAAGTTCTCACTACCACAGATATCACACAGTATGCTGAGAGGTTTTAGGTCAGAGAGAGAGAAAGAGAGAGAGAGAGAGAGAGAGAGAGAGAGGTGGGGGGAAAAGAAGGGGGTTTACTATTCTTTTTTTGTTGACAGCAAGTAGACCACAGATGTCTTGGTCATCACAACCATAACAAGCACTTCCTGGTTTCCTGTAATTCAGTGACTCATGAGGTCCTGTGACAAGCAGTTGGAAGTTTGAGCACCTGTGTGACCCCCCCCCCAGCAGCCTCCCTCTGGGAATCAGGCTGTCTGTAAACAAGCTGAGCAGCACCTCTTGGAACCCTTCAAGAGGAGTCCACTGCTGAGTGTGTCTCACAGCAGCATATGCTGTGTCTAGACAGTATTTTCTTTATCCACTTCTTCATAGGATGATTCCATATCTTGACTTCTGTGAATAGCACTGTGTTCTGGTTTTTTTGGTTTTTGTTTCTATTTTTGTTTTGTCATTTCAACACAAGGAGTCATCTGGGAACAGGGAGCCTCAATTGAGAAAACTGTGTCCATCTTGGAGTGAGTTTTCCATTTCAAGTAGTCCTGGGTTGTAAAATATTTAACCTGAGCAAGGCATGACGAACAAGCCATCCCTCATCCACGGCCTCTGCTTCAGTTCTGGCCTCCAGGTTCCCACTTAAGTTCATGCCTTGGCTTCCCTTCACCATAGCCTATAAGCTGTAAGATGAAATGAACCCTTTCCTTACCAAGTTGCTATTGGTCATGGTGCTCATCACAGTGACAGAGAAGCAAACTGGAACATGCTACAATAAATTGGGGAACAGGCACCCTTTATGACATGCTGATTTATTCCTTGTTGCGGAAGTTCTATTTCTAGCTGGTTTATTTTTATGTACGAATCTTGTCATTTGTCCCAACATGGAGGATATTTAGAGCATTATTAGCGGACTAGTTTTTAATGTCAATTTGACACAAGCTAAAATCATTTAAGAGGAGGGAACCAATTGACTAAGACTGTAGGTAAGCCTGTGGGGCACATTTTAAGTTAGAGCTCCAATAGGTCGTTAGATTCCAGAGCCATGTGGGATGGTTTGATGTGCACATGGACAGAAAGGTCGCCCCAGCTCTTCGGAGCAGGAGCTGCCGAGGAGGTGTGTGAACCATTACATCCTCTTAAAGCCCATCTGGACCATCCAGTGTGGGAGGCTGGGTGACTACAATGTTATTTGCTTCCATGTAAAGTTATGCCCATATTAGCAAACCCAAAATATAGTGTTGGCTGTGAATGACTCCGCCAAACTTGAATAAAAGAGACACCAACCTTGAATGGCACTTACTGTCTCCTAGCAGGAAGCCATGAATAGACTTCTTGCTACTCTCTGTAAATAATTAAAAATAAAAGAACACTCATGAGACGTCTCAATAGCTGACTGAAATCAATAAATCCCAGTTATAAACTGTGAGGGTCAAGGAAAGAACTGGGAATCTCCTGAGAAAATGCCAAATTGGTAATAATGCATAGGTGTGTGTGCACTGTGAGTGTGTGTGTGTGTGTGTGTGTGTGTGTGTGTGTGTGTGCCTGTTCGTGTGTTAATCATAGAAAGTCAGTATAGAGGGGGTTCAGATGTTAAGAGCATGTACTATTCTTGAAGGTGACCCAAGATGGGTTGCTGGCACCCACATATGGTTGCTCAGAGTTGTCTATAACTTGAGCTCCAGAGAATCAGACCTCCAAGGGCCTTCTCACATGCACCTACACATTCACACAGGCATACACACATGTATCCAAATAAAAAGTAAAAGAAAGTACCTTAGGTGTTCTTTTACTTTTTTAAACTACAGTACATTTGTTCTGTTAAAAGCCTCTTAAGGGGTTTGAGACGATGATAAAGCACCTACTGTACATGCATGAGGATCTCAGTTTGTGTCACCAGAACTCACATGAAAAAGCCAGACATGGCGACACCCTCTTGTAATCCCACCACACAGGAGGCAGGGACAAGTGAGTCTCTGTGGCTTGCTGGGCAGCCAATCTAGGCAAATTAATGAGTGCAAAGATCAGAGAGAAATTCCATCTCAAGAAAATACAAAATAGAATGGAAAGAGATTGAAGAAGATACCCAACACCAACCTTCAGCCTTCACAAGCATGCACACATATGCACATGTACCGGCATGCATACATGTATGTGCACACACATACGTATACAAGCACAAACATGCACAGAATTTAAAGAGAGCCATCAGGTAGCTGGATGATTGCTTAAATGTAGGTATATTTTTTTAATATTTTTATTGGAAATTTTATTTACATTTCAGATGTTTTCCCCTTACCCCCTTTTACCCCCTCCCTCCCAGGAACTCCCTATCCCTTCCCCCCTCCTCTTGCCTCTATGATGGTGTACCCCCACCCACCCTCCCCCGTACCTCACCTCCCCACCCTCGAATACCACCCCCCACGATGTCCAGCCTTCATGGGACCAAGGATCTCTTCTCCCACTTATATATAGTTCCCTTGCATATATAGCTGGAGCCATGGGTCCCTCCCTAAGCGCTCCCAGGCTGGTGGTCTAGACCCTGGGGGCTCTGGTTGGTTGATGTTGTTGCTTTCCTCATGGTGTCACGATCCTCTCAACTCCTTCAGTCTTCACTCTGTCTTCTCTGTTGGAATCCCATGATCAGTTTAATGGGGCTGGAGAGATTGGGTCAGCCATTAAAGGCTAGGCTCACAACCAAAAATGTAGGTATATTTTAAACACTTCCTTTTATTTTGTTTATTACTGGGGCTGGAGATCATTCAGAGATTGCCCAGATATCAAAATGGCTCCATATGTGAAAATTGGTAATTGAAACGGAGAAAAATATTGGATACGGCAGAAGTGTCACTGGCATGAGGCCACAGCACAGAAACTAGTTTGGCTGTTGAAGGCCATCTTTTCCACACCGGTGTGATGCCACAGAAAGAGTTGGACAGCACCAGACGTCTGGAAGGCAGTGGAGAAGCTTCAAGGGGAGCAACAACAACTTTGAAAACTCACTACTGTTCCTAGGTAAGATGCCTTGTATTTTACTCCCCCACAGCAAATGTGTGAAGTCCTGGAGGATGAATGAATCCGCGTGGCTTCTCCAAGATGCATCTTAATTCATGCACTTTTGCTTCAGTGAGTCAGAGGCAGGGCAGCTTCCAGCTGCACATCAGCTAGTACTTTTCCATGCCTTGCCCCGAATTATATAACATGGCACATTTTTAGAAACTTAGTTGGGGCTGCAGGGACTCCTTCTGAGCTGAAATGTCAGCTTTCCAGTTCTTACACTGTCAAGTTTTCAAAAGATGAGATTCCAGTGTGTTGAAACTATGAATGGGAATGAGAGAACAAGATATTTTTATTCTATGTAAAGGAATAGTTTCAAGTGATTGTCATGAACTATCTCCTTACTCCTGTGTTTATATTGGGGTGGGTGAAGCAGCCTGAGCATGCCTGAGTTTTACTTTGTTGCCTCTGGGAGAGCTCCTCTGCTGGGATACTTTAAGTGGAGTGGCACGGGTAAGAGTGCCATTGGTTCATGCTCACATCCAAGTGACTGTTGCTTTTTCTTACTGTTGTTATAAAATGCCAAACAAGAGCAACTTAAGAAAGGAAGGAAGGAAGGAAGGAAGGAAGGAAGGAGGAAGGAAGGAAGGAAGGAAGGAAGAGGAAGGAAAGAAGGGTGTGTTGTTTGGGCTTATGCTTTGAGGGTATGGTCCATCATGGTGGGAAGGATGGCAGGAGGAGCAGGTTGCATCATGTGTTCAGTCAGGAAGCAGAGACAGATAAATGTTGGTACCCAGCTCACTTTTTCATTCCACACAGCTTGAGACATCAGCTGACACGGAATAGTGCCACTGATATGTGGAGAGGGTCTTCCCACCTCAATTAACCTAATCCAGAAAATCGCTTATAGATCTGTTTCTCCAGTGATTCTAGATCCCGTTGAGTCGATGGTCAGCATTAACCACCAAGACGACTGATGCAATAGTCAGAGACGCTTCTATAGGAAGGACATTTGATGAAACCATTTTGAGCAACCCGGACTCCAGAAGTAAGGAGAGACAGAGCAGGAGGAGAAAGATGTGTTCTTAGAAACGGTTCACGGCTTAAAAGACAGCTAGAGAAAAGGCAACTTAAATGATCTTCAAGTTCATATTATAAGAGGACTAGCTGTAAGAACCAGACCAAGTCTTACTTCTACCTCACTGCTTGGAAAGTCCAGAGTCACCCTTTTGGAGTGTCCAAACCAGGCCATTGCCATGAGTGACAAACTTTACCAAGTCCTCTCCCATATGTGCCTCAGAAACAAAATCGCAGCCATTTAATGTCAACACGTCTTCCTCAGAAGGCTTTCAGTAAGGCCACCTGCAAACTTGTTTTGAAGTCTAGCTAGCTGGCAGCCATCATGAAATTTGCTTGGTCCAGGCCCAAATGATTGGGTCAGAGCCCAAACAGGAATTGAAACAACAAAGAACAGACAGAGAGGGATGGGTGAACTTTAGCTGGCTGGTTGCCTTCCACCAGACTCTCAGCTGGGTTTTGTTTTTGTTTCTTTTCCTTTCCCCACCCACAAACACTGATATGGAATGAGTAGTGCCATCTCCAATGCCCTCACGTCAAAACCACACTCCCTTCAGACAGTCTCCATGGCCATGGCATCACAAACTATACCAAGAGCTACAGCTTAACTCTGGCCTGTGATGTTTTTAGGCACCCAATGATTACAGTAAGTGACCAAAGTATGTCCTTCAAAAACCTGTCTTTATACCAACAACACCTCCTAAGGCACATCCTCCATTATAGCTGCATTGTATGTGAATACTAATCTTAGATCTTTATTAGTCAGGACACTCTATAAACACAGAACCAATAGAATTCATATATATCATGAAAGGGGATTCATTAGACAGGCTCACATGATATGGCTGTCTGTATCACTTCACACTCAGATCACGAGGCTCCTGGATGCCTCAGTAGTGACACAGAAGGCCTGGTGAATTCCTGGATAGCAGCTGGGTTTTGGTCCACATTAAAGGACTGAAAGAGCTGGGCTCTGATGTTAGCAAAAGATTACCATAGCAACAGCAATAGAGCAGATGCACTCATGAGCCAGCGATGAAGACAGACAGGCAAAAACTTCAGCTTGTCCATCAGACCTCCTTATATTTGAGGGATCACTGGAAATGTGCTTCCTTGAAATACCATCACAGTCCCACCCACAAGTGGTATGTTTGCCTTTTCGTTGATTCCAGATCCAACCAACTTGGCAACATCACATACCCTGAGAGGCAAACAAGTAGAAGAATAGAAGTGTGTTGATATAGAAGTCCTTGGGTCACTATCCCTGTTCAAAGAATAAAGACAGTCAGTGTATGATCTTGTCTACATATAATTGGGTAGTCTGGCTTCTTTGAAGGTGGGGATGGGCTTTGTGCTTTATGATTGCTAAAGGACATTTTTGGTTATTTACCTCCAAAGTAAATAAGTTTACCTCCACTAAGCTGGTCCAGAGACCAGCTTATGATATGAGTAATCTCTCAATCATTCATACCATGGGTACCAGGAAGCAAATATCCATTGGGTCTTGGCTCTATGACAGACATAGGTCTAGGTACCAATCATCAACGGTGATAAGACAGGTACCCTGACTCCCTTTCCTGAATGCTTGTAGTCTGCATGAACACTACACCTTAATAAGACCACACTTACTCCTACAAGTTCCAGTGATGTGCTCAAGTCAACTGGACTTGCTCTTAAGAACTGACATTAAGCATCTTTTCCCAGATCCAAGGAATATACAGTATAAACACTGGCAGGCATTACTGTTACCTGGCTGGTTTTGTGTGTGGACTTGACACAAGCTGGAGCTATCACAGAGAAAGGAGCCTCCCTTTCTCATGGAAGAAATGCCTCCATGAGATCCAGCTGTAAGGAATTTTCTCAATTAGTGATCAAGTGGGGAGGACCCAGCCCGTTGTGGGTGATGCCATCCCTGGGCTGGTCATCCTGGGTTCTATAAGAAAGCAGGCTGAGCAAGCCAGGGGAAGCAAGCCAGTAAGCAGCACCCCTCCACGGCCTCTGCATCAGCTCCTGCCTCCAAGTTCCTGCCCTGTGTGAGTTCCAGTCCTGACTTCCTTTGGTGATCAACAGCAATGTGGAAGTGTAAACTGAATAAACCCTTTCCTCCCTAACTTGCTTCTTGGTCATGATGTTTTGTGCAGGAATACAAACCCTGAGTAAGACAAACACAAATCAGGATTTTGTTTAAGTAATTACAATCTTGTTGTCATTTTCTCTTTCTCTTCCTTCCTTCCTTCCTTCCTTCCTTCATTCATTCATTCATTCCTCCTTCCTTCCTTCTTTTCTTCACCTGCCTTCTTTATTTTCTTCTCTGATATCTCAGCACTGTTGTCTATAGTGACTGAATCACAACTGGTATGCTGTGACAGAGAGTATATATATGTCTTGCTTTTTGAGATTAGAGTAAGGCTTTACATAAGAGATGATAATATCAATTGCACATAGCAAGCTAAGTAGGATTTTTATCAGACAGTCAAGGAATAGAGAAGGAAAGCAATATAAGCCACTGTACTGCCCTCAGAAGGCTAACTGAGGTCTAAAATATAAATGAGGGTTTTGGCAACTGGATTGGGGTGGGGGCGAGGCTTGCAAGGGCAGAGTAACCATCATCACCACATGAACAGTGTGAGTCAGGCTGTCCAGCTTCACATAAACAGAGGAAATTTGCCTGAAGAAGGCAATATCCTTTCCTCTCCTCTCTCCTCTCCTCTCCTCTCCTCTCCTCCCTTTCCCCTCCTCTCCTCTCCTCTCCTCTCCTTCCTCTCCTCTTCTTCTCTCCTATTCTAGTTGCTCTCATGTTAGGTTCTGCCTGTGGGTTGAGACAGTAAACCAAGAATGGCCCCAGTGTTTCAGGTAGGCAGGTAGAGACACAGGGATCACTGAGGCTCGCTGGCCAGCTAGTCTTGCAGAATCCGCAAGTTCCAGGTTCAGTAAGAGAGCTCGCCTGAAAAAATAATGTGGAGAGCAACTGAGGAAGATACAGATGTCAACCTCTGGCCTTCACATGCACATGCACCTTCATATACATTCACACACACACACAAACACACACATGTGTATATGCCCACACACTAAAAATTTGATACAATGACCACTACACACCTACTTGGGTAGCTAAAGTCAGGGGTAGTGGCAATAGCAAACAAACCAGAGTGTAAAGCAACAAGAACCAGCCCATCACCAGGGGTGATATACAAAATACCACAACCACTTCAACACACAGCTCGGCTTACCCTAAGAGATTAAGCACATTCTCCACATATGTTTGTTCTACCCCCATTCTTTGATGTTTATTCAAATGAGTTGAAAGCATATGTCCACCTAAAATCCTACTATATCCAGATTCTTATAGCATCTTTACTTATTACCGTCAAGACACAGAAGCAGCCAGGATGTTCTTCTGTAGGTGAGCATAAGTAAGCTGCAGTACTTGCACATAATTGGAAAAGGTTTGGCACTGAAAAGGAGTGTGCTTCCAAACTCTGAGAAGATGTAGGGGGAGTACAAATGAACATTGCTAAGTGGGAAAAAAAGCTGATCTAAAAATCACTGTGCAATTCACCAAGATTATGTTCTGGAAAGGGATGACACTAAGACCTGTGTTTGTCAAGAGTTGGGGAGACGCAAGGGTAGACACACCATTGTGTTCTAGGTCAATAACAATGTTGTGACACCACTGTGTAGGATGCTACATTGATAGAGGCATGCCATTATGCTACTGTTTAAACTATAGACTGTCCACCAGCAAGATGAATCCTGACGGAAAGGGTGGAGTCCAGTGGAAAGTATGTCCATGTGTGGTTATTGATTACAAGCCTTAGCATGCCTGAGGGCAGATGTGATTTGAAAACTTTGCCTATTGTGTAGTTAAATGGTCTTGAGCCGGACCTATGATCGTGGTTAGGAACACTTGCCACTCATGCCAAGGAACCAAGGTCACTTTCCTGCACCAACATCTGTAACTCCAACTCCACCTGTCATCAGTGCTGGAAACCAACCCCAGGTCCCCTGTCACCGAAGCAAGGAAGCTGGGCTTAGGCTCAATTTTCTTGTAACAATTGCATCTGCTTGTAGCAATAAATAGAAGTGATGATTATCTTTTAAAAGACACATGGTTGGTACAACTGGTTTTTAGCTAGAACTAGATCAGCACCAAGACCACAGGAGCACAAGCTCATCCCTCTGGCTGTTGTGTGAGCCGTGTGACCTCTTTCTCAGGGACTTAGTCCCATCTGACTATATTCTACTTTCTCTGTTGTCTCTTTATTCAGTTTATGTTCCTTTACAGTTCCAACTGGCATAGCTTCTCTATAGCCCATTAAATGCCTTCTCTATTAGGACAGATTCCTTTGTTTGTTGGTTTGTTTGCTCTTTAAATATTTATTTGTTTAATGTGAGTGTTCTGTCTTCACACATGCCAGAAGAGGGACTCCGATTCCATTACTGATGGTTGTGAGGTGTGGATGCTGGGAATTGAACTCAGGATCTCTGGAAGAGCAGTCAATGCTCTTAACCTTTGAGCCATCTCTCCAGCCCTTTACTCCTGATTCCTAAATAAGAGAATCTGATTGGCCAAAAGCATGGCTCAAGGGTTGTAGATAAAGCAACAGGTTCATCGTGACTAGGTCAAATGACCGCTCAATGGACTATAGGAAAGTAGAGCAAACATTATGAGATGTCTCTGTGTGGGTACATGCGTGTGCATGCGTGCGTGTGTGCATGTGTGTGTGTGTGTGTGTGTGTGTGTGTGTGTGTGTGTATGACAGAGAGAGAGAGAGAGAGAGAGATTTCGTGGTGACTGAGCATGCAGTTTGTAGATGAAAACAGTCTCTGAAAGGCAGAGAATTAGTGACCCCGGCTAGACCTCGGGTTCAGCAATTCGCACACGAGGTGTGAGTAAAACAGGAAGTGAGCACTGTGTCTCCATAGCTGGTTTGCAGCCTGACACATTTGAGTCAAATCACTTAAGGAAATCCAGTTTCCTCAACGGTGAAACAAGGCATTGTGCTACATAAGGAAAGTGTCTTTCTTACAGGAGTAATTACTGAGAAAGCACAGCATTTGCCTAGTTACTACACAATGTAGAAAAACAGACAGAACCCAAGGCCACCTATGATGGTATAAACCCAACACTCGGAAGTGACAAAGATCTGGAGCAAAGGGTGTTTTCAGGACCCCAGATGAAACAAAGATACTAGGACTGTGTTTCAGGGTGTCTGTCCTTGCTCTTCAGAGTTCTTGAACAAGCTGGTTTTTATCTCAACAGTTATTTGCATAGTTATAGAAATAACTAACGGCAGTAACTAAAGAGCCCAGTTTCTCACTTCCACACCTTTCTTCCCTGCCATCTTCCCTTATAGAACCCCATGATGCAAGACCCCCAGCATCTTGCCCATATCAAAAGAGCTTGATAGTCAAAATACTATGTTTATTTATGTGGCTATTATTATTATTATCCAGACATTATGTAGCCCAGGCTGACCGTGAACTCACTGTGTAACTAAGGATAACCTTTGCTATTACCTTCTGGTTACTTGGATTGTAGACATGCACTACCACATTTGGTTGATGCAGGTCCAGGGCTTGAACTGAGGACCTCACTCATAGCAGGCACAAATTCTGTCTACTGAGCTACATTGCCATCCCTCAAATCCCACGTCTGACAAGTCCCTGCTTTCAGTCTATAATACTCTAACACCTCAAGCTTCCGGTCAGTTACCATCAGAAGAGAATGGGACTGTGAGACATATTTATTCTTCAGTGTGAACCCAAATCAATGGATCACCTCCCCCCAAGGAAGTAGCATTTAGCCTCACGATGGAAAGCAATGTGTTCTGTTTAGGCAGGTGGGAAAAAACATTCTCACTCATCCACTCCTTACATAACTTTTTATTTACTGAGAAGGGCCTTTCCTGGTGGCATCACACACAGAAGACCTGCACTGTGAAGGTGAGGGGGTGAGAGGATTGGGGGCCAGAGATGTAACCCAAAGTATGCCTTGGGGACATATGGAGAATTTTAAACTAAAGGCAATTGGAGCTTTTGCCTTTTCCCTTACTTCCAAAAACTAGAGAGTAAGAATTTCCCCCTTCAAAAAGCATTTTAATTATACAATTACAATGGAAATTTCTACCTTCTTCAGTAGAAGAGCTGCAACCTGAGGTAACGTCACCTTCTGCAGGCATGGCAGCTGTTCTTTGACACATGTCAACTCCTGTTCATGTCAGAACTTTTGTTCCCCCCCAATAGCCCCACCCCATTTCCTCTGATTAGCCTACAACGATTTTTAGGCCTCATTTTGAGCCATTTTTTAAAAGTGAATTCCTTTGTATACATTCAAAATCAAAACTTTTTCCCCCTCTTGTTAATTTGCCAGTTTGACCATGACCTCCAAAGTTTGAACCTAGGAAGGTACAGAGGCAAGGGCAGTCTCAGCTGACAACAGCTCCCTGAGACCACTGTGTCGGTTGCAGAGAGACGGCAGGGGTAGCTTAGAAAACATCCGAAGCCGTTCTGGATGGAACAGCACAGGATCTGAGAGATGTGTTTCTCTCCATCTCTGAAGGGGTCACCTAAATAAGAGCTCCTGTGGACACCTATCTGTCTTTGTTCAGGCTCCTGGTTAGTCAAATCAAGAATGGCCTTCTGACCACAACTGTGACCTGGGGAATCATTTCCTCCAAGCTCCTGAGATAGTGATAACCATTTGTCTTTAACATCAGCACAGCAAAAGCCTAAAACAATTTTAAATTCCCAAGTCAGAATTTCCTCAGAAACTTCTGGGTCTGAAAAGGTAGCCAGCAGGTGTGTGCCAAACTCCAGAGCAAAGTCATGGATGAGTGCTGCAGGCTGCTGCTCAGGGCAAGGGGCACATCACACCAGAAGGAAGTGACTGCCTTCTACTCTGCTACCTAAATGAATAGCAACAGATTCTGGAAGGGTGAGAGGTCAGGGGTGGGAGGTGGAGTGGATATCAGACAGGAAGCTTCTCTTACAGCACACACGAGGCTAGCATATTCACCCCAATAACTACAGTCCTTTCTCAAGCTGTTTCCTGCTATTTTAGCAAAGCATTGGATGAGGTAAAGACATACAGCACCAAGAAATGTGATTCTGTGAAAATTCAGCTGAATATTTTATGGATGTTCAGATAGATTATATTTCACCACAAAAAATTAATTTGGGATATTTTAATTCTTTATTATGTTCTCTCTCTCTCTCTCTCTCTCTCTCTCTCTCTCTCTCTCTCTCTCTCTTTCTGTGTGTGTGGGTGTGGGTGTGTAAGAGAGAGAGAAAGTTCAGGAGTACAGATACATGTATATGGGATGCAGAGATCAGAGGACAACTTCTTTCACGACCCAGATCTCTCCTCCCTCCTTGTTGAAGCCATCTCTCTCATTTCTGCCACACTGTATGCACCAGGCTTGCTAGCCTGGAACCTTGCCAAATAAGCTAAACTATTAAATGGTCAGCAAGCTTCCAGGGAACAGCTTGTCTCTACCTTCCATCTCACCGTTTCTAGAATTATAAGTGTCTGGCTTTTTAGATGAGTTCTGAGGATCTACACTCAGGTCCCTCATATTTACAACACAAGTACTTTACTAAGCCATCTTCCAGCCTCCTTGACACTTTTATATCCTCGTTCTGTTATATTGAAGCCAAACTGGAAAATGATACCATTATGACTGTCATTTATGAAGAAAATCAACGGAGAATTTTAATCAGTGAAACCCTTCCCAGAATGCCTTTCGTAAGTGCCAGCCGGATTGCTAAGTAGAGAAGACACTTGCTGCCAAGCCTGATGGTGTATATTCAGTCCCCACACAGACATGGTAGGAGAGAGCTAACCCCTGCAGCTGTTCTCTGACCTCCACACCAGCACTGTGGCATAAGCACCACATGCTCACACCAACATTAACTAAATGTAATTACAAGTGTTTAAAGGCCTGGCACCAAAACTCAAGCATGTATGCCCTTGCTATCTTAGGTGAGAGTGCTGTGCTGTGTTGGCTTCAGTCTTCCAAAGAGGCTAACTGCCTCTTTGATTATTCAGCCGCTCACTGATGCCAATCATGGCAGTTAAGGGAGTCACACAGATTCCATTCCACCTGGATGGGCCTTAATGGGTAAGTACGTTTCCACCCAGAAGATGAAGAAAGCAATAACCTGGGTGGAGGAACTCGGTAGAGCAAAGTCACAGAAGCATGAATGTACATGATGTGTTCGGTAGGATATCAACTGGGACGAGGACACAGGGTTGGTAGGACACACAAGGGAGAAATGTCAGAAAGGCACACTGGTCCTCCATTGCTACAGGACTTGAAAATCATGCTAAGACAGTTAGACCAACCCTTTGGTATCACCAAGGCCTTCCTTGGGTTGCTGTTCTCATACAGACTGGAGGTTAAGTACAGCCCCTGAACTGAATGATGGGATGATCAATCCCAGGTGGTTTCAGCAAGTGCCTGTGCTAAGAGGTGACAAAGTTCTGACCAACAGTGACATAGATAGATAGATAGATAGATAGATAGATAGATAGATAGATAGATAGATAGATAGATAGGAAGAAATGTGGGGAGAAAAAGATATAACAGACATTTTACAAGTAAAATTGACAGTTGTAAACACAAAGTTTTGTTTGCTTTGAGGAACAGGAAACTCCGGAACCTCCTCCTAGGTATGTGTCATTTTTAACAGGGACAAATGATGACAAGCTGACTGGTACATATAGCATGTAGACTGTTACTTTGGGCAGAAAGTGGGAGCAGGGCTTGGAGAGGAAAAATTCTAGCCCTTTCTAGTTTCGAGTGACCTGAAAACAAGCAGGAGAGTTCTGGAAAGCCCAGATCCTCCCGGAATCCGCAGTATGGTCAGACGGAGTTGGGACTTTGTCTCTGTGGTTGTTGTTTTAGCATGTTCTCATGCCAATAGAATAGACCGTGTAACCAAAAACTAGAACTCAAAAACTCCGTTTCTAATGGGAGTAGACACTTTGTACCTATGCCAGCTGCCTTTGCACCTACCAAGACTATTAAATTGAGGTCAGCTAAACTGCACTGGTGAAATGGGCCAAGATAAGCTTAATTCTTCCAATTATAGAAAAATCCTCTGAGATGTTTCCAGCAAAATTCCAACTTTAAGCTCTTTCAACGGTACTTACCTAAACACAAATCTAAACAGGTTACACCTTTCATGTCTGTGTTAGTTGATAGCAGGGGTGCCCACTATCATTTGGAATCTATGATCTTGTCTGTGTTGTGCTTAGACCATAGTGAGAAAAACTGATACATAAATAATTATGAATGTTCTAGTTTCATTTCTGTTGTTGTGATCACCTATCCTAGGGGTTGGGGAGGTAACATAGGAAAGAAAAAGGTTTATTTCAACTTACAATTCCAGATTGTGGGAAAGTCAAAGCTCGAACTTCAAGTAGCTAGTCATATCACATCCACTGTCAAGAGAAGGGAGAAATGGAGGCATACTTGTTTATTTGTTTTGTTTGAATGTTTGTGCTCAGCCTAAAAGTGGAAACATTTAAGCAGTTCATGGTCCACTATCAAGGTAATGGTGCCACCCTTAGTGGGCTTAATCTCCCTACATCAATTAATTTAAAAGACAATCCCTCACAGATGTGCCCACAGGCCAGCTCTAAGTAGAGAGCCTCTCATTGAGACTTTTTTCCCATGTGATTCAAGGTTGTGTCAACTGAAATTGAAAAGTAACATCCTAAGTAAAAATAAATGTCCTGTGTTGGAAAGAGGTTATGAGAAGCTAAAATGTAACAATTGATGCTTATGAAAGTATTCCCCCACACTTCAGGTTCTCTGTGTCCTCTCTTCTTCATTTATTTTTCTGATTCTACTGCCTGGCCCTACCCAATATTTATTTCCTACTGTAGCCTTTGTCTGAGACTCTTGTGTTCATTCTTCCCAGTCTGAGACTAGCTGTCCTTGAGGTCTTGGTTGAATGTGTCAGATAAATCTGCTTAAACCTACTCAGGAAGACAAAGCCAATCTGAGTAAGGCCCAGCTTAGCTTTTATTGGAACTGGTCTTTCTGATCCTGGGTGTTGGCTTCCTATAAGTGACGAGAAGGAACATTCCATGGGAAAATCCAAGAGCCGATAGAATGTCAGCAACACCAGGTCTCTCTTGTGCGTCTGGACTTTGTCTTGCAGGAGAGTGTTGATCTATTTGCCCTGGAGGCAATTCGATCTGGTTTCCTCTGGACTATGATGTCATGGCCCTTCCTGAAAACTCCCGCTGGAAATACCTCAGTTCACATCTCATGAGAGGATCCAGGAACTAAAATAAGAGCAACTCCATTAAGTTCTAGTTCAGAAGAAACAGTCTTCTACAATTTGGCTTCAACTCCGAGTTCTAGATAAATGTAAATATGATTTTCGCCTGAGACCAGGTCCTCAGACCTTCTGACTCTGATGTTCTGTCATCTACATTCACTGGAAACAATAAAAGCAAATGTATTGTTTATTTTATTCATTGCTGTTGTAAAATGCCTAATAAAAAACACTTCAGGAAAGGAAGGATATATCATAGCTCATAGCTTGAGGGTGCAATCCATCATAGTCAGGACATCATGGGGCCTGGAACTCAAGGCAGCTTGTCACAAGAGCCCACAGTCAGGAAGCAGAGAGATGAATACGGGTGCTCAACAGCCTATCTCTGTTTTATTCTCCTGGGACTCCATCTGTAGTACAGCCTGCATTCAGTATGAGTCTTCTCTCTTCAGTTAAACCTTTCTGGAATCACCCCCCCTTCTCTTTCTCACGAACACACATGCACACACCACACACACACACACACACACACACACACACACACTTACACATACACAAACAGACACACGCACCCCTAAGGTATTTCCATGATGACTCTGGGTCCAATCAAATTGACAATGAAGATTAATCAACACAATCAATTAAGAAAAGAACAATTTGGGCAGTGGTGGCGCACAACCTTTAATCCCAGCACTTGGGAGGCAGAGGCAGGCGGATTTCTGAGTTCTAGGCTAGCCTGGTCTACAGAGTGAGTTCCAGGACAGCCAGGGCTATACAGAGAAACCCTGTCTCAAAAAACCAAAAAAAGAAAAAAGAAAGAAAAAAGAAAAGAACAACTTGTACTAACATCTTTTCAGACAATACCTTCCTTAATCCTCTCTTCAAGCCAAGGGGGTTAGTCATAACCTCACTTTAGAGACAGAGAATGTAAGATTGAGAGAAGTAACGTCACTTGGTCAAAGTCACACTGCTTGCAAAGAGACATATCTGGAATTAGAACTCAGCTCAACGTGAAGCAAAAGTCTTTGTACATCTATTATCTGACAGCCCAGTTCTCAGTACCAGCAAGTGCCTCTGCTGCTGCTGAAATAAGACACTCTGACCAAAAGCAACCCTGGAAAAGGGTTCATTTGGCTTTCCTACACTCTGGGAAGGCTAGCTTCGTGTCAACTTGACACGAGCTAAATCATCTGAGAGAAGGGAGCCTCAATTGAGAAAAAGACTCCATAAGATAGGGTTGTAGGCAAGCCTGTAGAGCAGTTTCTTAATTAGTGATTGATATGGGAGAGTCTGGTTCATGGGCTACCCCTGGGCTGGTGGTCGTCTGTTCTAAAAGCAAGCACAGGCTGAGACACACACCCATGTGTCTCATGGAGGTGTAAGCAGCACACACCTCCATGGCCTTTGCATCAACTCCTGTCTCCAGGCTCCTGGTCTGACTTTTGTAAGCAAAATAAACCCTTTCCACGGACTGGGTGGCAGTGCCGAATGCCTTTCATCTCAGCTCTCTGGAGGCCGAGGCAGCCAGATCTCTATGAGTTTGAGGCCAACCTGGTCTACAGAGCAATTTCTAGGATAGCCAGAGCTACACAGAGAAACCTTGTCTCAAAAAGCCAATAAATAAATAATAAATAAATAAATAGTATTTTAAAAGGAAAATCAAAGCCAAAAACCTTTCCGTCCCCAACTTGCTTTTGGTCATGGTGTTTATAGCAACAACAGAAACCCTAACTAGGACACACTTCCAGGTCGAAACCCATCACTGAAGGAAGCTGGGACAGGACCTCAAGCAGGAAGTAAATCAGAAAACATGGAGAAATGCTTATTAGTGACTTGCTGTCTCTGCTTCTGCTCAGCTAGCTTTATTATACAACCCAGGACCTCACGACTAGGCATGACACTATCCACAGTGTGTTGGCCCCTCCTACATTAATTAACAATCAAGAAAATGTCCCCCACAGAGACATATCCACCAGCCAATCAGATGGAAGCAGTTCCTAACTGAGGCTCCCTCCTTGTTGACAATAAATAAACTAACCAGGATAAGTAGCAAATCCTCTCCATCCTTTAGATGCAGGACTTTTCCTGCACCCCACTCTTGTCTTCCCAACCTAAGAAGTCTTAACAACAAACAAACTCAGGAACACATATGTGCACTTGTTCATATGTGTACATGCATGTGCTAGTGTGTGCATGTGGAAGCCAGACGTCAGGAACAGGTGTCTTCCTTGATCAGTCTTGACCTTATTTTTAGAGACAAGGTCTCTTATTGAACCTGGAGATCACCAATTGGGCCGACTGGTCAGTGAGCGCTAGGGTTCCTCCCTCTCTGCCTCCCTAGCCCTGGAATTACAGAAATGCCTGCCTTTTTTATGTGGATGACGACGGGATTGAACTCACATTCTCATGCTTGCATGACAAACACTTTGCGGATTGAGCCCAGTCCAGTGTCCAGGTTTAATTATCACATGTATTCAATGTTATTATTATCCATCAAGAGTAAGGATGAAAATGGAACAGAGGGGAAAGAAGAGAAGGGCAGAAGACACATATTTTCACTCCTGGGTTTTGTTTCCCCTAATCCAACTGACACAGACCCTTAAGAGACAAGCCTGGCCTTAACTTGCTCATACTACTGTTTTCCAGGAAAACGAGAAGTCGATTGACCACATTTTACTGTTTGCTTTTTATAGATCTCTTCAGTATAAGCTCAATGACTGAAATGGTGTTTCATGTATCTGTAGGTCTACCTATACTCAAAACATCATCTAGAATAATTAATAAGTGAGTGAGTGAATGAATGGATGAGTGAGTGAATGAGTGAGTGAGTAAATGGATGAGTGAGTGAATGAGTGAATGAGTGAGTGGGTAAATGGATGAGTGAGTGAATGAATGGATATGAGGATGAGTGGTGATAAATGGATGAGTGAGTGAATGAGTGAATGAATGAGCGGGTAAATGGATGAGTGAGTGAATGAATAAGTAAATGAATGAATGAGCAAATGAATGAATGAGTGAATAAATGAGTGAGTAAAAGAATGAATGGATGCACATTTGCAGTGCTAACAACAACCTTTCAAAGCAGTTCTTTCTTAGCTCCATTTTTGTTTGTTTGTTTGTTTCATTGGGTCTTTTAAACAGGGTCTCAAATAACCTAAACTGGCCTCAAACTCACTATATAGCTGTGGATGGTCTTGAATTCCTATTCTCCTGCCTCAGTTTCTCCAGGGCTGTTGTTACTGGCACACACCATCAGGCCTGGCTTCTTAGCTGTTTGGCTGATGAGCAAACCGAGGCTTAAGAAATCAATGACTTGTGCAGGGTCACACTGGTTGTTCACACAATCTGGATGTTTGCAGTGTGCTAGAATGTCCCCAAATTCACCATGCCTTTTCAAAGTCCCTCAAGAGAAATCTTCTGAATTCTGCTTTTTATTCCCCATATGAAGTTTGATATGTCTTGCTGTCTGAAGATGATGACTTGGCCAGTCAGAGAAGTATCATGATTTATGTTAGTTCTCAAAGCTGACACCTGAAAGACATGGAATTAAAGACTGGGATTTTTTTTTTTTAAAGTTAAACTATATTTTAGATTATAAAGGAAAAGGCATAGAAATCTGTAATTTAAAGTGGGGTATGTGTGTGTGTGTGTGTGCAGTTAATAAGAGATGGAAACACAGGTTAGGTTTTTTTTTAAGATTTTACTTATTTATTTTATATATACGATAAGTACACTGTAGCTGTCTTCAGACAAACCAGAGAAGGGCATCGGATCCCATTACAAATGGTTGTGAGCCACCATGTGGTTACAAAGAATTAAACTCAGGATCTCTGGAAGAGCAGTCAGTGCTCTTAACCACTGAGCCATCTCTCCAGCCCAACGAGTTAATTTTTTTTATTGTCAATTTTACTTAACCTAGAGTCACCTGGGAAGAAACACGCTCAATGAAGAATTACCTACCTCAGGTTGGCCTGTGGGAATGTCTATGGGGTTTTGTCTTGCTTGTTAATTAATGTAGACATACCCAGCCCACTGTGGTTAGCACCATGACACTAGCAGTGTAACAGTGAAGTTGGGAAGCAAGCAACAAGGATGCGTTTATTTCTCTTTGCTCTCGACTCTGATTGTGATATGACTCCCTGCCTTGACATCCCCACAATGAGGAACTGGAAGCCAAGGATTCTTTCTCCCCTAAGTTGCTTTGGTCAGGATACTTTATCACAGAAACAGGAATCCAACTAGAACACCAGTCCAAGTGCCCACACTCCATAAGCATTCACTTCATATGGTGGAGACTAGTTTATATATAGGACTCAAGACTTTGGGCAATTACAGGGCTTAGCTCCCATAATGACCATCAGCATCAACTGTCAAATTTAGCAGTGCCTCTTCCTGCAGTGGCTCTTTTCAGCTTTCAAGTGGTTTGAATTTACCAGAGTGGGGGTTGGGGGGAACAGTTAAACTTATGTGTTGTGTAGCATTCTCCCTTCCTTTGGCATTTTTAAATTTCCATGTATTTAAGTGTAATTCAATCTGTGCATCCACACAGATTAAACTTGTCAAAAATGAAGGCGGTATGAGAATCTGGTTATTTCCAAGTCTTTTTTTTTTTTTTGGATAAAATCTTTCTTTCTCCTTTCCAGAGAGGCAGAACTGAGCTGTCTGTTGAAATTCAGCATTCAGGTGACACTTGCTAAACTCAGCATCTATTGTCAATGAATTTTTGTGCCTTAAAACCCAAAATAAAAGTCTGAGGCTGACAATGGTGGTGCATGCCTTTAATCCCAGCACTCAGGATATAGAGGCAAGCAGATTTCTTTTCTTTTCTTTTTTTTTTTTTTTTTTGGTTTTTCGAGACAGGGTTTCTCTGTGTAGCCCTGGCTGTCCTGGCTGTCCTGGCTGTCCTGGCTGTCCTGGAGCTCACTCTGTAGACCAGGCTGGCCTCGAACTCAGAAATCCGCCTGCCTCTGCCTCCCAAGTGCTGGGATTAAAGGTGTGCGCCACCGCCCAGCCAACAAGCAGATTTCTGAGTTCAAGGCCCGCCTAGTTTACAGAGCAAGATCCAGGACAGACAGGGCTACACAAAAAAAAAACCCTGCCTCAAAACAAAAACAAACAAGAAAAGAAAGAAAGAAAGAAAGAAAGAAAGAAAGAAAGAAAGGAAGGAAGGAAGGAAGGAAGGAAGGAAGGAAGGAAGAAGGAAGGAAGGAGGAAGGAGAGAGAGGAGAGGAGAGGAGAGGAGAGGAGAGGAGAGGAGAGGAGAGGAGAGGAGAGGAGAGGAGAGGAGAGGAGAGGAGAGGAGAGGAGAGGAGAGGAGCAGAAAGTTAAGTTCACAACAAAACCTATTCTCAGATGCTAGAAAGATGGCTCAGTGGTTAAAGGCACTGGCTGTACTTCCTGGGGTTCTGAGTTCAATTCCAGCAACTATATGACATCCCACAATCACATATAATGAGATCCAATGCCTTTTTCTGGCCAGCAGGAATTCCTTAAGACAGAACCCTCATATAGATTCATTCATTCATTCATTCAATAAATAATAAAAAAAAATATAATAAATAAATAAATAAATAAATGTCTTGAAGTCTGAGGAATACAGCCCTAACACTAAAAGACACAAATAAGCATGATGCATATACATCTGCATAGTGAGAGTTTTACAAATCAATGTGCTTTGAATCTATTAAAGTCATTTTTCTTTGGAATGCTCAAATAGTCCCTTTTTGGTTATTGGATCCCCTGGACCATTTTGCTGTTTCTCCCGTTGCCTTTAATGGTTTCCATGCTAGGTAAACTACATGACTGGGCTCTTCTTGTACGTTCCTAACTCCAGTCTGTTCCTGCCTTTTCTCCACAGATGTCTCATTTCTTATACAGGCATTGTTGCCTATGGTTTCAACTTCTCCAGCCTCCTTCACACTCCAACCAAGGCTGAGGAGATGGCTGAGTAAGAACATTTAGTTGGCAAGCACGAAGACTTGAGTTCAAATCTCCGGCATCCACATTAAAAACCAAGAAATCAAAGAAATAAAAACCCATTGTTTTGTATGAAATTTTCAAAAAGGCCAAAGAGACAAGATTTTTGTGTCTACAAAGTTGTTATTTATTTTATTTTATTTCATCTATATTATTTTATTTTACTTCACTTTGGCCTGTTTAATGCATGTATGAAGCAATGTCCAACAATAAACCAGAATTGTATTTTGCTGAGTTGTTCTAACAAGAACATAAAATAAAAATAAAACATGTGAAAACCCAGAAATGTAGGAAATAGAGGGTCATCAAGGCTTGTATTCACTGACCTAACTCCAGATTCATTAACAGATCTTATCTCAAAAGAATATGATAGAGCAGGCCACCAATGTCACAGGCATCAGCCCACATGTCTATGTATAACATATATGCAAAACATATACATAGAGATGTACATACATATACACACAAAGAAAGAAAAGACAGACAGACAAACAGACAGACTCCAGACTACTCTCGTTCTCTCTTGTACAACAGAGCTGTCTATTTAACAGGCACCACCGTCTGTATACCCATAGGACATAGCCTAAGTTTTTTAGGTTGTTTGTTTGTTTTGTTTGTTTATTCATTTGTTTTGTTTTTCTTTTTCACATAAACTCATCATCTGTCCCCAATACCTGGTCTACACTCGGCCCTCTGTGGGTGATAGAACTTGGAATCAAGTGACAGCCAGACTATTAGAAACACCTGGACTTTACCCACGCCATCACGAAAGGGTCTTCTATGTGTTTGGTCTGGGTGGACAGTCCTTCCATCTGGACTTTGCATCATCCATGAACCCTTTGCGGACTCTGAGAGTGATGTCCTACTGCAACCTTCCACTTGAGTGAGCCTATGAGACAGTTCCATGGGGCTGATTAGACCAGCGGAGAGACTGGCAGAGAAAATGGCTTGTTTCCTGAACTATGAGCCTAGATTTGCTCATACTTTTGCCACCATGCCTGGACAAAGAAGCTGGAGAATAAGAGCTCAGTCAGCAGAGAATCCTCTTTGGGAAAAACTGACCATTAAGTGGGGAAGAAATTTCCCAGATGGAGTAGAAGGCACTAGAAAGGTTAATGCTTTCCAGGCAGACAAACAAAGGACTGTTTGTCTAAGAGCAAGGAGGAGCTCTGTACAGCAGAGCAGAGGGTTGACAGCATCTTGAGATGCATGGGACACTTGGGAAGTGACCACTTGGAAGGCATGGGACACTATGGAGATGACCTTCCACTATCCAGACAACTCAGGGATGAACAGGAGAGAACAGACATCTAAGAAGTCACAGGAACCCTCATAGCACAGGCTAGGGTTACTGTGGTGAACTTGTACTCCATCGGGACAGGGTCCTGGGGCAGACCAGATACAAAAACAACCTTTTCTCTGTCGTTCCAGCCCCTGCTCTCCTTGATGCACCCCATCAATGGCTGCATGTGGATCACTCTACTGCTAAGTGCCTCACAAACCCTGCTCCTTCCTATGGTCGGGCTATCTCCTTTGCTGAGAATCATTTTCCATGAAAATTTCACTGCCCAGCAGAGCCTCCAAACCTCACTTCCTGCCCTTCCTCTCTCTGTTAGGCTCTCTTCTGTTAGGCTACTCTAAATATAAAAAAAAAAAAAAAAAAAAAAAAAAAAAAAAAAAAAAAAAAAGTGTGTGTATGTGTGTGTGTGTTAGAGAGAGAGAGAGTGCAGGGTATGGGTTTCTGAGAAGGCCAAACGAGGGCATCAAATTCCTTTTTTTTTTTTAAAGATTGATTTATTTTACATATGTGAGTACACCATAGCTGTCTTCAGACACACCAGAAGAGGGCATCAGATCCCATTACAGATGGTTGTGAGCCACCATGTGGTTGCTAAGCATTGAACTCAGGACCTCTGGAAGAGCAGTCAGTGCTCTTAACCACGGAGCCATCTCTCCAGCCTGGATCAAACTCCTTGAATCTGGAGTTGTGGGTAGTTGTGAGCCACCTAATGTGAAGGGTGGTAACTGAACTCAGGTCCTCTGGACGAATGGTAACAAGGGCTCTTAACCACTGACCTGTCTCTCCAGTCCCTACACTTTTTTATTTGCCCCCTAAATATAAATATCAAATGTAAAAATTTGCACTCAGCTCTAAAGATGTTTTAAAATATTTTGAAATGGCCTTCATGAACCAAAGGTAACCAACATAAGCTTTAGAAAATACACAGAAGAAAATGAGGGAGGTCAACAGACAGATTCAAGACTACTTCCTAACCACTTGTCTTAGTGACCCCACCTGAAGCCTGCAAACTTCCTGGAGGAAGTGTGAACTGGGTACACCACCCATTGTTTATTTAGGCCATTCTAGACTACTTATCTCTTAAAAGAAGTCTTAATTACTCAAAGACCATGCTTGGGAATGAACATAAAGGGAAAATGATGAATTAAAGAACTGTCCGGATTGTTATCTTTAACCACAGCGAGTAGAAACAAATATATTTATTTCCCGGTTGAATCTATTTTACATACTCCTTGTATATAGCTATGCTCGATTTTTCTGTCTGGGTTTTCCATTTCTCATTCAGCTTTGGGGTAAAACACAGAGTACACCGTACTCTGTAGTACATCTGTAGTCTAGATGATCACATGATCCACAGGTGCCATTTAGAAGGTGACTCTTTAAATCAAACTCAGGTATCAGAAGTACAGAATCAAAGAGCAGAGGGGTTTGAACTTGTGACAGAGACCCTGCTGCACAGCCTACCCACGAGGGCAGCAATGGTGTTGACGTTTTAAAATTCATGCAGATGAAAAGCGAGCCTCTGCAGCCACCTGGCAGAAAACCAAACCCCTGTTACTTTGTTACTTTGCTACTGTGTTACTTTGTTACTTGGTCCTTCTACCTAGACTAATATTGAATGTCAATTTATAAGACTGCTGAAGAGACAGGCTCTGGACATGTCCTGGGGCATGTCTGGTGGGGTGTACTAGATTAAGTTATTTGAATTGGGAAGAAGCAACTCTAAATGAAGGCAGTGTCATACTATGAGCCAGACTACATAAAATAGAGAAAGTTAGTTGAGAACATTCACCTCTCCGCCTCCTGACTAGGGAGCAGTTATCTGATGTTCACGCTACCCTGCCCTCTGCCATGCACTGTGAGTCAGAACAAATTCTTCCTCTCTTCTCATGCTTTGGACATAGCAATGACACAAATACAAAAACAAACAAACAAAAACACCAAAAATCCACTTTCATCAGGACCCTGTGGCACAGGTCTTTAATCCTAGATACCCAGCAGGTTAAGGCAGAGGGATATCAAGTTCAAAGTCTACATGAACTACAGAGTGAGTTCAAGGCCAATCTGGACAACTCAGTGACAGCCTGCCTCAAGTTGTTTTCTACAAAAAGTGTGGGACTATACCTCAGTGGTAGACATCTTGCTTAACAGCCCCAGTACCAAAACCAACTACAACAACACAGCCTTCACTCTGTGTGGTAGTTCATGGCTACCTGTCCCAGCAATCCGGAGGGGAAAGCAGAAAACTTACAAACTCAAAACCAAGCTTTGACTCTCTCACTAAAATAAATAAGCACATAATTTTAAAAAGAAATAAAAGGAAAAAGGTTACCCTCAAGGCTAGTTGTTAAGTAAGTTCAGCAAATTGGTTTAAGACTCCTGACTGCTTTTTCTGTTTTCCCATCAAAGAAAATTAGCCTTAGAAATAGCATTCTGCATGGCTAGAGGTTAAAAAAAAAAATTGCCCTGTAGATGCTTTGAATTCTTTGTCACTCCTGAGTACAGTTCATTAGGGAAGTGAGTTCAGAGGGAGCTCACAGCTTAAAGGGCAAAGCAAAATGGATCCCTCAACAACCCCCAACACACACACACACCACACACACACACACACACTCTGCAGGGATTTCTTGGAATTAATTGGTCATGGAGTGTTTTTTGTCGTTGGTGGTGACAGTGGTTTTTGGTTTTTGCTTTGTTTGTTTTTGTTTCGTTTCTGTTTGCATCATGAGTCTCTTATGGGCAGGCACTGAAGCCGCTGATTTGCATACAGCTCCCAGAGCCGGGGTGAGCTGAGGACACAGGCTGTGTCTGCCTTGGCAGAAGCAGGAAGTCACTACAAGAAGCCATGCCTCTCTACCCTTAGTGGCTTTTTTTCCCCCCTTTTATATGTTATTTTTCAAAAAAAAAAAACCCAAGTTGACTTTTCAAACAGAACACAAAAGCTTAGAAGTGGGTAAAAGAAAAACCAAAGACCCTGTCCTCTTTTCTCTTATTTAGAAATTCAGAGTCATCAAATTGGAAAGGAGTTAGAGGCCAGTTGCAAAAAGCAGGTGAGGAGATCCTTGGGAGGATTAACAGAGGCTAGTGGTCCTCCCAGCACATTCTCCATACAGGTGAACACAAGGTTAGGATATAGGAGTCTCTGCAGCCACCTGGCAGAAAACCAAACCTCTGTTACTTTGTTACTTTGTCCTTCTACCTAGTGTTGCTGGGCAGACATTCCATAGTCATTCCTTTGCAAGGTGTAGTCTATACGGACAGGAATGCCTCCTCCTGTCAGAGCAATGTGCTCCTTTCTCACTGGTATTCAGATGGGATTCCAATTGCCCCAAGCATTTCCTCTAGATTTGAATCTCTTTCTCAGATAACTGCCTTTATCCAGCTAGGTACACTGCAGCTTCCTGTCTGGTACCTGAGATCCCTCGTTAAGTTATGTCCAGAGATAAGGGATGGTGAACTTCACTCTGCTATCCGTAGCAGAGTGGCAGCAGTGGAAACTGTTGCAGTGAGTGGCTTCTGGCCAAGATTCATGTCACTTGGGCCAGATGAAATTTTAAAAGGCTTCAAGAGAAGCAGCCCGTGTTCTTAACGGAAGTATTTATTTATACGCTGCCTTTTTCCAAGAAACGAAACCTACGAGGAAATTACAGCAGCAATAAAGTATGTGGCGACATTCAAATGCACAGAGCAGCTTCACCTTTCGTCACTTTTGTAACCTTCCTGGATTTTTTCCCCATATCCAGGTGTGCAAAGGACTTTGAGCACCGGTAAGCTGTCTCTTCCCGAGCGTGTAGAGACACTAAAGGGTTAGAGAATGATTTCACAGATCTCAGTTCGTCCCACAGTCATGTGACCACACTTGTATTTCCTCTAAATTGTATTTCCTCTAAATATCCACACCTGACAATGTAATTATCTTTTCTAATTTCATTAATATTTACTCCTATACCAAACTGCTTGCCTGGTTTAAGAGGAAATATATATATCTCTGATCTCCTCACCATCTCTCCATTAGCTAAATAAATATCTCATCCCAAATGTCAGTTGGACAGAGCAAACGTAGTGTGACATGGCATTTAATTTGAAGCTGTACCTGTGCGACATTAAAATAATTACACATTATGAAGTGTAGGGCTGATGCGAAGGTCAGTATCAAGACACTGCTTCTACTGAAGAGCAAGAGTATCTGCTCAGTTTAGTAGTTGTGACAGCTCATGGTACAAGTGTGTGCATGCATGCATCTCTCTCTCTCTCTCTCTCTCTCTCTCTCTCTCTCTCTCTCTCTCTCTGTGTGTGTGTGTGTGTGTGTGTGTGTGTGTGTGTGTGTGTGTGTGGTGGTTCCATCATCATGGTCAACTTAACTGGATTTAGAATTGCCTAGGAGATACACCTTTAGAGTATTAATGAGGATATTTCCAGAGAGGTTTAACTGGGGTAAGGAGACTACCCTGAGTATACACAGAATAGTCTCATGGGCTAAAGTTCCAGATCAGATAAAAAAAGAGACCATAAGCTAAGAACCAACATTCCCTTCTCTCTGCTTCTTGACTGCTACTAAGACAAGACCAGCTTCTTCATGTTTCTGCTCTTGTGTCTTCCCCACCCTGCTGGACTGAATTCTCAGTGAGTCTAAGTGAGCTAACCCTTCCTGAAGTTGCTCTGTCAGACATTATGTAACAGCAGTGAGAAAAGTAACTAACACAGGAAAAGAATTTATAATTCCGCTGTCTGGAAGAGTCTCCTAGAAGATATTACACCCTTGACCTTTGTCTTTGTACCTGTAAGATCTAGAAAAGATGTGATTGGTTAGGAATGTATACTTGAACAATTATAAATCTCTAGCAAAGTTTCTCATTACCATGGAGATTTATGCTGTGGTTTTTTTTTTCCCCCCCCTGGACTTTTAAAGCAAATTTTAGAAGCCAGGGTAAATCACAACAGGTTATACCCAAAGTCCTTTACATTAAAGACTATCAAATGAATGTTTTTATAAGGCCCGCTTTGTATCTGGACAATTGAGATTCATTGGCTGGGATGAATTCTGAATTTGTTTGTCACAAGATAGAGAAGTCATTACAAAGCCAGCCTAGTGAAGAAGTTTGGTATATAGGTTGCCTTGGAACCATGTAGACACATTCAAATCTTGTTCTTCATTTATCTCTGGGACTTTATGCAAATTTTCTAACTTATTTTAGTCTTGTTTCTTTCTTCCTTCTCCTCCTCCCCCTCCATCTTTTTTAATATGTGGGTGTTTTTGCTCTGCACATATGTCTATACCACTTTTGAACCTCCTGCCTACAGAGGTCAGAAAAGTGTATCAGATCCCCTGGAACTGGTGTTACAAACAGTTGTGAGCTGCCATGTGGGTGCTAGTAATTGAACCCAGCTCCTCTAAAAGAGTAGCCAGTGCTCTCAACTTCGGAGGCGTCTCCCCAGTCCCTCCTTCTCATTTCTTAATTCATGAAAAGGCATAAACAATATTTTCAGGGCTGTTATGAAGGTTGCTTATTTAAATCAGAGCACCTATAAAATGGATAAATAAAAGCAGGAAACAAAAAATATATTGATTCCCAGTTCTGTCCATAGTCACATGTCCATAGACTAATGGTTCCTGTAAACTATCTCCATCCAACAAAATAATTATCTTTTCTAATTTCATTTTCTCCCATACCAAACCACTTATTTATTTTTAAAAGAAAAATATTTTATCCTTTTTAATTGAAGCATGGTAGATAAATAGAAGAAGGGGCTGGACAGGTAGAAAAAGATTGACACATTAGATAGATAGATAGATAGATAGATAGATAGAGATAGATAGATAGAGATAGAGATACATGATGGATGGATGGATAGATAGATAATAAAATGATAGATAGATAGATAGATAGATAGATAGATCTTTCCATGCATCTTAGACCATTTGTCAACATCAGAGAGTATTACTTACACAAATCTAGATTGTATATTACAATTACCCAGTGCAGCCCTCTCAATGAAATTAAAGACATAAAAACATGACGTATACAAGGCTACTACAATGTAATATGACTCACTCTTACAGGAAACTTATGTAAGTACAGTCTAATGACTAAAGTAGAGAGAAAGCTGGGGATAATCCAGCTCTTATGAGGTGGAGACAGAAAGCCAGCCAGCCTGGACTACACAGCGATCAGGAACCACTTAGGAAAACCACACAATGGGAGGAGAAGGAGAAGCAAAAGGAAGAGGAGGAGGAGGAGGATAAACATACAAACCATTATAATTATTGATCCTTATTTTCAACCTGATTGATTCTAGACTCAACTAAGCTACAGTCCTCTAGGTGGGCCTGTGAGCTGGGCCTTTTAGGAAGGAGTTAATTGAGGGGAGAAGACCCTCCCAAAGAGTTGGTTGCACCTTCCTCAATAGCTGAGCTATAAGGAGATCTGAGAACTAAGGAGTCTTGCCCACTTGCATGCCTTCTCTTCTTACTTATGAGTGCATCTATTCTAATGATGATGCTCTAGCCCTTTGCTGAGAGTCCTGCTTCTCCAGCCTTTCAACGTGACTTAAAGACCAGAGACTTTCCAGGAATCTTCCAGGCCTTCACCACCAGTATGGCACTGCTGAGTGTCTGGCTTTGTAGACTCAGACGCTCCAGCATGCAGATGAGCATTGTTTGACTTTCTAGCACATATCAGTTTTAAGTCAATCTAGTAAGCCCTATTTATTAGATATACATGCGCATATATATAATATAATATATATATATATATATGCATATATATTACGTAATGCACATGTCTACTGGTTCTGATCCTCTAGAGAATTCTGCCAAATACAATCAACAATATAATCATTAGTGCAATACATTATTGCACAAGTTGTGAAGCACAGCAAGTGTGTCACACCAGCATCACCACAAATCACTGAGTAGTACATTCTGCTATGATGTTATGCTGATGCTACATGGTAGGAATTTTACAGCAAGTATTATGGAAGTACAGTCTGTATTATGGGATTTTGTTTATGCAGTCTATCTCTGATTGAAATATTGTGATGTAACTCATGTCTGCAGGTAGATAGCAGCTTAGAGAAATAAATGTATGAATGAAGGACAAATGAGTGGATGGATAAATAAGATAGAAGGATAAGAAAGATGGGTGGTTGACTGATAGATAGATGATGCTATATAAATACGCAGAAACTTAGATATTCAAATATTCTAGGAGCAAATGTGGGTTTCTTTCATAGAAAATCTTCTATGGAGCAAATTATCCAATTATCCAAATGATCAAATAACCAGGTCTAAAGGCTGCAGAAATGGCTAAGTGGTTAGGAGCACTTGCTGCTCTTTCAGGGAAGCCAGGTTCTGCTCCCAGCACCCCACATTGGGCAGCTAACAACCACCTAGAATTCCAGATCCTAAGGATCCAATGTACTCTTCTGGCCCCTATGGATACATACCCACATGTGACACATATATACACACACACAACTTTTAAAATATTTTAAAAATAACCAACTCTCAGTATCTTGTACTATAAAATCATTATGGATCACCAGGCCTAATTTGATATCTTTATTTTACCTAAGCACCCATTCATCATTTTTTTTTTATTGTTCTTCACCATATCTTGCCTTGTCCACAATCTAGTAAACATTAAGGAGATAATATTTGGAGGAGACAATATATTTTATTCCTTTATTTGCTGCCCAGTGTTACCATGTCACTCAGTCCCTTGACCCACTATTGAATAATAATGAGTGATATTTGTCTAACTTGTTGGGATGGTGGTAAAGATAAATTAGGTAATTTTTGGACAAGGTTATGGGCTGCTTCCAATGAAAGATATTTGTTTTATGACATTACTGTTATCAACTAACCTTCAGTCCATTACCATGGCTTGTTCAAGACTATACTCTCCTACTCCCTCCCTGTAACCCTGTGATTATCATGAAACCAAACTCTACCTGCTTTTGTTCTGACTAGTGAAGAAAGAGTGGCCACATGTAGGGTGTGGCACTGAATAATTTGGGGCAAATCTGTTGATCCTTTATCAGTTTCACAGAGTCATATGGTGAAGGTTATGAAAAGAATTTTGGAGAGTGAACTAAACAAATTAGATGACATCTAAGCCTCCAAATTTACAACCTCCCAATCATGTTTAAAATCATGGCTGAATTGACCCAGTCAGTAAAGCATTTAAGCCCGAGCTGTATCCTCCAAACCCTCATGAGAATGTCAAACATGATATGTTCTTATAATCCCAGTGCTGGAGAGGCAGAGACAGAGGCTCCTTGGAGTTCCCTGAGCAGCCAGTCTCATCTAATTAGTAAACTTCAAGCCTATAAGAAACCCTGTCTCAAAGAAAGTGAATGGCCTTCCTAAGGATAACACCGGATATTGTCCTTTGACCTCCACACATACACACATATGTGCATGGGCATCTATACACATACACAGGAACACTCACATTAAATTAAAAAGTGACTATGTGCTAGAGAGATAGCTCAGTCAGTACATGTCTCAACAGACTCCAGATCCTCAGTTTTAGGCCAACAGAGATCATAGTCACCCTATCCTAGTCCAAGACCATGGGTGATGAATTCTTTCCAACCCAAATGACAATTTTTAGGAGTGTTTGCTAAGCATCTAGGAAGCTCTTACATATTCAGAAAAACCTGACTATTTATTCTCAAAGCAATTCTCCAATTCTTTCCATGTCTGGACCAACTGGAGCATGTCCAGGAAATGAAAGCTAAGTATAACCTCCAAAGGAGGGGAGGGAGAGAGATTAAAACAGGGGAAAAGGAGGTGAGGAAGAGGTGAGAGAAGGAGGAGAAAGAGTGCATCTAATCTGATATGTGTGTGTATATGTGTATGCATGTATCATAATATTACACATATCTGTGTGTATCCTTTATGTGTGTATCCGGTGTGTGTGTGTGTGTGTGTGTGTGTGTGTGTGTGTGGTAGCTGACACCTTTTTATGACTATAATCTTATGCTCATAGTTCATCTTTCTTTTTTATTGCTTGAAAATTTTGTACATGCCTAAAATGTGTTTTTTATCAAGGCACCTTCCAGTCTCTCTGCCGTATTTCCTCCCCCATTCCCACTACTAGTCTCTCCCAAATTATAGACGAATTCCTCTAATGACCACACAGAGAAAGATTCTCAACAAAACACTTGTAAGATGAATTCAGGAATACATCAAAAAGATTATCTGGCATGATCCAGTTGGCTTCATCCAAAGATACAGGGATGGTTTAACAGACATAAGTCAATAAATGTAATCCACCACTTAGACCCTTGGGTAGAGACTACATGATCATCACATTAGATGCAAAAGGGGGTCTTCAACAAAATCCATAATCCATTAATGATAAAACTTCTGGAGATCCTAAGAGTACAAATCTCAAAATAATAAAGACTAACACAGCAAGGCCACAGCCAACATCATTCTAAGAAAGGAGAAAACCTCAAAGTTTTTTCCACTAAAATCATGAACAAAACAGGATGTCTACTCTTTCTGCCACCCCTGCTCAATATAATGACTGGCAGTCTTAGCTAAAGCAATAGAAGAGGTGAAGGTGATAAAGGAGATGCAGATAGGAAAGAAAGAAGTCAAAGTATTGTTATTTGCAGATGGTATGACTTTATACATAAAAGGCTCCAACGACTCCACCAGAAAAAACTCTATAGCTAATAAACACACTCTGCAAACCAGTAAAATAGAATGCCAAGTTAACCCACAAAAAACAGTTGCCTTCCTATATACCAACAACAAACATACAGAGAAAGAAATCAGGCACTGAGCAGATCCTGGGCAGCAACTCTGCACCCAATCTCACAAAACCCAGAGGAAGCGAGACTCCCAGGAGCTCTAACCCGGGCAGTATCTTAGGTAAGGAGACAGCAACACTCACCCCAAACAGGGAGTAACTGGGACCCACTAGGATGCAGGAATTTATTCCTGGCCTGGTCTGCGCCCAAGCACTGAGCAGATCTTGGGTCCCAGCTCTAACCCCAGTAGTAACACCCACCCCACACAGTTATGAAACAACCAAGATAATAAGAAAGACAGGCTCCTTACAGACAGGGCACGGAGCACTAAGGAGATCCAGATGGCAAAAGGCAAGCACAAGTATATATAAGCACCAGCAACCCAGGATACTTGGCATCATCAGAACCTAGTTCACACTAGAAAGTCCTGAATTCCCCATATCACCAGGAAAGCAAGATTCAGATTTAAAATCACTTCTAATGATGATGATGGAGGACTTTAAGAAGAACATAAATAACACTCTCAAAGAATTTGAGGAGAAACACAGGTAAGCAGGTAGAAGCCCTTAAAAAGGAAACACAAAAATCCCTTAAAGAATTAAAAGAAAACACAACCAAACAGGTGAAGGAATTGAACAAACCATCCAGGACATAAAAATGGAAGTAGAAACAATAAAGAAATCACAAAGGGAGACTACCCTGGAGATAGAAAACCTACGAAAAAAATCAGGAGTCATAGACTCAAGCATCACCAGCAGAATACAAGAGCTAGAAGAGAGAATCTCAGGTACAGAAGATACCATAGAAAATATTGCCACAACTGTCAAAGAAAAATGCAAAATGCAAAAAGTTCTTAACACAAAATATCCAGAAAATCCAGGACACAATGAGAAAACCAAACCTAAGGATAATAGGTATAAAAAAGAATGAAGATTCCCAACTAAAAGGGTCAATAAATATCTTCCACAAAATTATAGAAGAAAACTTCCCTAACCTAAAGAACAAGATGCCCATAAACATACAAGAAGCCTACAGAACACCAAATAGACTGGACCAGAAAAGAAATGCCTCCCATCATATAATAATCAAAACACCAAATGCACAAAACAAAGAAAGAATGTTAAATGCATAAGGGAAAAAGGCCAAGTAACATATAAAGGCAGACCTATCAGAATTACACCAGACTTCTCACCAGATACTATAAAAGCAAGAAGATCCTGGACAGATGTCATACAGACCCTAAGAGAACACAAATGCCAGCCCAGCAAAACTCTCAATTACCATAGATGGTGAAATCAAGATATTCCATGACAAAACCAAATTTATACAATATCTTTCCACAAACTCAGCACTATGAAGGATAATAGCAGGAAACCTCCAATACAAGGAGGGAAATTATACCCTAGAAAGAGCAAGAAAGTAATCCTCTTCCAACAAATCCAAAAGAAGATAGCCACACAAACAATGCTACTGCTACTAACAAAAATAACAGGAAGCAATAATCTCCTCTCCTTAATATTTCTTAAATCAATGGACTCAATTCCCCAATAAAAAGACATAGGCTAATGGTCTGGATATATAAACATGACCCAGCATTTTGCTACATACAGGAAACCCACTTCAGTGACAAAGGCAGACAAAAAAGGCTGGAAAGCAAATGGTTCTAAGAAACAAGCTGGAGTAGCCATTCTAAAACCTCCAGCCTGAGAACACAAAGGGAGGGACTCATGGCTCCACCTGTATAGGTAGTTGAGAGTGGCCTTGTCAGACACCAGTGGAAGTGGAGGGCCTTGGTCCCTGAAAATTTGGATTCCCTAGTGTTGGGGAATTCGATAGCATAGAGGCAGGAATGGGAGGATGGTGGGAGCACACCCTCATAGAAATAGGAGGAAGGGGGATGGGATAAGGGATTTGGGGGGAGGATGGGGGAGGAGATAGCATTGAAAGGTAAATAAATAAAATATCCAATTAAAAAAAAACAGATAATGGGTCTGGCAATTGTAGTTGAGCAGTCGAGATGTTTTGTCAACAATTTATTATGGGGATTTCATATAATCCTCAAGGACAAGGTATTGTGGAAGAGGCCCATAGAACTTTAAAAGACTAGTGAGACATACTGTTGCTGAGACAAAGAATGATGTGGACCTGTGACCTTGCTGAGTGCCCTGACAAGGGTGACTGGGGAGCTGTATTGGACATATGTTCCTGACCCACCTTTGCTTGACTATATCCCAGATGGGACAAGCTGCCTTGCCTCAAGTTTTTAGACCTTGTGGGATAGAGAATTGAAAGGAGAAATTATGTCTCTTGTATTCTTCTTAAAGGTGTCCAGCTATTAGGACTCAATCATGTACTGGTCTAGAAATCAATCCAATATGGGAAATAACAGTCTACTTTTGGAAGACTGGATCTGGACTTTGTCAGAGATGTATTTGGAAGCTAGCTGTAGCTCATTATGATGTTAGAATAGCAAGAGAAAATGTTGGGACAGGATCTGGATTTCAAACAAGGGTTAGTGCCTGTTTTAAGGGTCTTTTAATTGTCAAGCTAAAATTGATTTTGTCTCTTCTACAGCATTTATCGTAAGTTGCACTGACTGTATAATTTCCAATTATGTTAGTGTGTTGAAATCTGGCATGTCTATTATAGGGGTCTACCAACTAGCTTTTGTCTCACTGCCCTGAGTATTAGAAAACTCTGATTCTAAAAAAACTTCGATTCTGAAAAAAGCTTGAAAGTGCTAGAAGAAGTGAGTTAGGCTTTAAGCAAAAGCAAGAGGGTAGCAGGCTTGATTATTGCTAGTATAACAGTTTTAATTCCATTAATTGCTAGCATCACTGCTTTCTGCAATAGCATTGACACAAGGAGTTAAGACAACTATTTTTGTTAACCACCTAGAAAAAAAATTGTTACTAATGTATTGAGTAATACAAAAGGATTTATATAGGTATCTGGAACAATGGATGATGCTCTATAACCCATTCAAATTATCTGAAGGAGGTTCAGGGTTCAAGAGTTAGGAGCCATCCCAAGTGTCATGACAAATATCATTGGAGTAGTGTTACTTCTGAAATTCACAATGATTGTCATTATAATTAGAAAAAAATTTAAAGACACCTGTAGCATATTTGGCATAATCCTAACACTTCTCTGGGTGTGTTAACTGTGCATAGTGAGATTATGAATTTAAAGAATGCTACTCTGTTGTGCTTTGATGCTGTAGATAATGCAGATAAAATTATCCATGGCCTGAGCTCAGTATTTCCATTTTGGACAAACCTCAGGAATGGCATATATAGCTTGATCAGGCTAGCCCTTCTTGTCCTGGAATACTTTTATTCCTGCCCATCATGCTAAAGCTTATCTTTAACAACATCAACATGTTGGCAGCTAAGGTACATGGCATAAACTTGAAAATGGACTCCCAGACAGAGTTATTAAATTAACAGGCTGGCAAATCAAGAACAGGTAAGATTCTGCACAGAGCTTTACCAACCTAAGACATAAGTGCATTGCCTTTGATAATGCATATTCCATGATGGGTAAGGAAGGCATTCATGTCAGAATGACCTAAGACAGGCTCAGTCTTGTTAATGAAATAAAAAAGGGGGAGAGGTGGAGAGCCTTTGGGCTGCTTGGCAGGAATATGACATTGGCCAAGGACAAGGAAGTAGGCTTCAAGCAGGAATCTGACATTAAACTAGAACAAAGAAGTAATTTCAGGTAGGAGTCTAAATATTAGGTCAGAACAAAGAAGTAATTTCAGACAGGAATCTAAATTTTAGGCTAGAACAAGGAAGTAGGCTTCAGACATGAAAATGACCTTGGGCTAGAATAGGGAAGTAGGCTCAGATACTTTGGTCATCCTGATAAGCCTTTAGAAACAGTGATCACAGGAGTGTTCATGTAACTGGATTTAATGCCTTGCTTTTTCTTTTACTATTTGTGTTTATTGTATTGCTTGTTCCTCAACTATTTGCATCTATTGTATTGCTAGACACTCAACCTAGAACTGACCTTAATACATGCATGTAATCAAAATGGTATAAAAGCATAAAGGAAGAGGGGTATAGGATAGGGGGTTCTAGGAAGGGAAAGAAAAAAAAAGAAATGACCAATATAATAAATAAATTCCATTAATCTAATCCATTAATACCATAAATTTAAAAAAAAAAAAAGAAAGAAATCAAATAAAGAATTCCATTCATATTAACCTAAATTAAAAAAAACCTTGGGATAAATCTAACCAAGGAAGTAAAAGATTTGTGCAATGAATTTTTGAACATACCAAAGAAAAAAATTGAAGATACCAGAAGATGGAAATGCCTCCTATGCTCATCTCTCTTAAAGGGATTTTAGTTCGTTCTTTTAGTTGCTGCCATAAAATCTTCAGTCAAATGGATGGACAAAACATGGAGATTACTATACAAATACAAGTGAAGGGACTATGAAAAGCCTTCTAGGTGCATTGTAGGCCTAGCTGCTGTCCCCAACCCTGGGCATCACAATTACTTGGTTTTGTTTTTCTCTCTTTCTTTTATTCAGCACCCTCATACAAAGAAGACCAGAGAAGGTGAATTTTGTAAGACCCCACGTGGACTCAGCGGTAACAGCTTCCTGTGCCCCAAATCACTGACCGTCTGCAGGGTCCACGTGACTGCCAGGATGTCGTCAATGCCTGCCCTGTGCTCTTGGTCTCCAGAAGATATTTATATTTAGACATCAGAAGACTTTTATATTTAGGCACCAACATCGTCCAAATGCCCACAAACTTTGGTTAAGAAGGAAAAACAAGCTAATTTGCTGGAACAGAAGGCTGACCTGCAGATCTGGTGTGGGCTTGTCTCATTTCTTGGACTATATTTTTGTTTTTGTTTTTCTTCATTGGTGTACACCCTCTGCTTGAGCAATCTCATGTGCTCCCGTGGCTTCCATGACCCATCTGTCATCTCATATCCCCTCCCTGGAATGTCCTTCTAAAATCCAGGCTTGTATCTGCAACTTCCCATTTGACATCTGTCCTCAAATCTGTCACAATCATCTCAAAGATGCCGTGTCTCGGCTTGAACATTTGAACTCTGCTACTTGCTTCCCCCCAACTCCCAGCATTTGCTGCTGCAATTAGTGGCAATTTTATTTTCATGTGTGTATTTATACAAGGCCTAACAGATCCCAAGCTGCCCTAAAACTGAGAATGACCTTAAACCCCAGATTCTCCTGCTGCCACCTTCCTACCACTGAGATTACAGGTATGCACTTCCACACCCAGAATATATGGTGCCATGGTGTCGAACCCTGGACCTCCCTCACACTAGGCAAGCACACTACCATCTGGGCTACAACCCAGTCCAATCAGTGGTAGCTGTTTTAGAATTTTCTTTAATCCTGGCCCAGGGTTTCTACCCTACCTTAGTTACTGAATTCCCAGATGAAAGACACACTCACAGCCTTTATAATTACAATAAGCCCTAAACAGCACAATAGCTAGGCAGCTGCCTACCCTCCATGCTGTTAGAATCTATTTTCCTATCAATAACCCAGACTTATTACTTACTATTTACTATGTTCCTTCTGAGCTGCTCTAACTCCAATTGGGCAGCACTCAGGGCCACGCCTTCTTGACTCTTAACCTTGGCTGTTTCTTTGCTCCCCCAGTACATTCTTCTCCTGGTCCTCCTCTGGTCCTCCTCTGGTCCTCCTCTGTCCTCAAGCCTGCAAAACCTAAACCCACTGATGTCTCTTCTGCCCACCTATCAGCTGTTGGCATCTTTACTTACCAATTCTCCCCTTGTCTCTGAGGCAACCAGTCTTGCGGGTCCCAAATTATCACTAAAATACAAGCAGTATCAGACCAACCCACTACAGGTAACTTCATTCTCTCCTTGCTCACAGAGCCCGGTGTTCAACTCTTTATCTTTCTTGTCTCCTCTTCTAGTCCATCATCAAATGACCTCAATAAGAATGGAGGACCTCTCGCTTCTTCTCATGACTGTGCCTTCCACTCTAAGCCAACCCTGTCTCTTCCTAGGGCTATGAGGAAAACCCAGAGAGCTGGTCTCCCCCTCACTCAGCTTCCAATTCTACCCCCTCTCTCAATCCCAATATACTTTTTGTTTTACTGTGGTAAAATATACATTATGCAATATTACTTTATAAGGGAGAAGGGCAGAGGAGGGGGAACAGGGAGAGAGAGAGAGAGAGAGAGAGAGAGAGAGAGAGAGAGAGAGAGAGAGAGAATGAATTCTGTGTGTATATGCATGCCAAAGGTCAATCTCAGGTATCAATACATTCCTTGGGTGCAGGACACCTTGGATTTTGAAACAGGTTTTCTCTCTGGCCTGTACTCACTCACCCAGTAGGCTAGGCTGAATGGCCAGTGAGCCTCATGGATCTGCCATGTTCATCTGTCTAACCTGGCATTCCAAGAGTGGGCCACCACACAAGGCTTTGAAGTTACTATTTTTAAGTTATATCCAAGTAGTCCTGAGTAAATTCATGTTATGTAGACATCATCACTGTCTTAGTTAGGGTTTTATTGCTATAAAGAGACTTCATGACCAAGGCAACTTCATGACCAAGGTAAGAAAATATTTAATTGGTGCTGGCTTACAGTTTCAGAGGTTCAGTCCACTATTATCATGGCAGGAAGTATGGCAGCAGGTGCTGGAGGAGCTGAGAGTTCTACATCTTGATCCAAAGGCAGCCAGGAGACTTGATGTGTCTAGGAGACTAGATTGGATGTAACTTGAGCATTTAAGACCTCAAAGCCCTGGCTCCACAGTGACATACTTCCTCTAGCAAGGGCACACCTCCTTCAATTAAGGTCACACCTCCTAATAGTGCCACTCCCTAGGGACCAAGCATTCAAACACATGAATCTATGGAGGCCACACCGACTCAAACCACCACAGCCCCCATTCATCTTTAGAACTTTCTCATCTTGCAAAATTGGATTTCTGTACCTGTTAAACAATAACTCTCATTCTCTTCTCCCCAGCTCCCAGAAATTATATTAGTGAAGTTACAGAACACCTGTCCTTTTCTGTGGGGCTTATTTCACTTAGCCTTGATGTCCTCAAGCTTATTCATGTTGGAACCTGGGTTAGCATCTTCTCTCCTTTGTTCAGGCTGAATTTTTTCTATTATACATGTGCACCACATTTTCTTGTCTGTGAATCCACCAATGAACTCTTGGGTTGATTCCACATTTTATCTGTTGCTGCTATGAACTGTAGATATGGAAATACCTGTTTGAGCCCCATACTTTTCACTTTTTGAGAAATATTCCCACCATGTACAACTTGGATCATATGGTAATAACATGTTTAAGTTTTCTTTTTTCTTTTGTTCCAATTCTTTTGTTCCAAAACATTCTTGGTTTTATCTTTTGCAGTGAGGTTATTTTTAAGATTTATTTATTTTTATGTGCATTGATGTTTTGCCTGCATACACGTGTGTGTGTGTGTGTGTGTGTGTGTGTGTGTGTTACAGACATTTGTGAGTTGCCATGTTGGTGCAGCTGGGAACTGAACCTGGACCTCGTAGAGGAGCAGTCTGTACTCTTAACCACTGAACCATCTGTCCAGTTTGCTGCAGTGAAGTTTTTTTTTTTTAATTGGATATTTTATTTACATTTCAGATGTTATCACCTTTCCCCATTTCCCCCCACCCAGAAATCCCCTATCCCACCCCCTCCTCCTGCTGCTTCTATGAGGATGTGCCCCCACCCACCCACTCCCACCTCCCTGCCCTCAAATTCCCCTACAAGAGACCATAACAAGCTTCTCTTTCAAGTCCCTTGGTGACCTAGCAGGTGATATACAGAAGTAGGGGTTTTACCTGAGCCTCTCTCACTTTTCTGCATTTTTCTAACTCACTCAGTTCATTCCTTCCTTGCCAACCTTCTTCCCAGCATCAAGAATCAAAGCTCTTTTCTGCTTCAGTTTCTTCACACAGGCATTATCAATAGCTTCGAACATTCTTCCTCCTACTTTCTACTCTCTCCCAGGTCTGTTTAAAACATCAGTCTCAGGAAAGGCTGACCTAACTCTACCCTCTTCTAACTCAGATGTCCTGAAATAGACTTGTGTTCGATGGACTGGAACATTTCTGTATGGACCCTCTCAATGTCACCCACAGCATGGCAGAGTGACTACAGAGCTCTGCTCACTGACTAATGAGTGGTCGCTGTGTACTTGCTAAATCTGAGGTGGTGTGGACACAGTGTGCTTTTCCTCCTGTGGTTGCTGACATTCACCTGGCTGCAGTGACCATCACTCTCCTGGCTGCAGTGGTAATCACTCTCCTGACTGCAGTGACCATCACTCTCCTGGCTGCAGTGACCATCACTCTCCTGACTGCAGTGGTCATCACTCTCCTGGCTGCAGTGACCATCACTCTCCTGCTGCAGTGATCATCACTCTCCTGGCTGCAGTGACCATCACTCTCCTGCTGCAGTGTCATCACTCTCCTGGCTGCAGTGACCATCACTCTCCTGGCTGCAGTGACCATCATCTCCTGGCTGCAGTGATCCATCACTCTCCTGGCTGCAGTGACATCACTCTCCTGGCTGCAGTGACCATCACTCTCCTGACTGCAGTGGTCATCACTCTCCTGGCTGCAGTGACCTCACTTCCTGGCTGCAGTGGCCATCACTCTCCTGCTGCAGTGACCTCACTCTCCTGACTGCAGTGGTCATCACTCTCCTGGACTGCAGTGACCATCACTCTCCTGAGCTGCAGTGGTCATCACTCTCCTGGCTGCAGTGACCATCACTCTCCTGGCTGCAGTGACCATCACTCTCCTGGCTGCAGTGATCATCACTCTCCTGGCTGCAGTGACCATCCTTCCTGACGCATGGTCATCACTCTCCTGGCTGCAGTGACCATCACTCTCCTGGCTGCAGTGTCATCACTCTCCTGGCTGCAGTGACCATCACTCTCCTGGCTGCAGTGACCATCACTCTCCTGGCTGCAGTGACCCACTCACTCTCCTACCTCGCAGTGGACATCACTCTCCTGGCTGCAGTGACCATCACTCTCCTGGCTGCAGTGACATCATTCCAGGCTACTCGTGCATACATCTCTCCTGGCTGCAGTGATCCTCACTCTCCTGACTGCAGTGGCCATCACTCTCCTGCTGCAGTGACCATCACTCTCCTGCTGCAGTGTCATCACTCTCCTGGCTGCAGTGACCATCACTCTCCTGGCTGCAGTGACCATCACTCTCCTGGCTGCAGTGACTCACTCCTGACTGAGTACCATCACTCTCCTGCTGCAGTGGCATCACTCTCCTGGCTGCAGTGACCATCACTCTCCTGACTGCAGTGGTCATCACTCTCCTGGCTGCAGTGACCATCACTCTCCTGCTGCAGTGCATCACTCTCCTGCTGCAGTGACCATCACTCTCCTGACTGCAGTGTCATCACTCTCCTGCTGCAGTGACATCACTTCCTGGCTGCAGTGACCATCACTCTCTGCTGCAGTGTCATCACTCTCCTGGCTGCAGTGACCATCACTCTCCTGCTGCAGTGCCTCACTCTCCTGGCTGCAGTGACCATCACTCCCTGGCTGCAGTGTCTCACTCTCCTGGCTGCAGTGACCATCACTTCCTGGCTGCAGTGACCTCACTCTCCTGGCTGCAGTGACCATCACTCTCCTGGCTGCAGTGCTCCAGTGCAGCTCTGCCCTCTCTACACTAGATCCTGGAACGGGCAGATCTGCTTTTCAACAGGCTGCAATGTTCATGGACTCTTAACCTGGCAGGCTCCTAGGAAAGAATATTCAAGGACAAAGTCAGAGGGTCAACTTTATTGGCTCTAGCTAAAATATTTTTTGACAATAATTAAAGCAGAAATGAAAAGGTCCAAACAAAACACCCAAGGGACCAACTTTCCATTCCAGAACCCTTGTAACCTGTTAAAGAGCAAAGCATCCAATGAGGTCAAGAAAAAAAAAATCTCTGTTCTGCTGCACTGACTCCACATAACCGCCTGCTTTATGAGAGTACTGAATGTCAACAAAGGTATACTGTATCCCATAGTCACCTTGGTTCTCTATCCATGTGCAGCTTTCTGTGGCTAAACAAACTCAACATGAAATACTTGATACTGTGACTCACAATCTTGAATGAGTACATTACCAAGCCTGGTCCTCAGAAACCTTCTTTGTACTCATGCAACCATTGCAAACATTGTAAAAATCCTGGGCATTTGATTTCTCAGTTTCAGAACTATGGGCATAGAGACTAGATGATTGTTGTCAGTGGCTGTTCTGTGCATTGTACAATACTCAGAAGAACCTCTAACCTCTAGCTGCAAGGTGGCAAAAACACTACGCTTGGATGGAGCAACCAAAACTTTTTTAGGCATTGCCAAAATCCTATAGTTAAGGACAGGTTACTTCTAATTGACAGTCACTGGTAGACAGTGATACATAGTAGATAAATAGACAAGCTGATAGACCAAGGATGCATAGGTAACAGATATATGATAAGTAGATGACAGAGATAAATGATAGAAGATGATTGATTGATTGATTGATTGATTATAGATGATAGATAGATAGATAGATAGATAGATAGATGATGGATGGATAGATAGATAGATAGATGATGGATGGATAGATAGATAGATAGATAGATAGATATGATAGGTAGATATGATAGGTAGATATGATAGGTAGATTGATGGATGATATGTAGATACCTAAATAGGTAGATATGTAATAGATAAGTAGAAATTAGATGATGGATAATGGAAAGATGGATAATTACAAATTACAAAATAGTAAAGTACCTTTTAATGTTCATCACTATTATCAATGATTTTATATGTGTGGTAATGTGTTTATATATGTCTGTGTATGTGTGTAGGAATGGAATGCATGTGTACATGTGTGCACTTGAATCTGGAGGCTAGAGGTAGATGTTCAGTGTATTTTTCTCAGTTTATTCTTTGAGACAGAGTCTCTCACTGAAGCTAACGTTCACCAATTCAGCTACTCTAGCTGACTAGGAATCTTCAAGGATCTGTCTGCAGCCTGCCTCCTCACTCCTCAATGCTAGGGGTTATGGAGGTGTATGATCATAACTGGCAATTCCACGGATACTGGGGAATCCAGATTCAGATCCTTCTGCTTGTATGGTAATCACTTCACCAACTGAATCATCTCCCCAGCTCCCAATACACAGTGATTTTTAAAGCAACCTTAGAAATACATCTAAATATTGTTTGGTTATACTAGCATTTGCAAAAGAATAGCAGCACAGAAAGCTCAATAGCCATTGGATGTAGTGCAGGCTTAAGAACCTGGTTACTCTTGTTCCAACACCTTTGAGCACTGGCCACCACAGAGAAGTTAGTCACTGTAGGAGGAGCTAAGGTGGGAGAAGTTAGGAGAGGAAGAGGAAAAGGAAGAGGAGGAGACAGAAGAGGGGAACGAGAGATGTAGGAGCGATGGAGGCGGATGTTCACGTGTCTGTAGCAGTCAAAGGTAGTTGGTATACCTAGGTTGGGTATTGGGTTACACTTCTAATTGTATGGGTATCCTGTTACTGACCATTACCAAATATATAAGCTTTGATTAATCTATAAGAATTAGAGTCTCATTCTCTTACTGGGCCGGCATGGATGGCGGAATGGTCTGGGCAATGCCTTGCCTTGCGGAGACAGTGTGGAAGATTGGCAGAGCCATCTCTCACTTGGCATCTAGTAGGTGGCAGGGCTGGTGTTTCTGGCTGCCGGTTTAAGCTGCAGCCTGCACTTGGCCTCAGGCTGAGAAACATGGTGGCTGGGCTAGGCAGAGCTGCTGCAGCTTAGATAGTTGGCCTGAGCTAGAGGTGATTTAAATAATTACTATAACTAGTCACATGGTCCACAACAGCAAAAAAAAAAAAAAAAAAAAAAAAGAAGAGTTATCAGCCAAGCTTACACATCTCCTAAGGCTGTGCACCTCACTAGACTTCATTCCTTACAATTGCCAAGATCATTTCTTCAATTTCATCCTCTTGGCATATGTCTTGGTCTAGTTGGGTTGCTATGTCAAAAGTTACCATAGACCAATAACTTAACCAATAGTCTTTTATTTCTCAGAGTTCTATAGACTGGAGATCCTATGACAACAACAGATCATGTGGTGAAGACCTTCCTCCTAGGTTACAGAAGAGAGAGATCATCTTCAAGGGGGAATAAACATTTAACATAGTACCTGATACATATCTGTCCCATAGGAAGGCATTTTCACCAACAGCAGTGGTGCTCAATCTTACTGGTATATAAGAATTACCTATTTAAAAATTACCACTTTGAAAACAATACCCAGTTCTTGATTGGAGCATGGTCTGAACACATTTGATTCCATTGTTGACTAATACGATCAAGCTTGAGGGCCACTGGCATAGAAAGAATGCAATAGGATCTCCTCCCTATGATACCAGATAGACATCTCCCTCAGAGTGCTCCCACCTGGGCAGCTGTGCTCTGCTCACCCAGTATGCAAGCTGGCTGGGGCACACTGTACCATGTCTACTGTTTTCCAGTCCCTGTTACATTTCTATGTCATGTGGACCTTTTCTCAAGAGCCAAAGGGCACACTCAGTCCCAGATCAAATACACCTTCCCTACCCTGGAGATGGGCTGAAAACTTGTATAAAGGTCAAGCAATGTAGAGAGAAAGGGAAGCGTGAGGTGCCACACAAGAGGGCGGTAGGGTAAACGTCTCAAGTCAGAATAGGGTGAAGGTTGCAAAGTCAGGTTGGAGAGATGACTCAGTGTTTAAATGCCCTATGCTCTTATAGAAGAGCTACGTTCAGCTCCCATTACCCACATCAAGCAGGAATCCACAATTCCAGGAATCCAATGCCTTCTAGCCTCCTTGGGCACCTCTACACGTATGGTGTACATAAACTCCTACAAGCACATATACATAAATTGTATGTGTGTGTGTACATATGTGTGTGTACATATGTATGTATGTATATACAGACACACATATATGTATATACATATATATGCATATACACACATATATATACATACACTCACACACAATCTTGCCTATTCACATGGGTTTTGCTGTTATTTTGAGGCAGGATCTCATATATCCCAGGCTGGCCTTGAACTCCTAATCTTTCTGCCTCTACTCCCAAGAGCTTGAGCTATAAATGTGCACACCTAACTTACATAGTAGTAGGACAATGAACCCAGGGCTTCTTGCACGCTAGGCAAGCATTCTACCAACCAAGCTATAGCTCCAGCCCAGGAAGGTTTTAACAAATGTTAACAGCTGCATCTGTAAGTCTCACTGAAACAGGCCTTTAAGGGTCTTCCATCATAGAAGCAAAAGGAAAAGTGGGGTTAGAGGTAACTCTTCAGATCCTTGAAGCCTCAGCAATGGTCAGCTTTCTCCTCTACCTGGGTGCACAACTGTGGTGAACTCTCTAGACATCAGAGAGGAAGGAAGGGAACAGAAATAGAGGAGGTAAACGCAGAAGAAAGCGGGAGGCTAGCTCCCTGGCTTTGACGCTGCAGTTTCACTGAGCAGGACCTCAGGAGCCAGCACGTGGGCATATCACCTAGCTCAAACTTGAGAAACCCTGTCCTGCAGCAGCACGTGGGCATATCACCTAGCTCAAACTTGAGAAACCCTGTCCTGCAGAGAGCTATCTTTGAGAATTTCAACATGTGCTGACACATAAGACATCTAGATGTCATGAATGTCTTGTGAGTTCTTCTTTTCCTGTGACTTTTTATAACATTAAAGAAACCAGAAAAAGACATTTATCTGCTATAATGCCTTTAGAGAAAAGTTAAAAGTAAAATGAACTTTTCCTGGTTTCTTATATTTTACTCTGGAATAAGAAAAACTATCTTACTATATCTACAGGGGTTCCAAGCACAAACAAACCATTGGCTGAACTTTTTTTTAAACTTTGAGGTATTTAATAGTGTTTATCAATATGAATGCACACATTCACTTATATTGTCCATATATGTAGCTGCAAAGCCTGCTTTTCTGGGGTCAAATTAATGCACCCCCAAAATAGATTCAAAATAAAATAAGCTTATCAGATTTTGCCACACTTGCCCCTCCATTGCTTTGGAAGGATTTTTTCCTAGGAATGTTTTCCTCCATCTTCTGTTTTTTGTGCATCTGTGGTTGGTTTTAGCCGAATGTAACCAAGAACAGGCATGTGGGAATGTCTGTAAAACTTCTGCCCAGCATGGAGGTCTTTGTCTGGCCCTCTGGCATGAGGGAGCTCGGGGCAGCACATTCTCGGTGAAAAGCTCCTTTCACAGAGAAAGTGCATTCAAGGAGAAAATCGAGCTTGAATCGCTGTGTCTAAGGGCAAGTTTGAAAGACAAATGGAGGGACCAGATTCCATGGGAAAGGAAAGGAGGAAAGAAAGGGGCCGGGTGACTTGCCAGAGAAGAGCTGGCTGCCTGCAAGGGAGAGTTTTCTCAATGCTACCAGGAACCTTGGAAGCAATATACTTTTCTCCACTGGGAGAGATGGGGCAAAAGGGCGGTGCAATGACTGGAAATGCTTTTCTCTGCTGGGGTCCACCATGAAAGCATTCAAAGGCTTGGCAGGAAAGCTCCTTTCTCCTTAGGGAAGCAACTGTAAGGTCTGGAAAAAGACCACACCAAAAGCATAAGCATAGAGATGCTCTTGATCAAGAATCCCTGAAACTCTACAAGGCCTCTGAGTGAACTCCTGAGGGTCAGCCAGCACCCCAAACTTACACAGATGCTGAGTTCTGGTCACATTCAGAAGAGCCGCATTAAAACACTGGCTTGGTCATCGTTAGAAGACACCATTGTTCTGTGTGTACATTGCTTTCTTCACTAATGCAAGTAGACCTGAAGGTACCCAGGACATTTTTGAGACACTCTTTCATGATATTTGGGACACCTAATCTTTCCTGCTATTTGGAAATATCTGCTCGATGTTAAGAAAAGGATATGGTGCCTAGTCATGTGGCACGGCCTTTTAATCCCAGAGCTTGGAGAAGAGGCAGGCAAATCTCTATGAGTTTGAGGCCAGCCTGTTCTACATAGCAAGTTCTGAGCCAGAAAAAACTACATAGCTTATCTAAAAGAAGGAGAGGGGAGGGGAGTTGGAGGGGAAGGGGAAGGGGAAGGGGAAGAGGAAGAAGAAGAAGGAAGAGAAGAAAGAAGGAAAAGTAGGAAAAGAGGCAGGGAGGGGGAGAAGGAGGGAGGGAGGCAAAGAGGAAAAGAAAAATAGACTTAATAAGGGCATACACTTTTTAAGTACCCTATTGTTCCAATCCAGATGGAACCTTGCCCTTCAGACATAGAGAGCCCTCGATGCCTCTTGGGCAGGACATGCTGCATCTGTGCTCTGCTTTGAGGCAAAGACTGTGGCAGCATGATTATAGTGAGCTGAGATTAAACCACACCCCATAGGTTTGCTCTTTTCTTCACTTTTCTTGGCACAGAGTAGGTGGACAAGACATTATTTTATAGTGCCAAGCTCTTCCAACTACTAAAAAGGCAATGCTCCTGGGTGTATAGTGCCTGAACTTCAGTGTCCGGCTGAGAGAGCCGGCCCTTCCAAGTAAGGTCCTGTGGACAACCTGAGCTAAACATCAAAGCATATAGAATATCAGCACTTGAGAAGTTAAAACAGGAGGATTGCATGTTTGAGGGCAGCCTGGGCTACATATTGACTATCTCAAAGGACAAGTAGCAAGAGAGCAGAGAATGCAAAATAATGCCTCCTCGTCTGAGTTTTTATTTTGTTTGTTGTTGTTGCTGCTGCTGCTGTTGTTAATGCATTCAGATGGTCATCTCTAGAATGGGATCGTTAAACTTGGCATCTTAGGTGTTGGGATTCAATGAGACAGGCTGTATTCCCCTAAGTGGTTAAACAAAAGCAAAGTCCTGATTGTTCTATACTGGCATTTTAGCTACTATTAGAGTCTATATAGAGAATGGGTAGTTCTTAAACGTCCAAGTGTGGTAAAAGCAGATTTTGAGGCTGGGGAGATGGTTCAGCTGGTAAAGTGTTCACCTTGCAAACGTAATCATCAAAATGCATTAAAAAAAAAAAAAAAAAAAAAAAAAAAAAAGCCAAGTGTAACGATGAGCTCTTACAGTGTCAGGGCAAAGGAGGCAGAAACAGGAAGGTCCTAGGACTCACTGGCTGCCCAACCTGGCTGAATGGGCAAGTGCCACCTAAGACTCAAAAAGTAAGAATGTTTGAGGAGGATGCCTGAGACAGAGGAGAGAGAGAGAGAGAGAGAGAGAGAGAGAGAGAGAGAGAGAGAGAGAGAGAGAGAGAAACAACACCTTTATTAATGTCCTTTCATTGGTTTACAGGGATGCTGCCTTCTGAAAGGGACTTTTGCTGTCCTCTCTCTCTGTGGGCTTCCTCCTTGGAGAGGAAGGATGGAGGGATGAGAAAAGGAAGGGGAGAGGAGGCTCTACTTTGAGCATTGCCCTACCTAGAAGACTGTCTTAGATTATAGCCACAGGTCTACATCTAGTGTTTAGTGTCTATGTTGTAGACAATGCCCGTTCTCCACTGCACCATATGTAAGCCTTCTCAGGGATGTAGTGATAACTGTATCCAGTAAAAAGCCAAGCTAGCAAATTAGTCCACCTTAGTCATAATGAATAGAAAACCAACATGTTGGATATAGTGCTATTTAGCCACCTCTGAGCAGTGGACTCCAGAACAAGGTCATTGTATCTGTGGTGAATACCAGAGGGTTCAGAGAAGGAATTATGCAAATCCAATTATATTTTACCTTTACAGATGTATTGGGAGGTATGCACCTTCCACAGCACAAGATGAGGAGTTAAAGGACACCATTCGGGAATCAGCTCTCTCCTTCTACCCTGTAGCTTCTATGAAATAAGTTCAGATTGCCTTCATCCACTAAGCCATCTTGCCAGCCCTCTTACTCACATGGCAACAATAACCACTGATTTATGTGTACAATTATTCTTTCTTTTTATGTGGAAGGGTCAGATTCTGTTTTGCTGGAGAACACTAATTAATCTGTAAGAAGGGAGAGGAAGGCCAAAGGAAAGTTTATACCAGGTTTCAAAGAACTACGAGATCACAGTGTGTGCTCCATTCAGGGTCTTGTCACTCGTCCATTTTTCTTTGTAGGTGGCTATTGGGTATCTACTATCTGCAAAACTTTTAGGTTCAGGGAAAATGACTGACTTGGTGTGCACCTGAGGAGCTTATAATCTAGTTGTAAGGAGTATTGGTAAACAAGCAAATAAAAATCACACTGATAATGGGCTTCTTTGAAGCACTGATTCTCAGCCATAGAGGGAGGTAGGGGGCCAACTGATCACAAGGGTCCTCTAAGACAGATATTGATAATGCAATTCATAACAGTATCAAAATTACAGTTATGAAGGAGCAACAACAATAATTTGATGGTTGGGGGTCACCGCAACATGAGGAACTGTGTTGAAGGGTTGCAGCATGAGAAAGATTGAGAACCACTGCTCTGAAGGGTTGGCAAGGTGCAGCAGAGAAGAATGTTCTAAAACACCAGTTAGATGAGGTGCACAGAAAGGCAAGACTCAAGAGATAACATCCAAGGATGAGGAAGTTTGGCCCTAAGAAGAGATCAAAGACTAACCCGGGCAAAAGGCAAAACAGATGATGAGACATCGAGACTCAAACGGGTAGACAAGTTCTAAGGTCTGCAAAGGAGTCAGCATCCTGGAGCATCATGAATCAAAGAGGCCAGGTGCAAGAATTGTCAGAGAGGGAAAAAAAAAGCAACAAACCATGCCAGGATGTGAAATTCCATAGAGAGCCATGACAAGGGGACACTGTGTCCCACTTGATCAAATACCACCTGGGCCTCTTGATGAAGAATGGACCAAAGGACCTCAGAGGGGTCATTGACAATCCAATGTAAAAAGTCAGCTGAGATAATAATGTCCGTCCTAGAAGCAAAGGTGGTATAGATGAAGTGAGGCAGATGGACACGAGGTACAGTTGGATGTCTTCAAAGATGGAATCCCCAGGGCTTGGTGGTAGCCTGCCCTGAAAGGTGTTGGGAAAAGAGAAAAGGAGAGAGAGAGAGAGAGAGAGAGAGAGAGAGAGAGAGAGAGAGAGAGAGAGAGGAGAGAGAGAGAGAATCATACATGGAATTATTTTGGCTAGGTGGTTAACTTAAAGTAGAGATGATTAGCAGAAAGGACAGAAAGACAAGAAACGGATTAGATGAGGCCTACGAGACAGAAAGAACATTGCTCAACCTCAAAGGAACTTTCACTTTCTTAGGAGAAACAGAGGAAGGCAGGGGGTCTGGAAGTCACCTTGAGTCAGGAGGACTCTCACCTTATTGCTCATCCTGAGGAATTCAAGGGCTAAACAACTGTCTAACGCCATCTCCCAGCCCTGAGGTGGGTTTTGGGAAGGTGAGTAGGTCAGATTTAGATCTGCAGGTGCAGAATGACTTCAATTCTGTGTGACTTAGGGAACTGGAATCAGCAGCAGACAGACAGAGTAGCTTAACAGTATCTCATTCCCACATACTGATTGTTCAAACATGGGGCCCAAAGCCAGCCATTTAACTAAACAGACTTTTCTGGAGGCCTCTGGCAATTTGGTTTCCCACTGTAAAGGCCACAGAAAGCAAGCCTCCCTCCCCTATATGGAAGAAGAGCATGCTGGTGTTCAGCTCGCTTTCTCCTTTGTACTCAGCCCAGGACCTTAGCCCACGGAACGGCATCACCCACGCTGGGAGTGCATCTTCTCAGCTGAATCAACCCACTCTAGATCCCCCTCATGGTCATACCGAGAGATGTATTTCAAAGGTGATCCTGAATCTTCTCTGGCTAACAATCAAAATCAATTCTCATGGTGCTTAAAAATATCTGACTGCCAAGGACCAGCCTCACTCGGCTTGGAGAGGGGTCCTGAGAGCAGCAAAACAAAAGATTTCAAGTCAAATCTATGTTCTGCTGGAGACAGCGTTCCAAACTGCTTTATCTCTAGTCTGCTTTCTCTGGAGATCTCCAGACTGCCTTCCTCCCTCCCCCCTTCCCCTCCCCCCTCCCCCTCCCCCTCTCCCTCTCCCCCTCTTCTTTCCCCCTCTCCCTCTCCCTCCCTCTCTTCTTCCCCCTCTCTTCCCCTGTTCCCCCTCTCCCACCTATCCTCCCCCCTCTCCCTTCTCCCCCTCTTTCCTTTCTGTTCCCCTTTCCTCCCCTATCTTCTCCTCTTCTCTCTTTCTCTCTCTCTCTCTCTCTCTCTCTCTCTCTCTCTCTCTGCTGTGCAAGACAATTCTTCAAGCAGTTCTCTCTCTTGGTATTCTAAAATATTCTCTGGATAGCCCATCCCTTGCAGTTCACAAGCCCAGTCTTTTTATTTTACATATCAATCCAGTCACTGACTCCAGACTCCCTTTTGATTGTCCTATGAGTCAGCATCCCCTGACCCAGACTCTTGATTCTTAGGAGATAGCAAGCACATTTCTTTTTTAACACTGCAAAAGAATTCAGAGATCTGCCTGCCTCAGTTAAGCACAAACTATAAACTAGTTAGGTGAGACCCAGCCCTGAAATTCCCATTTCTACCTCACCTAGGCCTGGACTCACTGTGTCCCAGGCTGACCTTGAACTCAGGAATCTGCCTGCCTTTGTATCTTTCTGACAAGCTGGCTTATGAATGTAGCTGCCTTTGTTCCTTTAGATTCGTGAAGTTGCTCGCATAGTTCATATTGCATCCTTATTTTTTCCATAGCTGAGAAATTATATATTTTCAAATTCATGTTTTTAAAGTTCTTTTCCACAGCTTTAAGGGCTGTCCTAAAAGTCTCAGGATTTTCCATTTCCATTAAGACATTAGCCACACCTTTGCCTCCCAGACTCATGCTGTCTCTGATTATCATGGAGTCATAAACATTTTAACAAGGAGGGCATTCTTTGAAGGAGGAACATAAGAATATGTACATTATTATACAAACAAGCCTTACACCTACAGCAGCCATCAACACTCACGGAGTCCCTTGCCCTAGCAGTCCTGATCCAGGGGCAGGAGCAAAGTCATTCCACCCCCACCAAGGCCGTGCCAGACTCGGCATCTGGTCAAAGATCATCCTTCCATGAATGTTGCTCAGGTATTTACTAAATGTCTAACATTATTCTAGATACTCTTTGAGGATATGAGAAAATGGGTCTTGGAGTTTGTGAGGTGGCTTAGCAGGTGAAGGTTTGCTGCCAGGCTTGGTCATCTGAGTCCCATCTCTGGAGCCCATCTGGTGGAACGAGAACTGAGTCCCAACAGTTGTCTTCTCTCACACACACACACACACACACACACACACACACACACACACACTCACATGCCATGACATGTGCATACACATACACACAGATAGTCATGCAAAATAAATACATTTAAGACATAGTAAAAAAGAAAGCAAAATGTGATCTCAAACAGCAAAGAGTCAGACTGTGGGCCAGAGCACAGGGGTGAAAAGCAAGCACCAGGCAGTTTTGGAAAGTCTTGCTTGGTCTCCAGACTTTCCCAGTCCTGGCTGTGTTTTTAAGTAATGCATACCCATTACTGTGAGGAAGGAGCTCATGGAGGGACCCAAGGTCACAGTCCTAAGGATGGACAGACTGCCTGGGATTATATTCTTTCAATTTATACAAATTTCCAGAAGCCTCCCACACATTCATCATCACTGAGGTTGCTGGCACTTATCCACAGTGGATGAAGTGACACTATGTTCTGAGAAGCCACAGCAGACGAAAGTTAGCGGAAAGGAGCCATCTCTGGGTCAAGTCAAAACGTAGTGTGAGTGCTGGTGGGTATGTGGCCATCTGCGGGCGGGCCTGCAGAGTGAAACCAGAGCCCACTCCGCGAATAACTCTCCGTAAGGGAGGAAAACACAAGCCATCCGTGGGATTTCAGGAGGCAAAAGTGGAATGTCCTGGAAGCCCCAGGCCATGGTGGCACACCTACTAACAAGAGACTATGTGCTAGCATTGTACGTCACAGCTTTCCTGCAGCCTTGGTCCTAAAAACACCACATACTCACTTTGCCCTGTGTTAGCATTCTGTCTAAGCTCTGACCCACTGTTACCTGGCAACAGCCAGGTATGCCTGACTCACTATAAAAGGGGCTGCTTGCCCCCTCCTCTCTCTCTTGCTCTTGCCTTCCTGCCCCTGCTCTATTCTCTCGTCCCTTCCCCCCTCTCTCGCTACGTGCTCATGGGTGGCCTCTCTTCATCTTTTTATAAACACATCACCCTGAGCATGCCATCACAGTTCAGGATGCCGGGAATGCTGCCTGAAGCACCTCCACTCAGATTCTGACCATTGTGTGCTACAAATTCTAGTGGTTTTACATACACACATGGTTTTCTGCTTTTATAGAAATATAACGGTTCAATTGTTTCATTAACATAAAAACTAAATATTTTTCTATTGTCATCCTTTGGCATTTAAGTATCAAATTAGTATATATGTAGAATGTATTGAATTAAACTGTTTATTTTCTTTTTTTTAATTAAAGATTTATTTTTAACTATGAGCACATATGGCTGTGTATGGATATGGATGCAGTGCCTGCAGAAGCCAGAAGAGGGCGTTGGATCTCCTGGAGCTGGACTCAGGAGTTTGTAAGCCCTCTAACTTAGTTACTGGAAACTGAACTCAGGTTCTATCCCAGTGTTCTTAGCCACTGAGCCATCTTTCAAGCCCCCAAATGTTTTCAAAATTATTATTTGAGTTGCTGACTTGAGTGTTTTGGATTTTTCTAATCGCCAAATGGATTTGGCTTGGTACTGGGACAGACTTTCCAACAGCTTCTAAGATGCTACTAAATATGTTGCCATCTTGAAACTACACATCTGTGAAAAGTGACATTCTCTGTGTCTGTGCTTATAAAGCCAAGATACCCATTAAAGATTAAAAATAATTTGGGAGCACAGGCAGGTGGATCTCTGTGAGTCTGAGGCCAGCCTGGTCTACAGAGTGAATTTCAGGGGAAAAAAAAAAGGGGGGGGGATACCCACTGACTCTGAAAGTGTTGATGATGTTGGGTCCTGCAATATTCAATGCTCAGCAGATATTTAACGTTCCATGCATAATAAGCAAACACATCTGTCTTGTTAGTGTCCAGTCATATTCACCATTAACAAACAGTGGAGTTACATATACAGCAAAGAACTGTTTAAAATAAATTTATTTATGATTTATTATCAGTAAATGTTTGATCAGTATATCATATATGTATATATAATGTGTGTGATAGATGAGATATAGACATATAAATGATATACATATGTTTGATATCACATATATGTGTGTATATATATACATATATATATATGTGTATGTATATATTGTGTGTGTGTGAACATACACTAAGGCCTGAGAGAGAAAAGAAGTAATAATCTAAACTATTGTCATGAATATGTGTTGTTTCTGTGGCAATGATTTGTTTCAAAACCTCACCATCCTGAGAACACTTAAAATTGTTTTCTGACCTCCACACGAGCCATGGGACACAAATACCTGTGCCTGTGTCTCTGAGTACACACAGACACTTTTAATAAATAATAATAAATAGTGTTGATAAGAAATAAAAATTTAAAGTATTTTTAAAGATGGTTACATCATTTTTCAACGTTTTTAGTATGTTTGAAAATAAATATTGTAGACCAGGCTTCAGGCAGAACACAGTGCCAAAAAAAATGACTGACTACCTCAGGAATGCTTAGAACCTTCCAGAATTTCAGGGGTGAGCACTTAAGCTCTGCTCTTGAGCATTTCTTAAAGGAGTGCCTGACAATTTTAGTAAACACCAACAGAATGTCCAGTGCTCTGTGAGACCCTGAGTGTATACAGTCAATAAAAAGTTGTACTGAGCTTTAAGGAACTTTGCAGTCTGGGGAATATTTGGGTTTCCTGCACACTCTCTAACAAAACTTCCTGTTGGTGTCTGCCTGGCTATTCCCACTGTTTAAAGACTTTGATCTGACTCAGGTGTTCTGAGAGCCACGTCCACTTCCGGGAATGAGTCATGGGGGAAGGAAGTCAGGGCAACTCCATCCCAGTCACTGTTTAGTCTAAAAACAGACCAACATTTGAGATTGCCTAAAGCCATTGAGGAAAACAACTGTCTGGAAGTATTTGCAGACTTCTCCTCCTTAATTGTCTCAGCTCCTTTCCTTCCTGCTTGGCTCTCTCACGAGAGGCCACAATGCTTGGAGCCCAGCACCTGTCATTACCTGTGAAAGACAAAAATGGCTGACACACTCAAGATGACAGAGAAGAAAGAAGGGGCCGTCGTTGGGGCTGGGCTCCTCTCGGAAGTTCCCAAGCTCCAGACCAGAGTGTTTATTATAGGGCGGTAACTAACACTTAAGACCTTTCCCATCAGCCCTGATGGGCATGCTACACTTCTGCCCTTTGACCTGGCAGTCACTTCCAGACATTTGTCACAAGGATATAACTAAGCATTTGCTCAGTGACTCAGTTGTGGCTATAAGTAGCATAGGTGTTGTCCTCAGTAGTAAAGATAAAGTCTAAACCAACTCAAATATACAATAATAGAATGTAGGTTAAATTACACAACTGCACAGAACACTACAAGTCATGCATTTAACATAATGTTGTAGACAGTATACAATACCATAGAAGGAAGCCAAGCATACATTGTTAGGTACACAAATCATAAAACAGGGTACACATTGTAGTCCCCTGTGCACAAAGAGAGAATGAGATAAGAAAAAAGGATGTGTGCACAAAATCCTGATAGCAATTATCAATGGATGATGATATTAAACAAATTTTTTACATTTTTATACCCATTCATTTGCATATTCTGATTTTCTTGTACATGCTACCCCGTTCTTGTATTTTCCACAGACCATAGACTAGTGCTGGACCTGGGTCAATATTCAGATAACCCAGAGTTAATAGCATGAGCTTGTAAGAGAGATCATCTTGGTCTTTATGCTTACAGCTAACTCTAACGTTGGAGGGCTTTAGAGATGAGGATAGTCCACTCACAGACAACTTGAGTCATCTCTTGAATCTTTCACAAAAGCAGGAGTGATGGACTAATGAGACAGTCATTGGGTAAAGGGTTTTGCCTCCAAGCTAAAGACATGAGAGCAATCCAGAACCTACACACATAGTGGGATGGAGGAAGCCACTCACAAGTTGTCCTCTGACTTCCACACAGCAGCCATGGTACACACACACACTAAACAATAGCCATGCCTTTCCCAGATTTCAAGCATACACTCCTTTCTAGAAGTCTGGGTTGAACAGGAGAGATGGCTCAGCAGTTAAGAACACTGACTGCTCTTCCAGAGAACCAAGGTTGACTCCCAGCACCCACAAGGTCCAGGGGATTTGGTATCCTCTTCTGGCATTTTCTGGCATTTGTGGGTACTACATGCATATAATTCACAGACATACATGTAAGCAAAACTGCTATACACATGCAACAGATGATAGATAGATAGATAGATAGATAGATAGATAGATAGATAGATAGATAGAGTTTTTTTTTTGGTTTTTCGAGACAGGGTTCTCTTTAGCCCAGGCTGTCCTGGAACTCACTCTGTAGACCAGCTGGCTCGACTCAAGATCCCTGCCTCTGCCTCCAAGTCTGGGATTAAAGCGTGCCCACCCGCCCGCTAGTCTTTAAATATTAAAAGAAGTCTGGTTGCAAACCCACTCACCACCTCTTTCCCTGCCCACTTTATCTGCTACCACTTGGCATACATTGCTACTTGTATCTGGAGCACCTAGGAAGACAAAGCCAAGCAGGGACATTGAGTTACGTACATGGCACAGGAAAATGTTGTCTAGGAGTAGTTCAAGACCATTGAATAGCTATAAATCCATCTTGTTCTTCCTCCATTCTAAGAGTGATGATTTAGGGCTGGAGAATAGTTTGGGTTAAGAGCACTTTCTGCTCATCTAGATAACTGGATTCAGTTCCTACACCACATTCTGGCAGCTCATCTCTCCTCTAACTCCAGCTCCGGGGAACCAGTGCCTTCTTCTGGACTCCATAGCACTTTCACTCATGTGCACACACATACAAGCACAAATACACACACACTTGCACAAACACACACACACATGCACAAACATACACACAGACACACACACACAATGTAATTTTGAAAAAAGATGACACAAAGTTTGGCAAGTAAAGTAAGGGAGGAGGGTTGGAACTAGGAGGAGTTGGAAGATCTCAAAGAATCAATTTTGAAAAGCTTTTAGTAAATGAAATTTTTCATTTACACCCATTTCCAGTGAAAATACTCTATATGAGATAACATCTGCTCTTTCAAAAGAAATATGCCATGCTTCCAACTACACATAGTTTCGATGTTTTAAAACTCAAATGACAATCTCTAAATTCCAGGCAGTCACGTGGAATGACCAAGTAACATAATGCCACTGGTGTTTCTCTACCTTTGCACTTATGGCCCTCAGTATTTAAACATGAAACACAGAGCTCCATATTCAAGGAACGAGAAAAGGTTAACAAATTAACAACTGAAACAAAGGCAGCAGCTAAATCCATATGTGCTGCAGACTGACTGTAAGAATGGGAGGTCTCAGAAGGGACTTCCATATATAAAACACAGAACAGTCAGCCAGCTCTGGTGATGCTTGCCCATAGCCATAGAACGAGAGCGACAGAGGAAAAAAGATCAGAAGTTCAAGATTATCCTCTGCTACATAGCAAGTTCCAGGCCAGCTACAACTATTGAAGATTCTTTCTCAAAAACTAAAAATAGCTGGGTAGTGGTGGCGCACAGCCTTTAATCCCAGCACTTGGAAGGCAGAAGAAGGCGGATTTCTGAGTTTGAAATCCAGGCCAGCCTGGTCTACAGAGTGAGTTCCAGGACAGCCAGGGCTATACAGAGAAACCCTGTCTCAAAAAACAAAAACAACAACAACAACAAAAAAAAACCTAAAAATAAGGGCCTGACAGGCAGCTTTTAGGGATAAAATCATTCGCAGCACAAGCCTGATGACCTGAGTTCAGTCCCCATATCCCACAGAAAGCTAGTTTCGGTGACTTAAAATTAATCTCAGCATCCCTGGGATGTGGAAGGTGTTGACAGGAGAATGGAAATTCTTTTTATATTTTTATGACAACTTAAGGCTCACCAGCTAGCTTGCTTGGCGTAGACGGAGTGGCAGAAACAAGAGAGACCCTTGCCCCTCAAGGTAGAAGCAGAGAACAAGTTCCTGAAAAGATGCCTTATTACTCCCACATACATACCATGGCACATGTGTGCCTGCATATGTACACATGTATACATACTACACACACACACACACACACACACACACCAATAAAATTTAAAATTTTTAAAAGATGAAAACTCCATAGAACAAAAACTTGTATTTAGCAAGCAAATAAAAATGTGCTTGTTTGAAACCTATGTCCTGAAACTCATCCCAAATTATAACTGTCTAAAATTTATGCCAATAGAAGATGCCCCTCCAACCCAGAACATGTACTTCTTTGTTGACACTGTTTAGAATGTCAGGACTGTAATTTTGAAAGGACCCAATTTGAGCCCCCGTTGTTGTTTCTCTGCACACTGTGTGCCTGTTTGCAGTCTTGTCAGCAGGCTCTGGCTGAATTCCCGGTATGCCAGTCATTTCATCTCCAAGGTTCAGATTAGATACAAGCTGAGATAGAGAGGCAGTGGTGGCCAGTCCACAGGGTCTGAGCAAAAACAACCTGAAAGGAATTTATATTTTATTTTACCAATCGATGAGGATCCTCCAACTCCATCCCCTGTTGTTATGGCAAAGTTTATCCTGTTTTCCCTATCCAGGACAACTAAAAGCCTTTTCTTCATCCCAAGCTCACCAAGTTCCCTCCCAAGGTGTGACAAAAAGCAGTGAACAGCTTCAGAGGCCAAGGCGGAGCAAAGCCCAACTTGCCACAGGCAAGATCAGTCTACCCTGAGCTTTCCTGGAACCTGCTATGTTGTCACTCTGTCTTCGTCCCTTTGCCTTTGTCGCTGTGCCATTTCTCATAACCAAAGTCTTCCTTCAACACGTTTTTGCTTACAGGAACATGAGGTTCTTGCTGCTGCTTCAGGGACCGATCTCAAGCAGCTCCTTTCAAACCTTATAAGGAGAGATTCAGAGAAGGGTCAAGGTTCCAGCCCAGGAACACCTGATAGCACCAGTTCCAGGAGACATTAATGATATCGTTACCACACACTGTCATGTGTTTGCCCTTTACCCAGAATTCCTACAATTATTATCTCCAGTATTTTGCTGGTGGGAATTCCTTAGGGAATATGAGAACTTCTTGTAAAGAGAAGAAGTAAAAGAGAGTGCCCCACCTTAGGGACAAGTGAACAGGAAGAAGTACTTGAGCATGGTGGTGTGTGCCTCTAATGCACTTGGGAGGCAGAAGCTGTGGGCCAGCCTGGGCCACACAGTGAATTTCAGGCCAGCCTGGGTTATATAACAAGCTGTATATATACTCCTGTTACTAAGCCGCCATGCCTTCCCACCATGGTGGGCTGTAGCCTGTGGCCAAAACAAACCTGGGTCACTGGAGCTGCTGGCTACTAGTCGAACTCCAGGTTCAACCAAAGACTGTCAAAAGTAAATACAGTGCAGTGGAAAATGTGAGAACAGGATGACCGCCATCTTCCTCTGGCCTCTACCTGGTGCATAGTCTGGCACATCTGCACATACACAAACATGTACACCTCACACATATGAACATACTTAATAACGAGACAACTTTAGACTGGGAAGTCAAAATACATTTGCTTATTTCTGTTAAAGTTAAGTGATAAAACCAATTCATTTCCTGCATCAGTTCACAAGACTTGCTCCGCGTCTTTAATGTATTATCAAAATAAAAACTATAAATATTATCAAAACAAAAATAGATCATGAGCCATCTGTCCCCACCGTTTCAGGGACTTGCCCTCTGGCTGGTCTTGCTCCATGTACGACTTGGCCTCGCCCCCATTCCTGGTCATGTGGAAGCAAATGGCTTAAAACTCTCCCATCCTTCCGTTCATAAGTATTATAAAAAACTATTTCTAAAATAGAGTATCACACTTCCTCTAAAATATCATACACCTAGGCCATCAAGATGGCTCCACAGGTAAAGCACCTGCCTCACAAGCCTAGTCAGGGCCTGGTGACCTGTTTGATCTCTGGGGCCCACATAAAAGTGGAAAGAGAAAATCGGCTCCACAAAGTTATTCTTTGCTCCACATATGTGCCAGGGCACACATGTGTGTGATAATAATGCTTTGATTAAAGCAATTTTAATTTTACAATAAAAAATTAATACTATTGCCAATAATCCCTAGTTAACATAAAAAGTCAGCTGTTTCTCAATTTGATGTTGTCCCATAAATGTATAGAGTTGAATTTCGGTTTTCCTACCAAGTGTTTCACATTATAACCAGGAGTCTATCTTGAGCCTCTCTTTTGGTTCCATATCCCACCCCATATCACCTTTTATTGTCACTTGAGTAATTTGTTAAAAAAAACAAAAACTAGGTTGCTAGATTGGGGCCAGAGAGATGATGGCTCAGCAGTTAAGAGATTGTTTACTCTTCCAGAGGTCCTGAGTTCAATTCTCAGCAACCACGTGGTAGCTCACAACCATCTGTAATGGGATCTGATGTCCTCTTCTGGTGTGCCTGAAGACAGCTACCATGTACTCACATATATAAAATTAATAAATCTTAAAAACAAAAACCCTAGATCGTTGGTCATGTGGGGCTTCCTATAATCTGGGTTTTACTGCCCTATTTCCACATCTTATTCCCCCCCCTGTAAGTTTCTCATAAATTGATGGTTCCTTCCTGTCAGGACTAGTTCATAGTCCTGACAACTGCTCAGCCTAGTTAGGGATAGTCATGAAATGATCTTGCAGGAGATTCCAGAAACAAGACACTTTACATTGATCAAGAGGGCAAGATATATACCTACATAGTGATATGTGTCTGTGTGTTTGTGTATCTCTGTGTGTTTGTGTGTCTGTGTCTGGGTCGCTACAGTAATGATCAATTGTCAACATCACTGAATATCCTATAGCTTCCTATAAATGAGTTTAGATTTTAAGTACAATTTTAGGCATTTTTTTTTTTGAAACAAGATCTCAGGCTGGTCTCAAACTCAGAATCCTCCTGCTTCAGACCCCAAGTGCTGGGATTGTAGGTGTGTACCTCTACATCTGCCTCTGCACTGTAATGAGGTACACTCACAAGGCTGATCTGTAGACACTTTTTGAACTTTTAGAGAGAGATGAAAGGGTTATGTCTGAACTGCAGCATTCCAAGCAAACAATGAAGCTGTTTTCTCTGTATCTTTTTCTCCTTGTGACACTGCCAGACTGTGACACTGATGGTGGCACTTTTATATTGGTTTGGTTTGATTTGGTAATAAATAGAAAAAATAGGTTTATAAAAGTATTTTTATGTGTATGAGTGTTTTGCCTTATGGGTGTGTGAGTGTGTGTGTGTGTGTGTGTGTGTCGTGTATCTGTGCATCAAGTTAATGCAGTACTATACTGTCAGAGGGTTTATACCCTCTGGAATTGGAGTTATAAACCACCATATGGGTGCTAGGAACCAAACCCAAGTCCTCCACAAGGGCATCAAGTTCTCTTAGACACTCACCATCTCTCCAGCTCCAAATTGGTTAGATTTTAGAAAGACAAACTGACTCCTAAAGTCAGATTGATAGGCATCAACCATATTGTTACCTTCACCTGCAGTCTGGCCCACAAGGCCACCCAGAAGATGAAAATCTGCCCATGTACAGCTGCCTGAAAGACTAACTACTCCCAAACACTCTCCTGGGTAAATAACCAAATCCCAGGTCAACACTCAACATATAGCTCCCAAAGCATCTCTGAGAGGTAAGATAACATCAAAGCCAGATGATGTCTGGAATGTCTGCCTTGATCGATGGGGTCAGGGACGGAGATAAACCCTTCATCTGGTCTGCCCAACCCATCACCTATGGACCACATGCATCTCAAATAACCATGAATGTAAGCCAACACAAAGTCATAAAGTTGTTTGAAACATTATGAGATTTTTGTATGTGTGTGATGTGTTGTTTGTTTATTATATATTTAATTTGTATGGATGTTTTGCAGCATATTTGTCTGTTATGACATGCATGGCCTGTACCCACAGAGGCCAGAAGAAGACATCACATCAGAATAAGAACTTATACAAAACAACAGAAACAAAGCTTTGTGGTAGCCCATATCTCTATGTGGTAGTCCATAGCCCCATGTGGTGGCCCATATCCCTATGTGGTAGCCCATATCCCTATGTGGTAATATATATCCCTATGTGGTAGCCCATATCCCCATTGGTAGCACCGTGAGTCCATATCCCTCTCTGGTAATCTGTATCCCTCTCTGGTAGTCCATATTCCTATCTGGTAGCCCATATCCCTATGTGGTAGTCCCATTCCTATCTGTATCCAACCCATGTGGTAGTCCATATCCCCATGTGGTAGTCCATATCCCTCTCTGGTAATCTGTATCCCTCTCTGGTAGTCCATATTCCTCTCTGGTAGCCCATATCCCAATGTGGTAGTCCACATTCTTATCTGGTAGTCCATATCCCTATGTGGTAGTCATACCTATGTATCCATCCCATGTGGGAGTCAGTCCTCTATTCATATCCCTATGTGGTAGTCCATATCCCTATGTGGTAGTTCATATCCCTATGTGGTAGTCCATATCCCTTTGCGGTAGTCTATATCCCACATGACTATGACTGTAGCACTTAAGTGGCCAAGGCAGGAAGATTCCGAGTTTGAGGCTAGCCTGGGCTACTTACAGCCTTGTCTCCAAAAATAACTAAACAAAAGGGTGTGTACTTGACATCAGGGCTATAGAGAAAGGGAAAAAAAATACAACCTTGGGCATTGTTAGCACAGACCAAGCCACAGGCTGATTTTTCTATAGGAATTTGCATTACCCCATGTGGTAGGGAAAGACTCATTTGGATATGTAAATTTAAAGCAATCATTGTTAGCAGTGCTCCCAGGAAACTTACAGAAACAAATGTTCTCTGGAGGAACACCCTTGAACCAGACCTCGAAGCAAGCCTGTAAATAAAGTCACCAAGACTACCTGTGACCTCCCAGAGAAAGTCTCTAAGCAGACGAGAGGGAGGATCCTGCACCACTGTCTGAGCAAACAGCAGAGAGCTAAACCAAATCGCGCGCTTTCCATATAGAACGCTTACACGGGGCCGCTTAAAAGTCTTTATTTTGCTGGAAGGAATTAGTGAGAAGCTTGAAAAATAAGAATGGGAGATTGAAAGGAATAGCCAAGCATGTTTAAAAACAGATTCTGGAAATGTAAAAATCCCTAATGGTTGTCATACACACCTGCAATAAGGGCACTCGGGAGGTAGAGGCGGCAGGAGCTGGAGTCAAGGTTACTATTGCTTTACCCCAAGTATATGAAGAGCCTTAAACAGTGCAAATACTTTGTTTCTCAACAGCATTCTTCTCTTTACCCTAAATTTTTAAAAATCTAGGGAAATACACTCAAAGTATGTTATATTCTTGCAAAAAAAAAAAAAAAAAGACTAATGGCCTATGTAATCCTGTATAAGAACAGCTCCCCTTAATCAGCGTGGTGGGAAATGCCTATGACTCCAGTTCATGGGAGGCAGAGACAGGAGGATTCCAAATTTGAAGCCAGCTTGGGCTATAGTGGGACATACCTTCAAAATACAAGCAAGCCAGGTATGGTGTTACATGTGTATAACCCCTGTGCTGAGGCCCTGGCCATTAGTCTAGCCAGCAACTTCCAGACCAATGAAATACCCTGTCTCAGAACTCAGTGGATGGTGCCTGAGGAAAGATGGTGCCACACGACACACAGACACACAACACACCACACACACATACACACAGTTCTATCAGCACACTAAAGCAACAGCCAGGAGGCTTGAGTGCCAGCCTTTTTCCCTCTTCTGTGACCCTGTGCATGTCAGCATGTCACCTTGAGAAAACTTTGTGTTTACAAGGAAGACATACCATAGACACATAAGCCAAATTATTTTCCAATGGCCTGATTTTTTTTCTGAATATCAAATTTGACTTTCTCAACTCCAAAGCCAAGGATGGTACATTTAATATAATACCCTTAAAGGGAGACAAAGAGCTTTATAGGTGTGGAGAAAAATCACATTTGTTAGCTTCACATAAAGAAATGTGTTTAGCTGAAATACCATACTAATCTGCATTAATCTGTATAATTAATACATGTCAATCATATATATATATATGTATATATATTAACTTTCCTATCTCTGACCCCAGCAGTAGATAAAGCAGAGTGATAATTAGTCTCTAAACTATGTCATGAGACTTGTTTGAGATCAGGAGTTATCACACCACAGAGAATAATCAAGCAAGTGTCCACAACTCAGCTCTCTAGAACAAGGTGAACTCCAGTTCCTGATAGGTAACCATAACAAAGGGGGGCTGGAACCTTGGCTTCTCTTATCTAGGATAAAGGGACTCAGATGAATTGGAACACACTCCCCTCTGCTCTGGCCTCCAGTGTGCACAACAGTTCCAGAACCAACCTTGGCCTGAGCTGACCCCATGGTAAGGGTGTTGTTAGGGAATTACCACCCAACTGGGTCATGGACTCACCAATAATTACATTCTTTCAAGCTTTCCAAAGATGACAAAAAAGGAACTTTCCTGACTCTCTCTGTTACCATGCTGGCCAAGCAACCTGAAAGCCCGGATTAGCATGATTCTTTCCAAAGCAAGGACTATTCACTTGAAGAAATGGTATATTTCCTTAAAGCACTTAATGCAAATTAATTTCAAAATTAAAAATTAATATTTGTTCAACTCTCAGCATTTTCTAAGGACGTGTCTCAAATGATCAGAAGAATATGTACCAGCCTTTATCTAAAATACGAGTAAGGAAAAGAAAAGAATTTTTTTTCAGAACAGTTATTTTAGTATTGCTGAGTGTACTGTGTACATGCATGCCTGTGTACGGGTGCCTGCAGAGGCCAGAAGAGGCATTGGATACCCTAGAACCAGAGATACTCGTAGTTGTGAGTCACCCATTATGAGTGGTGAGAACCAAACTCCAGCTCTCTGCCAAGAGCAGCAAACACTTAACTGCCAGCCATCTTTCCAACCCAGGAAGGTCTTAATTAAATCCCCTAAGCATCAGGGACCATACTAGATGTTCCACATGTGTGCATGTGTCCTGGTAGAAAGCTTAGGAATTTAGATGTGCATGAGTCTTCCTTAAGTTAACGGCCAGCTCATCGTTTCCACTGAGATAAGCAGAAGCGCACTCTGGCTGCTTCCTTCCAGGCAATGCCTTTCTACAACTGTAAAAATGAACATAGAGCACACATCTCCTGGTTCACACCTGTTGAGGTAACATTTTAAAATGGCTATTTCTTGGGTGGACTATCTAAGCGGCGGTGGCTCTGCTTAGCTCAGGCCGCTATGCTCTGTGGCCTGAAGCCAAGCGCTCCACAGCTGGAATGGCCAGAAGCCACAGGTGTGCCACAGCTAGAAACGGCCAGCCAGAGATGCCAGTGGGAGATAGTTCTGCCAATCTTCCACACTGTCTCCACAAGGCTGGGCTGAGCCAGACCATCCCACCATCCACGTGGTACCCAGTAGAAATGAGACTCTAATGCTTAAAGATTATCCAATAACTTTATATATTTGGTAATGCTCAAATAACAAGAAGCCCACACAATTAGAGGTGTTGCCTAATACCTAACCTAGATATTACAACTACCTTAGACTGCTGGATACACGAGTATATCCACTGCCATTTTTTCCTCTTCCTCTTCCTCCTTCCTCCTAGCTCCTCCTCTTCCTTCTCCTTACTCCTCCCACATTAGCTCCTCCCAAAATACCAAGTTTAATATAGCGGAAATAGACTGTTACACACACCCACATGGCCCACTTTGAGTTTGTCATCCTGGGGCTTCTATGTCAAGTGTGATAGTCCAAATCTTCAGCAAGATGGGCTCTAGCTCAGAGGCTGAGCACTTGTCAAGTGTGCATGAGGTCCTGTGTTCTGTCCCCAGCACCTGAAGATGAAGGCAGAACTCTGAGTTCAAGGTCAACTCATCTACATGGCAAGTTCCAGGCCAGCCAGAGCTACATAATGAGACTCTGTCTCAAAACTATATATATTCTGTTAGTATATATTAATTATACACAATAACAGGTTGCACTCTGTGCTACTTTTATACCTGCATATAGTATATTTTGCTCATATTAAGCCATGGTTACTCCTTCTGCCCCCTTCTAGTACCTTCTCTCTTCCTATCTACTCTGTCTCCTGTTTTGATACCTTCTTGGTTTGATTTTGTTTGTTTGTTTTTTGTTTGTTTTTGTTTTTTGTTTTTTTTTCTGTGGCCCTGTGGATTTTATTAGGGATTATGGTTGTTTAGGGTAGTAAGCGTTCTCTATCCAACTGAAGAAAATGTCTCTCCTCCTCCATTAACCCTTAACTTTGTACAAATCCCCAGGGGCTAGGCTCCATAAGCACCCCTTCTCCTTGAGGATATTGAGGAGTCTAATCTTATGCAGATTCGATCTTGTGCATGTAATGACAGGCATGGAGTTTGAGAGTATTGTGATTGCGTCATACCTGAACATCAGAGTTGTATGTTTCTCCCCAGCCCCTTCCTCCACCCCGCCTTCTTCACCCCTGAGTCTTTGGGAGCTAATATGAAACACTCCTAGATTCTTGTCCCTTTTTTAAAAATATTTATTTATTTTATTTATGAGTACACTTCAGCTGTCTTCAGGCACACCAGAAGATGGCATCGGATTTCATTACAAATGGTTGAGAGTCACCATGTGGTTGCTGGGAATTGAACTCAGTCCCTCTGGAAGAGTAATCAGTGCTTATAACTGCTGAGCCATCTCTCCAGCCCCATCCTGTCCTTTTACCTTTCTCTCTAGAGACAACATCCTCCCTCTTCTGGTTACAGGACAATCCCTTCCCCGAGCCAGGGTTTCCAGAATGGAAGATCACAGCCGAATGGACTCTGTAAGGAAGAAATTAGCACCAGGAGGTGATCAAACTCAATGCCACCCAAACTTGATCTCCACTGTGTATCATGAGACTGATTTTGCTGAGGGGGGGATTCTGTAAGACTGTTAACAATAAAGCAGTATGAGGGACTGGGGCTGCAGCTCAGCGGTAGAGCATTTACCTCACAAGTCCAAGGCCGTGGGTTCAATCCCCAGCGTGAAGATGCAGGAGGATCAGGAAGAGAAGGAAGGAAGACAAAGAAATGTGAGACTTGGCTTTCTGCTACTTTTTACGCCTGTTTTGACCTGGGAGAGTAGAGATGAGTTGCTTTCTGGATAAGACAGGGTTGGCATTTCAAGGTAGTGCTTGCTGATAAATGTTTCAAATAGATGGAGAAAGAACATTTGCTTGAGAAAGAGAAGAGCTTTGCTGATAAACTTAGCCTTGACCTTAGCTTACCAGGTCTCTAGAATTTAACCATTGTGTCCAAAACCAAAAGTATTTATTGAACACCTATTTAGTGCCAGGCACTGTACCAAATGATAGAAGAAAGGGCTACACTGCACACACACTTGCCTTGAAGGGTTCTCAGTCTTGTGAACAAATACTGAAAGGTTCATTGTGTAGCTTGAATGGTTTCAGGGAGATGTGAAGAAAATATAAAGGTTAGATTATGCCCTAGATGACTCATGTCTCACAGAGAGAGGCAAACAAGAAACAACCAAAACTAGAGAACCAGTTAAATGCCAACCCATGATGCTAACTCCAATTACAACAAGAATCCTGAAAAGGCAGAAAATATTGTAAGCTATTTTAATATGCAGCCTTGGTGATATTTAAGATAGGGATGTGGTGTGTGTGTGTGTGTGTTGTCAGTATGTATGTCTGCACCATGGCAGATCTGGAGCAGTAATGGCCAGAAGATGTGACATTCCCAGGGGCAGTCTCCTGAGTTCTAGGACTATAAGTCTGTACCACTGTGCCCAGCATCCACTTCTCTGGCCTTGCTCTTTATAACAGGTTGCTCTGGTTAAAAAAAAATTAAAAAATAAAAATTAAAATTAAAATTAAAAAATTAAAAAAAAATTTAAAAAATGAAATAACTCAAGAACGATGAATATCTTCAGAATGAAGTGCACTGCCCCCCCCCCAGTGACCTAAGGACCCCTCTCTCACTAGGCTCTACTTCCTAAAGGTCCTATCGCTTCCCTAGATCAGCACACTGGGGATCAAGTGTCTACCCATGAACCCTTGAGGTACACACTCAAATAGTACCTGAGAAGGCAGCCACAAGCCAGGCGCCTTCATCAACACATTCCCAGGAGTCCTGCCAGGGACTGGGAAGGTCAGAATGGTCACTCTCTATGCTGAACAGTAAAGGAAGGGCATCAGTTAGAAAAACAAAGGGAAGGAAAACTAATCCAAGCAAGAATCAAGAGTCTGGACAACTGGGACTGGAGAGATGCTGAACTGACTGATTTTTATGTGTCAACTTGACACACGCTGGAGTTATCACAGAGAAAGGAGATTCCCTTGAGGAAATGCCTCCATGAGATCCAGCTGTAAGGCATTTTCTCAATTAGTGATCAAGGGGGGAAGGCCCCTTGTGGGTGGTGCCATCCCCGGGCTGGTAGTCCTGGGTTCTATAAAAAAGCAAGCTGAGCAAGCTAGGGGAAGCAAGCCAGTAAACAGCATCCCTCTATGACCTCTACATCAGCTCCTGCTTCCAGGTTCCTGTCCTGTGTAAGTTCCAGTCCTGACTTCCTTTGGTGATGAACAGCAATGTGAAAGTATAAGCTGAATAACCCTTTCCTTCCCAACTTGCTTGCAATGGTTTTTCATTGCAGCAATAAAAACCCTGACTAAGACAAATCGGTACCAGCATAATGGGTTATTCCTAAGACAGCCTAACCATGGTTTTGGGAGGACTGTGTAGGGACTTTAGAACTTTGAGCTAGAAGAGCCATTGGATGTTAAGAGCTCTGTGGGATGTTCTATAGGAGCTTGGAAGATAATGTTGAGAACAATGCAAAAGATGGAAGCCTGGCTTGTGAAATTTCAGAAGGAAGATTAAGAACTCTTATCAGGGCCATTACTCTTTTGATTGTGAAGATTCTGGGGTTTTGGTTAGCTAGGGCTGAAGAGTCACTGTGATTAACAAGATACCAGACCTACTAAATTGAAACCTTTGTGTTACTGGGACTATTGATGCTGGTTAGCTGGAGCTAAGAAATTAGCAGTGGTTAAGAAGAGACCAGCATCACTAAAGTGAAATCTTCTGGGAAGTGTTTCCTGAGAGCACAGAGAAGCTGTGTTCCAGAGGCAACCACAGTTGTACCTCAGGTTGGCAGCTGGACTTGGTAATGTGTAAAATCACCAGATGGTACTGGTTTTGAAGGCATGAAGGAGTCATGAAGAGTTGCCGAGGCTTGTTACTGTGAGAGGTCATGGAAGGCCATTGGTGAAGGTGCAGCCTCAGTGGCAGTTGAAGGCCCGGGAGGACTGAAGAAGTCATGCAGAGAAGTTAAGGCTTGGCATGATGAAGAGAGCCTGAGAGGCTATTGGTGAAAGGGCAGTCCAGTTGCAGCAGCAGACCCAGCATTTTGGAGATGACAGTACCATGAGATGACCACCCAGAATAGCAGCAGCAGTGGATTACAGGCAACTGGAGCCTAGAAGCCAAGCTGTGTGCTACAAAGGGCAGGGCTGGAAAAGTGACTCTGAAGTTCTTGGAAGAGCCCAGAAGATCTGAGTGGATCCCAGATACTGGATGGTTAGAGTCTGAGTTTGCTTTTGATTGTGACTACCCTGATTTTTTTTTTCCCTCTTGAAGTAAGAAAGTATTTTAGTGGAGCCCTCAGTTAGACGACTTTGAATTGTAAAAGATTTTGAACTTCAAAGGAGATTGGATATTTTAAAGGAATTGAAATTTTAATGTGTTTGAATTTGTCAAACTGTGGGACTTTTAAAGTTATTTAGATCTTGGGGATGAATAAGGAAGTAAGGGTTGAGGCTTAATAGTGATGTGTCTGTGTGTCAAGTTGACAAGGGGCTAATTGTCTGGCTGGTTTTGTGTGTCAACTTGACACAAGCTGGAGTTATCAGAGAGAAAGGAGCTTCAGTTCCTAACACCCACTTGGCAGCTCACAACCATCTGTAACTTCAGTTTTAGGATATTCTCAAACTGTGTCACAGAAACACAACAGCAATGTATAGAAAAAGATGAAAAATAAATCTTTTAAAAAACCAAAAGAGTCTGCGGTTGGGACACGCCATTAGATCCTAGCACTAGGGAGCAGAGGCAGAGGATTTTGAGTTCGAGGCCAGCCTGTCTACAGAGTGAGTTCCAGGACAGCCAGCTACACAGAGAACCTGTTCAAAACCAAAAAAAAAAAAAAAAAAAAACAAAAGAATAGTTTACTGGTTGGGTATACATGCCTGATCCACACTGGAAAGAGGCAAAGATGTCTATGAGGAGGCCATAGAAAAGCAAGGAAAAGACCTGTTACAAGTTCATGCAAACGTGAATGCATAGCAAAATGAAAATATCCGTTCCTGACAACAGATACAAGCTAACAATATGTCCCTGTGAAATACCAAGTCCACAGAGGGATTCAAGTTCACTTCTAAGCGTCTATGAGTCATTGCACATCAACTTGGCTCCACCTCCACAGAGGTACTTTAGGTGCATGAGAAGGCTCTGCATGTGCCAATGAGTCACATTGCTAATTATTGAAATGCCAGTCTCCTTGATCACTGATCTGCCTGAAGTCCCAGTCAGTGGGGAAAGGGCAGGGGTGTATATAACATGAGTTCAAATCTTACCTACCTGTGAGTAGACAAGAGCAAGAGCTACCTCATACACCTAAAGCACCATAGTCATAGAGGAAAGAAAATAGCATCTCCAGGACTGGGAGATGGCTCCCTGGATGAAGTGCTTGCCAAGCAAGCACGAAAACTATGTTCAATGCAGGCATGATGGTGGTCACTTATAACCCCATAAATGGGAAAAAGAGACAGAGGACCCTTGTGCTTCACTGGCCAGACAGCCTAGCCTAGTTGGAAAGTTCCAGTCCAGAATAACCATAAAGAAACACCTCTTGGTATCACATCACCTTTTGATGCTGAATGGCATGCTGACAGCCGGGTCCTGCAGCAGAGCTGCTACTGTTCTTGGGTCAAACAAAGCATCTCATGGATGTGACCTTCTTAGCTTTCCCTTCCCTGCTCAGAGTTTAGGGACAGGTAACATGTTCTCATTTCTCCCAGGACTTGCAAAAAATTATGCCCTGCATGAAAGTCCCCTCCCTCATGTTCATTAGCCAAAGTAGATACACAGCAAAATGGAGGAAGTGCTGGCTCACATTTCCAACACACAGAAACTATGAATCTCAACTGAGAGCAAGGAAATGTCATGTCAGAGTCACAAGGCATCAAAAGCCCCACTTTTGGTAACTGGAGAGAGAACTTCAATAGTTAAGAACACCAGATCCTCTTCCATAGGGTCAGGTTTGATTCCCAGCACCTGCTTGGTAACTCACAACTCCAGTCTCAGGAAATCCAATGCTGCCTTCTGGTCTCCACAGGACCAGCCATGCACACAGTGCATACACGTAGGCAAACCTCCCACTTTCTAAATATGTCCAGACAAGCCTGATCAGTGTAGGGAATCCAAGTCTCTCCTCAAGATTCTGTTGCTGAAGCTGAGTTGTTCAGATGGTACAGTGCTTGCTAAACATGCATGAAGCCCTGGGTTCTAGCCCCAGTACTACATGAACCAGGTGTGGTACTACATGCCTGTAATTCCAGCACTCAAGAGGTAGAGGCAGAAGAATATGAAATTCAAGGTCAACCTCAGCTACACAGTGAATTCAAGACCAGCTGGGGACACTTGAGATCCTGTCTTCAAAGAGAAAGAGAAGGAAAGGGAGAAAGGGAGGGGGGACGAGGGAGACAAGGGGGAAGAAGAGGAGGAGAAAAGGAAAATGGAAATGAATTTGAAAATTAAAAGGTTATGTTCCTATTTCCCTCAATTGTGATCGTGCACAGATGAGTCTGATTTTAATTTCCCCTTGTTTCTGTCTTCTTTACAACTAGGTCTTAGAGTTTGTGCATGTGTGAGAGGAATAACTTCCAAGAAGATTTGAACAACACTTGCAAGTAACAAATTGAAGTTAGGGATACTTTAAAAAGAACAAAGACAAGACTGAGAAGATGGCTTGGCAGGCAAGAGCACATAGGACTCTTGCACAGGTCCACAGGTTGTGTTCTCAGCACCCACATCAGTCGGCTCACAACAGTCAGTAACTCCAGCTCCAAGGGACCCAGTGCCCTCCTCTGCCTTCTGTGGGGAATCTGCACTCATGCTCATACACCCCCACATACAGACACACGCATACAAAATTTAAAATAAAACTTTATTTTTATTTGATAAAAGAAAAGGACAACTTCAGAATTTATCCCGCATATATATAGCAGACATGCAGCTTGGTCTTTGTGTGGGTCCCCCTCAACAACTGGAGCAGGGGTTGTCCCTGACTCTGTTGCCTCCCTGTGGATCCTGTTCCCCTGACGGAGCTGCCTTGTCTGGCCTGAGTGGGAGAGGATGTGCCTAGTCCTGCAGTGACTTGATGTGCCAGGGTGGATTGGTACCCAGGGCGGGGGGGCTTCTGCTTATCAGAGGAAAAAGGGGAGGAGTTGGGAAGGGGCTTTGTTTGGAGTGTGTGAGCTGCCAAACCAGGTCCTAAGAACCAGACTCAAGTCCTCAATACCCTGACTAACCACTGAGCACCTCTCCATCCCTCACATATGACTTTCACCAAAAACTATAAGGTGTGATATTGGGGGGAAGAAAACATAACATGAAAAAGAAAAAGTAAACCTCATAACCAAGTTTGAGTATGGCAAAGATTTTAGCCTGAGCCACCAGGAGTTAATATAATTTTGATTAAAGAGTTAAAGGAAAAGGTGAACAACAGAGCAGATGTTATTGCAAGCAGGAGAGATGGGGCTTTCAAGGGAGAGTGGAACAGAAATACTTGAACCCAGAAGCACACAAACACAAACAAACGATGTTTCAGTGGGCTTGCTGGCATACAAAAGACAGCTGAGGAAACATTCACAAGCCTGGATCAGTGTCAGCAGTAACTCCCCAAGTTGAAATGCAAAGAGAAAAAAAAAAGATGGCTCAAAACATTAACTATGCTACAACTGCAAACACTATAGCATACACATAGGAACACTGAAGAGAAAGGAGGAAAGGAACAGAAGGGAATATCTGAAGTAGTAATGGCTGAACATTTTCCAAAATGAACAACAAACACCAGACCAAAGCACCAGGAGCTTAGAGAACACAAAGCAACATAAATACCACCCACCCCTGGAGGCAGAGGACCCAAAGCTTAAATATATCATATTCAAACTTCTGAAAACTTCAAGACACGAAGAAAACCTTGAAAGAAGCAAAGACAAAATATGAGTGAATATTAAGCTGTAAAATCACTGACTTAGTCTTGTGTTTCTAGACAACCGAAGAATACATTCAGGGAAGCCTTTCATGGAGTATTAAAGAGAGCTGCCCAGAGGTAGAAATGCAATGATCTGAAAACTTATAGAGTCCTGAAGATATTGTTTAATGTATGAATGGGCACTTGGGGTTGTTATTTTGGTTTTTGCTTTTTGCCATTCCCCTCCCAGGACCTGGGTTCAATTCCCAGCACCCACACGGCAGTTCACAACTATCAGTAACCCCCATTTCAAGGGATCCAATGCCTTTCAAAGCACCAGGCACACACGTTGTGCACATACCATTTGCCGGCTTAACTCTCATACACATAAAATAAATTTTAAATACTGTTTTACAAAAGAAAATAAATTCACTGCATGTAAAGAAATGAAGAATAGTGGAGAAGGGATAAACACAGGTAAATAAAATCTTATATTTTGCTTATCTATGGAGCTAATTGGAAATTAGCAACGGTGGTGATAAAAAGGGTAGGAGACAGAAACAAGTAATTCTGTGTGGATAATGTACTGCCTGTGAAATGGCATGATGTCATTTGAAAGTAAACTTGCAATGTATATTGTAGTCTCCAAGGCGATCACTTATTTTTTATTGTCTTTATTAACAGGTTAGTTGCTTAATAATGGGTTTCATCATGACATTGTCACACATATCTAAACTATTTTGACCACATATGTGCCCCAATACCTCCTTTTGTCCCCTCCTGTTCTTACTGGTCCCTGCCTCTTCTCAGCTACTGTCTAACTGAAAGGTAAATTAAAACTTTAAAAAGTAACCAAGCATGATGGACATGCCCTTTTAATCTCAGCACCTGGGAGGCAGTGAAAAGTGAATGAATTTAGGCGCTAGCCTGACCTACATGGTGAGTTCCAGGCTAGCAGAAGCTACATAATGAGAGTATGTCTCAAAACAAACAAAAAAAAAATTTATTTTAGTAGGTTAAAAGTAAAGGATGGCAGAGAGATAGCTCAGTGGTTAAGAGCACTGGCTTCTTTCCCAGAGGTCTCAGGTTCAAATCCAGCACCCACATGGCAGCTCACAACCACAAACTCCAGCCCCAGGGCATCTGAAATCCCTCTTCTGGCCTCTGCGGGCACTGCACTACACATGATGCACAGACATACATGCGGGCAAAACACCTGTGCACACAAAAAAATAAATCATTGACTTTTAAAAGACCTTAGAACAAGCACAGGGTGGTCACAGGGCATGGATTTAAAACATGTTATCTGCTTACAGAATATAGTCTGCCAGTCTCCTCAAAAGAAAAACACCAAATTAGTATTTGATCCAGCTCTCCCACTTCAAGGTTTATTACCCAAAACTGAATAAAATAAGGCAGGAACTCTAATTCTTCTGTACTATAGTCCATAGCATTGTTTGTAATTGTTGTGAAGTAGAAACGGCCCAGACGCCTGCTAACGCATGAGGATAAACAAAATGGGGGCACATATGTACAGCGAGACATTATTCAAACTTTAAAAAGAATCTGATGTATGCTGTATTATCTAGGGTTTCCACTGCTGTGATAAGACATCGTGACCAGGGCATCTAGAGAAGGAAAAAGAAATGGGTTTATGGTTTCAGAGGGTTAGAGTTCATGATGGAAGAGCAAGGACACAGTAACAGGAGTATCTGAGAACTCGACATTCAAAACCACAAGCTGGCCAGGAAGCAGAGAGATAGAGAGAAGGTCTCAAGGGCAAGATCTACCTCTGGAGGCACTGGGCCAGTAGCCCCCTCCATTGCCCCCCGTCCCCAGCCCCCCGCCAACCTGATGGTCCACTGAACTACAGATGAACAGTGGGTTAATCCACTGATAAAAGTTGGTACCCATGAGACTCAATCACCTCTCAGATCCCACCAGTTAATTAAGCCTATCACACATGAGCTCCTAGGGAACTTTGAGATTCAAATAAAAGACCTTTCTTGGAGTACAGCAGCCCAATAATTGTACACACAGTATCTTTTGAGTGTTAATGTTACCTCATTCCATTTCCACCCGTGTGTAGTGTATTTCTGTGTGTGTGTGTGTGTGCGCCACAGGATGTCCTTTACTTTACAGTTTTGATTTAGATAGGATCTCTCATGGCCCAGGACTTTACTAAGTACACCAGGCTAGAGGTCTCTGCTAGCATTCAGGGATCACCTATCTCTGCTCCCCCAATGCTAGGATTCCATGTGGCTCACCAGACTCAGTTTTTCATGTGAGTCTGGGGGATAGAACTCAGATCCTTAAGTGCTTGAACCTGCTGAACCATCTCTCCAGCGCCTCAAATCTGAGATCTTTACCTTTCCATCTAAAATAAATGGCCGATACCACCTCTCCAAGTCAAAGAGCAGGAACTTGGGGCTATGGAGAACTAAAGATGCATCAATTGCCAAGGCAAGAGAAATGTTTAAATACAGAAGAGAGGAGTTTTGTAACAAAGAGAACATTGATTACAGAGGCTTACCACAGGAGCTGATGTCAGTCCCTGAAAGAGACATGTGTCAGGCAAGAAGCCTTATGAGTTAGCTGCCTTTGTATGACTCATGCACTTAGGAAGTATTTCCTTTGTTTTTGTTTTGGTACATGCATACTGCAAGAATGCATGCTCTCTTGACTGTGGGTATGTGTCTGTACATGAGTCTGTGTGAATGTGCAGGCAAGGCGACAGCCCTGGTTGTCATTCCTTGGGTGCTATCCACTTTTTAAAAAGTATTTATTTTTATTTTGCATATACTAATGCCTGTGTATGTATGTGTATCACGTGTATACAGTATCCACAGAGGCCAGAAGAGGAAGTTGAATCTCCTGGAACTAGAGTTATAGACAGTTGTGAGTAGCATGCGGGTGCTCAGAACCCAACACAGGTCCTCTACAAGAGCATCACATGCTCCTAACTGTTAAGTCATCTCTCTAGCACCCCACTTTTTCAGGGGTTAGGCAGACGGTGTCTCTTACTGGCCTGAAACTCATCAAGTAGGCTAGCTAGACTGTCTGACCAGTAGGCCCCAGGTTCATACATCTCTGGTTTTTATGCACTGGAATTATAAGCGTGGACCCCATTCTTTTTTTTTTTTTTTACATAGATTCTGGGGATCCATCTCAGATCTCCATGCTTGCAAGGCAAGCGTTCCGTGGTTTGAGCTACTTCCTCAGCCCTGAATCCATTTGGTCAGGGTCAGACTGCTGTGTCTCTATTCAGTAATTTGGTACTGACGGCTTTTGCACGACTAGGAAGTTTGGCTCCCACTTTCCCCCTGCTCCACATTCTCCTGCTGCATCATTCATTCTGCCTGAAGACTATTCTCTGCCTTTCGATGTGGGAGTCATGTGGATGGGTGGGTGGGTGATACAGTGCATCTACAACAGAATAAAAGTCTATTTAGCTTTACTGTTTCAAAGCCTGTGTCCTTGTGGGACTATCGAGGAGGCAGAACATATGGAAGGCAGCTGGCTACCCCTACTTAATGCCTACTTATTAAAAAAAAAAAAAAAAGAAAAAACAATCTTTAGGCTGGGGGCAGGGGCGGGGGAGGTGGGAAGAGAGATAAGGACACGCAGAAAAATGAAATGAACACATACGTATGTATTCAGACATGGAAAAATGGAATGTTTTATACACATATAATTGAACCAAGCCCCTAAGTTTGGTAACAACAGAATAAAACATGATTTTGCCAACTCATTCGCTTACTTTGGGATTCCTTTTTATTTTTTTCCCTTTTGAGTAAACACCTGAGTTGTTTAGGTCCGTTTCTTAATTTTTATGTTCTTGGAAATGGTAGACGTTATAAAAACCTGATTATTTGTGTGAGAGAAAAAGACACCTACTGTAGACCGACACCCCCACCCCTCTCAGCTTGTCTTTTTGCTGGCGTTTCCTGTAGTCTGTCCCACCAGGTGATGGGTGCATGTGCCTCTGGTAATAACCTGTAATGGTCAGCAACTTCACAGGATCTAGAACCACCAAAGAAACAAGCCTTCATCTGAGCACAGCTGGCCACTCTGTTCCCCAGACAGCGGTTCTGACCTCTGACTTCTATCTGTAGCTGTCTCCTCCCAAGAGCCTCATGGTCTTCTTCATTCTGAGAGCTGGTAGAGGAGTGAGTGAGACTCATGTATAGCAAGTTGTTCTAGGCTGACTAGGGTGATACAAACACTTCGTCTGCCAGGAGTCAATGCCACAGTCAGAATTATCACAGAGGATATGAGAAAATACTCTTAACTGTACAGCCAGAAGAGGATCTCAAAGACACTAGTGAGCATTCCAGAGAGCTGTCATGGCCCATCCTTGGCAATTAATTCGAATTATCATCCCAACAGGATTTTGAATCACCATGTGTGGGCAATCAGTGGTGATTTCTGGACTGGGTTACCTGAGCTGAGAGGACCCACCCTAAATATAAGTATGTAGAATCGACCCATGAGCTGGGGTCTCAGAATAAGTACAAAGAAAGTTAGCTAGTCACCTGCATTCATGGATCTCTGCTTCCTGACTGTGCACCCAGTGTGACCAGCTACCCTACCTCCTACTCCCATGCCTTCCCCACCTTCAGATAAGTCAAGGTGGTAAACACCTATTGACCCATCCACCATGGATTTGGGACCACACACATTTCTAGGGAGCCAGCTTTGCCATCCGATGGTATCAGTTATGAGAGACAGACGTACAGCGTGCAAATCAAAACAAAAGGATGTAGCAACTACTACATACAGCATCCTAGAATCACCCAGTGATAAAACCCAGTGCTTCCATCTGGTAGAGGTTAAGAGAGTTACTAGGGGCTGGAGAGATGGCTTTGTGGTTAAGAGCACTGAGTGCTCTTCCAGAGGTCCTGAGTTCAATTCCCAGCAACCACGTGGTGGCTCACAACCATCTGTAATGGGATCTGATGACTATTTCTTTTGTGTCTGAAGACAGTGACAGTGTACTCATATACTTAAAATAAATATATCTTAAAAAAAAAGGGGGGGTGCGCCACCATCGACTGGCTTTTAAAAAAGCAAAGAAAAGAAAGTTACTATGGAGGAGGTGACAGCAGAAATGGGGTTCAACTCATGAGTGGGACATCTCCAGAGCTGGGCACTTTAGATGCCAGAGGCAGCTGAGCAAAGAAATCACAGCGTGAAGTAAATTAGTCAGATGAAGCTACTGTGTGAGCTCCTAGGTGTTGGTGGCCATGCAGGAAGGCTCTGAAACCCTTAGTCTATCATATTTGGTTTCTGGGTGCTCTTACAGCCATCTGCAAAGCCCAGATTCCTCCCAGAACCAGTCCTTATCAACCTTTTCTGCACACACACTCATCCTTCCAGGGTCAGGTAAAATGTGTAATTAATCTTAAGAAATCTAGTGCACCGTCTGACGCCTCCCTTGAAGAAGTGCCCTGAGATGTCACAGCTGATGACTTCATGTATGTACTGCTAAATATCACGGGTCCTGTCAAACAACTGGAAACTTTGCTCACCTCCTGTTACCCCAAGGAGTTGGTTAATGGTTAGTTTCTAATTGCTGCCTCAAGCTGACTGGTAGGAGGCTCTCTGTGAGTCAGAGCTCTGACATTCCAGGAGGTCACTGGAGAGACACTCCCCAACCCCAAACGTGACCCTAGGCTGCAGGCAGCAAGCAAGGGGAAAGAGAGCCTTCCTCCCTTCCAACCAATCCTTTGGGGGAAATGAACTAGAGTCCTATTGCCAAAATAGAGTACTAGGTAAAAGGAAAAAATAAACTCTGCTAAGCCCAATGTTTAAAAACAGATGCCGTTCTCCAAGACTGATAGAAACACCCGGGAACAGTGTGCAGAAAAGGACATGTCAGTCCCTACATTTTCAATATTTTGAAATGCAAACATCATCTTGCATATGCATGCATTCACAACAGTATAACATTAAGCTAGAATTATTATTATTATTACAAGAAGGCAGATCATAATGTTAAATCTGGGTTGGGGATGTATATAGCTTGTATAGGATTGTTTAGTAGTATAGGATACTTGTCTGTTGCGCACAAGCTCTGGGCTGGATCCCAGCACTACCTAACCCTGGGATAATGGTGAGTGCCTGTAAGCAGCATCTGGGGGAGAGGGGTGTGAAGGCAAGAAGGTCAGAAGTTCAAGGTCACCCTTGCTACACAGTGAGCAGGAGGCTAGCCTGAGTTATATAAGACTTTGTCTCAAAGGGGGAAAAAAAAGGATAAGGAGAGAGAAAGTGAAAAAGAAATGGTAGCCGTTTGCATAGACATGAATACAAAATCCAAATACACATAAATATAGGCTTTACAGTGGTGTATATACCTTCATTTGAAGGGGGAAAAGTACTTTGGAATAAAAGCAATAGGGGCTGGGGAGATGGCTCCTGGATAACATGCTTGCTGTGCACGTGAGGACCTGAGTTCCCATCCCAACATCCACATCAAACCTGGTGTGGTAGCTTTGCATTTCTGTAACCCCAGCTGTGGAGATGTGGGGGTCGGGATGGGGTGGTTCCTTTGGGCTGGCTGGCAAGCCAGTCTAGCTTCAGGTTCAGTGAGAGATACCTGCCTCAAGAATTCAGACGGAGAGCAACTGAGAAAGAAACAGGATGCCCACGTCAGGCATACACAGCACACTTGTTCACACATACAGGTGCAACCACATGTGTGCAACACCACACACAATCAAAATAAGCAAATTAAAAAAAAAGAATAAAAAGTTATTAGCTACCCTATTATTATCATACTGGGCAGATCAGTGATCCACTAATAGCAATAATAATAGAAATTAATTACCGATGGCTAGCAACAGGCTGCACTGAGAGCTTCGAATGCTAACTCTTTTAACTCACACCACAGCCCTGGAACAGGAATTTTGCTACTCACTTCATTTGACTGGTACGGAACTTTCCAGAACTGGCCTGTCTTGGATCTCCAGATAAAGTCAGGCTCGGGTTCAAATCTGCACAATTTATGAAACTGATTTTAGCCCTGGCATTTTACCATCCCCTAAAACAATGTCTTGCATCCACTCACTCAAACCTCTCCTCCACAGCTTTGTGGAAACTCGACGCTAAGTACTTGGAGGACAGAAATGCTCTCTGCCCTCAGCAAACCTTTGGTCTGCAGGTCAATAGCGACATTATCTTTTAAATTGCCAGGTAGATAATTTTATTCATAATTAGCTTCAAACTGGAGTCCACCCAAATGTCCCTTGGAAGGTAAGTGATTAAAATAAACTGGCATATGTTTAGGGGATGCCTCCTACCCACCAGCTTAAAAAAAACAAAACAAAAAACAACTACAAAGATGTGCAACAACTTGGATGGATCTCAAAAGGAAGGCTGCTCTTTATCCTCTTAAGGTGTCATACTGTGTGGTGCCACTTACGAAACTTGTAGAGCTGGGAGCAAGTGGTGACTGCCAGAAGCTGAAGGGGGCGGGGTGGGGGGCAGCCGCTGGGAGGAATCGTGAGTGAGTCTTACAGGGCATGGCAGCTCTGGGCTTTGGTCTAGAAGTTGCTGCAAAATATCTCTATATGGTAAAGCTGCACAGAACTACACGTGCATACACCAGTACACATACAGAATACATATAAAGCGAGGTCAGCCTCCTAGTTGCAGGGGATCTGTTGCCTTCCTCTGGCCTGTGGATATTGCATATAGGTATGTGTGGAGGGAAAGTGGGGGAGGCAGGGAGAGAGACAGAGAGAGACACAGAGAGAGAGAGAAGAGGAAGGGAGGAGAGAAAGAGACAGAGAGACACACAGAGACAGAGAGGGAGAGAGGGAGTCAGGAAGAGAGAGAGACAGAAGAGATAGAGAATGAATAACAACTGGAGACTGGAGAGATGGCTGAGTGGTTAAGAACACTGATTCTTCTTCCAGGGGACTCTGGTTCAAATCTCAACCCCCACATTGCAGCTCACAACTGTCTGTAACTCCAGAGTCTGACGCCCTCACACAGACATACATGCAGGCAAGACACCAATGTACATTTCAAAAGTAAAAAATAGACAACCTAAAGTTATATTTTAAATTAATAATAATTATGCTAGTAGTCTTATTTATATGAGGCCATTTAGCCCTGCCGACGGCTGCAGCTTCTCAGCTAAGGCTGTTGTCCTGAAAAAGCCAAGATTTCATCAGCACTTGGCAGAAGTCAAGTGAGATGATCATAGGTGATGTGTACCATTAACTGTTACTGTCTTACAGACTCTCAAATATCAGGCCCTAAACATCAATTGTCTTCCCCCAATAATGGAAAATGGAATCTGGGTCCTACACACATGCTAGGCAAGTGTTCTATCACACAGCTACAGCTCCATCCTTGGCTTGGTGGGGACGGGGGGAGGTTAGATGTTTGTTTTGGTCTGGTTTGGAGGGTTTTGTTAGTGGTTAGACTAGCAGCTCACTGTATAGTACAGGATGGCTTAAACTCTTTGTAGACCAGGCTGTCCTTGAACTCCAGCCAAGACTAAAGCATGTACCACCACACCTTGCCAGCCCTTGGTTTTTTTTTTGTTTTTTTTTTGGGGGGGGTGGGGGGGACAAGTCACATTACCTTATCTCAGACTGCCCTGGAACTTGGCATGTAGCCCAGGCTGGCCTCAAAAGCTCGATCCACTCACCCCTGCCTCTGGAGTGCTGGGTTAGAGTGGACACCATTATGACCGGATAGAGATTGTCAACCATTTGTCCATTTGTTGCTTAAAGTGTAGTACTTTCTATAAATACACCTTTTCTAAATTATGCCTTAGCTATATTTCCAACCCATGCATACAAATAAGCAGCAACCCCTTCCATCCCTGTGCTATTTCTGTTTGAAGAATAATTCATTCGTTGTGTTTTGTTTGTTTGTCTTCTTATGTAGCCCTAGAACTTGCTAGGTGAAACAGGGTGGCCTTGAACTCACAGAGATCTGCCAACCTCTGTCTCTCAAGTGCTGCAATTACAAATTTGCACTCCGCACTGGCCGTTTGTGAGGTTACTTAAATAACATGCCACCCACAATCCTGATTGAAAGGCCAACACTGCAAAAAGCAAAGGTAGCATTTGGCCAGAGATGTTCTCTAAGTGATCAAAAATTTCTCTTGCTTTGTCCCGTTCTCTCTCACTGGGCAACTGTTGGTAGTTCTCTGGGTTGAGAAACTGGAATTTCATCTCTTAAAGGACAGGATCCTCCCATGTGTACAGAAAATATTTCTCCAATGTATGCTGATATAATTCCTCCATTCAAAGCACATGGATCCAAACTAAGGCTTTCCTCCCCATCTAAGAGGAATGGGGGAGGGGGCAAAAGAGAGGGGAAGGCTGTGTGGCTGCTGGCATTCAAAGATGAGCTCATGGGAAAACTCCCAGAGACCAGCGCCTGGGTGACCCTATGCAAGCAGAGCCCAGCTGATCTGAGTCACCGACCGGTGATCCATCACAAGGCATAGGATGGGGTTCCTGTGAGGGATCAGCAGCTACTTCCTGTCTGTAGCCAATCCAGGAAGGCTTGGCTGAGTCATGCAGCTGGCTGAATCAACTGCTTCTCACCACAGCTCACTCCTCCTTCTCTGAGTCACAGGCAAGCTCTGCAGAGAAATCAGGAGCAGCAGGACACGCTGCTCCTGATCCACAGGACCAAGATCTTGTTGCTGTAACAACAGAGAATGCAGAGAAGAGGATGGTGACAGCAAGACCCAGCCCTAGCTAGCATGAGGTTCCTAAAGCCCCAGATGAAAGGTTAGGGGCCCTAGGCTAAACAAAACGAAACAAATGAAAACAAACAAAAATGAACAAACAAAAACCGACACCAGCCTCTCGGAGGAACCAAGCCAGAAAGACTAATGACAGATCTCAAAAGGCTCTTAGACATCATGCAGTTTAGAGTGGGATGGAATTCTGTTTGCTTTCATGAACCTATGGCTTGTGCTTATGTGCTTGTAATTATGAACATAGGCAGCATTCATTAGCACCATGTGTGGCTGTCACAAGACCCTAACATGCTCAGGTCTCATTATGTTGGGGTTGGCAACCTAAAATGTCACCTGCCCTCTGCTTCACTCCGAAGTGACAGTTATTGTTAGATCTTGCTGCATCTTCTTGTTCAATGCGTTACTAAAGTAACACCATCTTGCTACCTACAAATGTCTGCGTGTATTTGAGATCGTTCTTTTCAATAAATGTCCTTTCCCTCTTAAACTAGCATATAATCCATTATCCTTTATACAGTTTTCCTTTTTCTTTTGTGTGTGTATGTATAAGCATGCATGCGTATATGCTTGCATGTGTATGTGTGCATGCATGGTTATATGCTTGCATGTGTATGTGTGCATGCCTGAGTACCACTACTCCCAGCGATTTTAAATATGGACTCTAGGGCTCAACCTGAGGCCCTTAAGCTTGCAATGCAAGCACACTCTGGCTAAGCTCTCTCCTCATTCCTGTTATTTATTTAAATCCAAGATCAGATGTTTGCAGCACCGCTTCCTTTTCCAACTGTGAGGAAGGATGCAGTCCCGACTTCTCCTCCTGGCTGGTAGATATTGTCTCCTATTTGAGTCTCTTTACACTATCACATCTCTGGGTTTTATTTTTCAATGATTTGTTCCTAATTTTTCTCTGTAGGAAGGGTCAGCAGAAAACATAGTTCTCTGCTTCCTCTATATGAGTTTTGGGGACCAAACTCAGGTTGTTAGGCTTGGGGGCGAGTGAGTGCTTATATCTGCTAAAAAGATTTGTTTCTCTATTTTATGTGTTGTACGTGTATGCACACATGTGTATCTGGTTGCACACACCCATGTATAACTCAAAAGTTAAAGGAGGATACTGAATGTCCTGTTCTATCTCTCTGCCTTATTCCATTACACTCTGTCTCTCACTTAACCTGGAACTGGACTGGTGGCCAACAACCCCAGCCATCCTTCCGTCTCCCCTTTACCCCCATGCTGGGTTACCCACACATCCTGCATTTATGCTTGGCTTTCATTTCATGTTGTTTTAAAGACACAGCCATGTAGGGTTAAGGTCCAACTTAATGACTTCAATTTATATACCTTTACAAAGACCCCTATCGAATATAAATAAAAGTTTAAAATATCTATCTGGGTTCCCTGAGGGACAAGCCTAACTGCATAGGGGTTGATGTCAAAAGTAACCCCTCTCCAGGAAAAAGACATCAGGATGGGTATGGCCCTCATGCCTCACTAGACAACGACAGGAGGACCTGAGCCATTACAAGGTCCCCTTCAATTATTAGAGGTCAGGCCTCTATCCCCGCCTTCGAAAGAATAGAATTGCCAAGGCCCTTCTATACTTAGAGAAGGGAGGAGATGTCAGGAGCAGCCCTACATATACACTAAAGGCCTAAAATCAGCCATAGGCCTAAAGTCAGCAATAGTCCTGACATACATGCATGCTAACACCAAGTCTTGGGTCTCTGTGGAAAAAACACTGAAACATCAGGCTGTAAGCTATTGTAAACAGGCGACTTCTGTGGAAATTTACCAGCCCAAGTAGTCATAGGTCTTATAAATAGGCAGCCTCAGTGGACAGTACCAACTTAGATAAGGACAAGTGAATCATAGGCAGAGTCATAGTGACCTGTCTCCTGAACCTTCACCCAGCTGATACCCTGTTCTGAAAGGTATCTGTACTCCCCCTGAACACCTATGCTCGGGTGCCATTCCCTTCCCCACATCCTGCCTTTTTGTGTTTATAACCCCTGTGTAAATAAGTAAATTATGATGTGATTTAAATAACTAAATAAATTAAAAAAAAAAAAAAGAAAACAAAGAATCCTGTACAAAGCATACATTTAGATCAAATGAATATTATAATATTTAAAAATCATCTCTAGGTCAATGTAATATATATATATATATATTATATATATATATATATATATATATAATGATATATTTAAATTTAATTTAATAAATTTTAAATTATATCATTAAATCACTACAATAAAAATATGACACATTCAAAATTAACTTAATATTCCTTACCATCCAGCCAAAGACACACAATTATAGGGTTAAATCTAGTTTGCAATGTCCTAAGAAAATAATTTTAAGTTGATAGGTGTACACAATTCCACCTTTACCGGTTGTTAATTGGGTTGCCACTCAAGGTTCTTATTCAGATGTAAACTGTGCAATCTTCTGTGGAATTTTTGTCCCTATACTTAATGCATTTTAATACCCTTGGCTTTATTGCCAACCCAAGATGTAACTTTGTATATTTTGTGAAATACATGCAATACCTGAGTGTTAGACCATCCAAAGTTTTGACAGTTGGTAGCACAAGATGTTGGTGTATCATCATAGGGCCCTGGATGACAAAAGAAGACTCCTGTGAATTTGGTAACATTGTAAGTGGAAAATGGAGTTGTACAGAACTTAACTTTAAAGCATATACTGGTGTGGTTTTCTGTTAAACTTCTCATTTTAAATGGTAGATTTGAAAGGAAGTTTAGAGGAGATACATCTGTCACATTTAGGTTACCATTAAACTAGCCCAGAAATGAGAAAGAAAAAAAACCCTGTTTTGTTTTTGTAGCATGGCAACATGTCCTTATAACAGGGTCACTGAGGGACAAAACATGGAGCCAGGTGTTTCCTATTGCTTCAGATCTTAGCACTAGAAAGAGGTAGAGTCTGCATAAGTATAGCTTTGCTCTATAAGTTAAGGATACCATAGTCCCTGCCTACTAGAACTATTGAGAAGAAAGCTTACCAACAGTTAGATAGGTAAAGGTCCATCGGTAATAAATTCAGCAAAGAAAAATAAAGCAAATAAATGAAGTATAAGGAGAAGACTGTGGCTATCCTGAAAAGTCTCCAAGGAGGTGGTGTTGATATAGTTGGTGATGGAGGGAGGCTGCTGTGACTGCCCTAGGGAAAGGTTGGTCCCAGATTGATGGCTTGATAATGGTTCTGGGACAGGAATGACTTGGCTGGTTCAAGGTATGGGTAGAAGGTTAGCATTGTCAGAGTGGAAGGATTGAAAGCAAGGGTAGTCATAGACCCGGTCTAAGAGGAACCAGAGACATATATAGGGTCAGAAATGAACTTGACTCTACTGCTAAATAAACTAAACCTGTATGTTGGCTTGTATACATCTTTCCAGGTCGAGTGAACGTTGAAAGTAAGATGAAATTATTATATTTTTTCACTGCTTTACATTCATACTGCATTAAAAATTTACTGAACTTCAAACAAACAAACAAAAAACAAAGACCCCTATCTCCAAATAAGGTCACCTTTGGATTCCAAAGTGTTCCCCACAGGCTCATCTTTCAAACCCTTGTTCTCCAGTGGGCTGCAGTATATTGCAAGGCCATGCAACCTTCAGTAGGTGGGAGCTGACTGGTGGGTATAGGTCCCAAGGACCGTAATTCTGACCTAGCTCTCTTTCTGTTTGCCTGTCTGCTGCCATGTGAACAACCTTCTTCCTCCTGCTCTCACTGCCAGAGATGGAACCTGTGTGCTTTGCCTTCTGCCATGATGCCATGATTGAAATCTCTCTGAAGTGTGAGACAAAATAAGCTTTCCCCTATTGTTCCTGTTAGGAACTGTAGTCATGACAGCATCAAAGTCAGTCATACAGCCTGTGGTGGTGTATGCTTTTCATCCCAGCGCTCAGAAGGCAGAGGCAGCTGAAGCTCTGTGAGTTTGAAGCCAGCCTGGTCTACAGAGCAAGTTCCAGGATAGCCAGGGCTACATAGAGAAGCCCTATCTCAGAAAAAAAAAATGTTATACAATAACTTGTCAATTATGTGCAGGGTACTTTAGAGACCAGAGAATGGTTCCCATGTACAGACATTACCAGAAGCCTGTAAGGCCAGAGAAAATGGGAACACAGACTTTTTCACCACAAGAAACCAGGCCTTGGCCCCAGAAGAGGATCAGGGAAAACTTCTGCCCCTTTTTAAAAATTAAAAAGATTGGCAGCTGCTCAGTCTGTTCTCTCTCTCTCTCTCTCTCTCTCCCCTCTCTCTCTCTCTCTCTCTCTCTCTCTCGGTGTGTGTGTGTGTATGTGTGAGTGTGTATGTGTTGGGATAGTGCATTTGCATGTGTCTGCATATGCCTGTGGAGTCCAGAGAAACGTTAGGTGTCTGTAGTGGTTTGAAAAAGAATGGCCCCCATAAGCTCATATATTTGATTTAGTCAAGTAATGCTACTTGAGAAGGATTGGGAGGTATGCCCTTTTTGAAGGAAGTGTGTCACTGGGGGTGGGCTTTGGGGTTTCAATAGCCCAAGCCAGGCCCAGTGTCTCTCTCTCCCTGCTGCCTGCAGATCTGGATGTAGACCCCTCAGCTACTTCTCCAGCACCACATCTGCCTGCATGCCTCCATATTTCCCACCATAACAATAATGAACTAAACCTCTGAACTATAAGCCCAAAGTAAATGTTTCTCTTCACAGCAATAGAACACTGACTAAGACAATGTCATTCCTCAAAAACTGTCCAACTTGTTCCTTGACACAGGGTGTCTCAGTGGCCTGGAGCTCACCCATTAGGCAAAACCTGAGAGCCTCGGAGACCTTCCTGTAACTACCTCTCAGCTTTGGGATTACAAGTGTGTGTCGCCTTTGTAAGTGGACCCTGGAAATGAATCTCAGGTTCTCAGGTTCTGCTGTAAGCACTTTACCAACTGAGGTACCATCCTAGCCTCATTATTAGAGCCATTATCGTCTATACATCTATACCTTACATATAAGGTGGCAGGAACAGGGACACCATAAACCTAACAGTGGTCACATACACACACACACACACACACACACAGGAAGCCTGCAGTCTTTTCTTTCCTTACTCCACTGAAGACATGAATATATTAAGAAGATGAACACATTTTCTTATTCTGTATTTTACTGAGATTCTGTCTGATCAAACTTGACCTCAGGCCTAGTCTCCAGATCTGAAATCCCATCTCCTCCACATGGCCTGCTGCTCACTAAAGGACTGATATGAAATCTTTCCACACAGCCAGCGGCATGCACAGGCTAAGAAACAAGTCAGGTGGAAAGGAACCCAAGCAGAGAGCTCTGCAGGCCATGAAGGCCTATGTCAATGGACTGGCTGCAATCCATAAATCTGACGTGTTCTTCAGGGTTCAGTTAACCTTGGTGTCCCAATATAATGATGAGCTGCTCATAATGCCAGCCTCCACCAAAGGAAGAGAGAAGAGAGACTCATTTCTGCAAGCCTCAAAGCTACACGAGGAACACTTATCTCAGCACCTGCTTCTACTGGCCAGTCGCCAAATCAGATTGGTTGTAGCTGCCCGGTCCACTCATTGAGGGCTCTTTGTACCTCTTCACGGTGCACTGACCTCTGAGATTCATGGCTTCACATCTGTCTTCTCTGCTGGATCACAACCTATGTGAGGCCAGGGGCTCTTGTCTATGCTGTATCTTCAGTTCTACAGATTCCTACCTGGTAGAGAGACTAGTGGATAAATAATTAAATAAATTTCTCCTACACTTCCACGCCTACCTCTATGATATTTTCCTTTTATAATTCCTTCCTTCTCCTTAAGCGCACCATAGTTTGCTTGAACTTCACTTTAAATATATATATGCATGTCTAAAGTGTGGGAGCAGAGAACATACAACAGCTGACTTATAGACACCCATGGGCAACAGGATCAAGCCATGCCCACTCCGCACCCACTAGAGAAGGCCCTGGGGCTATTTGGAGTAATAGTATTCCAGCGACCTTTATTGGGCATTCTTTTTTTTTAATTAAAGGTTTTATATTCACTGACTCATTTAATGTGAACAATAACCTTATTTAGAGAGTCTGGGCTTAGGAAGCTGAACATCTTGTTCAAGGTCACACAGTTAGAGGGGACTGAACCAGGAGTGGAGCTCAAATACATCTGAATGAACTATTGTGTTTAAACAGCTCATTGTCCTACCTGCTTGGAAAAGGCTCTGAAAGAACACTTGGCTTCCCATTCTTTCTTCAAGCACAGTGACCCAGGGGCTATTCACCCATCCTGCTATTCAGCAACCACAGCTGACGTCTGACGTCTGACTTCTCACCTCTTGGCTTCCATTGCTTCCAGAAATCTGCCTTCAGAGTCTTTCGGTGGCTAAGGGAACAGAGTCCAAGCTCTGCTGACTGCAGATTGCCCTAAGTACCAGGAAATAAATGAGCATGCAAATGCTTTTCCAGCCTTCCACCTCACCTTATCTGAGACAGGAGAAACAGAACTGACCCTTGGTTTGGATGGTTCAGATGCTCGTTGGTACTGGGCGTTTCTAAAGAGCCCAGACACACTTTCTCTTGGTACTTGGAACTAGCTTCCAGACGGGAGAAGTGGATGCATGCTAATTACTTTCAGCCAAGTACATTTGAAGATCATCTCCCCACCCCCACAACCTCAATCATCTGTTACAAAACAGAATTCAACTTTCTCTAAGCCTAGCTAATAACTAGTAGATGGGAAAAATAGCTAATAGATGGGTAAATAACAGTTAGGGAAAAATCAATTAAGATTTTTTTCTACTTTTATCGATCTGACAATTATTTACTAGATATTTATTACCCCCAGCTGGATGCTCAAGAGTGAGGGATCACAGTGGGCTTAGCTTTTCCCTTGACGTGTTCAAGCCTAGTGGGAGAATGGGAAAGGATCAAATGCTCTTACAATGATGGCGCAATCACAACCCTGAGACTCCTACAAGACATGGAGAGAAGGGTCCAATGAATGCACTCACATTCTAATGTAGTGAATGTAGACATGAGGTTGAGAAGCCCTCTAGTGCCATGACAGTGAATGTATCAGGAACCAGGTGTCATGGATAGAGAGGAAGTGAGGATGCTCGTCAGACATGGATACACCAAGTACAACGATGTTACAAGTGATGGCAAGAAGTGGGTAAAAGAAATCCACAGGGCCAGAAATGGCAACATATGCCCTGTAACCCCAGAATTTGGGAAGCAGAGGCAGAAGCAGAGACATAAATCTGAACCCACTCTCAGAAGAAGAAGGAAGGAAGGAAGGAAGGAAGGAAGGAAGGAAGGAAGGAAGGAAGGAAGGAAGGAAGAAGGAAGGAGGGAGGGAAGGAAGGAAAGAAGTGTGGGGGAAGGAAGGAAGGAAGGTGGGGGGAAGAAAGGAAGGAGTGTGGGGAGAAGGAAGGAAGGAAAGAAGGGAGGGAAGGAGGAGGGAGGGGGGGAGGGAGGGAGGGAGGGAGGGAGGGAGGGAGGGAGGAAGAGAAAGTCCCTATGCCTGTGAGTTGAGACTGGGAGGCAGGTGAGGGCCAGACTCCCTCCTCCCAAGATATGAAGAACTGAACTTAGGGAGTTTATCAAGAAACCCAAGAACAATCAATAGAAAGCCACCAAAGGCTTTAAACATTGAGCTGACACACTATCTCAAAAACCTTACTCCAGTTTCACACAAGTATTTAAGTAGCTAACTATACTTTTCATGAAAACAGGAAGTAAGCAGTACCCTTCCCACCTACTGAGAAGCAGCTTGTCCCACTTCAAAACACCAGAGAGACAACACAGACTTTTTAAAAGCAGGCTCTGGAGTTCAATCATTGTGGTGTGGTTATATGGGAGTCTCTCTGTTCTTGGGAAATTTACACTGAAATACTAAAAGGTAAAGTGAGCTGATCTATGCAATCTTCTCTCAGTTAGTTAAGGAAAAATAGACACTTGAAAATAATATATACACATGGATAAGGTAAAATGCATAGCAATGCAGGGAATATTCTTTCTTTATATAAATAGAGTATTTTGGGTCAAGAAAGAAAGGGCTCCAATACACTATTTCACTCTTCTGTAAGGTTGGAATTGTTTCACATTAAAAATAAAATGCATGCGGCTGGAGAGATGGCTCAGCAGTTGAGAGTACTTGTTGCTCTCAAAGAGACTTCATGTTCAGCTGGACCCCAGCTCCTCTACAATGCTCACGACCATCTGTAACTCCAGTTACAGAGGATCTCATGACAACCTCTTCTGGCCTCTGCAGGCATTGCACACACACACCAGACATACATGCAGACAAAACACCCATACACATAAAAAAAAATAACAAATATTGAAAAAAAATACATAAAAGGCAACATGTGGTAAAGTATGTATAAGATCTGTGAACAGAAGATAAGCAGCAAAAGAAATTACAGAAAGCTAAAGAAGAGACACATTCATGAACTGAAAAATGCAATAGTATGAAATTTTATTTCTTCCCAAAGGTTGATAGAGTTAATAACAGCTAAGTAAAAGCACTTGTGAGATTTTATTGGAAGCTGGAGATTACTTATAGTATAGAAGAAAACAGATGGACCAAAAACAATTGATACTATCTTGAATAAGATAAAAGAGAATGATTTGCTCTACCAGACAATGAATTTATTTGAACACAAAGTCAATTGAGTAGCATGGCATTTGGAGCAAGCTTAAACACGTAAATCAATGGAGCATAATAAGAAACTCAGAAACAAAACTTCTAGCTAATAACAAGGACAGTGCTGGAGATCTAGAGGGGCTCTTAAATTATCCCATGATAGTTTAGTCCCCACTACATTTTGTAGTGTGGGTAGCTGGAAAGAGACTGGAAGATGAGAAGAGTCAAAAAGACACTGATTTCCTGATTTTGCTTATTCCATAAGAATCTCCTAAGCAACTGCCTGCAACATTATCATCACCGTCCCTTGGAACTGTGAGCACCAGTTAGACAGCACCTAGCAGCAAGGTGATGTTGAAAAAGCATACGAGGGTACTGGAGAGATGGCTCAGCAGTTGAGAGCACTGTCTGCTCTTGCAGAGGACCCAGGTTCAATTCCCAGCACACATGTGGCATCTTATACCACCTGTGACTCCTGTTTCAAGGGTTCTGGCACCTTCTTCTGACTTCCTTGGACACCAGACACAACTGTGGCAAACAGACATACATGCAAGCAAAACATTCGACATAAAAAATAATTTACAAAAATAAAAAGAATATGATATGTAGCTTATATATGGTAGATTTGTGTATGTATATATGGATGGATGGATGAGGATGGATGAATGGATGGATGGATATGGGATGGGTGGGTAAATGTGTGGATGAATATAGGTTAAATAGATGATTAATTAAAATTAGTGGACAAATGAGTGATATAAGATATATAGGCAGTTGGATAATATAGGATTTATTGAGGACATGAAATAAGAGTTTATATGGTGCAAATATTTCAGTCAGACTATTGCAGACTTATCTGCCATTTGACTTTCTTTGTCCAGATTAGCTTTGCCCATAAAGCTAATATGAGGTTTTATTTCCAGCCTTATGTTAGCAAGGAAGTTGGAGACCATTGTTTTGTAGACCTTTCCATGTTCTTTTCTAGTTGATTATAGAGTAGAAAAAAAAATTCATCACTAATACCTAGACTCAAGTAAAAGTAAGAGGAGAACTTTATTTCACTTAAAATATAATGCCCCAACATGTGTACCAATTCCTACTTTGGACAAAATATGAAAGTGCATTTTCCACCCAGACACTCCCTATGGAGAATAGAGTATAAACTAACAAACATCTGACAGTTATTCTTCAAACAGGAAGAGGAAGTCCTAGGCTAAGAGCATGTTTTCCTAAAGTAGCCTAAAATGACAACCAGTCATCCAGAATGGAGACTGGCAAAGCCACAATCTTCAGTCCAGTATTATATCTAATTGCAGACTTTGACGTTTTGTTCATTCAAAGAAAGCATCATGAAGTTCACCAAGCACTTCCTATGGTCCACACACTATGGCCTGTCTAGTTTTTAGGACCAGCAGCGAAGAAGTACATCTGCATCACGGGCACATTGTCCCATCAATGACAGGGTCCACGTGCATTGCTTTACCCTTCATCCCATTTATAAAGTGAAATCTGCATGTCTCTGTGCTTTAGCCCTTATTCCCAAACATTAACCCCTCCTGGATAACAGAATTACTATTAGGATCTGTTTCCTTTCAGACTTTTTCTTTTACATGCACACCATCACATATACACATTTCTCATTTTAAAAACAAAATAAGATCAAACTCAGTAAGACTCTTACTTTTGATCAGTGCTCATGAAAGAACTTTCCCCAGGGCTAGGGAGATGGCTCCATGGGTAAAGGACTTGTTACATAAATGTGAGAGCCTGGTAACCACATAAAGTCTAGATGTGACAGTACAGGCCTTTGTGAGGCAGAACAAGTGGAGTACTTAAGATCACTGGCCAGCCTGGCTTACTGAAATGACAAGTTCCAAGTTCACTGAGAAACCTGAAACCCTGTCTCAAAAAAAAAAAAGGGTAGAAAAGTAACTGAGAAAGACATCTTAATATCACATGCACACACACACACACACACACACACACACACACACCACAGCACTTTCTATGATCATTCTCAGAATCATTCATTTCCATGGTTACATAGTAAGAAATTCTGCCCGATTCCCCTCCACTCTTCCATCGTTTCAATGTGTCCTTCTCAGCTGTGTCTGCCCACAGTTCTTTCAAGACCTGCTCTTGGGCCTCTGGACCCATTATTCTGAAAGCACTGAGATCTGGAAGTGCCTGACAGATTAGGAAACCCAGCTCCTGGTCTCTAGTTAACACAGCTTTTACTCCACATGCCCCAAAGGGATCAGGTAGATGCCAAGGCTTTATCTGAACAACACACCCTGGCTTGTTTCTTCTACCTTCATGTTCTGCATCCGTAACCCTTTACTAGGTTATCCTAGGAACTCTTCCATAATAACTATGTACATAGAAATTCTCATAGCAAGTGTGTCTGGGGAGGTGACCCAAGATGTGTAATATTCCACTGTACAGAATGTACAGGACATGCCATGATGGACTGAACTGGTATGCTGTGAATGGTTTGTTTCCATATTTCTGATTTTTCCTATCCTGGAGCATGCTGGTCGCACATCTGCACACAGTCATATAAAAAGAAATCCTTAATTGCATCCCATCTTGGACATTCTAAGAGTTGTATGGCCAAATTATGTCTGGCTTTCTGCTGTCATAGTTTCAAAATAGGAATGTAAACATGGCTGACAGGAACACACTACCTTTATTAGCTATGGTGAAGATAAATGACTCAGTGTCCTTTGTTTATTTTTCCTGGAGTGAAGATCAAAAAGTATGGCATGTGTGAATCCAGAGCAGTACATATGCGCATGTGTGGAATCCAGAGGACAGTTCCAAGTGTCTTTCCTAGGCACCATCCTTTTTGTTGAATCTGTGACAGAACTTCTCAGTGAAATAGAGTTCACCAACTAAGCTAGGCTAGTTAGCTAGTGAGCCCCAGAGATTGTCTGTCTCTTACCCAATGGTTGGGATTATGAGCACACAGAGAACTCAGGCATCATGCTTGCCAGACAAGCACTCGCCAATGTAGCCATCTCCAAGACCCTGCAAAGGTTCACTGTTTATTTTTGAAATGAGGAATGGACATATGTAGCAATCAACTGAGAAAAGTTTCTCTTTGTTTCTTGCCACCAGGCTTCCTGCCTGTGGGTCTCTTTGCACAGAATCTAATGCAATAAATGGACCTTGTACTTCCCTCCTTATGGGTAGATAAGTGTGAAAAGCCTTCTCTGTCTACAGATTTCCACTTGCCGAATAGTTTCTAAATGAAGTTTCAGGATTGCAACATCTTTGACAGCATTGAATATCCCGGGGAGAAGTACCACCTCATTGAAGCAGGCAATGAATGCAGACAGTCCGCTTACAACACACAGCATCACGAGAGAGAAGAGGTGTGGCTATTGCTATTCCTGACTCACATAGCATCGTATCTGAGAGACAGACTACGAGAAGGTATTACAAACCTGATGGCCATGCCTCAACCCTGGGCCCAGATGAGGACAGATGGAGACAGAATTTTGTCTGTGTGTTATGCACAGCTTTTCCCTTGTCCAATCATGGATGGCAAAGACTAAAACAGGTTGTCTGGTCTACATGCCTCATGGTCTCATAGGGGTTCATCCCTTCCTATAATGGAAAGAAAGGGTTCAATTAGTTCCTGGGACTTTATATCCTCTAGTTTAATAGAAACTTGGTCAAGCCACCCAGAAAAAGAATTAAATTATCCCCAGAAAAAAAGTTACAGTGTGTGTGTGTGTGTGTGTGTGTGTGTGTGTGTGTGTGTGTGTGTGTGCATGTTCATGTGTATGTACACAGAGGCCAGAGAACACCCAGAATATCATCTATACAGGAAGGCCTCCACCTCCTTTGACCTGAAGCTCATTAACTGAGCTAGATTGAATGACAGTAGTCCCCAGGATCCTTTCTGCATCTCTAGTCCTGAATCAGAAGCATCTACCACCCATGCCCAGCATTTTCACATCTGTTCTGGAGATGATACTCGGGCCTTTACACTTTAGAGACTGAGCCTCCCTCCCTCCCCAGCCCCAGACTCTAGCACCACAGTCTTGGTACTGAGAGTGGGAGCCAAATTGAGTCCAAAGGTCATGCCTAGACCCTGAACTCTCAAATTCAGAAGAGAGCTCATGACTGAGTCATGATGACAGATAGTAAAGGACCAAAATTTTTTCTAAGCTTACATGGCTCACTCCAAAACAGCTCATTACTAGCAAGTCAGAGGCTGCAGCTTGCTTCCTTACTTCTGGCCTGGGGCTCTTTCCATTAACACACGAACCTATGTTATTAGAAACTCCGAGAGTACAGCAGACAATAAACTAAATGTCGAGGCTGCCCTGCGATCCTTGCCAACACCCTCCTTATGATGATGCTGCTGATTGACAACTATGTTCAGATTGTTAAACCTGGGATCCTTTAAAGAAGAACAAGCAGGGACACTGTCACATCATGTTAGCATCACAGCAACCCAAACCATCACTCTGGGAGCATCATTAGCACGACTGATGTAAAGAACACAGAGTTCTCCACTTCTAAGTACTTCCCCACCAGCTCAGGACAAAGCCTGCCCCACCAATCACCATTGTAACAGTCCGGCAGGAGATTGGACAGCCTGAACAGTTCTCCTCCATTCAGGTATCCATTGTTGAAACAATGGATTCTATAAACGATACATTGATACATTTCTCCATGAGTCTCAAACAGGGAATAGCCTGGAACCTGGTACCAGCCACAAGGGAGATTGTCACCCAGAAAGAGAGCTCATAGTCCTGACAACTTGCCAGAACACCTTGCAGGAGAAACCAGGAAGCATGGTAATGATGGGTACATATGGGCAGAACCCCACCTTGGCCAGGACTGCTTACCTATGCATGTTCTTGCCCTCTGTTGACACCTAAACCTCGAGTCAGGAGCCCAGATATGGATCTCAGGCTCATTGGGTTTTGTTCTTCTTTCCAGTTTAGTCTGTTCTAAGAAATGTTAGATACTAACAATTCTGATAGCCATCAGTATGTTTAGCCTGGCCAAATTCTTGATACTAAACTAAACAAAGAATTACTATTTGAGGGGTGACTTAATATATAAAGTGGCTTCCTGTACCAGCATGGGGGGGGGGTGGCTGAGTTCAATCCCACCATACACCTAAAAAGCCAGAAAGGGGTTGTGCCTATAGTCCCAGTGCTAGGAAAACAGAAATAGGTGGATCAATGGACAGCCTAGCTGTTTCCCAAACTGCTTTTGCTGCCCCCCACTCCCCTCACCAGGCTGGCAACACTTTCTCTTTCTCTTTCCCTTTCCCTTCTCTACACCAGCAGCCAAGATGGAAGAATGCAGGGCAATCCCACCAAACGTCACGGAGCATCCCTCAGAGGCTGGCTGCTGGCTGACACTATAATTTGGCCTAGATCCAATCCAGCCCCCTTAGGGTACCATGTCCTGCTGACATGACTATCCATGTCCATGTGACAAGACTATTGGACTTTCACAAAACATGTATCTGCCTTGCTAGATACCTAGTACCGCCAAGGAGCAACTGCCTAATTAATGATGCTTTCTAAGACCACATTAATCTAGAAAAGATAGCAAATTTCTTTTCTAGCTTTCAATAGCAGTCCCAGATTAAACAGCAGGTAGATAGAAAGAAACCTGAAGTTCGGGTCTCTTTCAAAAGATGAAAGGACTTTATGATTTTAAATTGCACAATGGATTAAATGTCCACACTGTAAAAGACCTCTAACTCAGGAGCTATTGGGAGTTGGTGGCTGCTGCAGGTCAGGGGTCATTTATCTTCAGGGATATGTTGTCCATGATTCACTAAATAACCTCAGGACTGACACATACCAACCACCCTAATTAAACTCAGTGAATTATAAAAAGGAGAAAAAAAGATAAGAAAGGAAAAAGACATTTTGGACAGAAAGAAGACTAGAATCCCAAAAAGACTATGATGAAGATAATGGGAAAATGGCCATGAATGTCATCAAAATAAATCACATATACATATATGAAACAATACATAAAACTATTTTAAAACACAAAGCAATTTTAAAATGGCCAACTTCTGACAAAGCTAAATGACCTCTGCTAATAGGACACTATGTGCCTTTTATCCAGTGATTTTAAAAGAGATAGAAAGATGATATCCTACTATACAACAGTATGTTCTCATAAAATTATTATAATAAAATTTTCCATACTGTAATCACTTTTTTTCAGGTACTAGGAAAAAATGAAAGCACCCCCTGCCCCTTGCCTCCCAGGGACAAGAATTACAAAGATGTACTGCCATATTAGTTGCATTTTGTTATTGTGTTTCTTTGTTTTTGTTTGTTTGTTTGTTGAGACAGAGTCTCACTACATTGTCCTAGCTGTCCTGGAACTCACTATGTGGACCAGACGGAACTTGAGTTCAAGGAGATCTGCCTGTCTTTGCCTCTTGAGTGCTGGGATTAAAGGAGTGCAACCACCACATCTGGCTGTGCCATATTTTATAACCCAGTCCACGTCAAGGACCATTTGAGTTGTTTCAAATATATTGATACTATATTTGTAAACCTAGCCTTTCGGAGGAACCCTGGAAGTTTGGGGCCCATCTTGCCTGTACAGCAAGATTCTGTCTCCATAAGCAAAACACTTAAAACAAGGCTGGAGGTTTGGCCTCAAGAGTTAAGAGCACAGGGTTACTTCCAGCCACCCACGTGATGGCTCACAGCCATGTGTAATTCCAGTTCCAAGGGACTCAATGCTCCACTGGCACTGGGCACACCTGTGGTGCACAGACATGCGTGTAGACAAGCCATCTATACATGTGGAATAAATACATGTTTTTTACTTTAAAAAATTTTTAAAGTCATTTAGGATTTGTGGATTCAGCTAGCTGCAGAGAAAGGGATATTCTTCCCAGGTGAAGAGAATCAGGTGATGTTCCCAGAGGCAGTGCCCAATGGGATAGCTGTCAAAGACTGGACTCACAGACTGAGGGACAAACCTTCTGTGAGATACGATCTTTCCACCCTCTCCCTGCCCTCTGAACATCTGAGGTCTCCTTACACTGACTTCAACTTACAAAACATCAGTACTGGAAGATATTTAAGGTTACTTCAGGTTAATGGTCCTCAACCTTGTTGCATATTAAAATCACCTAGGGAACTTCTAAAAATACCCATGAAGCCTGAGCAAAGGATCATTTGAACCAATCCCGATAGACTATATGGGTATTCAGGTCAACTCACTCATGAAATCCCTCAGGCCACTTCTAAAGTCTCTTTGTCACCTCCACAGCTTGACGCACAATGCTTTCCAGATAGCTGGTACGTAATAAATGGTGTTAATACATCCCCAGAGTCAGTTCAAGTACAATGTAACAATAATATGTTATCGTTGTGGTGGGGTTTATAGTTTTTGTTGTTGTTTGCTTGTTTGTTTTATTTGTTTGGTTGGTTTTTGTTTCATTATGTTTTTTGATACAGAGTCTCTCTATGTAACTCTGGCTGTCCTTGAACTCTCTATGAAAACCAGGCTGGCCTGGAACTTAGAAAGATCTACTTACTTCTGCCTCTCATTGCTGAGATTAAAGGCACACACCACCATGTTCCTCTGAAATACTAAAACAAAACAAAACTACAAGTTCTACACATCAAGAAGAGAACTCCAGCATTACTGCGCATGCTTGCAGTCCCAGCAAGGATGCAGAAGGATTGCCTGGAGTTCAAGGCCAGGATACAGAGTAAAACTGTCTCAAAAAAAAGTAATTAATAAATGATAAATAAGTGTATAAAATAAAAGGAGTGAATACCATTTCAAGCCCATAACAGTAACACCTTACACTTTTACCTTGTCCCAGAATGTAAACTAGAAATTCCCAGAGAAATATTAAGAGAAGGAAGATTCAGCCAGACTGGGGCAGCAGACCCAGGGAAGACAGTGGAAGAGAGGGAATGTCACAACGAAACCCATTATTTTGTATGCTATTTTTTTTTTTCAAAATAAATGAATAAGCCTGAGGATATAGCTCAGTTAGTGGCATCCTCACCTAGCATACGCAAAGCTCTGGGTTCTAGCACTGTCTAAACCAGGGGCAAGTCAGAGGTCCAAGGTTATCATTGGTTACATAGTGAGTTGGAAGGCAGCCTGGGGTACAGGTGACCCTGCCTGTATTACAAAAATCAATAAATAAGCCCCAATAAAAGGACAATTTTCCCCATTCAGGAGACTCTACTCCCCAAGGACTGCTTTTCTGAAAACTTACTGACTAATGAAATTAGACCCAGCAAAACAAGAAGACATTGACTTCATGCTCCCCTGGTAGCTATGGTTGCCCCGTTTATTTACTGATGTGCCTGTGATAACTTGTGTGATCAGAAGCCATGTTCTTTAAAGCCCTGAGCCTAAGTTTTGTCATATCCTAGATACGACAGGCTAGAGCAAGGGAGATGATTGATCAGCTCATAACATTTCGGGGAAGGCAGGACGAAGTGTTCTGAGACTAAAATATCTAGCAGGCAGATAGATATTTATTCTTATTTTTTTTTATTCTTTGGAACCGTTTTTCCCAACATTCACTGATAGGAAACTCAAGGCAACTTAGATACCCTAAGTAAAAAGGGGAGGGTCCTTGGGATTCAGTCTAGAAAATGCTACAATCCCAGTATTGAGATGAGAGACTTTGGACCAGGAGGAGGGAAGGGGCAGGAAGCCAGTCTTCTCTCTTACCACGGACAGAGCTGAACTATTGAACCATCTAGATGTGTTGTCCTTTGTTTTTCCTTGGCCTGGGCTAGCCAAAAAGCAGTGGGCAGACGGATGTTCCGGCCTATTTCCTCCCTGGTGTTTTTACAGAGCTACATTTTAGAGAACTAATTGTTAGAGTCCTTGTCTCTCTTCCCTACAAGAAGAGGGCTTTGTTAAAATCAGCCTCCCTGAGAGATGAAGTCTTCTCATTTGGGGTCATGATCTGCTTCTGAAGGGAAAAAGAAACTGTTGCTTCATTTTAAGTTCGCTGACAATGTTTCCTTCCTGGGAGCTGAACTAAAGTTGACTATCCAACACAAATGTTGGCCATCATGATCTGTGCCAGCATCCAAACACCTGATGTAAGGTCTTTGTTAGAAAAGCCCAGAAGAAAGCGATGGTGGATCTTAGCATGGAGAAGGGAGGAAGAGAAAAGATGGACAGAGAGAGGAGTAGAAGTGGATGAAAGACGTATTGTCCTTCAGAAGAGAGCTTTATTAAGACAATTGATGCTACAGATAGACAAGCAGCACAGTGCTCTAACATACACAGTTGTTTTGACATCTTCCAGTAAATGAGTAACTCGGACATTTCCTATGGTGTGTCTCTAGGACTGCCTCAACCCCCTGTCTACTGTGAGATGGAGGATGTTTCTGGGTCTGTGCAGCCAGGTGGACATTGGCTCTTGGGTTTCATCTGCAAATTGCTGCCTTCCTAGGAACTGCCACCCAACTCACAAAACTGACACGTTTGTCTGAGGAGCTGCTATTGAAATTGATTGTTCTAGGATTAAAGGATTGCATTCTGTGGTTTTCATTTGCAGATAAACTGCTTCAGACTTTTCTTTGAGAAAAACTGCCCAGGTTTCTTCACTAACGTACCACGGCAAACTCACTCTGTATTGTTTTTTATAAGTCCCTTGAGATGGTGCAATGTTCTGGGAAGTACTCCAATACCAGGTCAATGTGTGGAGTGAATACAAGGTTCTTGTGCCGTTTCCCTATCCAAAATCCTTTAATATGGGCTAGGACGTAGCTCGGTAAGAGAGTCCTTGATTAGCATCCATGAAGGCCTGAGTTCAACTCCCAGCATAACATGAGCCCTTTGTGATGACTTGGGTCTGTAATCCTTGCACTTACAGACAGGAAGGTCAGAAGCTTAAAATTGTCTTCAAACAGTGAGTTGGCGACCAGCCTGTGCTACGAGACACAGTCTGAAAAAAAATATCCTTGAACAAAGGACAGATCTGATTGATATTAAACTAATGAGAACAGGTATGGGCTTAGGGTTACTAGCTACAGTGAAACATCATGACCAAAGCTGCTTGGGGAGGAGAAGATTTATTTGGTTTATGCTTCCACATCACTGTTCATCACTGAAGGAAGTCAGGACAGGAACTCAAACAGGGCAGGAGCCTGTGGACAGGAGTTGAACACAGGTTATGCTTACTGGCCTGCTCATCATGGCTTGCTTGGCCTGCTTTCTTATAGAATCCAGGTCCACCAGCCCAGGAGTGGCCAAACCCAAAATGGGCTGGACCCTCACCCATCAATCATTAATTACAAAAATGTCCTATAGCCAGATGATACGGAGGCAGCTTTCTCAATTGAGGTTCCCTGCTTTCAGAGGACTCTAGCTTGTGTCAAGTTGACATAAAACACACAGCACAGTGTAGCCGGATATTTTCCCTGCAACTTTACAATAAAATCGGTAATTTGGGAGGAGCTAATGTAGGAGGAGTATGGAGAGGAAGAGGAAAGCAGAGAGGAGGCAGGATGTAGGAGCCACGGAAAACCACAGGTCCAGGGCCCTCCTGGATAACAACTTATATCTAAGTTAGTTAACTTATATCTAGGTTAATTGGGTATCACCTCTAATTGTGTGGGCCTCTTGTTAATTGAGCATTACCAAACATATAAAGCCTTTGGATAATCTTTAAGCATTAGAGTCTCACTTCTACCAGGTACCGTGTGGATGGCGGGATGGTCTGAGCTCAGCCCAACCTTGTAGAGACAGCGTGAAAGATTGGTAGAGCCATCTCCCATGCTGGCATCTCATGGGTGGCAGGGCTGTTGTTTCTGGCTGGCCGTTTCTAGCTGTGGCACGCCCGTGGCCTCTGGCCACTTCCAGCTGCGGAGTGCTTGGCTTCAGGCCTAATATATATAAATATTACATATAAATATTCCTGCAAGTGACAGTGTACAGCTTCTGACACATAGCAGGATCATGTTTCCAGGGAAGTTGCTCAGTGTAAAGGGAGAGATCCAGAGTTGTCCTTCAGTGGCATCTGCATACATCTGACGTTTTTCTTGTGAGGCTTAGTTTCTCATCAGCAGAGTGGGAGAGTGGCCTAAGCAGATCTTGGCATTCTCATTTCCAGACAGCTGAGCTTCTAGGACTCAGTGGCTCCTACAGTATGTGCTTCTTCTTGTTAAGAGTTGATACTTTTCTTCAAGCATCCTTTTGGATGATAAGCCCAACACTAAACTATGAACGGCTGTGATTATATTCTTCAAAGTCAGACAGAGAAATGGTAGCCTGTTTGTATGTAAAATGAGGTAAAAATGAAGAACAAGTAACTTCTGCATATTAAATGGCCCTAAGCAGTTAAATCTCATATGCATAGTATTTGATTAAAATACACCATCTTGTCTTTCTTAAAGCACTGGCATCATTTTTAAAGGCTTGTTTTAATTATAATATACTACCCAAATAAATGTATTAGATACACCAGGAGACACAAAGAGAGAATACTTTGTTTCTTCTCTTATTCATTTTTGAGTGAGAGCCTCATGTAGCCCAAGATGACCTTGAATTTCTCATCCTCCTGCCTCCACCTTCTAAGTGCTAAGATTATAGGCATATGCCACTATATCTGGTTTTATGTGGTTCTGGGGATCAAACCCATACTAGGCAAACATTCTACCAAATAAACTACATCTTCAATCCCTCTCTCATCTCTTATAAAAGTTCCTAGTACTTAGCACAATCATGAACAAAAGCAGGGTCTCCATAAATCCTGAATGAGTAAATAAGTGGACTTGAGGTAACCTACCTCTTCTGACTCCATTTATTTGTTTGTCTGTCTGTTTGTTTGTTTCATTTTGTTTTGTTTTTTTCCAGACAGGGTTTCTCTGGTAACAAGCCATGGCTTTCCTGGAACTCACTCTTTAGACCAGGCTCGCCTTGAACTCACAGAGATCCACTTGTCTCTGCCTCCCAAGTGCTAGGATTAAAGGTATGCACCACAACCACTTGGCCTCTTCTGACCTCTTGAGAGTATCTCCCCTAGTCTTACATGCCTTTGCTCGAACTGACCTCTGCATCTGCCTGTTCCATCCTAGTCCTTTGTGAGCTCCCAATTTAAAGGATCAAGAGTTACTTGTTCAGATGTGATCTGCCTACAGTAGAATTAATTTATTCCTGTGTGAGAAAAGAGGTTCCTGACTGGACTGAAGTATGCTTTAGGGTCCAGCCTGACTTTAATTAATTAATGAGAACACGTGCTTTCATTAAGCTTTTCCTTGGTCTGTGCCCACAGTTGCAGGCCTGGTTGGAACTGGAATAGGGTTAGCACCTCTCTGAAAATGAGTGAGCTCTGAGCACTGACTTCTCTGACAGAGGACCCAGTTTGATTCCTAGCATCCCCAGCTAACAACTATCTGTAACTCCATTTCCAAGGCATCCAATGCCCTCTTCTGGCCTTGTGAGTGCCACATGCATACATACATACATACATACATACACATACAGTGCACAGACATATATGCAGGCAAAACACCCATACACACAAAATATAAATGTAATCTCAAAAAATATTGTAAGGAGTAAGTCATGAAATTGACTCAGAAAGACTAGAGTGTCTATAGACATTCTCATCCTCTTTGACCAAACTCATATTCCTGTGGCTGGTGATGGAAGACACCTTGATTGTCACTGAAGGATCTTCCTCTAGTGCTTGTCCTGCATGGTGTATCCACAGTCCTTTCATGTTATTACTGTCTGCTCTGCATTCCCGGAACATAGAATGGCACAAAGAGGTGAAAGAGACCTCTTTTTCCCTTCATGGCTAAAGATGAAATAAATAGACATTAAGTCCCCAAAGTGATAAAATGTCAGAATGGCGAAGTCTCTCACCACCTCTTCCCTAGTCTATTTGAAGCCTGCAAAATGAACCATAGAGAAAAGGAGGAAGAGGAAGAGAAAGAGGAGGGGAAGAGGTAGGAGAGGGGAAGAAGAGGAAGAGGAGGGAGAAGGGAGAGGAGGGGAGGAGGAAGAGGGTGAGAGAAAGAGAAGAGGAGGGAGAGGTGAAGAGGGGGAAGAAGAGAAGGAGGAGGAAGAGGAGGGGAAGGAGAAGAGGAGGAGGGGAAGGAAAAGGAGGAGGAAGAGGGGGAGGAAGAAGAGAGAAAGAGAAGGAGGTGAAGAAGAGAAGGAAGAGGGAGGAGAAAAAGGAAGAGGAGGGGAGGAGGAGGAGGAAGAGGAGGAGGAGGAGGAAGGAGGAGGAGGAGGAGGAGGAGGAGGAGGAGGAGGAGAGGAGAAGAAGAAGAAGAAGAAGAAGAAGAAGAAGAAGAAGAAGAAAGAGAAGAAGAAGAAGAAGAAAGAAGAAGAAGAAGAAGAAGAAGAAGAAGAAGAAGGTGTCAGCAAAAGCCTCAATTTCAAGGGGGGAAACTTCAAAGGACAGGACTACCTGCAGTTGCTGCTGTTTCAGAAACAGTGTATCTCTGAGACAGCTACCACCTGGTTTTACTGCATTCTGTTTCTTTATATACTTGTTATTCTCGAGTAATTTTATCCACAGATGCATTATGGAGTTTAATAACAAAGTGAAGCAAGTCTTCGTTTTGTTTACCCCAAATCTTGGAGATGTACCAAAGATGCTAAATTTATTCTCAATACTAGCTGCAAAGAGCGGAACAACCAAGTCAGCTCCATCTCTAGCCATCAGGAAGTGGTTTGTACAAAGTATCAACAAGTGTCAGACAAAAAGCCTTGGTCTTTTGTTGTTTTCTCTTTAGAGAGCCAGGCTTGCCTCCCACACATGAGACAAACTCTGAGCTACAGCCCCACCCTTGATAATGTACCTTTTAAAAAGAGTAAACGTTTTGCTTTCCCTTAATGAGACTCTGAAGTTCTTGCTTTCTTCACACAACTGTCTTGGTTGTTGACTTGAGCATTTGGAGTGAATAATCCAAATGCTTGTTTCTGACAAGACATTGCTAAGTCCCTGCCTCTAATTCTTGGCACAATGACTTACAGGTCACAAGCATTCCAGAAATACTTGCTGGTGGGGAGTCTCCCAGGTTTCACTGGGATAACTAAAATTCACTCCTCTAGGCTGGGCAGTAATTAAATCTCCAAAGGGAGCAGGGATTGCTTTTGTTTTTGTTTGAGACAGTGTCTCCCTAGGTGACTCAAGCTACCCTCTGTCTGACTATCCTGCCTCAGTCTCTCATGTAATGAAATTTCAGAGGTATAACCACACTTTGGTGTTTTGTTATTGTTGGTTTTAAGATTTACTTATTTTGTGTGTGTGTGTGTATGTGTGTGTGTGTGGTGTGTGTGTTGTCTGCATGTATGTGTGTGTATCACATGCATGCAATGCTCATGGAGGTCAGAAGATGATGTTAGAGTCCCCTGGGGATGGAGTTAACAGGCAGCTCAGAGCCACCATTTGGAACTTGAAATTAAACCCCAGGGTCCTCTGAAAGAACAGCAAGTGATCTTTACAGCTGAGCCATCTCTGTGACACATGTTTGTTGTTCTAAACAACCATTTTAAGGACGTTTTAGTGAGATTGTTTTCATACCACCAGGACACCTCAACATCCAAGAGTGTCATGATAGTTAACCACAGAAGAAAAATAAGAATGGAGGGGAAAAAATGAGACAACTGCTTTTACTCTGAGAGGTGACCAAGTGCCCTGGCAGGCTTGTCTCAGGAATACACACCTAAATACTCCTATAGGTAGAAGCCATTCGGTGTATGACTTGGAAGTCAGAGAGCCACAGATCTGATCAGCAAGGAATAGTCACAAATCCACAATGACATGATTAATTCTCTTTGTAAAACCAAGACAGGAAAAATAACCTTGTGGGTTAAGGGTTCTGTATGCAGTTAAGAGTAAGTTCCTGTTTGTCCTGTGCTTCTTTGGCCCATGTGCACCAGATGTGCTTGGTCACACATGGCGGGGTATGTGGCAGGAAATACCTCAGGACATATGCTTGCCCCTGATTGGACCTGATGGAAAATACGGTGGCTTTGTGGGTTGCTTCTGCAAGGTGCAACTCGTGACCATTCTCTGGGAACCTGGCCAGAGATACCATCAATCTTGCTACTATTTAGTTAAAGCTTGCTTCAAACTTGGCTTTAATTATGGTAATGGTCTTATTCTTGACCGGTAGGACTAACATTTTTCCACCAACAAATATAAAGATAAGATGATTTCCCTAAGAAGAACTGCAAACAATAAGTGTGAAAAAGGAAAAGAAAGCAGAAACTACTCAGAGTCCCACAGTAAGAAGGCTCCTCCTTCCTGGGGCAGGAGCATTGCTAAAACACAAACATATTAGAGTCAGACTTCAAAGAGAACAGGATATCTGGGTATCCTCTAAAATACATATGCTTGACTTTAGTGGTTTTAAAATATGTCCATAGAGCCAGACTGGTAGACATCTTAACCCCAGCACTTGGGATGTGTAAGCAGTAGGGTCAGGAGTTTCAAGGCTCAGCCTCAACTACATGAGTATGAAGCTGGTCTGAGCTACATGGAACCCAGTCCCCCCCCCCAAAAAGTGAATAAAAGACACACACACACAATCTTGCTACTGCTGTTCTCAGTCTTCAGAAGGTAGAATTAAATATTTGCTCCATGATAATAAGCTGAGCTACACATGATATTTTTTTCTAAAGAATCCAAGGTTGGCAGGAAATATGTTTTCTTTACAATATCAATGGAGGGGGGGCAGGAATAATCAGAGTTCATATCGGCAGTGAGAAGTTTTCCCCTCCAATGTGATTCCTTAAGATGACACTGTAGCATTCTCCTTGTCAAAAGCCATACAACATTATTTCATCTGGACTTGAGAGACTATGAAAAGAAAACTTGACTTGAGAAACAGTATCCAAAATGACTGCAAATAGTTCTTCAGAGCAACAGGGTCAGGAAAGATAAGAATGACTGAGAAACTGTCACATTTCTCAGAAGACTTGGGAAGAGACAGGACAGCTTAGGCCTGACACAGAGAAGGACATTAAGAAGAAAAGCAATGGAACTAGAATAAAACCACAGTCTTGGTAACAGGATTGTACTAATGTTAACTATTAGTTATAGTTTTGGTAATAGATTGCACCAATGTTAACTACTAGTTACAGTCTTGGTAACAGGATTGCACTACCATTAACTACTAGTTACAGTCTTGGTAACAGGATTGCACTACTGTTAATTATTAGTTTTGTTGGCTCCTTTCTATAATTTATTTACATTAAGCACAATAGGGGGCAGGGCATGTGGCCCTCTTATTTACTTTAGAATTCTTCTGAATAACCAAGGTGATTTCCAAATAACGTTTTAAAGAAGCTGACTGGTCTGGTCACTTCCTTTTACATATAAGAAATGCAAGCAGTGGACTTGCCAGCCTGGGGCATATAGTAAGTGTGCTACTCTGTCTTAAAACAAAACCAATAAGCTGCAATTTGTTCAGTCTGGGTATAAGATCAGGAAGGAATATTTATAATTATCTAAAAACACTTAGCATAAGCCTGCCCTTCTAACTATCTACAGAAGGTTGGATCTTCTTATACTTCAACCCCAGCATTTATCACAGTACAGAGGATGTAGAATCATGTGAGAATCCAATAGGCAACACATTTCTGTTTAGAGAATTGTGGTTACTTACATAAAAATGTTGTTTGTAACACATGGGCTTATTCTTATTTTCAAATCAAAATTAAGTAGATTTTTAAATCTTGTCATTTTAATTTCATATGCACTAAATATAGATAGAGACAGCCTGACTTTTACTTAGTTCTTCACGTGTCCTTAGTAGCCTAAGAGTGCAAGAACAGGCTGGAGGAGGAAGCTCAGTGGGTAAAGCCCACTCCATAAACATTAGGACCTGAGATCTGACCTCGAGCTCCAGAAGAAAGACCAGTGCAGAAACCGGTATTTGTCAACTCACAGACAGAGGATTCCTGGAGCTCACTTGTAGGCCAGTCAGTCAAGCCAAACCTATGTGCTCCAGAGTCACAGAGACTCTTTCAAAACATACGATAGAAAGCTGGGAGAGTGGTGTGTGCCTTGATCCCAGCTCTTGGAGACAGAGGCAAGCAGATCTCTGTGATTTCTAGGGCAGCCTGAACTACATAATGAGATCCTGTCTCAAAATAAGTAAACAAGCAAAAAAAAAAAAAAAAAAAAAAAAGAAGGAGCGAGCTCCTGAGGAGGACTTCTGACTTTACAAACACGCAACATCCGTTTGAGCATGTACTTACAACATGCACAGTGTAAAGAACTTTCACACCAGAAGGTCTAAGAATTGAGGCAGGAGCTTTACTGTTTCAATTGTTCTAAGTTAAACCCTTCAGCCTTTGTCTTTAATAAAGAAGAGAAGACAAAACCCCCCTGGAGTTTATAATAATATCAGAATTAACAATGAAAGCTTTGACACTGTAGTTGGTGCCTCTGGGGTGACCGTGAGGTTTGCCTTTAATTTTTTAAATTTTAATTTTATGTTTTCTGCCTGCGTGTCTGTTTATGTGAGGATGTCAGAAGCCCCGGAACTGGAGTTAAAAAAAAAAAAAAACAGGTATGAGCTGCCATGTGGGTGCTGGGAACTGAACCCAGGTCCTCTGGCAGAGGGCCAGTGCTCTTAAACCCAAGGTTTGCCTTTTTAAACATCAAATTTTTATTACACTTCTGTCCTCCTCCTCCCCCCCCCATGTGTGTGTGTATGAGAGGGGAGAGGGCTGGGGAGGAGAGTCATATGTGGAGAGTAGAGAACAACTTGCAGAATCTGTTCTCTTATGCCATGTGTGTTCTTGGAATTGAACTCAGGTCATCATGTTTAGTGGCAAGCCCCTTTCCCTGCTGAGCCATTTGTTGTTTGTTTGTTTTGTTTTTTGCAAAGCTAGGGAAGACTTTTCAACAGTGGGTAAAGTTCCCAGCCTGATTTAAGGAGTGACTACAAAGGGCGAGGATGCTCTTGTACAGATGAACTGAAAACCATCCGGAGCGTCAGAGAGGAGGAAAGACATGAGATGGAAGGCAAACCTGAGCAAACCCTCTAGCTTTGCCCGCTGTTAGCCCCTTGCTTTATCACCAGGTCGAGCAGTCACGTGGCTAAGCACACTGCTCACGTCCCTACTACACTGATGAACCAGTCAGACCACAACTGCTTCAGGTGTTTTCCTGGAACATAAAGGCTATTTCTGTCTATCTCAAACTGTTGAAACCATCCACCCTTTACTTAACTCTGTACAGGTATCCCGTGGGTGACCTTCTGCTGATAGGAAACCAAACTTGCATCCTCTTCCTTTGCTAACGCTGACAGTTTCTGGTCAGGCATCCCATGAGGCTTGGTTACACGGACCACTGACCACTTGACTTCCCTGCCTTCCATCAACCTCTCCTCGTGCCTCATAACACTATTTCTTCACCACATAAATGCTCCTCCCAGCGCATGCGGTGACTGCCCTCCATCACCACATTCTTTTCCTCCTCAGGATTAGGTTCTTTCTTTTTTGCAAGGCTCGTCTTGACAATGGTTGGCATACTGTGAGAAGCAGAACACACTTGGTTTTTATAACACATGCAAACGCTAAAAACAGATACCTGGTCTCTAAGGTTACGTGAGCATGCTGAATTATCCCTCCTTTATGAGAATTTGTGGGTCACTCGATGCTGACAGATGTCTCCGCAGCACCCACTACCACCACCACAAAAGAAACCTGTTGCTAATGAAAATGCAACTCAGCTCCCATTCCATTCCTGTGGTCTGGTGACTCATCAAGGGCTGCCTAACTGACCGTGATACATCAGCCAGTCAGACTTGGGATTTACCACCAAATATGGCTAGGCCAAATAAACCAGGATAGAGAATTTCACCAAGCTTCAACTGATGTCTCTCAGGGATAATTGTCTACCTTGGTGCAAAAGCACTTGCACATAAGATTAGGTTCTTAATTACCAGTTCAGTGTCCCCTCCTTAGGAAGATGCCCAAGAACCTTTCATCCATAAGACTAAGTCCTCTCTATCAACCTATCAACCTGAAAATTAACTTTGATATTCCTTCACTGTGTATGTGTGTTTGGGAAGAGTTGCACGTGGACATTGAAGGTGTATTTGATCAGCAACATTTAAATGGACATGAAAATCCCTTGTCCTTGGATATCTGGGAGAATTTCAGGGCAGAAGGAGCAGGAGTATAAAGACCAAGAGCCTTGTGTAAAGCAAGGTTGGCAAAGCAGAGCAATAAAGATGCTGGGAGGAACAGAGCTAGACAACTCACAGGAATGAATCCTTGTAAAAGGCCTTGGGAAGGCCAGGGCAGATTAGCCTGTGGTCTCAGTCCTGTGCAAGAAACAGAGGAAGGCTATCCATAAGCAATGCCACATTCTAGATCATTCTGGCTATTATGTTAGTCATAGACTTTGTTGCGGGCTATCCACCGGAAAGACTGCGCTCACACAGGTTTAAGCCAATAGAAAGGCATCATCAGTCAGCCAGTGGCTACACTGAGTGTTCAGGATCCCAGTGAGCCTTTGTAAGGAGCAGGCCCTTATACAGGACCTACTCCATTTTGTAATAGGAAACTTGTCAGGACATGTCTGGTACTTGTAAAGACAAGTCTGAAAGTAAAGTTGTGCTGTGATAACCAGCTGTGATGAGATTAGAGCCTGGCAATAACGAGACACAAGTGGTTATCTGCCATGTACATCAGCAGAAACGCTAAATTGGACATAAAAAGAGGAGCCCCTCCAGAGCACTTCATCACACTTGTAGCCATGACTGGCTAACGTGATCCTCCGAACAAGCCTCCTCAGTGCCGGATCATCAAAGAGGCAACTGAGAGACAATGCCTCCAGCACCCTACCAGGTCAAGTTAGCAATTCTACTATCTGGAAGCCTCAGCCTGACCCTGCCTTCCCGGGCTCTGGACCTGTAACCCGAAACCATCTAAAGGACTCAGGTCGTATAATCCCTGAATGAATGATGTGTTTATTGCTATGCTTATTTCTTTGATAATTAGCAATTTACTATTATATGATTGTGCATATTGTTAGAGGCAATGCATAGGAAATGTGGCAGTATCTTGTTGTAACAATTGCCTTAGGATTGGTAATAGTATATTGTTTGCTGTGCATCATCAATTAATATTGTGCATCATTAGATAATAGTTTGCTGTACATCATCATTAAAGAATAACTGAATTCCAAACCCTCTGTCTCTCTGGCTTACTCTCTCTTCACTCTCGAGGAGCTGATGGTCTCACAGTCAAATCCAGTATACAATCCCTGAGTGGAGAAGGACCTGTCGCTCCTCTCCCCACGGGGGATTCTGACCCCTTATCAATAGTCTGCTCCTGACAGATAAGAGTCCCAGAGACTCTGCTCACGACAGCCTTTCTTGGAGTGAGTTTTTAAATACAAAAATCAAGTCCTGGGTTGACATACTTCAGTTAACAAGAACAGTTAGCCAGAAGTGGAACTCTAGAAGTCGGAGTACATTTAGTGACTTTCTTAGAGTTATCTGGACTTTGGTGGATTAGGCCTTTGTTTTTGTTTTGCCAGGTGGTGCTGTCTACTTGCTGAGTTTTACAGTCTGGGTGGTGCTTCCATCATGGATGTTGTACTAAGAGCTGGGGACCTGTTACACAGACTGCACACATCAGGTGTGCCACCCCAGTTGCCATAGTGGAGCCAGAGCAAGTGTCTGCTGAGATGTGCTGTTCCTTCCTTCCAGCTTGGAACCTCTACCCCAGTGACCTTGAATTCCTAATCTTCCTGTTTATATGTCCTAATTTCTGGAACTCCAGGCCTGTGTCACCATGCCTGACTTAATTAAAGCAACTGTAAAGGTTAATTGCCAACAAGACAGAATCTCGAATAACCTGAGAGTTGAGCCTCTGGGCATGCCTATAAGGATTATGTTGATTACATTAATTGCTTCTGGAAAATCTTCTGGGCTGTGGGCAGCACCGTTCCTTACAGAGGAGGAGATCCTGGACTCTGTAAAGAAGACAGAGTGGATGGAGCTGTACTCACACATTCATTTCGTTCATTTCTGTTTCCTGAACATTGATATGATGTGACCAGTTGGCTTTGAGCTCCTGCTGCCCTTAAGTTTCCTGCTATGAGCCGGGCGGTGGTGGCGCATGCCTTTAATCCCAGCACTTGGGAAGCAGAGGCAGGCGGATTTCTGAATTTGATGCCAGCCTGGTCTACAGAGTGAGTTCCAGGACAGGGCTACACAGAGAAACCCTGTCTCGAAAAACAAACAAACAAACAAAAACAAAAAAAAAAAAAAAAAAAAAAAACCAAAAAAACCCACAGGTTTCCTGCTATGAATCTTGAGCAATGAACTAGAAAAAACTCTTTTCCCATGAAGTTGCTTTTGTTAGGATATTTTATGACAGCCATAGAAAAGTAACTCTCAAGACAGGGCTGGAGAGTTGGTTCAGTGGTTAAAAGCATTTACTATTCTTGCAGAGGACCAAAGTTCAAGTCCCAGTTAGGACCCTTACACACTGAATATAATTCCAGCTTCAGGGGATCCAGCACCCTAAAATTTTAAAAGAAAAAGAAAAGAACTAAGACAACAGCTTCAATGAACTTGGAGTAGAAATTAAAATTGAGACACTAAGGAATATTCCCAAATTCCTGGCCACTGACTAAGACAGCTGATAGAGTCTCAATGGAGGTTGATTATTTTTGCAGAAGACTCAAATTTCAGTGAAAAAGAATATATATTTTTTCAGTCAAAAGACTATATATTTCTAGTATTGTTTTCTTCAAGTCCACTGAAATCTAAACCTTTTTAACAGTGTGTGTGTGTGTGTGTGTGTGTGTGTGTGTGTGTGTGTGTGTGTATATAGGTGTGTGCATGCTTGTATTGGGGGAGGGGACACTAAGGTTGCTGTCAGGTGTCTTCCTCAGTCTCCACCTAGTCTTTAATTAAAAATCTGTTACTGAGCCGGGCGGTGGTGGCGCACGCCTTTAATCCCAGCACTTGGGAGGCAGAGGCAGGCGGATTTCTGAGTTCGAGGCCAGCCTGGTCTACAGAGTGAGTTCCAGGACAGCCAGGGCTATACAGAGAAAACCCTGTCTCGAAAAAAAAAAAAAAAAAAAAAAAAATCTGTTACTGAACCCGGAGCCCAATGGTTCAGCTAGCCTGATTGGCTGTTGAGTTCTGGGCCTCCATCTGTCTCCACCTACAAGTGCTGGAGACATAGACCCATCCTGCTGTTCTAGGCTTCTTATATGGACACTGGGGGTCCAAGCTCCAGTCTTCCCTGCTGCACAACCAGCATGTTACCAAATAAGCTTTCTCTCCAGCCCAGAGTTACTCTCTCCCACTTTTTTACTTTGTGTATGTTTCAGTGGGTTCTTTAAAACAAAAACAAACAAACAAACAAAAAAACCAATGTGTTATTGGATAATTTATCTACATACACACACAAAAAAAATTATCTGGGTGTGGTTGTATATGCCAACAATCCTATCACTTAGGCTGAGACAGGAGGATCCCATGTTTGAGGCTAGCCTGGGTTGCATAAGGAAACGCTATCTGCCTGCTAAAAAAAGTATGCTAACATTCATGTACCATCACCCTAACTAAGGTGCCAAATGTACACATCTCCCCCATAAACTTCCTTGGATTTTTGTGGGGGGAGTTTTGTAGAACGTCCTGTTTGTTCGGATTTTTGTATGTATGTTAAGATGTCCACTTGAAATCTGTCTTCTTAACGTATTCTGAAGGACACACTATGGGGCTGGAGAGATGGCCCCAGTGATTTAAAAACACCAGCTGCTCTTCCAGAGGACCCAGGTTTGATTCCCAACATCCACATGGTGGTTAACAACCATCTCTAACCCCAGTTCCTTGGGATCCAAACCCTCTTCTGACCTTCTCAGGCTCTTATATACACGAATACACAGACAGACAGACAGACAGACGACACACACACACACACACAATAAAGCTCCTGGCCCTCACCATTCTGTTCTATGAACCTAAACACTCTGATGCCTCATGTAGGTGGATACACTCCCCAGTACCTATAATGCTCTTTATGGACCAGTGTGATTCCCCACCGATCTCTCTCAGAATCACACAGGACGCTGCAAACCCCTCCTCCAACACAGAACACTTTCAATAGTCACATTATAAATCTCAACAGAGATTGAGAAGGTGGCTCAGTGGATGAAGGTGCTTGCTACCAAAGCCTGAGGACCTGAGTTCAAATCCTTAGCCCCACATAAAAAAAGCACAACATGGCCACATGCACCCTGTAATCACAACATCGTGAAGGGCAAGGACAGGAGGCTCACAGAGGCACGGTGACTGCTACCCTACCTTCAGGTTCACTGAGAAACTCTGGCTCAAGGAAATAAAGCAGAATGACACAGCAAGACACCCTGTGTGATCCCTTGACCTCTGCACATACATGTATAACACCACACACATAAATCACAACCTCCCAGGCTGAGATCTTGCTAGGCAACTGTGTTGTGCAACTCTGATTAAAAACGACTGAATTCAAACCGATGAGCTGTGGCATCTAACCACTCAGACATAATCCAGTTTGGCTGGGATCCCAGCAGAGAGGTCAAAAAGGCTGACCAGTGAGGATTGGCATAGTCAGGGCTGGCCCCAAGCAAGGCCCCATTAGCTATGGGGTGAAGCACATTGTTCAAACGGACAAGGCATACATCACCAGGGGCAAATGAACAATGAATACTCTCACTCCCAAAGGCAGAGACTGGTGTCCACAGCCAGGAGCTTTGGCAGAGTAAGATGTACAGGCTTCAGGGATTCAGATGGAGTAAGAGTTTGGGGTAAGCATGGCTGCCTAGAGACGTTCGTTGAAGGGAAATGGTCTAAAGAAAATGAGATTACACATATCTATCTCACTGAGACCTTAGGCTAGATGGCTTGGACCAAGTGCTTCCTGCCCCATGCACAGGAGAAACCTCGGGCAAGAGCGATGCTTCATTTGGCTCTCAGCTTCACTATGTCTCTTCACCAAGCACAGCTGAGAGTATCTTTCCTTGAAGTTATTTAGCAAACTGCTGGAAAAGTTGATCAACTATTTAAGGTAGCAGGGAGCACTGATCATAGATCGTATCATAAAACACATATCAACCTAGGTTTGTGGGTTGTTTTGTTTTTTATCAGACTATTGCTTGTTTTGTTTGATATTTTAATTGGTGTGTGTTCATAGTAGTACATGGTCCTGCATTGTGAAATGACATTTTCCATTTAAATGTATAATATGCTTTGAGCATATTTTCCCCTTACCCCGCCTAAACCGTCCCCCATTTTAAAGCTCTCATCTTCCCACTAATTTTCTTTGTTTCCTTACACAGCGTGATGGTTAGTATTGTCAAGTTGATGGAATCTAGACTCTCTTGGGAGATGACCCTCTGGGCATGAGTGTTAGCGATTATCTTTGTTATGTGGGAAGATTCATTTTAATTGTTGGAGGAACTGTTCCTGGGGCAAAGGATCCTAGACTAAATAAAATGGAGAAAGCATCTAAGTAAAACTAAATAAAACAGCAAGCATCTGACACATGTGACCAGTTCCCTCAAGCTCTTCCTGCCTCTGTGATACCCTGCCATGAGGGACTGTGTCTTCCTTTGCTTTCTATTGCTAAGAGAAAAATGCCATGACCAGAAGCAACTTGGGGAGGAAAGGGTTTATTTTCTGGTTATTATTTATAGTTTACAAATTACAACAGAATTGAGAGTGGGAACCTGGAGGCAGGAACTGAAGCAGAGGCCATGGCGGAATGTTGCTTACTGGCTTGGTTCTCATGGCTCCCTCAGCCAGATTTTTAAAATAATCCAGGATTACCAGCCTAGAGATGGTACTACCTCCAATAGGCTGGGCCTTCTGACAGCAATCATTAATCAAGAAGATGTGCCGTGGACTTGCCTGTCTAAGATCCACAAGCTAGAGAAACATCAGTGTCTGGGACTGACTGACTTCACCAAATATGATTCTATTTAGCTGCATCCACTTTCCTGCTAACTTTGGTCTTTATGACTGACTACAAACCACATTTTCTTTATCCATACCCCTGGGGAAGGGTTGCTGTCAATCATGGTATTTTTGTCAGACTCACTGTATAGACCAGCCTCAGATTTATCGTCCTCCTGCCTCAGACTCCCAAGTGCTGTGATTATAGGTGTTAGGTTTCAAATCAAAGCAGACTCTAGACACCAGATTTTCCCAGCATCCCTCAGTCTCTACAGGCTTTCGGCTTACATACCACGCCCCCTATCCTAAATAAGCACACTCCATCACACTTAGCTTGCTTGCTTTTTATTTTTTTATGTCAAACTTCATTTAATTTGGGGAAGAAAGATGCTAAAGATCAGACTCAGGGCCTTGCAAAAGCAAAGCAAGTGCTCTAGCCACAGTCCTGGTAACGTTTTCATTCTTAGAAGATAACCTGGCGGGAGAGACGGCTCAGTGGTTAAGAGCACTGACTGCTCTTCCAGAGGTCCTGAGATCAAGTCCCAGCAACCACATGGTGGTTCACAACCATCTGCAATGGGGTCTGACACCCTCTTCTGGTGTGTCTGAGGAGAGCAATGGTGTACTCATATACATAATGAATAAATCATTTAAAAGAAGAGGAGGAGGAGGAAGAGGAGGAGGAGGAGGCAAAGGAGAAGAAGAAGAAGAAGAAGAAGAAGAAGAAAGAAGAAGAAGAAGAAGAAGAAGAAGAAGAAGAAGAAGAAGAAAGAAGAAGAAGAAGAAAAAGAAGAAGAAGACCTGAAAGATGGGACCACATTGCAAAGTTCTATCACCTATATTCAACACCTAATGAGCAACTTAAAAGTCAGGAAAGTCTATAGCTGTCTCTGTCCCACTGCAGTCTCCAGACAACAGTCCCAGAAGTCACTTCAGCATGGAGATGCCCTGAGACTGTTCTCTCCTGGGCTAGGGTTGGAGGAGTGGAAGGGCTTTGGACATCAGGGCAAAATCCCTTCTGGGTTGTGTAAGGTTCAAACTGGATACACACTGTCATACACTCTTCAACTCTTCAATCTGTAGAAATGAAGACTTGGCTCTTGGGCAAAACAAACAGACAGACAAACAAACACCAAACCCTTCCTTAACTTTTGGCTATCAATAAGAACAAAGAAGTTACTGAGGTTTGAAAACTCATTTATTTGGGGGAACAGGGTGGCAGTGGGGGTCGCAAGCATGCTGATACCACATGTGTGGAATCCAGGGGATAATTTGGTAGGAGTTGGTTTACTTCTACTACGTGGATCATCGAGCTTGGTGGGAAACATCAGGGCCCAGCACTTAGTATTCATGAGTTCCTAAACTCAATCTCCAGGGAGCGGAGGACGCTGACTTGCTGTGCTAGTCTAAAAACCTGAGTTCAGATTCTCACAACCCACATAAAGCTGGATCTCAGTGCCCCTATGGTGAGATGGGGGTTAGGGGGTAAGAAGAATGGAGGATTGGGAATCCTACGATTGTGGACTAGCTAACCTAGCACATTCAGCAGCGAGACTTTGCCTCAAGGAAACTGATAGACCAGGATCAACACATGTAGTTGTCCTGACCTCTACATATATGCTAGGGTATACACACACCAGCACATACAGAAACAAGATTTTGTTGTGAATGGATTCTAGGCTGGGTGTAGTACTGTATTCCTATAATCCAGTACTTGGAAGACTGAGACAGGAAGATCACAAGTTTGACGTGAGCCTGGGCTATATATTTTGAATTATCCTGTCTCAAAAAAAAAAAAAAAAAAAAAAAGCCAGCAGTGGTGACACATCTTTAATCCCAGCACTCAGGAGGCAGAGGCAGGCAGATCTCTGAGTTTAGGGCCAGCCTGGTCTACAGAGTGAGTTCCAGGACAGCCAAGGCTACACAGGGAAACCTTGTCTTGAAAAAAAAAAAAGAAAAGAAAAAGAAAGAAAACCCAACAAAAGTCTATTAATTTAAAATTAACACATTTTATTATTTCTCAAATATACAAACTTTTACAGTCTGTTGTTTCTTGTTTAAAGGAAGATAATACAGGGTTCTGCAAGTAACTAAGAAGTGCGCTGGCCATAAATCTCAATAAAAGACCCTGTGGTCTAGTAAGATGACTAACTCAAGTAAAGGCACTGACAAGTCTGGCGGCCTGGGCTCAATCTCTAGAGGCTGAAAGAAATAGACTCCCGCCAAGCTGTTCTCTGACTCCTACATACGTGCACTCCCATGCACATGTGTGCACTGACACACACACTGACACACATACACTAAAGGCTTAGAAAGAAAACTGACACTTGTGCCCGCAAAAGACTCAGAAGCAAGTTCCGCCGGTATATCTCAACCAGGTGTTTATTGTTCTTGCAACTGCAAAATATACAAATTTCTGAAAGGCGCCTCCTGTTTAAAAGCTTGAACAGCTTCTTCCCAGGGCATCGACAGAGACAATTACACAGAACATGAAGAAGTCATCAGTCACACATTGGAAGGCCCCACGCCAATGAACAATTAAACCCAATCTATACAGCTCTCTAGTTTTAGGCTCCCTTATACATATTAAATAAATAAATAGCACATCTGCTATCAAAATAATAAAAAAATAAATTTCAAGTATTACAAATGAAAAGATCCTTGGTGTGGTTCCAACAGTTTTTCTTCTCCCCATAAATCAAGGGTATTGCCTGTTGTTGAAGGAAAGGGGAGAAATTTACCCCAAAAACAAATATGCAAAGTTAAAAACATTGGTCCCCATTTTATTTTGTTGTTTTGGGTGAGAGAGTGGAAGTCCTGTGGGTGCTGCTACCCATCTCATCCACCAAGTCACTGGCTTTCGAAGGAAGAAGCCATCTTCCAACCACTTCAAGATCTCCTGGGCCTGAATTTACTCAAAGATGTTCACAGAATGTGAAATCACACTGGGCAAAGCTTTCTCTTGATGTACTGACTTAATCTGGTCACAAGTGACCACCCCTACCTGTCTTAGCCTTTGAGAGTCTCTATGTCAGAAGAGCTGGCTCTGTAACTATCACATGGATGTGGTGAGAAGGAGGCATCGTAGAAACCACCTCCAGGCACAAAGCCGTAGTACCAGGCATGGTGGTGGCTCATGCTTATAACCTGAACGGCTAACATTTGGGAGGCTGAGACAGGAGGACGGCCATGAGTTGGAGGCTAGTTTGGGCTACACAGTTCTGATCCTGCTCCCCAACCCCCACCCCATCCCCAAAAGCAACGCTGCAGGCCCCCAGGTCCAAAAGTATTATCTGCCTGCACACAGTTCAGCCCAAGTCTGCACTGCATAGATCCTTGTCAAGACTCAAGCCACAGAGAGAAAACAGCCCAAGTCATCAAATAGAAATATATTATATATATTTTATATCTCCTGGTGAACCACAGATTTAAAGGGTAGTGGGCTGGGCCGAATGCTTGAATGGTTAGCTGTGAAAACACAAAGTGACTTTAAAGTGTTGGAAGCATGCCCTGTGTCACCGGAGAACTTGTCCCCAGAGCTAGGGATGATAGGATCCCTAGGACTCACAGGAAGAAAGCAGAAAGTAAAGTATGACCTTCAGCCCCAGCTGTGTAGCATTCTCCTAAAGGGTCATTTGGGCTAACACTACAGAGCTTCCAAATGGTTTCTTCCAGGCTTGGTATGTCCTGTGCTCCTCTAGAACTTGGGTGGACATAGGGAGAAACAGGCAGACAAGGACAAAGACATTAGCGATACTTTCAACCCATGCAAAAATCTCACTGACATCATAAAGCTGACAAGGACGATTTTCTACTCTTGGGAACTCCTTGAGATGCCCAGCATGGTGGTATGAGGCATACAGCAACAGACACTTGGCCAAAATATTGGGACAGCTCTATGAGCAGGCAGCTTGAAATGAGCCTCCCTTGGGCCACCATCCCTTCTTGAGCGATGTGAGTTAAGCTAAAGGCTCTGAGATTCTCCATCTCAAAGATACTCCAACTCCTCCCATTCAGCAGCTGCGAGCCTCCAAGGGCCAGCACCTGCCATCTAAGTTCCTGAAGTGAGGTGTGGGGAGGGAGGGAGGGAAAGAGAGGTTGGGGGGAGAGGGAGAGAGAGAAAGTGCAAACAAACAGCCACAGGATCTACTCAGGTGCCTCAGGCCCAAGTGAAGAACAAAATCCTTCCTTCCGCTGACACAATCAGTCTGTCCCTTAACTTGGGACCTAGAAGGCATATGGACATGTGGAGGAGCCAAGGCCTGTCATCGCTCAGTAGGCCCCAGCTCAAGAACTCCTCAGGAGAATCCCCATACCCAATGCAGCATGTGCCCAAGTCCCTTGTCTCTGAGCCCTCTTCCTAGGCCAAGATGCATAAAAGCCACATGAGAATGTGTGATCATTCCTGAGTCTCCAGCAAGTGGGGGTCTAACCGAATCTCAGGATTCTTTGCCACTCTTGTCTTCCAGCTATCAACATGCCAGGCCAGGATCCAAAGAAACAAAACAAAACAGCATGGTGGTGTCCAGGGCCCCGACTTAGGGGTCTGATCTCCTCAAGGACTATAATCCTCCCCAAGCTTTGGAAGGGTCTGTGAGGTCAGACAGCCCTGAAAGTCACCAGAGAGCAGTGGGTAGGGAGGTCTGCTGCTTTGCCACAGGAAGCTGGGATCTGTACAACTTCCTAGTTGTCTTTGCCACCCCAGCATCTCAGAGGTGGGAGGAACTGCTACTCTTGAACCTTCAGACCTCCATTCTCCCCCAGTCCAGAAGTCCTTGGGATCAATTGGCCTCAGGTGGATGAGCGGGCACAAGGCAGGCTGTAGAAATGGAATGGAACCCACATTTCAGCTTTAGTGCTTCTGGGAAGAGTCGGCACCATTCCGGGGCTCTTCATGTTCTGTTTTCAGGAGAGAGAGAGGGAGAGTCAGAACCTGGTGTTGCTCTCAAACAGAAGGCTCAAAGCCATGCCACAAGACACCTCAGCAACTCCCCAGAAGAACACACACCTAGCAGAGGATGATCATAAAACAAGGGGAGAGCCCAAGTAGGACTCAGAACGTGACAGAACTCGCCCCAGGCTACAGAAGAAGCTAGAGAAACAAGCCAGGATTCTGCTCAGCACTGGGCTAGGTTCCAGCCAGAAGGGCATGGAGAGGGAGGGACAGGCATGTGACATGGGAGCCCGCTGTTCCAGGGGTCAGACAAGGACAAGGGACCATGAGGCACAAATAGGAAAGTCATGCACCCTCCCCTGTAGGAGCTGAGGGCTGCTCTCCACGCCACACAGAGCTCTCACATTGATCACAGCCAGGTCAAAACCAGCTGGGACTGTCTGGAGTGTTATAGTTTCTCTCTGGAAACAGCTAACAGAGCCTTGCACTTAGACTTAGCTACACTTGAGTCCCAAGTCCGGACACAGAGCTCCACAGAATGCAAGAGGTGAGTGGTATGGCTGGCCACACAGAGGCCTAGAGGAGGTTGTCACTCAAGTCTGCTGGGTCTTGACCCATGTACCCCCTAGAAAGACGTCTCATAACACATTAGCTGATACCTAGTTCCCTTTAAAATATTATGTCACTTGCTTTGACTACGACCATTGGCCAGCACACATCTCCCTAAAACCCTTCAAAAATCTAATCCTTCAAAAAAGAAATGTCTAATAAGAAGTATTATGTCTGTGTCCCCCCCACCCACAAAAAAAAAAAAAGAAGAAAAAACACTGTCCTACCAGGGGCAGGATTACAAAAAGTTAGAGTTCGTGCAGGCAGGAGCACAAGAACTACTCTTAGGCCACAGAACAGGGGAACCTAACTGTGGATGTCTAGAGAAGTGACCCAGTGCTAGGCTGTTCTAAGAGTCACCACTCATAGCTGAGTGAGATCGGGACCCAGGCAACAGTGCCCTGTGTTAAACAGGGGTCCTTCTGGTAGTGCCCTGGGCCAAGCACATAAAGCAACCCAGCCATGTTATAGGGTCGAAAAGGGAAGGGTTACGACTTCCCCTGCCACACCACAGGCCCAAGGCCTCGAGCATTCAAACGTGACAAAGCAATAGTAACAACAAAAAGTCACACAGGGCATCATGTCCACATAACTTCCTCAGGGGTCCCTGGCTCAGGACACACAGAGACAGACACATGGGAGAGGACCCCACATCAATGGTACTGCTTGAAAGACCATCCAGCACTGACGCATGAGCCATGTACTCCACCATGGGCAACTATACACAAACTAAGACACCTTTCAGCTGAGATGCAAGGACTCAGACGTGGGAGGAAACAGAGACATGCACCAGCTCAGTTACCTTTCCCAGGTTAGTAAGGAGAAAACTTTGAAAAAATGTGACAGACAGTTCGTCTTTCAAGCATAGTGAGGAAGGGGAAAAAAAAAAAAGCAAACAGGTTGGAAAAAGAGAAAACACAACCAATTTTAGTATCTTCTGTTTAGTTGTGAGGTAGTGTCTCATGTAGCCCAGGCTATCCTGTAGTGTAGATGACCTTGATTTTCTGATTCTCCCGCCTCCTCCTGAGTGCTGCAGTTCCAGATGCATTCTACCTTGCCTGCTTTATTTTTATGCAGTGCTGGGGGATCAAACTGAGGGCCTCTTGCATGTTAGTCCATCACTCCACCAACTGAGCTACATTGCCAGCCTGAGTCGTGTTCTCACTTTAGTGTGCATCTGTAATTTTAAGATGAAAAATGTAGGTGGTCCCTTGGTCCCAAGCAGAGCAACATCCCCCAGGAAGATACATCAGAGGGCAGTATCTGCACATTACTCAGTTTTATCAGGAGACCAAGATGATGGATATCAGGCCCTCTCAAGACTCAAGACTGAGTACTCCAGCTGCTCTGAGAAATGAAAATCCAGTGGCACAGAGCAGAGGGAACAAAGAACCATCTCCATGCATACTTAAAGCTGGAGAGTCCAGAAGTGGTGATACACCAGCCAAAGCCCATGGGGCCTCTCCTAGGTGCCAGATACTTGCCATGAGTTATATGCATATTTTCATTAACAATGCTCCCTACAGAGTTTCGGTAACCACTTACAGATGAGCAAGCTCAAGTCTTAAAATTGCCTCAACGATGCCTAATGTTCCAAAGACGGTGGCAAAGTTGGTTTGAGCTGGCTTTTAAAATAAATTCTGGAAGCCAAGTTAGGCACACCTGTAATTCAAGCACTCGCTCAGAAGCGAGAGCCAAAAGGATCACTAAGGTCTGGGCTACACAGTAAGTTCCAGGATAGATAGATTGATTAATTTTGGTCACAGATCAGGGCTGATTTCATAGATCTAATGTCTAGGACATGAGGTCACACTCTCAAGGCCGGCTACATGCTGAGTCTCCAGATTAGAATCTAACCATAGTCATGGCGGGGGATGAGTCTATGGGATCAATTCTGGCTTAACTAAAGGCGTTCTAGCCAAAAGCACTATTAGATTCACCCTAGATATGGAAAAGTTCTGCTTGTCCATTTCCAAGGTGAATCCAATAGTGTAGGGTGGAAGCGGTGGATGTGAAAGGCTTTTCTCAGCAGGAAAACTGCTTCTGAAGGATATTCGAAGCTGCAAAACCACAAGGTTTTAAACCCAAAGGCTCTGCAAGGAGAACCCTTGGTTCTCAAGCAGTTTACAATAGACAGGAGACAGTGTGCACACTGTCCCTTTGTGAAGAGAAGTTAACAGCCATGCCTGTCCTTCTCCTTAGGAAGTGGCAGCAAGGGAACCTGCAGGAGCTAACCCAGGGACCAGCAGCTGCTCATGGCGCCCCTTAGGCTTCAAGAATCAGAAACAGAAAAATAGTACCTGGCCTTTCCCAACAAGCTTGCAGGGAAGAAGAAACCAGCTTTCTGGGGCACAAGGTCTGTTTGAGGCCTGGCTCTACTGTCTATCAGTTTGTGGGTGTGCAAGTCATTTGACTTTTCTTGTTAAACAGGACAAGGATTGTCCTGCTCGTCTCTTATTTAAGGGGTCAGAGATACAAAGGATGGTCAATCCCATCCTCTGTGAGTTACACTCTTCCAAATGTCAGACCCAAGCTTGTCACAGCTGCAGTCAGGTCTGAGGATACAGGGGAGTGGGATCCCCAGCTATAGTTCTTACACAGGTGTCTCCACAGATTCTCCCTTGGCAGGACTGACAGGCCAGGACAGCTCCATGACATAAAATAGGTCCCCACACTTGGTTACTAGGTTCTGGATAAAGATTGTTTTCAGAACAAAAGGATGCTCCTCTGGAGGAGGAGGTACAAAGCAATGATAGCAAGCACTAGATTCGTTCAGTATCAAAAGCTGACCCTACAAGGGAAACCTGGCATTGTGTCAAACCCCTGCTTATGACCAATGAAGACACAGCATAGAATCCCAAGGGAGTGGGGAGTAGCACCCTGTGGTTGATGGCACTGGAGCGTGCTGAACATGGTGCATTTTCCCTTTCTGCATCTCTTCTTTATAAACGTTGGGTATTCTCTCCTCCATCTCCTTCTCCTCTATGGGCAACCTCAGACTTTACCCAGACTGCCTTCCTCCTAAATACTTCAACAGGCAGGAGACCAAACAGGCAAAACAAGCAAACGTTGAGTGCAAGCAATAGAATTATTGAGAAGGAAATACTTACAGACAGGCTTTCCCTAGCAAAGGCTGCAGGGAGACAAGGTAAGGAGAGAGAGAAAGTCAGTCAGGAGGCCAGATGGCAGCTGCTGGTCAAGCCACACTCATCTCCCATGTCTGACCCGGCCAATAGATCCCAGACATCTGTTCCTGAGGATTTGGTGACTCTAAAGGGCTGTCCTAACAAAGTCAGAGGCATCTGTGAAGTGGGGGGCAAGCCTGGGTTCTTGCTAGTGATCACCATGACTAGATCAGTGTAGTTCTGGATGTCACCTGCCTCTGGCCTAGGTTAATTCCCTTGAACCTTTGCAACAGAAAATTCCCACAATGCATCAGGATAGAGTGGGATGGAGAAGCCATCTGCTTGGCTGTAATTAGAAAACAGACCTAAAGGGATATCTACTAGTGTCTTCCCACTGGCACTGTGTCCATTTCCAATGCTAAAGAACTGAGCCCAGACATGAAAATCCACACACCAGGCATGGCAGTGCACCTGGGAGGAGGCAGGAGAGTCAGGAGTTCAAAGTTATCCTCAACTATACAGTAAATCTGAGGTCACTCTATGCACCATGAGACCCTGTCCTCCACAAAACAAAATAATCTTACATTTGGGATTCAGAACTAGAACGACCATAAGTTAGAGATTATGTAGTAAGAAACGGCCTGGACTATATACCAACAACTTGTAGCTGAACGGGGAAAAAACAAACCCACATTCATGTTAGGACAGAGCTACAATCAAAGCCAAGTCCCAGGGTTCCCAGGGATCCATCGTCTCACCGAACCCAACCCTTACTTACTTTGTGCCAGACCAAGTTATACGGACAGCACAAATCATCTTGTCTGAGCCACTTTTTGTAGGGTATATTACTTCCCCAATTCTCAGATTAGGAAACTGAGGCCTGGGGTAGTTAAATGAGCTCTGGAGGCCACAGGGTTCTCCCTGGACCTCATTCTATCCCTTAGGAAGTTAACAGGAAGCTCAGAGACAGCGGAAGAGCTGGCACCACACAGGCAGAATTGGTCCAGCGTTGAGCTGAAATTTATCCAGGCATGGGGCATGGTCTATGATTTTATGTTTGCAAAGGTCCTTGGCTATCTTTGAAGGACTGGTTTCCTGAAAACAAATTTTAATGCTCAACAACCAAACTCTTCAGCCTTTGATCTTTCAAGCTAGTGAAAGAGTGGATCTTGCTGAGTTCTGTTTATTTTCACTCCGATCATCTAACCACTGTGTGAAAAGATGATTGTCTTGGCTGCCTGATTCTGTATGTGTGTATATGTGTACCATGCATTCGTGTATAGGGGTGCCAGTAAACACAAATACCCAAGTGGACATAAAAGGACAACCTCAGATGTCAATCTTCAGGAGTCTGCCACCTTTTCTTTAAAAGGAGGTCTCTTATTGTTCTGGGATTTTGCCATGTAGACCAGGCTAGCTGACCTGTGAGCTTCTAGAATCCACCTGTTTCTGCCTCCTATCTCACTATGGTAATTTTACAGGCACATGTCTCTGCACTCAGCTTGTTGCATGGGTTCTGGGATCTGAATGTAAATCTCCGAAGTTGCACAGAAAGAGCTTTAAACTCAGCTGCCTTTCCGGCTCTGGACTGTTTCTAAGGAGGACAGGGCTATGCTGGCTCTGGAGAGGAGGTAGGCTCTTCTGTGTGACCTCAGCCTTTTTCTGTCAGAAGTGACAGCAAAAGAGATATCAAAGGAGAAGAAAGAGAAGACATAAGTCCCACGGAACGTACAGACTCCTGGATTGGGAATTGCTAGAGTATAGACCGTTCTAGAAGTAGTACTCACAAATGTGCATAGGACGGGGGTATTTTACAATATCTTTTACTCTGTTTGACTCTGCTCAATAAAGAATAAAGACCACAGCCTCAGAAAGGGTCCACACAGTCACTGTTGACAAGGAAAGATTCCGAGAGGGCATTGTGTGTTCTGCCTGATGCACGTACATACACACCCCTCACCGGGGTGCATGTGCACGTCACACATGCCGCCCACCTGAACACGGACACTCATTCTCACTTGCAAACACAACACAGAGCCCCAGATACGGGGATCATCTCTCCTCTGCACCCTCCCCTGTAGGCAGTCATTAAAGCAGGATCACTGACTTGTCCGGGCAGCTGCGTGGGCACTTCCGGGGGCAGGCAGCTTGGCAGGGCAGCAGAAGTGGAAGCCACATGCTCCTCAAAGCTGTTGATGCGAGGCTTTTTGGTGGGCTCAGGGCTGGCTAGTGGGGTGACACTATTGCGTCTCATGAGCGGGTTAGGTCCCTTCTTTGCATCCTAAGCAGACAAAGACAAAAGAGAGAAGGCGACAGTTACAGGGAGTGGGGAGGGAGGTAGAGAAGCCACACACACACACACACACACACCCCACACATAAATTCCTCTTGAGATTTGTAAAGGACACCCAGGTGAGTGACCTTGACCCTGAGCTGCTGCTGGCACAGAACTTCTCGCTATGTGCAAAGCAGAGGAAGAAAAAATAATCACAACCACAGCAGAGGAGGGGGTCAGAGAAAAGAATCTTAACTCCCAGTTACCCCACCCACAGAGGGCCCAGGAGAGACCATTGGCTCTGAGATCTCAGGAATGGGAAGGAAAAGGTGTCAGGGCCAACTCCCTTCCACCTGGTCTGCAGCACACACAGCACCTACAGAATACTTTGTGCTCGCCCAGACAGTACCCAGCCTCAGTCTAGGAGGCCAAAGATGCAGAAAACAGGCAGCAGTCTGTCCATTAGGATGAGATATCAGCCTTCCAAACAGAGGATGATGAGACAGGAGAGTAGGCTCCTGGGATCCAATGCATGGCCCAGCACCTCAGAGCCCTGGACATCTCCAGCCCCAGTACTAGCAAGTAAGTATTCTGAGGCCCGTGGAGCCCATCTCATGTCTAAACCCAGGATTAGTTAGGGCTCTGTTCATTCAGCTAAGTGAGCAGGTGCCTTGGTTCAGAGGGGCGGGGCCAGGAGACAGGGCGAGGCAGCCCAGGGACATAGTTCTCTTCTAGTGTAGTCCAAGTGATATCGGGGCAGAAAACAGGCTGACACCCCATCCATGTACCCTTCCTACCAAAGTCTGCCGGCCAAGCTCCTTGGGGATGGGTAAGTCACCTGTTTTGCGGATTCCACAGACAGAAAGTCAAGTTCGGTGTAAGAGGAAGGTCTGACTACACTGGCAAAGTGTTGTATTTTGACAGCCTGCATAAAGCAAATTTAAACCCACTTTCACAACACAGGCCTGGACAGATACGCCATCTGCCCAGTAAGGGGATTCAACATGACCATACACTCCCTCCCCCAAAACCTCAGACCTCCCTGAGGTGGAAAACAACAGCAGCCAGGTGCTGAGTCTCCTAAAGTCTCCTAAGACCTTCCCTTGGCCGTGCTGCAGGATGCCCATCCTCCGGCCCTCTTCCTATCTCAGACCTTTGCTAACCATGAACTTAAGGGCATGCAGATGATGCTGCTGGCTGGCTGACCCGGTCTGAGCCAGGCTTCTGGTGCTTTTGAGAAGGGCACAGCTTTTTGCTGCCTGAAGTGGTAACAGCTACTGTGCCAGGATTATGATTGACAGAAGGAAGTAATCCCCTGTTTAAGTCATTCTTCCCAGTCAAGTAGAAATGAAGAGAGAGAGAGAGAAAGAGAGAGAGAAAGAGAGAGAGAGATTGTAGACAGAAAGAAAATGAATAGATTTTCATGATGCCACAGGAAAGATGGGCTAGGAATAGAGATGTGGAGTTGGCCAGTGGTGCCAAAGAAACCCAGAGAGAACCCTCCAGAAGAGAGCCAGACCCAGGGTTTCCCAAGGGTCCCAGGGCATCGGAGCTTAACTCACCTCTGACCTCTCCCGGTGTGTGCTCACTGATTCTACATTCAAGTAAATGGACTCCACACGGCACCCTAAAGATGAGGGATGGAGAAGGCGGCTTCTGTTAAAAAGATCGTCCTCCTCTGCAGCCCTCCAGCCACCAGGAGACCCCAGAGTCAGGGCCCAGCAGGGGCTGCTACTCACCATACGCCACAGGTGTCAGTTTCAGGACAGTGTGAAGGGGACATTTCAGGTACGGCATCTCCTCTGAAATGAGACATGTTATCATAGTTAGATAAGAGACTGAAGCAAAGGGAGAATCCCAGGGGCATCTCCAGGCACAATAGCCTCATGCCTAACCCAGAGGCCCTGGGTCACATGGAGGCTTGAGGGTTCCCTGGGGTTGGTTTATGAAGTGAGGAAGCCCACTAAGCCTCACACTGTTCAACAGGGAGCAGGTTGTGAAGCAGACCCATACTCAGAAGCAAAGTGGAGTAGGAAAGGATGGGTCCCCTGCCACTTGCACTCAAGGGCCGCTTCCTTCTTCCCTCCTTCCTGACTCAGCTTCCCTCAATACCTGCACTCTTGTCAAGGAAGTAGGCTAGTAGGCAGCGTAGAACAGCCTGGTGACAGATGACCAATACATTCTCTTGGCGCTCTAATTCCATGATCACAGGTTCCAGGCGCTGGACAAGATCCTGGTAGGACTGAGCACACAGGAATGGAACAGCACATTAGGAGAGGATAAGCAGAGAAGAGGCAGGCAATCACTTGCAGCCTTCATCACAGACTGGCTCATAGCACACACACACACAAACACCCCCCCCCACACACACAACGCACACACATCCATCCTTGTGAGTATCCAGCTCTGCATTTGATGCAATACTCCTAAGGAACATGAGGATAGTCTGCAATCCTGTCTCTCTCAATTCCCTCCTCTTCCTACTCCTTTTGAGTGCTAGAGAAAGATCAAACTCTACCACAGACTATTACTCAGGCAACCGTTAAAACTAAAAGGATTGAAGTCCTGGCTCATGTCATGCCGTGGAAGATCCTCAAACATTTGTATGTCAAGTGGAAGACACTAAGTATCAACATCTATACACTGAAAGATTCCTTCTGTGCACCACCCAGAACAGACAACCCTCTGTAGAGACAAGGGATCTGTGGTCACCAGGGTTAGGTGCAAGGAGACATTAGGTAGATGGACTGCTAACAGATCTGCAGTTTCCTTTTGAAATACAGCTGGGGTAGGTCTGAAATCCTCCACACTCAGAAGGGTGAAGCCAAGAGGATTGCTAGGACCTCAAGGCGGCCTGTAGTATACATTTTATATCCCGTTTCAAACAACAAAAATGTAGCCAGGTATGGTGGTGCACATCTGTAATACCAGCAACTGGGGAGGTTAAGATGGGATCAAAAGCAAGGAAGGTCAGAGCTACATACACAACAGGCACAAAGCTGCAACATTAAAAAAAAAAAAACCCACAGCAAAGGTCCTCCTTACGCCAACTCTTCCGTGCTTTTTCTCCTGACTGGAGTCCCAGAGTGAGACCAGAAGACAGCATGGTGGCCCACCAGGAACTGGAACTATGACGAAGGCTCAGAAGGACACCCACTAGGTGTCAACACAGCCACCTGGCTGAACTCCCAGAGTACCACATGGCTCAGCACACTCCATTCCAACAGGAGTAGCTGCTGCCTGCTCAGCCATTCCCTCTACCAACATCAGCCTAGCCCTTGTATAAGCCATCTGGCATCAAGGCCAGTCTGTCAACTATGCTACCTACCTGCAAGGAAAAGCTTTGGTCTGGAGTGAATCACCAGCCATCCCTTTTGCTATATCCTATGTCATCAGAGAGACAGATAAGGTTCCCATTGTTCTCAAGTGTGGGAAACACAGCCCACTTCCCTTAGAGTTTTCACAAGGCTCGCTTTAGTGAGATTTAGAGACTACAGAAGTAGTAGAGATGAGTTTGCAGAACTGGTGAAGATCAGATCGGGTACAGAGATCTTGTAGGGATTTACCTGATCACGCTGGGGCCCCAAGGCCTTCTCTCAGCCAACTCCATACACACATGCCACAGACCCTGACCATTACAAAGAAAGACCAGCAGACAGGAGACCAGGACCCATGCTCACCTCACCCGTGGGATAGCGGTAATAGTATTTGTCTTGTTCACGCAGTGCGTACTCCTCAGGGTAGGTGTCTCTGATCTCCTCATAGGTTAGTTCCTCACACACACCCTGTCAGAAAGACCAACATTCATTCCAGAAAACTTCCCTATAGGGCCACCTCAAATAAAGTGGGGGAGGGTGTCTCAAGAAGCCACCAGGATTCCAGAGGACCCACAAGAGAACTCTCCACTCCCTGCCAGGCCTCCCTGCACCCGCATGAGCCTGGGACTCACGGCATCAATCTCGTTGAGTGCCTTCCACTGCTCGTAGGGGAGCCTCAGGGCCTCCGCGGTCTGGATGGTACTTTTCAGCTGGCTGGTCCACACACGGAGGTCCTTCAGATTCTGTTCTTCCACGAACTTGCTCAGGGCATTGGCGAACTGAGGGAACACGGGAGGCAGAGGTCACGCAAACTCCGGTTCCTTTCATAGGTTATGTTATGCTATTGCTTGGCAATAACTAAGGCCCCTCAAACCATATCAGAGTCCAAGAGGCCTGACTCTATCCTCCAATTCCTAGTGCACACTCACAAGTATATACACCAACACCACATGCAAATACACGCAGACTAGTAAGGCAAAAACAGCCAAAAAATATACAACACCCAAGGACCCTCAACTCTACAAGGAGGGGAAAAAATCACCCCCTGCTCCCCAGCCCCATGCTCTGTCCTCTCCTCTACCTTCTTGCCTCTGCTGGACAGGCCTGAGTCGCCCCCAATCTTCCCCTGCAAGTTGTACTCATTCTCGCCATGCCGACACAGGTAGATGGTACGGGGCTGCACGTGGATGTTCATCAGGTAGTACACAATTCGGCTCTGGATGTGGTCCTGCACTCTGTTCACCAAGAACCTCCGGCCAACATCAATCACTTTGATGAAAGACAAGTCCCTGCCAAGAAACCACCATTCAGGCCTCCATAGCCCTACAGACAGCAAACCTCACACCCTGGGCCTAGCCAGCATTTAGACTATTTGCTTCCTGGGGGCCCCTAACAATGACTGTTGTAGGTCTTCTCTAGGAGTCAGAGAATAAACCCAAGGCAACAGTTCCCTCAACCAGGCTGTTCAAACCAGATAGTATGGCTGGAGAGACGGCTCACTCAGTAATGCACAAACATAAAATTCACATCTATCTTCTTTAAGCAGGGCACAGTATCGTCTGCAATCCCAGAGCTGGGGAAGCAGAGACAGGTGGTTCCCTGGAGCTCACTGGCCAGTCAACCTAGCCAACTCAGTGAGCTCCAGGTTCAAAAAGTAAGACTCAAAAAGTAAGTGGGAGGGACCAGTGCAATGGCTCAAGAGTAAGAGTGTTCGCCACCAAGTCTGATGTCCTGGGTTTGATCCCCTGGGCCCACAAGGTGAACAGAGAGAAAAGGAGCTCCCAAAAGCTGTCCTCTGGCTTCCACATGTGTGCTGTGGTGCATAAGTATGCATGTACACACATAGACAGACAAAAAAAAAACAAACACAAGCAAATAAATAAATGTATAAATGTTTGGGGCAAGGGGGATCCTAGCTGGGCATGGTGACTCACACCTTTAATCCCCATACTGGGGAGGCAGAGGCTGGCAGATCTCTGAATCTATAACTAGTTCCAGCCCAACCAGGGCTATAGTGAGACCCAATCAAACAAACAAACAACAAAAATCCTAGTAAATCTTTTTACGGTAGAGAATCATTGAGAAAGACACTCCGATACTATTCTTATCATTTTTAAGTATATATATGTATCTGTGCATGTGTCCGTGTGGATATGTGCACATAAGTGCAGAAACCCGTGGAGGCCAGAAGCAGTCAAGCCCGCAGTAGCTTGAACTATGATTAGTTGTGAGCTGCCGGCTAGGTTGCTGGGAACTGAAATGCAGTCACCTGGAAAAGCACTGTGTGCTCTTAACTACTGAGCCATCCCTCATTTTGAACCTACCCATCCACCACTGTCTCCCTCTAACTACTCCTAATCTCCCGCATTTCATGAGTTTTATTGTTTTGTTTTGTTTTGTTTTGTTTTTTCGAGATAGAGTTTCTCTGTATAGCCCTGGCTGTCCTGGAACTCACTCTGTAGACCAGGCTGGCCTCGAACTCAGAAATCCACCTGTCTCTGCCTCCCAAGTGCTGGGATTAAAGGCGTGCGCCACCACCGCCCGGCTATGAGTTTTATTATTAATAACCCTTGAGTCTAATTAATGCAGCCGTTTATGCATGGATGTGATCCCTCCCTCAGCAGCCATTGATTGCCAATGGTTCCTCCATACACCCAAGGGTGGAACCATTTCTAAAGAGTTTATAGACATATCTGGGAGCTGTTTTAGAGGCCTCGTGTGGATAATTCAGGATGATATACTCTGGGAATCACCTGTCACATTTATCAGGGTCAAGAGGCTGGTAGCTGGCTTCATAGCAATTGATTCTCTTCATGAAGTCGTCCATGGCTTCTGCCGAGTTGCAGTCTTTGTAATCTGGGCTGGAGATTTTAACTTCCTGCAACGCCACAAAGAGCAGCCTGATGAGTCATAGGGAAGGCTTTCTGCTTAGATTAAGCAGGATTTGGGCTTTCAAACAGGGAAAGCCCAAAAAGGCTTGAAATAAAGATTATCCTACCCAGTATATAAGAGGAAAAAAAGACTGGGTGTCGGGAAGTTTGACTCATGGCCTTTTGACCTCATGATTGCACCACAAAGATGCTCATCAGGACAGACACAGGAAACCCACAAGGACCCCATAAGGAATGAACATAGCTGGCCTATACACCAAGGCGGGTCAATCCAAAAACTGAGTGAGCCTGACCCCTCAATTCAACAGAACCCTACAGACGCACATAAAGAGCAGGGCTTTGGTTACAAAAGGCACATTAAGTGCTTAGAAACGCCCCCGATCTTGGGTAGGATTTCTCTATCTGCTCCAACAGATGCAGTCTCCGCTTATGCTGGTCTAACTTGACCTGGTGCCTACACTGTTCACTTCTGAGGCAAGGCATCTCCTATAATTGGGCAATTATGCCTCTCCCCCAAAAAACCCAGGTAGATTTTAGGGAAACTTTGATTTGGATCTTTGAGACCAACTCTTACTATCTAATCTTGGCTGGGCTGAAACCTGCTACATAGAGCAGGATATCCTCAAACATTTCTGAAATCTCCTACCTCTCTCTGACCAACAAGTGCTGAAATTATTCGGCAGGCACCATCATGTCTGCCCTGAGAATTTTGTTTATCTTTTACTCACACAGCTATAAGGCAGACAGGAAGATAGAAAAGGCTGGAGATGGATGGTAGAGGGTTCTACTTTTTTAGTTTTTGTTCTGTTTTGTTTTTGAGACAGGCTCTCATATTATCTCAGTCCATAGCCAAAGATGACCATGAACTTCTGATCTCCCTGCCTCCACCTCCCAAGTGCTGAGATTCCAAGTATTTACCACCACACCCAATTTGTATAGTGCAGGGGATTGAACCCACAGCTTTACGCATGGTAGACAAGCACTCTGCCACAGGGCCACATTATAAACATGGTTGCCTAAGAATCTGAATGTACTTAATGCTGTAGAACTGCCCACCGAAAATAGCTATTAAGGTCAGTTATAAATTATGTGAATTGTACAATCAAAACAGAAATATAGGTCACAAATTCCTGGACCTAATCTGCAAAACTGCTTTGAGTCTTAATCAGAGAAAGATTTCTAAATATAGGACCAGGGCCAACAGCGAAGTATATGAATAAATAGAAAGCTACTACTAGAAAAACTCCTGACTTAGCATGGGAGTGACAACTCACTGGAGAAAATGATCTCACATCTGCACCATGCCAAGCCCAGCACTTCTGCTTCCTCGAACTGTGAGCCTCTTTCTTTTCACCCATTCTCCCTGAAGTCTGAGCTTGTTTCTTAGAAATGCTTTGCAATGTTCCCACTGTCTTGGAGAAGAAGACCAGAGAGAGAAGCTACAAATGTTTAGCATGCCTTTAAAGGTCTATTTTGAGCCAGGTGTAGTACTGCATTCCAGTGCACCAGTGATTCTAGTACTCAGGGAGCAGAGGGGGCGAGATGCCTCGAGTCCAAGGCCAGTCTGGGCTACACAGTAAGACCTTGTCCTCAAATAATAGATAGATAGATAGATAGATAGATAGATAGATAGATAGATAGATAGTCCAAGGTTAGTCTGGGCTACACAGTGAGACCTTGTCCTCAAATAATAGATAGATAGATAGATAGATAGATAGATAGATAGATAGATAGATAGAAGATAGAGTAGAGAGAGAGAGAGAGAATAGATAGATAGATAGTCCAAGGTTAGTCTGGGCTACACAGTGAGACCTTGTTCCCAAATAATGTATAGATAGATAGATAGATAGATAGATAGATAGATAGATAGATAGATAGATAGATAGTCCAAGGCTAGTCTGGGCTACACAGTGAGACCTTGTCCCCAAATAATGTATAGATAGATAGATAGATAGATAGATAGATAGATAGATAGATAGATAGATGCAATAACACCACCTGCATCTCCTAGCCATGAAAACTGATTTTCTTTCTAAATATGTCCTATTTTAATATGATTAAGACTGAAAAAAAGGGGTGAGATTTACATCCATCATCCCAGCAGTGGAGGACCAGGGTAGGAGCCTTGCCTCAAATATAAGATCAGCCTGAGCTGTCACACAGTGTTCCAGGACAGGCTGGGCTATAGTGTGAGAATCCTGCCTCAACAACAATAACAATGACAAAACTAAAAAGAAATTGATCTAAAAAATACAAGAAGTTTCGGGATGGTGGGACAGCTTGGTAGGTCAAGAGGGTTGCCACACCTGATAACCTGAGTGGATATTCAGAACTCACATGGTGGAATTCACTCTACACACTGTCTTTTCACTGTGCCTACCCTACCACGTATACACACAAAAACTTAAAAAAAAAAAAATCTGTTTTTATAATTCTCATTTCTGTTCGAGATCTATTATTATCGAGTAATAAAAAGGAGGTTTAATCAAACAGTATTGCCATTGACCTTGACTTATCTGGATAAGCTACCCTTGTCCAGTGGAACTGAGAGAGAGGGGGCACATTACACCCCTTCTTCCCAAATTTGAGACCTTTGCCTTCAGCATGCTGAGCCTTGAAATCTTTGGTTCACATAAAAGCATCCATACCTACCAAGAACCTGGAAAGCAAAACTGAACAGTTGGCTGGACTCCCCTGTATAAAGGCCTCCCTCTAAGACCTTGGAAAGGGCCTGGATATCACTTAAGATCAGGTCCAGGTCATAGACTGTGCCAAATTAATATCTCCATGTACTTCTACTGTCCCAGTATCTATCTGATGACACTCAACCCCACACAGGGCAGGTCATCTGCTTCTATGGTTTTAGTTACTGTCTAGTCCCTGACCTGAGCTCTCACCAGGGCTGCAAATGACCTCATTGTATAAGGGACCATATATAAACAGTTTTCTAATTGTCTTACCATGATGTTGGAGGCCACAACAGTAGGGTCGTCACAGACCGACTCAATAAAAAATACCTGGGGGAAGGAAGCAAGACAGGAATGTAAAAACAGCCCCCCAAAGGCCAGCTTTGAGTTCACTGTGATATAAGGAAACTGGCAGGAAGAGGATATGACTGAGGACATGTAAAGCAAGCAGAACAGACAGACACTGCACGCTTCCTCTTAGATGCAAAATCTAAATTTAAATGTGGGTGTGTGTAAGGGGGCTGTAACATGACAGAACAGGAAGACTAAAGGCAGGAGTGGGGAACAGGTTCATGGAATACATGTACCAGGAGCTTTGCCTGTTTCAAAAGCAGAGTCGAGACACTATTTGGGGAGCGGATGAGGACTAGTAAATGGGGGTGGGGTGGAGGCAAGAGAAAATGGAAGGGCAAATATGGAACAAAGTATAATGATAAACATGTATGAAAATGTACCACACACACACACACCTTTTGTGCTTTAGAGCCAGAAGCACTTGTCTCTGTTTGCTAACCAAAATATTAATAAGGAAGGAAAAAGAAAAGGCACTGGGAAAGTATTACTTCATTGAATACCACCTTTCCATGGCCACGGCCCTTCCCCTCCCCCAGGGAGAGAGGGCTCCATAGTTCCTAGGCATCCAACCCCAAGGAGGACCTTGTTTTAAGACAGCAAAACACAGGCAACTACCCATGAGTCCAGGCTCACACCTGCAATCCCAACACTTAGCAAAGGGATTGCTACAAGTTTGCCGTCAACCTGGGCTACATAGTGACTTCCAATTAACCTGCGCTACAGAGTGAAACCCTATATCCACAACTCAGGGCAACAAGAAGCTAAAATCAGAGCCAGGCAGTCAGTTACTCCCAAGATGTTGTCCTCTCTCAACTTGCTGCAGCGAGGCAGGTTTGGCTCACCTTGAAGTCATTTTCTTTGGCAAAATGAAGGATCATGTGTCTCCTTTCTCTAGTCGTATTGGTGGCATCAAAAACCTGATAAAGAGGAAGAATGATCAATCAATCAATCAGCAATCAAACCTGGTAATAACAGTTACCTAAACACAAGGAATTCAGTCCGTTGTTTCCAGAAATAAGTCCTAAATCCCTCTTTCCAAACAGAGTGTGCCCTGTCCCCTAGCCTCTCCAGGGTGCTCCCAGACTCCTCTGCCTACAGCTGTTAGGCACAGCATGGGAGGGAGGAACTAGCAAGCAGTAAAATACAAAGAGAGACCCAGGAATGGCCCCTGGCTACAGTGGCTGGCAGCAACACAGTAGAGGAGGTGCCCAGATGCCCTGGTAAGTGACAGCTATGTCCCAAATCCATCCCAAGATACACTCCTGAATCATGAGCTGCTTTGGGTCACTTGTTCCCTCAGCTCATAAGTACAGAGGCATTTGTCCCCACCCTCACTCCGTTGCATGGGCCAACAAGGACAGAGGTGTCGTGCCCACAGACTTACTGCAATCTGTCCTCCTTCCTTTGTCAGGTAACTTTTGACATCTCTCAAGGCAGCTAAGGCACACTGTCTGCAAACACACAAGAAGGAAAGCACTGGTCAGAGCAGGCCCAGCTAAGCAGTCCCAGACAACACTGAGGTTCTCATTCGAAGATGCTCAGAGCTAGTCAGGCCTCATTAGGTCCACAAGCCTCAGCCCAAGGACCAGTAGAGATGGATACCCACCTCCGCACAGCTGAGGGAGGTGTAGTCTCTCTACTGTTGAGATTACAGGCATGAGTTACCATGCTTGGTCTTCCTTTTCAATGTTTTAATTTTGTGTTCTGTCACTCCTTTGTGGTACTAGGTATTGAAACCAAGGCCTTGAACATGCTAAGCATGTGCTCTACTGCTAACTAGCAGCCCCTTTCCCCAGTTTAGTTTGAGTATCACTAAGTCATCCAGGCTGGCCTTGAACCTACTCTGTAGCTGAGGCTGGTCTAGAACTTGCAGCCTTCCTGCCTTAGCCTTCAGAATTCTTGGATTACAGAAACTGTACACCATGTTCTGCTTAAAAAAATTAAACCAGGGAGCTTTTTAAGAACTGGTGCCATCCAAGGAAAGGGATACAGCTCACTTGATTAAGTGTTTGCCCAGCATGCATAAAGTCATAGGTTCAATCCACAGCACTGTATAAAACTTAGGTTTTGTGATAACATCTATAATTCTCGTACTGAGGCTGGTGGGGTGTGTGGAAGCCAGAGAATCAGAGGTTCAACCTCAGCTATACAGAAAGCTCAAGGCCAGCTCAGCTATGTGACCTGGTGCTAGGCAGGAGGAGGACAAATACCCATATAATATCTGCACTCAGGAGGCTAAGGCAGGTAGATCTGAGGATGAGACTAATCTAGCTATGTAGTGTAAAGCCAGTCAGTGTTATACAACAAACACCACTTTAACTAAACTAAACTAATAGCCGTACTAATAAAATAAAAATAAATGCCAAAGTAGACCCAGAGAGTCACACTGGACAGGCCTGGGGCTGTGCCTGGCACCAGGATCTCTTCCCACACCCAGCTGATTCCAGCACCATGCAGAGCAGAGGAGCACCACCTGTCACCTGCAGTTTAAGAACTCTTTTGCAAATGCAAACTGATGATTTCCAATGAAAAGGGCTTTGTTCACTCCTGGCATGTGGCAGCTGTTGAAGTGTCTCAGGGTGGCTCAGTTTGTACTTCTGGGAGAAGATCAAAGCAGCCAGTCACAGACAGGCCAAGAGACTTGTCCTAAACTAGCTCGCTTGATGGCCACCAGCATGCAGGCTGGCCTTGGCTTCCTTTTACAGAATCCCAGCTTCAAAACAAAGGAAGCTGCAGGGTGGGGAGATAACTCAGTCCATAGTAAAGGGTTTGACTTTCAAGTACAACAACCTGAGTTGGATCCTCAGAACCTACGTAGAAGAGGAGGAGAAAGAAAAGGAGAGGAGGAAGAGGAAAATGAAGAGGAAGAGGAGGAAGAAGGGAGGAAGAAGAGAGGAGGAAGAAGAAAAGGAGGAGGAAGGAAGAAAGAGGAAAAGGAGGAAGAGGAGGAGGAAGAGAGGAGAGGAGGAAGGAGAGGAAGAGAAAAAGAGGAGGAAGAGGAGGAGGAAAGGGGGAAGAGGAAAAGGAGGAAGAGGAAGGAGGAAGAAGAGGAGGAGGAAGAAGAAAGAAGAGAGGAAGAGGAGGGGAAAAAAGGGAAAGGGAGAGAAAGGGGAAGGAAAAGGAGGAAAGAGGAGGAGAAAGAAAAAAAAGAGAAGGAGAAAGAGGAAAGGAGAGTGGAAGCAGAGCAGCGCAGCAACGCAGCAGGGGTTGGTGGTATGCACCTGTAATTCCAGTGCCAGAGAGATGGAAACAGGAAGAAACTGGGCTCACTGGTTCAAGCAAATTTAACCTACTTATTAAAGTTCTAGATCAGTGGCAGACCCACCTCTCAAGAAGGCCTGCAGAGTTGTTTGTTTAGCAGAGCACCTGCACAAATACGTGAGGACATGAGTTTGCATTTTAGCAATCACTTAAATGCCAGGCACTGGGGATATGAGAAAGGCAGGTCCCCAGAGCTCACTGACCAGCCATACTAGTTCAGATTCATCAACAGACCCTGTCTCAGGGCTGGAGAGACAGCTGAGCAGTTAAGAGCACTTGTTGCTTTTCAAGACTTGGGTCTGATTTCAGCACCCACCTGGTAGTCACAACCTGGCCACCCCAAGCACCAGGCACTAACATACACACAGGCAAAAGACCCATACATCGAAGATAACTTTTTAAAGTGGACAGTGCCAGGGAACATGCAGGTTCCTCAGTACAGATACACACACAAACCAAGAAACACACACATATGTACATCCACACAACACACACAGACACACTCAGGCACGCTGCACGCACAGAACCCAAGGCACTCAGGCTTACTTTCGGACTTCATGGCTTCCTCATTGTCAGGGCGGAGAAGTTGTAAGAGCTGTACTGCTTCACAGCTCACGCGGTACTTCCCACATTGACATGACAGGAAAGAAAGGACGTCAGGAACAAGAGGCTCCCACAAAAGAAACAGCAATAGCTATCTGAACAAGGAATTCATATGGAAACAGTGTGGAATCCAGGCCCGACTTGTCATTCCCAGGCCAGACCAAGACAGCACCCACCATGTTTGCTGTACCAGAGGCTGTCTTCTAGAAGCAGATCCCAACCCAAGCCTCCCAATGTCATCAACTAGAAACAAGCTGTCTAGAAGACAGCTAGAGTCTAGAAAAACAAGTAAGTTACAATGTAGGAATAATGCAAAATAAGTTATAATGTTGCTCAGTTGTTAAAAGTGACTGTCCAGCATGGCATGAAACCCTGGGCTGGATTCCAGCACCAAAAAAAGTTGGGCAAGGTAGTGCACCCCTGTAATCCCAACACAGAGGGATCAGAGGTTCAGTAGTGTATAGTTCATTCAAGCTGTGAAACACTGCTTCAAAATCATAAATATATATAAATAGGCTGGAGGGTTAGCTCAGCAGTTAAGAGCCCTTGCTGCTCTTTCAGAGAACTAGGGTTCAATTCTCAGCACATCTGTAACTCCAGTTTCAAGGGATCTGGCTCCCTCTGCTGGTCATCTGGGGCATGAGGCACACATGTAGTACACATACATATATGCAGGCAAAACACTCATATAAATAAAATAACAAAATAAATAAATGTTAAAATAAATAAAGATGACTTTTGCCTATGTATCCACATATACATAAGTGGGTCTCACTGGCCAGCCAGCCTTGGCTACTTGTTGAGCTAGTGATTCTAAATTACCCCTACCATGTCTAAATTAGCTATGCTCCTGCTGGCATCACCATGGTGAGGAGGTCACATTTAATAATTACTACTTATCATATATAGATCTAGAGTCAAGCACCAGTATTTAAAATAAAAAAGAAATCAAAAAAGTTTCTCAGCCTAGTGAGGGCTGCTAGTTCCTATCCTCAAGACACTGCCCATTTAGTGGGGAAGACAGGGCAGGGGTGTATAAAAATGTCACCAACACTATGTAGCATGCTGAGGATAGCCGCTAAAGGGAGGCTATAGTTATATATGATGAGACTTTCAAGGAAAAAGTCCCATGGAGAATGAGGTCACCTCAGGGATCCTGATAAAGGGGTGGTGAACTGAGGGAAGCAGGATCAGACTCCAGAACTCAGGACAGTGGCAGGGAGTGGCCCTGCCTGAAGGGTACCAGCTACTAGCCTTCAGATCTGGCTTACCTTTCGTTGGAACACCTATCCAGTTGAGGTAGCGAGTCAGCTTCTTGGAGATGTAAGTCTTACCCCGGGCTGGGAGCCCCACCATCACAATCACTGTTGGGGAGTTGGTCAGCTTCGGCCCACATGCTGGAAAGATCAAGAAAGGTGTCATCAATCAAACAGAAAAAACGTAATGGTATGAGTCCTATGCCCAAAGACATATTTTGAAGTATAGGACCAAAATTGGGGATGGTGGCAAATGTAGTAATCCCAGAAGACAGACACAGGGAATTGAGTGTTCAAGGTGATACTGTGCTACATAGTTGAGTTCCAAGCCAGCTTGGGCTACACAGAGAGTTACATCAGGCCAGCCTGGGCAAAAATGGGCAACTGTGTCAAAGCAACACAAAAGAATAGCTCTAAAGAGTTATGATGTCATTCCACATCCCAAAGTCCCTGCTACCTGATGGCCCAATGGGACTACCTCACCTCATCCCTACCTAATGACCACGCCCCTTAGCCTTGTATTTCAGTCTCACTTTTCAAGTAGTATTGGCGATGGCGGTTTAATGGTGGTTCTGAAGGCAAAGGTACAATCAGATAGGGAGGAACTGAGCCCCAGACAGGGATTCCAATCCCTAGAAAAATGCTGGAGGAGGAGTATCTCATGGAGCTACAAAGATGGGACCCTAATGCCAGGAAGGGTAAAATTAGCATTGGGAAGAGATGATTTCCCAATTCAGTATGTAAACTAAACAAATAAGTAGGAAATAGTCATGAAACCCAGAAAACCAAGAGGGAAGACATTTTCTAAACTCCACTGAGACTTTCTTTAAAAAAAAAAAATTAAATTAAATAGAGCTTATCGAGTAAAAGTAGGTCAAGGACCCAGAATGCTAGGCCCCCTGGCTGGGCACCATGCCTCTGCCTCTCACAATCTTCCTGACCAGCCCCTCTCCCTCCATTCGGCTGCCAGGATCTGATGGATGCCAGGTTCGGAGGATGCCTGAGTCTGCCAAGGTAATAGCCAGTCAGAGGGTTCTAAGTAAGCTGGTCACTAAGTCCCAGGCAGGCTCCCAGAGATGCTCTTGCCGGTGATGAATGAGTGTCCCATATAGCCTTAGAATCACAATGAGACAAAGCACCAGGGACGTAGGTTTTAGAAAGTAGCCAAAGGAATCCTGCTAGACAAACTAACGTTCCAACATTTCTTTGGCTGTCTCTTTGCTCCTGAGACTCTCAGGCGACTCCTGCATCCTGGCGACAAGTGAGCTCACAAGCCAAAGAGGCTGCTGCCAACTCCAACCCGGCTGGCCTTCTCCTGTCCCAGACAGGCTGCACAGCCCTCAGGAAAAGAGATGAGCATCATACCAGCAATCTAGACAGATGTCAGATTTAGATAGAGGTTCATGGGAATTCTAAGCATAAAGGGGATACCCAGTATGGATTTTTTGCTTTCAATCTGCAGGTTAGGGTCTGAGTAGAAGCAAGTATGATAAGCAGAGGTACGTGTTCTCTTTGACAATGGGTCCTGGGTGAGGAGTGTGAGCTATCTGACAAGAAAATTCAGATGCCAAAGACAGCCCTTAGGGACATTCCCCACGAATGCATTCCAGAGGCCCTAGAAAGAACAGGTTCCTAGAGAACAGAGGCTCCTGTCCCTCTAGTCAATGGTCTCTTACTCCTCCTTTATGACCCCACTGAGCCATTGCTACTGAAAGTATACAGAGCTGCCTGGAGACAGCACCCATATATGCTTGTGTGTATGGACTGCTTCTGTTGGAACTGTGACAGGGACGCAGAGGCAGAAGTCGACTGAGTTATCAGGTCAGGGATTATATCTATCTACTAATCATAGGAATAAATCCCTCTGGCAGTAGACACTTTGGGAGGGAAAAAACAATGCTGTAGGCTCAGCAGAGTTCTGCTGAATTCTGAGCGCAAATAAACCTAGATCACTCCCTCAGTTGACAAAGCAAAAGCCATTCATTCTTTCCATGTGCTCAAAGCTGAGGAGCTCAGAGCAGCTGCCAAACCAAGTGTAGCTTCCCCTCACCCAAACATCAGGACACGGTAAGATGAACAAATCCTTCCAGATAAATCTAGTATCCCTATCACAGACCCTTTTAAAACTCATGATCTAGTTCAAGAGTCTCCCTGAGCTCCTAACCTATTGCCACCTGCCCTCAGGTTCTCTTCTTCATTGACATTTTTACCACTGAGAAAGAGACACCAACCATGGCCCCTCACCCTGCATCTCACACCTCTCCCTAGATCCAATCTGTTATTTCTTCCTTCAACCAACTCAATATATTGAGTCCAACATAGAACTTTCAAAGACAAACAAACATAATGCCTGTTTTCCTTTTACATAAATATTTGGGTTTTTTTTTTAACCAGGTATTTTGTTTTGTTTTGTTCTATTATTTAGCAAATTTAGGTATCAACTTAAATGAACATAAAGGAATACACAGATGTTCTGTTATGACGTGTGTGACGGTCAATCTGCATTTGTCAACTTGATTAGGTTTAGAATCACCATGGTAACACACCCTGGGGTGTCTATGAGAATGTTTCCAGATTGGGTTAGCTGAAGTGGGAAGACCCACACGACCTGTGGGTGGCACCATTCCACGAGTGTGGGTAAGCCTGAATAAACATCAAGGAGGTTGAGCACCAACATTCAAATCTCTATTAATAGGCTACCTAACATCCCTGTTACTACTACTTTCCAGCCACAACTGGCTAGATCCCCAAACTAGTCAAAATAAATGCTGCCTCCAGAAGTTGGTTTTGTCATAGCAATGAGAAAAATAACCAATATAAGGGGGGAAAAGCCATCGTCTAAAGACCGCCAGGTCCTTAGGTCATTCAAACTTAAAGTACTGTCCTTAACATGGTTCCTTAAGTAAAAGGTACAGAAAGCCACCAGGTCTCGAGAGCTAAGCCAGAACCCTACAATGTCATTAGGCTTATTTGCTCACATACTCATGAGCCCAGTGCTCTGGATGCTGGACAGGAAAGATAACAGGTGGACAAACTTGAGATCAGCATTTTGATGAGTACCATTGAACTCAGCCTGCTGCTTGCCCACAGACAAGTCCTACGGTCGTTGTTAGTTCTTAATACAATCTTGCTACACTGCAGCACCCTGCAGGCAAACACACACAAAGGAAACCAGACCAGCTGGTAAGCTACAGGATAGCATGACTGAAGAGTGAATTATGGGAAGAAAAAGTGAATTATGGGAAGAAAAGGTGAATTATGGGAAGAAAAAGCCTGACAAGTTGTTAAACCCCCAACTTCAACGGTGCTCATCTTCTACCATGGCTAAGTTGCAAGGCAGACACACTCCTGGGTCCTAACTTCAGTGCTTCTTCCTAGATTAAGTGATTAATATCTTCAACAACATTCAGCCAAGTGGAGGCAGGAAGACTTCAACCATCCCACCACCTGATACCCACAACTTCTTTTCTGAGAAGTTCAAGGAAAACATGGAAGGATACATCTAAGTCATGCAGCTGTGAACCCTGATTCAGGGATCCGTCGTCACTGCTCAGTACTGAGATTGGGCCTTTCCTGCGGAAACACTTCAGTCTACCTCCATCAAGCAAGGGCGAAACCTAACTGTACCGAAGACCTACTTTGACCTTACAGGTATACTACCACAGGAAGACCTCTCTGAAAATGGGCTTAACCTGCCAGGCCCTCAGAACACAATAAATACCAGCACCAGAAGGCAACACACGCCATGTGGTTGTTCACTAGATGAAAACATCACTAGATCCACCTGTGGCACCCTCCCAGTCTGACAGGATAATAGAATGAGAGCTTTCTTCGTTAGGCTAGGGATGTGTGGAGCAGAGAGAATAGAGCTAACAGATATATCTGTTAAAAGCCCTCTCCTTCATGGTTACAGTGTACATGGACTGCTTACCAAGTACCTTTTGTCTCCTAATATCTAATTAATTTGATGTCCAATGAATGGCCTTGAACCTTGACGACCCCATATTCCTGCCACACCTATGGGAGGTAACAGCAGTGCTCAGTAAGCAACGCCAAGAGTCCAGGACAGAGTTCAAAGCCAGGCCTCACCACCCCCTTGGATCTGGGACACGTTCATCTCTTCATGTCTTCCTTTCCTGTACAACGGTAGAACATTTAAGACACTGATCGTGACAATGAACTGCCCCAGAGCTCTCATGGAATGACTGACTGCTCTAGATATGCCTAGCTGGGCATCGACAAGTTAGAACCTCGAAAGATTTTGAATAACCATACCCACCTTCCTTCATGTACATTCTATTCTAAATCCTAATCGGAGATGAACTGGCATCTCATTCCCATGTTATTGAGGGAAAATAGAAAAGTTGAAAGCTGGTAAGATGGCTTTGTGGGTAAAACGTGTTTGCCTCATAACCCAAGGACTTCAGTTCAGTCACTAGAGCCCACTTAAGGATATTAGAGTCAACTCCACAGAGCTGTCCTCTCGCCTCCACAGAAACACCACGACACGTGCCACCCTCCATCCCCTGTAATAATAAGTAATTACTATTTTTTTTGTTTGTTTGTTTGTTTGTTTTGTTTTTTCGAGACAGGGTTTCTCTGTGTAGCCCTGGCTGTCCTGGAACTCACTCTGTAGACCAGGCTGGCCTCGAACTCAGAAATCTGCCTGTCTCTGCCTCCCAAGTGCTGGGATTAAAGGCGTGCGCCACCACCGCCCGGCAAGTAAATACTTTTAAGATGATTTTTTGTAGCTGCTGTTTAAGGCAACTCTGCCTCAGCCAGTTTGACTATCCCTTTGCTCTGTAAAGGATAGAGTCTTTTATACTATACCCAAGCCATCCATCAAAATGCCCAGGGTGAGATGGCTCACAGCTCAGATATATTAAATATACAAAAACAAAACCTACTTGGAAACTGGGTGACAACACCCAACGAAGTCGCAGGCTATAGATTTTCAGTGCAGGCAACAGAAGAGCCAGCTTGGTTAAGCTCATTTGCAAATATAGTAACTGTCTCCCTAAATTGTCACTTAAACTGATGGGCGATTCCAGTTTGCAAGAAACATTTGTCACAGTGTTGTAAAGAAACTTGACACTCGATTTCTGTGCTTCACAGACAAACATACGATCGAGCACAGTCCTTTTGCTTTTTTTGTTTTTTAATTTCAAGACAGGTTATGGAGACCAGGCTAGCCTTGAACTCAGAGATCTACCTGCCCGCCCCTCACCATATATGTGGCACCAATTACGCCTGGCCTTTGGGATTTGTTTGTTGTTTATCATTATTTCTTTAGTTTTATCTGCACAATCTTCTCTACGCCCTCTAGTAATAAGCCACAGAGGAGCTGGGTGTCAGCCTCTGATGGGGAGACCATGAGGGCTGGAACTGCAGCAGCTGGGAGCACTCTTGCCCAGCATTCACAGAGCTCTGGGTTCAATGTCCATCACCAAGTAATCCAGGCATGTAGGTGCATGCTTTGGGGAGAGAAGGCAGGAGGACCAGAAGTTCAGTCATCTACACATCATAGTGAGTTTAAGTCAAATCAGCTCTGAAAAAAATTAAAAACGAACAAAAAAAGATTTAGGTGAATGAAAATCTACAAAAAAGGCTGGGTATGGTAGCACACACACCTTTTATCCCATTCGAGTTGAGACCAGGCCAGCCAAGGCCACAGGAGACCTTGTCTCAGAAAGAAGAAAGAAAGGAAGAAAGGAAGGAAGGAAGGAAGGAAGAAGGAAGGAAGGAAAGGAAGGAAGGTAACTCACTCGTCCACAGGATTCCCAATGTCAGTAGAAAAGAGTAACCTATTTTCTCTATTTCAGTAAGAAACAAATTTAGTTTAGGAAATATCATTTAAAATATGGATATGCTTTTAAAAACCCTGGTTGCAGATATCTGTATATGAAGGAATGTGTCTGAGGCTACACACCAATATCACACACAAGAATTCTGGGAGTGAGTGAGCTGGTCGTCTTAATCTGTCAGCTTTAGGTACATCTGCTTTAAACTCTAAATGGTTCCGACAGCAATTCTTTGCAAATCTCTCAGCTCCGTGACGGACGTGCACGCTCATGAAATCTAATGATCAGGTTCTGCCAGCCTGGAGGAGGACCGGCTGTACTGTGATGCCTTTCAATGTTACTACTGAGCCAGTGCCACTGAACTTGGGCTTCTTGCAAAAGCTGCCACGGTTCCCTCAGACCCAAGCAAGGGAAGAATGAGTACCTGCAACCATCCAGCTTTACACATACACATACAATCTTATTTTGATTGACCAATTTCAGTTTAAAAAACAGAAAACGCTATAATCTGTCTCATTAAAAAGTCCAGAAAGCCAGGCGGTGGTGGCGCACGCCTTTAATCCCAGCACTTGGGAGGCAGAGGCAGGCGGCATTTCTGAGTTCGAGGCCAGCCTGGTTTACAGAGTGAGTTCCAGGACAGCCAGGGCTACACAGAGAAACCCTGTCTCGAAACAAAAAAAGAAAAAAGAAAAAAAAAAAAAAAAAGTCCAGAAGCGGAAGGCTGTCTAAATTTGGCCATGACCAACTTTCCCTGTTTTACTATTATTATTATTATTGACAAGGTCTCATTGTGTGTAGTCCAGGTTCATGATTCTTTTACCTGTTTCCCAGCTACAGGGTAATGAGATTATAGGTGTGTCACAGGCTTGGTTTTTCCCTGGGGCATTTTCATAAAGGTAGCCCCAGTGGGTAACCGTGTCTGACAGGGATTGCGGAAGAAGCCTTGCCAAGCCCTTACCCCTGACTTACTTGTACAAAAAGAGAAAATGAGACTCGTGACAGAGTGGGACGGAGTTCCACCAAATCCCTCAGGTCCAGCAGAGAAGACCTGTTAGAGATCTCCTCGTACTGCACCACAGGGAGGCTGGAGTCAGGTCGGCAGGGAAACCAGTGACTAGCTGTCATATCCTGTGATCGCCATCCTCAGAAACGTGACAGCGGAGAAGCCTACCCTGCAGCCTGGTGCTCCAGTGTCCTAGAGTGACAGGAAACCACCTCCCAGTTTTGCCAGTGGATTCCCAAGCTACAAACGTGGTGTGAGCAACGTGTCCACTGGGCAGCTCACTCCGGTCTACCCCCATAGGCTCCTGGGCGTGCTGCCTGGAAGGGAAGCATTGCCTTCCAGCAATTCCATCCGCTCTTCCCAGAGGCACCTCTTCCTAGCTAGGGATGGAAGTGAATGAAACCTTCCCAAATCGTTCACAGACAGCAACAGGTGGGGCACTAAGAGAAACTGCTAGCAAATTCCGTGTTCCGGGTAAACGAGGGCGTCTCTGAAACAACACTAGTCATCAACCCATAAACCACCCTGCAACCAAGAACCTGCAGACTCGGGAATGACGGTGAAGACGGAAAGATACAGAGCTGCAGAGAGATCCGAGGGAGGAAGAGAGAATAGAGACCGTGAAACTGAGGAGATCCAAAGTAAAGGGACGTTGATGTTGGTGGCCGCGCCCCTGCTGCAGTAGTCCGAGCTGATTCCGGAGCAGCCAGGTCTCTCCAGCCTCTGGGAGGCGCTGGCCTCAGTGAGCTCAGGCCCGGCCGGGCACACGGAGGAGGTTTCCGAAGTCACAGCGCCCCTTCTGCCCAGCCTGGGAGACGCAACCCGCCGCCACCCCCGCCTCGCCCCGCCGGCCGGCACGAGTGCGCTTCCCGCAGAGGGGAACCGGCACAAAGCCACTGCACACACAATGGCCGGGCTCTGCACGCGGCGCGGTCTACAACTAACCCCCCATGTAGCTGCCTGCACTCACATCTGGGCAACGAGGGTCGGTGATCGACGGGCACCCAGATCTTCTGTACCCGGCTCTGGGTCAGTTCCAAAGGCATCTTCGTAGCTGTATTCGGCGACCCGCCACCCCGGGAGGAAAGACTCCGACTTGGGGAGAAGAGCAGCTGCAGATCCCCCCGGAACAAAGGACAGGAAGGGTGCGTCCGCCTGCACGCGGCTGGGCGCTCCCTTGCGCTGCTTTGGAAAATGTGCTTTGTGAGGAGTCTCGGAGGATCGCCTGAGCGGAGACTAGAGACAGATGAGATCCGCGTGGAGTTGCGGCTGCTACACTGCGGACTAGTCGGCTCTGTTCAGAAGCTCAAGGATGCTCCAGCGCAGTGACAGCCACGTTCCCAACACCCAGCACTGCCACTTGCTCGTCTCCTGTTCTCTCGGGATGCCACACGCACTGCCCGGCCTTTTAAGATCTGACCGGTAGCGCGGCGCGTCAGCCTCGGGGCGGGCCGCATTCTTTGCGTCCCAGCCCCCTTTCACGTGGAGAGAAGGATGGGCAAGGCCAAGAGACAGCCTGCTGCCGCCCCCTGCGGGCAGACGAGGGCAGAACGCTCTATTCCTGCAACTCAGACTGCCTCTTTCATTCTCCTTTCCGCCCCAAGCCTATTCCCTACGGGCGCCAGCCAGGCAAGGAATTCCCAAATAATTCCAGCCACTTATCTCATCTGCGCTTGGAAGAGAGCAGCGATCTGATAATATCCAATGTGGTCTGTTGACAGTCCTCCACACACAGGCACACACAGCTATGTAAAAGCATCTTCCCAATTCAGCCTTTCAAGCAGTGGGACCCCACCACCGTGCAACATAGTTACATGATTTGAGGGCTGGCACAGTCCAAATGAAGACTCGAGTCAGAGCTGTCTCCTGGTAACACCTGTGCATTATCGCTCACTATGTCCCCTGCCATTGCTGACACTGCCACCTCCGGGCACAGACACATACTTTTCCTGAATTCCCTGGTGACATGCTTGGGCAGTGTTGCTACCCCTCACTCAGTGCTACGGTGCTAGGCGCTTGAAAAGGGCAATAAATAAATAAATAAATAAATTTCAACAGAAAAGGAACTTTGGGATGCGGGGAGCAGTTGGTATCATTTTCCCATTCAACATGGACCATATTTCATAGACCCTTCTGCAAGTAGTAATAAAAAGTAAAACCCATTCCCGTCCCCATTACCGGACTATGAGCCCCAACGTAACTATCAAGGGTCAGATAGATCCTAAATCCATGTCACCCACCCGACCCCACGCGCCTGCCCCTACCACACCGGCTATATTTTGTTTGATGTAAATATGCCCTCGCTTCCTTTCCCGATTTTTGCATTTTGCATAGGCTGGAGATACATGCATAATAGGCAATCGGGGAACTGCCAGAGGTCTTTTTTTTTTTTTTTTTTTTTTTTTTCAGCGACGATCTAGGGATCTTTTAGTGGGACCACTGCACGGGGGGCCGTAGAGACATGACGCTTTAAATGTGATTTTAGCGAATGAAGCCTCCGCTCAGAAGCGTTGCCCTGCTCTGCCCTGCCTAGCGGCGAGCTGCACACGTCGCGCTGAAGCTGGACTGTGATTGGAGGCGCTCGCGGAACCCCACACTGCAGTGGAAAAGTCTGCGCAGAGGCTGCCACACGTCGCGCACGTCCTGCATGCTCTGCCGGGAGGGCGCCGGCTCTCCGGCGGCGGGCGCAGCTGCTCTGCTCCCAACTCAGCCCGCCCCGCCTGGGGCCTCCGCCTTGCCTTCTCCCGCAGCCTGGCGAGCCTAGGAGACCTGGAGAAGCTCACCTGGCTAGTAGCCCTTGGGAGCCTCCCAGCTCCAATCGCTATTCCCACACCCTGCTCCCAACCCCAGGACAGCTTTGCTGACCTTCCTATTTCTGTGCCCCGGGCAGAAACCCGGTGCATTGCATTTAAACTTGTTTTTCTGCAGTGAGAGCAAATGCCAGAGGTGACACCCTAGAAAGCCCAAGAGAGAGTCCCGCTCCTCCTAAAATTAGAGTGGACTGACTCGACAAGGAAATCATCGAGTAGTCGTGTCTCCAGAAGGGTTTTCCTCACTGGTGTTTGCAAGCTGTCGTGGGGTTGGGGGAAGATGGAGGGTAAGGGTGCATCCCTGCCAGGAGACTCCCCACTCCTCTCCCTCTCTCTCCAGAAACCATAGTGCACCTGAACTGAACGCTTGTAAAGTTTCCACTAGGTTTTTCTGTTTGTTTTGCTTTATTTGAGACAGTTTTCCTATGTAGCCCAGGCCGGCTTCAAGCTTGCTCCTTTCTCAGCTGGTATTACAGGCCTGTGCCATACTCCCAGGTGCTCGATTTTGTCTGCACACACCTGCAAGCCAGGCAAATGGCCAGATGTCATTCCTTCACCTCAAAGCTTAGGAACAGATTGCTGGGAGCCATTCAGGGGGAACGTGGTTGGAACGCCACGAGCAGAGACCAAGCTTTATTTCTCCTTTATCATATGTTTAAATCTCTGGATTTAAGGTCAGCCCTCAAGGCAGGAGGCAGCTAAGCAGTCACAAATGGGGCATTTTTTTCCTTCCCAGGAGCTAGCAACGTAGTGGGTATCCGGAACGGACCAAGTTCTCCAGTCACTTCTGCTACCAGATAGGCAAAGGGAAGTAAGTCATCTTAACCTGGCTTAGGGTTCCAGATATCTAGGTATGGATAGAACTCGAGGCACACAGCTGAACTCACACTTGTTTGTTGGGTCTTTTGAAGGTGTCAGCTTGCAAGCACAGGTAAATGAAGTCTTTGTGGAAGGCAAAATGGCTCCAATATGATACTCCTTAGGAACAATCTTGCGACAGCTACATCCAAAAATAGCCATCCTTCCAGTTCCTCCCTTAGTTCTGTTAACATGCCCTTATCTTTACCTCAAATGTGGCCCCCTAGGGCTTCACTAACTCCCAGGTCCCCACAGTGGATATTCTGAACTCAGCCCTTTAGAAGACACTGCCAAGAATGTGAACATTCTTTAAGTCGGGTGACTTATAGCCAGGTGACTCCAATCAGTAGGACTGATTGACAACTTCCTTTAGATTCTGAGTCACAATCTAGACCCTGCTACAGCCAAAAGAAAGTACTGAACAATCTAGTCCACATTCCACCCCTTGTCTACAGGAAGGAGTGAAGGAAAGATTGGAGATTAGGAAGGTCAAGGAATCAAGTTAAAGACCAAGGAGGAAGGAAGGCAATTAGGAAGAAAATTTGTGTGGGGGTGATTTGCTTTGTTTTAGAAACAGGGTTTCATGTAACCCACATTTCATCAAGAGATCACAGGCATGAGCCTTCATGCCTGGTTTATGTGATGCTGAGGACTGAACCCACAGTTTCATGCATACTAGGCAAGCACTCTATCAACTGAGGGAGATCCCCAGCTCTGTGTGTGTGTGCGCGCGCGCACTGTGTGTGTGTGTGTGTGTGTGTGTGTGTGTGTGTGTTAAGGTGATCACAAAGTTGACACAAGCAACAGATAGCTGTCCCCTCCCAAGTGATCGATCATATTATACACCCAGCCCTACCAAGAGGACTGAATAGTAAGGGAAGACTAGACTGTTAACTCAATTTCACCCAGGACAGTTAAGCTACCCCAGGTGAAATGTCCTACCAAACACACGATAGAGTGCTCAATGCGTGAATTCAGTGAGCCAGGTCTAACCTTAGCAAAAAGGACATGGAAGCGTTTTTTTTTCTGCCATAACCTTTGTTCCCATTCTCTGCCCAGTGTCACCAAATCCTTCCCAGTGCTGCCGAGATGTGGTTATCAACAACAGCAGCACGTGACTCCATTGCCTTACTCTTACACCAGCTACTTAGAACTTAAACGTTTAAACCACCCTGGTGCCTACGCCTCCTCCCCAGGGAAAGAGGGAAACAAGCTGTGGCAGGTTGTGAGCAGTCTCACGTTGCTAATTAGACCCAAAGTGTCATTAGTTGCTCTCTTGAAAGATCCCACATATGAGAGAGTGAAGCAAGACATCAACTAATCGGCAAAAACAAACCTTTATATCACGACCCATCATCTCAAGATAGCTTTTAGTAACAAAATATTTGTGACTTCTATAAGAATGGAAATAGAGATTTGAAGGTAGCTGCCCAGATGACATATGAGGTTCCCAAAACCAGCTCATAGATTGTATATTTTTTTAAAATGTGGATGTTATCAGGCATGCAGGACCATTACTGTAGGCCAGCACTCAAAGAGGCGGAGACTCGGAGGGTCAGAAAGCTTCCATAGCAGCCCCTGGTGGCACAGGTCTTTAATCATAGCACTTGGGAGGTAGAGGCAAGTGGATCTCTGAGTTCAAGACCAGCCTGGTCCATATAGCCAGTTCTAGGAAAGCCAGGGTTATTGTGATGGTTTATATATGCTTGGAGTGGCACTATTAGAAGGTGTGGCCTTGTTGGAGTAGGTGTGTCACTGTGGTGTGGGCTTTAAGGCCCTCATCTTAGCTTCTTGAGAGCCAGTATTCTGCTAGCAGCCTTCAGATGAAGATGTATATGGCCTAGAGACTATTTTTATGTTATTTTGGTGAAGAATGTGGCTTCTTTTTGCCCTTGTCTGAAGAGTCTGCCTGAGGCTAAGGCAAAGTGACTCAGATTAATTGCACTGATAAAGGAAGTCTCAGAAACGCCCATCATAGACTTCGTTCTCTGATGAAGTCTCCTGAAGAGCATTTTAAACAAGTGTAGCAAGCTGAGAAAGGAAAAATATAAAATATATGTTTTAAATATTAAAGGACCAAATATAGATATAAGGACTAAAGTTGCAGATGGGTGTGAGCCACCCTGTGGGTTCTGGAAACTGACCCCAGGACAAGAACAAGAGCTCCTGAGCCAGACTAAATGTTTTGGTTTTGTGAGACCATATCTCTCCATAGCCCAAGCAAGCATGAAACTCTCAGTTCTTCCTCTTTGACTTCCCAATGCTGGGTCACAGGTCTACACCTCCTCATGCCATTCTCAGCTGGACTGTTATTCATTCACTTAACTGGTGTTTTTAAAGAAGGCCTCACATAGCTGGAGTTGGCCTGGAACATTCTATATTCTCTCAGGATGACACTGAACTCTCTCTTTTATTAAAAAACAAACAAACAAACAAACAAAAACACTTCTATGTGCACCACATGTGTGTGAATCCTCTGGAACTGGAGTTACAGATGGCTATTATTCACTCATGGAGGTACCAGGAACTGAACCCAGGTCCCTGGAAAGAGCAGCCAGTGCTCTTAACCACTGAGCCATCTCTACAGTCCAGACACAGTAACTCTTGGTCCTACTCCCTCTACCTTCTAATCCTCTATGAGGATTATTGGCTTGTGCCTTCATGCCTAGCTTATGTGGTGCTGGGGACTGAACCCAAGACTTCATGCACAATAAATAAACACTACCAACTGAGCTACACCCCCATGCCCCGAGTATTGGTTTACACTTTGAAATTAGCTCTCATGAGATACAACCCAGACTGACATTGAATTCAAGACCCTGCCTCAGCCCCCTAACCTTGCTGGGATTACAGGTGTGTCCTACCATGCCAGGTCAGCCTCTTTTTTTTTTTTTTTTTAAATGATATTCTGCTCAGGTCCATGAGCTGAAAGCTTTCTGTCTGTGTCTTATGTGTAGCACTACACATCACTTTACTCTGAGGTTTTAAGATCCTCTGTCAGTCTCTTAACCCCATCAAGACACAGAGTAATTGTGTTAATAAAGGTTGGCTAAGCACTCAGGAGGCAAAGGCAGGCAGATCTCTGAGTTCAAGACCAGCCTGGTCTACAGAGTGAGTTCCACATCCACCAAGACCACATGAGAAACTTTGTCTTTAAAAACAAACAAAAAAGTGTTATACTACATGACCACACACACACACACACACACACACACACGACTCAAAATAGTCACGTTTCTCCAAAATAATATTCCATAGTTCCCAATTAGTTTTCATTTTGATATTTTATTCTAAGATGTCAACATTAGAGGAAGCTAAGCGGAAAAAGTCATGGTACTCCATGTGTTATTTTGCAAGCTGTTGTGAGTTTATAGTTATTTCAAAACAGAGATATGGTTTTGGCGTTCCGTTTTGTTTTTTGACAGGGGACCTTTGTGTAGGCCCAGCTGGCTAGGATTCACTATGCAGACCAGGTGTCCTGGAGCCCCATCTACCTCTACCTACTGAGTGCCGGGATCAAAGGCACGCACTGCCACACCTTGCTAACAGCTGAAATTTTTTAATGTTTATAAGTAAGTGATAACTCAGCTTGTGTAAATCCTAGGGAGAAAGTGCTTAGCTTGTGTAGATCCTGAGCCGAGAGGTTGGACTTGACAGAGTGGCAGTAAAGAACTCCATGGTGCCAGGGGTGGTGGCACACATCTATATGGTGGGCACTCTAGAGCAAAAATAGGGGGATCAGGAATTCAAGGTTATTCAGCCTGGGCTACATAGATCCTGCCTCAAACAAATAACGCAGAACTCATGGGATGGTGATTGCAAGTGTTGACCTCAGCATTGCTTCTTGCAAATGACATGTATGTACATGTATGGATGTACAGTATATGTACATGTATGGATGAAATTTGCATGGATATTGGGGAAAACCAGGTGCTGTGTAACAGTGTCCGACAAGATTAAAACCTTCAGTCCTTCAGGGAGCTCCTTAGGGAGATAAGCAACTAAAAAGGAGCTTCAAGAACTCCCTGAAACGAATTAGTGTCCTAGAGTAATCTCCATCGCCCATCCACCCCACAGTAAGCCAAGCCTAGCTACAAAGAAGACCCCCAGACAGTCAGGCTGAGCTGCAAAAAAGAGAGGAGAAACGTGGCAAAAGACGACTCCAGAACCAGACCAGCTACCTGAAAGAAGCAGAAAACAGTCGAACTTCCTGCAAGAGATTTAGGCCAACTGAGGCCCCTGGGAAGGACACTTTTCAGCCTGCTGAACGGCCTGCTATGCAATGTGCTCCAGGTTCCCAGCTTTGTGAGTTGTCACACACGCTGGGGTGGGATTTGATGATGTAGCTAGCTGTCTTTGAGTTGTTTCTGTTCCTGTAAGTGACCCCTCTGCCATATTCCTGTAAGTGACCCCTCTGCCATATTCCTGTAAGTGACCCCTCTGCCATATTCCTGTAAGTGACCCCTCTGCCATATTCCTGTAAGTGACCCCTCTGCCATATTCGTGTAAGTGACCCCTCTGCCATATTCCTGTAAGTGACCCCAATAATTCCTTGGGTTTACCCAGGTGAACTTTGATAAGTAGTGTCCGTACTTTGATTTGTTATGGGGTCATTCCCTATCTGGGGTGGGTAGATGTATGTGTTGTGTCTCCACAGAAAAGGTTTTGACACTCAACACTGGGATAGAGCAGAGGCTGGGTATTCTTGTGTGGGGGATGGCGAGGATGGTGGAGTCTAAGTTTGAGGTAGATCTTTGGAGACAATCAGTGTCTCTATAGTCTTCACCTCTAAGAGCAAGTTTTAAAAAAGAAACAGCTGCAGGAGATGCATACTGGACCATGATGGCTCACAAAGTGGGCGTGGCAATGGAGGTTGGGGTGTGGCTCAGTTGGTACAGTACTTATCTAGCATAAGCCCTCGGTTCAATCCCCAGCACCATATAAAGCAGATATTCTGTGCTTCTTGTAATCTCAGCACTGGGAGGTGAGGGACAGAGAATCAGGAATCAAAGTCATCCTTACCTACACAGTAAGTTTGAAACTAGCCTGGGATACAGGAAACCCTGCTGCAAAATAACAAGAATGATACATGGGCATGAAGGTGAATGTCTGTGATCCCAGCACTCAGGGGGCTGCAACAGGAGAATAATGAGTTCAGGCCAAGCTAAATTGCATAGCCAGACTCTGGGTTTAAAAAAAAAAAAAAAAGAAAAGAAAAGAAAAAAAAAAAATAAATCCAGGCACAGATTTGTAGTTCTAGTACAGGATCAGGAGGTCAAAGACTGGTGGTTTGAATAAGAACAGCCACCATCAACTCATGTGTTTGAATACTTAGTCATCAGAGAATGGCACTACTTGAGACAGGGTTAGAGGAAGTGTGTCATTGTGTGTAGACTTTGAGATTCCAAAAGCCCAAGCCCAGCTCAATGGCTCTCCCTGCTGCCTTCAGATCCAGATGTAGAATTCTCAGCTCCTTCTCCAGCACCATGTCTGCCTACATGCTGCCATGCTTCCCACCATGCTGATAATGGACTGAACCTCTCAAGTGTAAGCCGGCCCCAAATAAATGTTTTCCTTTACAAGGGTTGCCGTGGTCCTGATGTCTCTTCACAGTGATAGAAAACTAACCAAGACAATGACTACATAGTGAATTTGAGGCTACACTGTCTCAAAACAACAACAACAACAAAAACTTTGACTACAACAAAAGCAATTTTAGGCAGATGGTGTCTTATGTTTGTAACCCCAGAATTTGAGAGGCAAAGGCAGGAGGATCAGTGAAAGTTTCTAGACAGCCTAAGCTACAATGGGACTTTGCCTGCTAAAAGAAGAGTTTGAAAAGGAAAGGGGGAGAGGAGGAAGGGGATTACAATGAGGAGGAGGAAGGGGAAGCAATTCCAAGGACCCTCTAAATCTTGCAGGCTGAGAGATAGCTTACTGTTATGATCCAGCCACAGCCCAAGGCCAAAGCTTGCCCAGCAGGAATGGAAGGGCAGAGAAGAAACCAATGGTACTAGGCTGGTAAGATGGCTCAGCCAGTAGGTAAAAAAAAAAAGGCCTTGAATCTGTGCTGGAAGAAGAGAACCAACTCTGGAAAGTTGCCTTCCAGCCTCCACATACATGTGCATGCGCATGCACACACACACACACAACACACAACACACACACACACATACACACACACACACACACACTCCTCCTGCATGAGTGTACAGACTCACTGATAGGGTAGTCAAAGTCTTCCTACCCTAGACTGAACCCAGTCCTGGGGAGACTGAAAACAGCCCATCTCTGCTGAGTATGGAAAAGTGAGCCCCAGTGCTCCTCACAGGGTTCAGCATTGAGAAAGTAGGGGAGGGCGCTGTGTTGCAAGGCCTGCCTGCCAGCGCCTGTGGTGCAAACACGTGCTCTGGAGCAACTCCAGCTGACAAACGGCCGGCATCCTTCCCCTTCTCTTCCCCCTTACAAGTCTTACTTCTCTCAGTGGAAAACAGCCTAAAAATAGAGCTGGATCATGAAAAGATAATAATGAATGCAGGTTTTGGAAGGCAATGCTAACTAGACGTTAGAAAACCTACTCCAGCTGGGCCGTGTTAATACACAGTATTCAAATTAGAGAATGGGATGATCTGGACTAGCCAGAGATAAGAGCGAGCCTGTTTGATTCTGCACGATGACTTTTAAAGAGAGTGGAAAGAAACCAATGTATCTCTAGAGAAGAGCTATCTGGTTGTTTCCTGTGAGGAGCAGATAAAAAACTAGATGTAAGACACAGAACATCTGGCGCGGTTGGTAAGGTGCTTGCCCAGCTACGGCAAGGCCCTGGTGTTCTATCCAAGCACTGCAGAGTCAATCTGAGAATGGCGGACATGCTTGTAATCCTAGCAATGGGGAGGTGAGGCTAACGCTCAGTGCATCTTTAGCTCTACAGCAAGCTTGGTCACTCACACCTATAATCCTATCACTCAGAAGGATCTCCATGAGTTTGGGGTCAGCCTGGGCTACAGAGTGACCTGGTATCTCAGCACATCACTTCCCCCAAACAATAAGATCATAGCTAAGATAGCAGCAGCTACTTACAAGGATGCAAGGACTTCTCTGCATGTGGAGGTCAGAGAGCAACGGTAGGAAGTACACTCTCTCCTTCCTCCCTAGATTCCAGGGGTTGATCTGAGGCCATCAGTCTTGTGAGACAAGTGCTTTTACCTGTTGACCCGTATCACCAGCCCCAGGGAGCTGTGCCCACTGCGCTGTGCCCGTGACCAGACATTAGGTGCCAGCTGGAAGGGTTAAAGAGAGGTTCCCTTTGGGATGAGAAGCAGTGGGCTAGAAAGATGTCAAGCATCTATCCTATGACCATCCCCATAGCATCCAGATCCCAACTACAACATCTGGAAATCAAAGCAGCTGGGCTCCAAAAGGCCTTGCACATGAGGGAATCTATGATGTCTTGAGTGGCCTACACCCTCTTCCTATTGCAACTGCTCACCAGTTCTAGGACCCGGACAGACGAGTCTTTGCTCTCAAGGATTCTTTTCTGCCTTTGAGTCTCTGAGTGCAATTCAGAGTGAATGTGAGTGTGAAGCTGCCAAATGAGCATGTCACTTTGCATCCCTGTGACAAAACACCTAACAGAGGGAGAAGGGCTGATTTTGGCTCATGGCTGCAGTGGTTTTAGGCTGTGATAGGCTAGATCTATTGCTTCAGTCCTAATATATGACACAGAGCATCAGGAGTATGAGGATGTGGCAGAGCAAGACAGACAGAAAGGAGTCAAAGAGACAGACAGAGACATAGAGAGATCAGAGAGGTAGTGAAGACTGGGGACAAGATACACCTTCCAGAACATTCCCTATGATCTCCTTCCTCCAGACAGAGTCCACCTCCTGATTTCTAGCACATCCCATAAATGAATTATGAATCTATTAATGGAGTGTTTCACTGGTAAGGTCAGAGCCCTCGGGATCTAATCCTCTAGAAAAAGCCTTGAACACAGAAGTCTTAGTGGGAAACTGTAGATTCAGACACAACAGTAACACCATTGACTACCTTTGTAGTCAAGGGAATAGAAGTCACTGTAAGACCTTCCTTTGACAAGGCCCTGGAAAAGCAGTGACTTAGACGCCATCCTTGCTGGTAGAGTACACTTTATACTTTTAATTGTTTAGTTGTTTGAGACAAGACCTCATGTAGTCTAGGTTGGCCTTGAACTCCAGATGGTCTTGCCTCCACCTTCTGAGTGCTGGGATTACAGATAAGCTATTTTCCTGTAATAAAATACTCTGACCAGAGCAATCGAGAGAGTGGGGACTATTCTGGCTCACTGTCCAGTCATATTCAAAGCACCATTACATAACCTTTATATATGAATAGGAAGGAGTCAGAAACAGGGAGTATACATTGAAAGATCAATAAATAAGATGTGATATATGGAGATAGTAGCCTATTACTGAGCCAGCAAAAGGATGGAGTTTAGATAAGGCTCCAGAATATTATGCTAAGCAAAGTAAGCCAACCATGAGTGTGATTGATTCCACTTATCTGAGACAATTAAGCAGTTTGATTCCATTCAGCAAAAAAAAAGTTCATAGAAAGATGGATACCAAGGTCTGAGAGAAGGCAGAGAAATTGAGGGAAGAGTTTCAGTTTTGCAAGACAAGAACATCCTATAGCTCTGTTGCACAATGAAGCAAATACACTTAAGCCCACTGACCTGCATATTTGCAAATGTGAAAGGGGACAATTCTGTATTGCTTGTTTCCACCACAATATAAAATTTCTAAAATTGCTTCTTAAAATGTATACCAACACTCTTTTAAAACCATGGGTGTGAGGCACAGAAGAGAGGGAAAAACTGTTCTACGAGAAGACATGGCTGTTCTCAGAAACCTGTGATCCTGGCACATCTGCTGAAATGTGTTTTCTTTGATAAATATTGAACAATGGAGGGAAACTGGAAACTCCAGCTACCTGTGAGGTAAGCGTTCTGGATCAAACTCATTTCCCGGCTTTCATCTGTGATCTGTTTTGCTTGGTTTAGCTTTTGGTTTTGGGTTTTGGTTTTGGTTTTAGTTTTCTGAGACTAGATCTTACCATGTAGCCTTGGCTGACCTGGAACTCAGTATGTATACCAGGCTGGCATTGAACTCTCAGCAATCTTTCTCTGCCTTCAAACTCCAAAGTGATGGGATTTCAGATGTGACCTACCATGCTCAGCCAGAGAAGAGAGTTAGGTAGGTGGATGGACAGACAGATAGACAGAAAGACAGACAACATTAGAAAGTAAGAGTAGCAGGTTAACACTGGTAGAATCTGGGTAAAAGCTATTGGGACTGCTTTGCCCTATTTTTGCAACATTTCAGTAAAGTTATTACAAAATGGAAAGTTAAAACTTGAAAATGCTAAAGTTCATGCATAAAATGTCAACGACTCTGCACACCCCCTCAGAAGGCATATATGCTTCCTCCACTTTGGATACTATTAATCTGATCAGAATTCCTATGGCTCATAAATGATTAAGAAACAAAGACACCTCTGATTCATACAACTTTGAAGCCTGTAATCTCAGGCACGTGTCTGTAATATTGGTACTTAGTAGGCTGGGACAGGAAGATCGCTATGAGTTTGTGCTAGTTAGTTTTAACTGTCAAATTGATATAAACTAGAATCATCTGGAACAAAAGTCTTAGGAATTATCTAGATCAGGTACGTCCATGGGGACAGATGCAACCCCTTGTGGGCGGCACCAATTCCCTATACAAAGGGACCTGAACAATGCTAAGGAGCAATCTTAAGGAGCAATCTGGCAGAGAGCAAGTAAGGATCCATTCATATATTCTCCTTCTGCTCTTGACTGTGGATATGACGCTTTAATACTTGCCTTAACTTCTCCACAGTAGTTAACTGTAACCTAGAACTATAAACCAAATAAACCCTCTTTATTTAAGTTGCTTTAGTCCAGGTATTTTATTGCAACAATAGAAGAAGTTTAAACTCTGCAAGTAGAACAGAGTTTAAGTTCAGCCTGGGCTAAATAGTTAAGTTCCAAGATATCCATGTTTACATCTAAACCAAACAAGTTGGTAGGGTACTTGAATGTATACACAAAGCCCCAGAGTTCCATTTCCAGCACTACAAAGTGTCTGTTTTTCAGCACTCAGAAGCTGAGGCCAAAGAATCAGGAGGTAAAGGCAGTCTGGCCTATATGAGACCCTGTTTCAAAAACAAACATACAAACAAACAAACAAAAAAAACAAAAAACACAGAGCAAATCAACTGAGTCTATACCTCACTGGCTGGAATACAGAAGATCCTGGGATTCAATTCTTACCACTAAAACCAAAATGTGACAGATAATGATCAATACATTTAATTGGACTGGCAGTTCCCAGCAACACTTAAATAAAGACCTTCGATAAGTGAAAGCAGTGATGTCCACTTTCACCACAGTGGCAGGGTACTCGGCCCACCTCATCAGTCACTGAATAGTACACTGCACCATATGAGCCGGGTAGCATAAATCACACTGCTTCAGGCAGTCAGAGGAAGCAGAAAGAGACCAAAAAGCACTGTCTTCTTCATTTCAAGATGATTCTCCCCAAATCCATGTGACACTTGCACATTCATCTCCCTAGCCAGACTGAGTGACAGCCCACATCTATCTGCAAATAAGGGACAAAGATAGCCTCCTAGCTGGCCCACTGTCCAGAACTCTTCTACTACAGAAGGAGGAAAATAAATGCTGGTGAATCCTAGCAGTCTCTCCCAGGATCATTTCCCTATAAGGGCATAGTCAACAAACAACAACAAAAAATAAAGTCTTTTAAGGCTCACTCCATGAGATGGAACCCATATGTGACACTGCTAAAGTGGCCAAGGACCTGAGACTAGATGGGTCACGGGCTTGGGGCGGGGTAGGGGGAATCTATGCAGTTACTCTGCTAAAGAAACAACACCAAAGACTCCTAATGACAAACTGCTCTACCCGTAGATCACTGCCTCACGCAGGCCTCCTCAGAGAACCCTCCTCTTGCAGTAGATGGGAACTAACACAGAGACCCACAACTGTAAAATGTGAAGAGCATGGAAGATTTTGGAACACTCGGTCCTAAATGAGATATCTCCATTAGAGCCCTCCCCTATATAAAAGGGGAGGTTCAAACATGACAAGACCCAGAGGTGATGGATGACCCCATTCCAAAGAAGCAATATCTTCCAGACACAACAGGATTGATGAACATAGGAATTCACAGAGGGTGTAGCATCTTGTACAGGGTCTGCACAGGTTCAAGACTGACAGGGTCCCAGCACTGAGAGGGAAAAGTAGACCTGGGTTCCAGCAATGCAATTGATACCCACTAGCAAAGGAAAACTCAGTTTCCTCCGATGGAGTCTCTCTAGATATATGAGCCACGGCAAGAGTAGTTGGCATACATAAAATAACCTCAGTGGTAGTGGGTGGTGGTGGTATCTGCCTCCAGTCCCAAGACTCTGGAGGCAGAGGTAGATGGATCTTTGAGTTCAAGACTAGCCTGGTCTACAGATCAAGTTTCAGGACAGCCTGCAATACAACAGAGAAAACTTGTCTCCAAAAAACATCAACAACAAACAGAACACAGTGGTGCTGTATGTTTGTAGACGGTTTCCCTCTCAGTTTATTTGGGCATTTTTAATTTTTATCTTATTGATGTATTGTTGATTTGTGTGTGTGTGTGTGCGTGTGTATTTTCTTATAAAAGAAACAGAGAAGGAAAGAAAGGCAGGCCAATACCATATGTTGCATGCTTGAAATCCCAACATTTTGTAAACCCAGCATTCTGGAGGTTGAGGCAAGATAATTGCCAAGAGTTCAAGGCCACCTTGGTCTACATAATGAGTTCAGCCTGGACTACAGAGTGAGACTCTGTTTCAGGAAAAAAAAAAAAAAAAAAGAACAAAACCCAAAGAAGACGGATAGAGCTGGGAGATTCTCAGTTGATAGTGTTTGCCTGGCACGGCTGAAGCCTTGGGTTCACTCTCTAGCATGGCCTAAACTGGGTGTCTGGGATACGCCTGCGATCCCAGCATTAGAGAGGCAGAATCAGGAAGATCAGAAGTTCAATGTCATTCTCAGCTACATAGTGAGCTTGAAGCCAGATTCTACTACCTAGTAGATTCCGGGGCCAGCCTGGGCTACCATGTTGAGACTCAAGAATGAATAAATTAATTAACAATTAGAAGAGAAGGACAGTGATGTTGATTTAGTACAAGAAGTGAAGTGAGAGTGATCCCTGGGAGCTACCTTTTTCTTAAGTATGTATGGTATGTATGTATATATGCATGCATGTATGTATAGATGTATGTATGTATGAATATAATGTATGTATGCATGCATGCATGTATGTTGTGTATGTATATATGTGCATGCATGTATGTATATATTTATTTATTGTGGAAGTTGGGAAGGAATACCACAGTCCATACTGTAGAGGTCTGAGGGCAACTCTCTAGAATCATTGTCTCCTTTACCAGGTAGATGCCAGGGACGGAGCTCAGGTAGTCAGGCTTGAGGGCAATGCATTTACTAAGTCACCCACCCACCTTGTTGGCTTTGGGTTTACAATGGCCTCATACTGTGTAACCAAAGCTAGCCTTGAACTTCTGCTTCTCCTACCTCCACCTCCAAAGTACTGAGATACCAAATGGTCACCGCCACGTAGGTTCTTGGCTGAGCTCTGAAACCCACGATAGGTCCAGTGACGACAGACAGAAGATAGGGAAGTCTACAGAGAGCATAGAAGTCACCATCTCACCCCCGTGACTACTTCCACATCCATATTTCATGCTTCCCAGATCTCTGAGTTTTGCTGTTTTGCACAGATGTGAGGGATTCTTGTTTGTTGTTTACTTTGAAATAAAATATAAAAGATATATTCAAAAGTACATTTATTGAATTGACATTTGTCTGTTTTCAGGACTCTGTAGCCCCTGGCTGGTCTGGAACTTGTTATGTATCACTCTGTGTCTCAGGCTGGCCTCAACCTCCCGATGATTAGAATTACAAGTGTGGGAACAAGGGAGATGCTGAGTAAGCAGGAGGGTATGCATTCAGATCTCAGCACCCACATGAAAAGCAGGAGGGAGTCAAAGGGATGCTAGGAGGTGGAGACAGGAGGATCACTGGGCTTGCCATCTGCCAGCCTACCTCCAGGTTCAGGGAGAGACCCTGTCTCAAAGGAATAAGGAAGACTGATCCCAAAGACATACACCTGTGTGCTACAATACACACTTATACCACATGTACCTACATCACACACACACACACATGCACACAAATTACAAGTATGATCATTTGAAATATTTTGGCTTGGCATTTGGTGGTGTTTATTTATTTTTTTTTTTCCAATTTTGGTCAAAGCACGCTCTTAGAAAACGCCCTGAGTCCCAATCCGGTTGAATTATCCACAACTGGTAAAACATCTTAGGGAGAAGCCCACACTTAGAAAAGCAGACATGCTGAGCTGCCTGCAGGAGCAGCCTACCTGCCTGGATGCCTTGGGAGCAGACTACTGAGAGAGCCAGCAGTGACTCTCATAATCCTTACTCAAACACTGGCAGACTCAAAGGAAGTAGGAGAAGAATGGAATGGCCTTGTAGGCTGCTGATATCGATGTGTCCACAGATCAAAGGGAAGCCACAGCCTACACTCCTGCCGTCTGAGTTCGCACAAGAGACCTGCTAGGAAGCAAGACTTTGGCCTCCTGGCTGTTTAATCACATATGTGTATTGTTCTTGTCTCAGTAAGTTGAGATCTAGCGAGGCATGATGGTACTCTGTTATTCCCAACAACCCATGGGCTAAGAAAGATCGAGTATGCTGAAGGCCAGCCTGGGTTCTGTAATAAGACCCTGTTTCAAATATCCAAACAAGATGAGCAGGGGCTACACATCAGTTTGTGAAGTGCCTGCCTAGCATGCACAAAGCCCCGAGTTCAATCCACACCATATACATTAGTTAGTTAGAGTGGTCCAGACCTGTAATCCCTGTCCTGCACAGGGAGGTGGATGCAGGATGACCAGAACTTCAAAGTCATCCTCAGCTACACCAAAAGCTCCAGGCAACCCTAGGCCACAAGAGACCCTGCCTGAAAAAGAGAAAAGGCTTTTTGTGTGGTTTGTTTTAAGAACTAAAACTGAGTTGACTTTCTGTGAGAAGACCAGACACAGTCTTAGGGTACTAAGTTTCTTGGGTTTTCCGGAGAAATTCCCCACTGCTGGATCCACTGGAAAAGTCCCCAGGAGGCAGAGTAGGTATGGCTGGGAAGGACTTAGTCTCCTAAGGTGTTTTCTGAATGTGCCTGATATATGTATGTGTGTGCGTGCAGGGTCTCTGTGACTCCACACTTGGAACCTGAGCCCACAGAGGGGTCCGTGAGAATCCACAGTGCACTGGGTGCATCTGTTATGAAGCAAGAAGGATCTCTGCAGAGTTGGGAAAAGCACAGCACCAGCTCCACCCTCTGTCCTCATACCCTGACCCCAGCCAGACTCCTGACCTGACGGCAAACTTCACCCAGACCTGGGCATGATCCAGCTGAGTCAGACTGACATCTCTCCCCCAAACCAAGGCTCTCACTTTTGACCTGCTGCGGCAGAAACAGAGAGGAGGAACAGGCCCGGATAGACTACATCTTGCATCACACAACAAAGGCTGCGCTCCAGACTGGCAATTGCTGCTCTGCCCTACCCCTTATGCTTCCAAGTAGAACACAGAGCCATGGCACAGAATCTTAGCCTGTGAGAACCTGGGGAGGTGAGGTCTGGCCTTTAGGAGACTCCTCAGGCAGCCAGCCGAACCATCCTAATCCACTCTGCTCCTGGACCAGCATCAGATACAAAGCAACTTGTTTCTGACCATTGGTGGTCCTTTCTTTCTTCACCACGATGCTCTGCCCTGTCCTACCTGCAGATGTTGGGAGCCTTCTGTCTTTCTGTTTACAAGCCTCAGCCTCTACCTATTGGGAGAGGTGCATGTATGTTGGGAGTAGGGGAATACATAGATGAGGGAGGAAGGAGTGATGACTACTTGGTTGGTTGGTTTGTTCATTTGCTTAAGACAGGATCTCTCTGTTAAACCCTGGCTGACCTGGAATGAACTATATAGACCAGGCTAGGCTAGAACTTGTGGCAATCCCCCTGCCTCTGTTGCCCAAGTGCTGGTATTATAGGTGCACCAGCATACTTAGCTAGGACTCAAACACTCATCATTCATCTTCCTGTGGTTCTTGTATTGTTATAGGAGAATATACAGGCATAACATTATGGTTGTAACTATCTTTAAGCACACAGCCCAGGGGTGTTGGGTATGCTCACATTTTTCTGCAACAACCACCTCCACCACCCATCTCTGGAACTTCTCCTATTCCCCAATTGAAATTGTGTACCCTAAACTCTAAAATTCCCACCCCTACTGTCACCCTGACCCCTTCCAGACCTCCTGTGATGGGTAGACTCGTTATCAATTTGACTGGCTTTGAAATCACCATGGAGACACCATGAGTATGTTTCCCCAAAGGTTTAACAGGGGAGGGAGACCATCCTGAATGTGAGTGGCTCCCTCTCCATGGACTAGGGTCCTGAAGTAGCAAAGCTAGTCAATAACCATCTCTCTCTTTGCTTTCTGACCACAGATGAGATGTGACCAGCTCACAAGCCTTCAGCCATGGCCTTCAGTCCTCTAACATGAGCAAGAATAAACCTTTTCTTGCATATATTGTTTTTTGTCTCTGCTCACAGCAACGAGAGAAGCAACTGGTAAAACCTACATATTTAAGTCTGGCCTTCTGCATCCTGCCTCCTTCCCAAGAGCTGGAATCAAAGGCAAACATACCATTTACCAGCATGCCAATGCAGTCATTTTTAAAGCTGAGCAATTGGAAAGGTTTGAACATCAAGAGGCTGACCCCCACCCCCACCCCACGAGCACACACACAGTTCTAGGAATGAAACCCAGGGCCTTCAGAGTGCTGCCCAGTGCTTCCCAGAATTCCTAGCAGCTGAATTACATACCCTGTTCTCTTGAGAGAGAGAGTCACATGCCTGGTTCACTCCAGTCACTTAGTAGTCATCCCAGGACTTATAAAACTAGAACAAACATTGGGTTTGAGCACTCTGCCCTTGAAGCCAGTACCTTTGGCCCTGAGCTTTAGTTCTGGTAGCCTGCAGAGTGTGTGTGTGTGTGTGTGTGTGTGTGTGTGTGTGTGTGTGTGTACTGAGTACTGAGATGACAAGAGTGTGTCATTCTGCCCAGTTATTGAAGTTCTTGGGACTGAACTGAAGCCTTCATGTATGCTAGGCAAGCACTCTACCAACTGAGCTATATGACCAGTCCTGCTAGCCTGCTTTCTACGTGCTCAGACAGCAGTATCTCTGCCTGTCTCTCTCAATGGCCTTTGCTCCTTTGTCTGTCTCTGCAGGGTGCAGACTGAAAATGTCTGGGGATGGGTTCTTTCTCTTCTCCCTCTTGTGAACACTTTGCTGGTCTTCTCAGCAGCTCTTTAACTGTCCCCAGGGATTGTCATACTCCTCCTTAACTGTCCCCATGCATCTCCTATTTGTTCTCTGGGTACTGACTAGGGACTTTCCAGCATTTCCTTCCCTTAGTTCCTTCTCTTATAGACAGTAGTCTTTCAGCACAAAAGGGAACAAATCTCACTGCACATCAGAAAGCTGGGTTGTCTTTCTGTTTCTAAAGAAAGGACAAGGCTGGCTGCACTGACCTCCTACAACCCTTTCTGCCAGCATCTCCCAATTGCTAAGTTATTAGGTATGTTCGCATCCTTAAAATAAGATGATGCCAATCACACTGTCATTCCCCCCGCACTTGAGAGAGTTCCTGCATTCAGTACTCAGTCCCCTCTCCATTGCAACAATTGTAGGCACTTTTAGGCACATGGGATGTTGGTATAGCATCTAGAAGTGGCTGAAATTGTTGTGACGGAGACAGGGTTAACACAGCATACGGATGTAATATGATAGAGATACGATCATGCACGGTGGCTCACCAATGTCATCTCATACTTGGGAGGCTGAGGCAGGAGGTCTGTCATGAGCTCAAGACCAACCTGAGCCATAGAGAGAAATCCTGTCTAGACTGATCTACAATATAAAACCTGTATCTGGCACTGATCTATGGGGTCAAAGAACCTGTGGCTAGGGGTCACAGGCCCCTGGGGAGAATCTACTACTACTATTCTGGAAAACAGGCATTGTGTTAAACTGATTCCTAACTAGGTATCCTAATGTTCAGAGATTAGTGTCTCTCAACTCCTGTCAGAAAAGCTTCTTTCTGTAGTAGATGGCAATTCACACACACCCATGATTTGTCAAGGTTCGGATAATAGGAAACTATCGACTGCTCACCCCTAAAAAGACATCTGTCTCATCATCCACCTCCTCCAAGGTTTGGGGACAATTGCAAAACAGGGGTCAGAAAGGCCGTGTGAGCCAGAGGCAGCGGCTGACTAGCAGGAAAGTGTTGTGGGACACAGCAGGGCACTTGCACACACAAATTTACAGTAGTTAAGACAGCTTGCATAAGACCCGCACATGATCAAGCGAGACCAACCCTAGTATGGAGAAGGGATGTGGGCATGAAATCGCACCCCTAGCTGCAGGAGGAGGGCAAGTCCATTTTCTTCAAGGGCAGGGCTCCTGGTTGGTCAACCATATTCCAGTGGAAGGCTATGTATGCAAGAGAACATGGGCAGCGCCAGCTGTACTTAATGTGTTTGGAGAGGGGGAGGGGGGAGGGGAGAAGGCGGGAGAGGGAGGGGGAGACACAGACAGAGGATACAAAGTTGGATGCGTACAGAGATATGGGTGGATCTGAAAGGAGTAGGAGAGGGCGAATATGATCCAAATTGTATGTGTGAAATTACCAGAGAAACAATGAAGAATGAGAAAAAGGAAACATGCTAAACCAGAAAAAGGGGTTGGGGATGGTGGTGGCTGGGGAATGAAATGTCTCGATTTTCTAGGAATTATAACCATATGAAGAAGAGCAGCTTGTCTTTCTCTCCTCTCTAGATATGCACGTTTACATTATGCCTGGGAACAAAAGAGATGCAGCTGGTGTGAGCACAGAGCACACAGAGATGCTGAGCCAAGGTTATCCTCAAATTCCTAACCCTCCTGCTTCCACCTCCCAGGGTCGGGAGTGCAGGACACACCACCATGCCTGTTTTTGTTTCTTTCTATTCTTTTCTTTGTTGTTGTTTGCTTTCATCCTAGGTTTGTTTGTCGTTTGCTTTGCTTGTTTCTTTTGGAAAGAATTGAGACAGAATCTCACTTTGTAGCACAGACTGGCCTCGAACTCATAGCAATCCTCCTGCCTGAGCTCCAAGTGTTGGGATCACAGGCCTGAGTCACCACATCCAGCTTCAGGCTTCTGCTCTTGTCCAAGTCAGCAGGGCACTCAAGATCCTAGGCTAGAAAACAAGCCCAACAAGGCCAGGGCCGTGGCTGGCAAGCCAGTGATAGCTCTAGGCCAGCGGACCTGGGAGATGAGCCCAGGCTGTGGAATCCCTCACCCGGCAGAACTTGAGCTGGATGCCAGTGTCCCCTGCCTGCGTGGTGTGATGTCCTCAGCCAGGTGCACCCAGCATTGTGAGGCAGAGGGAAATAGACCTTGTTTATTGTTTACTGTCAGATGACATTTCTAAGAACTCGGAGACTGGATTAAGAAACAAGTTAAGGGGAGATGGGGGGGCGGTTGGGTCAGCGGAGTGTCAGTTTCTTCTTGTAAACAGACCTGGGTCAGTCAAAGGATCTGACTGAGATGTGTTTGGCCAGCTCGAACCACATAAACCCTCTCTTTACAAACGAGAATATGAGGATCATAGAGGTGGCTAGAAATACGGGAGCTTCAGCGAAAGGTCAACCTGGTCAAGTCTGAGGCTAACTTTTTCTGTAACTTCCTTTATGTTGCCAAATATTAGCTCATAAATTTATTTTTTAAAGTATCTATGTTCTGCTGTCTCCACACTGATTTTTTTTTTTTTTTTTTAAATAAGGCCTCCCTTGGAAGCCCAGGCTGGACTTGAACTCACAATCATTCCAGCTCAGGCTCCCAGGTTCCATTAGGACATTAAATGCCTAACCTAGCCCCAGGTTTCCCATCACTTTCCCTACGGCCTCTCCAATTGGTCTCTGTGCACAAAGTCCAAGCTTCCTAAGACCATTTTCAGCCCTATCCCCTCCTTCTCTCCCTCTGGAAGTACTGCTGGCTCCCTGGCCTCCAAGACCAATAGGAAACTGCAGTGTTCAGTGAATGGCTTCCACAAGAGAAGTGCAAGCCTGGTCTCCTCACCCCTGATGTCACTGTACATCAGGGTACAGAGCCTCCCTGTGTAGTCCCAACGGAGAGAACTCCTCCTCTACCCAAGAGGTCAAAAGCGGCTTCCTGGGAGATGTACTGGGAGGTGAAGCTGGGAAGGATGGAGCAAGCAGAAAAGCGTGGCCCTGAGGGATGTCCCCAGCCAAACATAAAGGCAGTGTCAAGGTGCATGGGAATAGTGGCAGTGGATGATGACCCATGGTCAGTAAATGTCTCAGTGAGGTTGAATACGCAGGGAAAGTCTCCGTTTTAGGACATATCAGACAGAGGCATCCCAGCATCCCAGTCCCACCATGGGGAATCTATCAATAGGTGCTCCAGTTCCCAACAAGTTTGCCCTTTGTTTATCTATTCACAACATGGCCTCAGTATCCCAGACAGGCTTCAAACTCATTATGATGACTTGTGGTGGTTTGAGTAACAATGGCTCCTATAGACTCACATATTTGCATGCTTAGATACCAGGGAACGGCACTATTTGAGAAGATTAGGAGGTGTGGCCTTGTTGGGGGAAGTGTGTCACTAGGGGTGAGCTTTGAAGTTTCAAAAGCCTATGCCAGGACCAGTGGTCTGCCTGTCTCTCTCTCTCTCTCTCTCTCTCTCTCTCTCTCTCTCTCTCTCTCTCTCTGCTTGTGATCAGGATATACATCTCGGTTCTGCTCCAGCTCCATGTATACTGCCATGCTCCCTGCCATGAGGAAAATGTTAAACTTCTGAAACTGTAAGCAAGCCCCGAATCAAACGCTTTTTTTTTTTTTTTTTTTTTTTTTTTTTTTTTTTTTTTGTTTTTCGAGACAGGGTTTCTCTGTGTAGCCCGGGCTGTCCTGGAACTCACTCTGTAGACCAGGCTGGCCTCGAACTCAGAAATCCGCCTGCCTCTGCCTCCCAAGTGCTGGGATTAAAGGCGTGCGCCACCACCGCCCGGCTATCAAACGCTTTTTTAAAAAAATAAATAAAGAGTTGCCTTGGTCATGGTATCTCTTCACAGCAGTGACTAACTTTGATCCTCCTGCCTCCTCTCTCCAAGTGCTGAGGTCATACACATGTTTATTCAATGCTGGGGATGGGACTCACAGCTAACCAGACAGATATTGAGCGACTTATTCTTTTCCAACCCCCACCTCAGCTTTTTGGATAAATGAATGTTTTCATTCTGTTTCCCAGAATGAAAACAAGGTTACAAGGAGACTTTGAAAGAGTTGCTTATGGTTTGATGTCTGAACAGGTAACCCACGGTGTATGCTCTGATTTGTTGTACAGGAAACTGGGTTTCTCAGGACTTGACCACATTCCCATTGACTCCTGGGTGTCTTGAGGGAGCTGAGAAACCTGTTGGCAGAGGCTGTGTCAGGTCTGCTGGTGACAGGGCATGACATCGGGAATGCCTTCATCTGGATGATGTAAACACAGAAGGGGAGAGTCACATTGCCCATATCCAGGATGTGCTAAACTGGGGATCTGCAAGGGATGAAAGGCACTGAAGATGCTCGGCTTTCTCAGGCCTGCCAGCATTCTTCCAGCCCTGTTGGGAAACCATGCCGAGATAAGACGCTTTATCAGTAAATCCCTCGGAACTTCACAAGTTTCTCATTATCTTAAAGGGTCATCGGGATGTCAGTGTGCTTTTCCAGGCCAGAAAGAGAGGAGAGGAGAAAGGCCTGAGGCCCTGTGGTAGGTCAGAGGTATGGATGCAGGACAGGTCGTCTCAAGAATAACTCCAACTAACACCCTCCTCCCCCCACCCCACCCATACACAGTTTGTTTGTTTTTAATGAAAGAACAATATCTCATGTAGCCAGGCTGGTCTCAAACTTACACTGTAGATGCAGATGATCCTGGGCTTCTGATCGTATTACCTCCACACCCTGACTCTTAGATAAGGTCCTCAGACACTCTGTCCACTTTACGTGCTGGAAATAGAACCCAAAGCTTCGTACTCGTTTTCTAAAGACTCAACAACAGAGCTATATCCCAGCTTTGGTTTTGTCGGAGTTTTTATTTTTTATTTGTTTGTGATACAGGGTCTTACTATATAGCTCTAGTTAGTCTGGAACTTGCTATAGAGACCAAACTGGCCTCACAGAGATCCATCTGCCTCTGTCTCCCAAACTCTGGCAATAAAGTCATACCCAAACAGGCTTTGAGTTCAATGTAAAACCCAGCCTGTCCTTGAACTTCTCTTGCGTGCTGAGATTACAGGCCTGGGAGCACCAGCCCCCACACAGTGGTGTACCGCTCTATCTCTCTACCCCTTATTACTGGACAATACATCTCTAACTGAAAGTGGAGCTAGACTAGCAGCCAGTAAGCCTCAGCAATCCAGCAAACTGGAAACACTGAAGTTACGAGTTTGCTGGCTCTTTATGGGTTCTAAGGCTCTGAACTCAGGTCCTCAGGCTTGTGCCCACTGAGCCACCTGCCAGCCCCACCAGCCTCTTTCTTAAAAAGTACAGATTTAGGAAGACCAGCACCCCAAATCTGAAGATTCCCCTTCACAAGCTCCATACCCAGAAGGTCATCACCTCTGGAACCTGTCACCAAGGAAATCTTCATGGGGCAGGCCATCCCTAAATCCCAGACTTGACTAGCTCAGGATAGACTGAAGTTTGACACTCCTGTGACATATTTTTCATTCTGAGAAGAATAAAGACTCGGGTTTTGTGTATTTAAAGATAGTTTGTCAGAGCCTAAGGCAAGAGGAATTGTGCAGCAAGGCTGCTGGGGATAGCATACAATGACAAGGACTGCCTGCAATAGGCCAGGATGGAGACATCTCAGAAGCCTGCGGCAGCTCTTTATAAAAAGGATGGTGTCTGGGACCCTGAGAAGCAGGAGACACATCCCTCCAGGGGACCTGCCATCTGAAATAAGGGACTGCCTGCAGTAGGCCAGGATGGAGACATCTCAGTAGCCTGTAGCAGCTCTTTGTAAAAAAAACAGTTGTTCCCATTTCTTCTAACCTTAGGCCTGGACAATGGTTATATAGATTTTATTTGTGCATGACTGTTTTTTCAGTTGGCCTTGGTATGCATAATTATTCTATTATATCTGACTTTCTTACTTCGTTCTTCTTCTGCTCTGGTGAATTCTGTGAAACTAGATGTTTCTTGATGCAATGATTCTTAGACAATTAAAAATTGAGGCATAGGGCACAGCACAACACAGTCCTAATGCCCCAGGTCCATGCTGTGTGTTCTCATCTTGGAAACAATGCAATAACTGCACAATGGTAGTTCCAGATTAATGCTTGACTTGCAAAGAAAGTTTGAATAAATTATTAGAAAATGAAATAGAGCCAACACTGGGACCCCAAGAAAGGAAAAATCTATTGAAGTAAGTTATGAAATAAGTTTTGCATAACATTTAAGAGTGGTTCCTAGATAAGGAAGTATAGAATACATAAAATCTTATACTAGCAAAACTAAGTCAAAACACTGGGACTCTTAGGAGAATCATTGTATGCAATGTACAGAAGTAGAAAGCTAGTGGAACTACTGAGTTAAGGGTTAATTCTTTCTGGCCACTGCCTGGCAGCTTTGCCCGTGTCATTTATCATTAGAGCTTCACAAGAAAATGCAAGTAGCTGACCTCGGGGCTCTGAGCTTTGGAGTATAATAAGTTAAAGGTTAAAGTTTAAATAATTATTATTATTTTGGACACAAGCCTGGGAATAGGGAGGCTTGAAACTTTGGGGAACAATTGTAATTCTTAATTCTTTGTGGGATGTGGTTATTCTTTTGAATTTGATTTGACAATGATTGTCTTTTTTTTCTACCTGCTTTTGGACTATCAATAAAAGACTGGGGCAAGAGAAAGGCAAAGACGCATGTGAGGTAAATGTGGTGAGAAAGAGAGTGAGTGAGAGAGAGAATGAGAAAGCACGAGAAGAGCATATGAAGAGAGAATGTGAAGAGAGAGTGTGAGGTGTGTAAGGAGAGTGTGTGTGAGTGAAAGGAGAGTGCATGTGGTGTGTGTGGGGTGTATGTGAGATGTGTGTGAAGAGTGTGTGTGAGAGTGAGAGGGGAACGCACAGAGGTGTGTAGGAGTGTGGGAGTTCAGGAACAGAAAAGCGCACAGGAGAAAAGCAGACTGTGTGCAGCCTCAAACTACGAGCAAACGAGCAAGAGAGAAAGAAAGCAGAGAATGAGAGAGAAGAAAGAGAGAAACTTTAAGCCTTGAAAAATTGCCTGTCAGCTTGTACCCAAGAAGTAGTCTGTATATATTTATTATGCGCCTTCCAGATATCCCTGCTTCCAGTTGAGAACTCCGATCCTGTGTCGAGGCTGGACCCCGACACAAGGCCAGCCTGTGCTATATACTGGGTTCCAGACCACCATCCTAATTACATAGTTGAAAAGATTATCTTAAAACAAATCCAAAAAAAGCATAGTTTTAATAACAAGTAGGTCTGAAGACAAAGTTTAAAAGTAACAAAGATGGAAAAAAACACAAACCATCTAACACTAATCAACAGAAAAATGAGCAGCTATATCAATAGGAAAGAAAATTTCAGAAGAATGTCTACCAGTTCGAAGAGGGACACTTCAATGGTAAATGGCCATTTGAAGCTGCGTCACCGTTACTGTGATAAAAAACGCTCAGAAAAAAAGTAGCTGAGGGAAGAAAAGGACTTACTTGAATGTGGACTTCCAGGTGACAGTCTATCACTGAGAGAATGCAGGACATGAACTTGAAGCAGAAACTGTGGACAAAACTGCTTGATGGCTTGCTCATAAGCTCATGCTCAGCTAGCTTTTTTACAGCCCAGGATTGCTAGCCTAGGGAATGGTGCTGCCCACAGTAGGCTCGGCTCTCTTTAATTAATTATCTCCCACAAATTGGTCTAATCAATCTCTTGACTCACCTTTCGGATGACTCTAGGCTGTGTCAAGTTACAGCTAAAGCCTCAGAAGGCCTAACAATTGAAACAGTAATTCTCTTTACTCCATCTCAGATGTGTTATCATTTCTGTTTTGGTTTTATTGAGCTATTTCTGATGTTTACATGGACTCTCTAATGAGTACTACCCTCCCAGTCTCCCCGTCTTTGTTTGTCATTTCATCTGACAGGGCTCAACCTGGACACTCTTACCAATTAACGTTCTTAAACCTCCCTTTGAGGGAAATGAAATCCTAAAACTCCAAGTTTACCCCACCACAGCACCCTATAGTCTTGCATTTATTACTCTCCCACCCTTCACAGATCACGAGTTCACAGTCAAGGCCTGTGTCAAACTCATCTGGGAATTCTTTTTATTTTTCTGACAGAGGCTTACTTGACCCAGGTTGGCTTTGAACTCTCAAACTTCTTGCCTCAGACTTCTGGGTGCTGTGTCAATTCTTGTCTCAAAATTCTCTTCTTATTTGTATTTTTAAATGTTTATTTGTCTTTTTCTATGTGTGTGTGCGCCCGCGTGTGTGTACATATATGCATGTGTGTATGCGTGCTTGGGTGTACATGCATGCAAGTGTGTGTGGGTGAGTGTACCCACAGTACACATGTTGATGTCAACGCTCATGTGTTAGTGCTTGCCTTCAATCTAGAATCCTCTGTTTGGTTGGTTTTATTTGGGGGGAGGGGTCAAGTTCTTACTCTGAAGCCCAAGTTAGTCTTGAACTCATGAAAACCCTCCTTCTTTAACCTCCATCATGCCTGCATTTGAATTCTTATGATACTAGACGAGACATATATCATGCAACTGATGAATGCACATTTAAATCTCCAAAAGTCAAGCCTTGTAACAGAATCCCCCAAAGAGCTAGATGTCTATTCTAACAGAGAGTGCAGGCTAGGTGTAGTAGCTTGTGCCTTTAATCCTAGCACTGGAAAGGAGACAGAGGCAGGCATATATTAGAGTGAGTTCAAGGTCAGCCCGGTCTATACAGAGAGTTCTAGATCAGCTATGCTGCAGAGTGAGCCCTTGTCTCAAAAAAGAAAGGGTATGTATGGGTTCTTGACACCCTGAATTCCATCCCAGGAATCCACTTGATGGAAGAAAATAACCAACTCCCCCAAGCTGTCCTCTGATTTCCACATGAGCACCCTGGTGTGCTCATGCCTACACACAGATATACAGGCACATACACAGGCAAACACACACACACATACACATACAAGCAGTACTTAAAATACATAGACCAGTGATCAAATGATTTGTGCCTATTTGTTAACAGTTGCCTCTGATATTGAAACACTGAGCTCTTAAAGCAGAGGGAAACAAACTAAAAAACTCTGTGGAACTGACTTGATTCACTAGGGCCCACCATGCCAGAGAAAGCAGAACCCGGATGCATAGGAGACTCTCAGACCAGACCTACTGCCTGGAAGAATCAGAAGCCAGCTCAGTCGCCTGGAGATTTAGAGCAACTGGGGCACCTGAAAAGGACACCTCCAATCTGTTGAGCTGCCTGTGCAGTGTGCTCCAGGTTTGTCAGCCTCTGTGAGCTGTCACCCATGCTGGGGTGGGCTCTGTTGATGCAACTGCCTTTGAGCAATTTCTGTTCCTGTAAGTAACCTCTCTGCAACACTTCTGTAAGTAACCAGAATACAACTCTTGGTTCATCAGGGTGGACTACGGTGACATCCATACTTTGGTGTGTCATGGGTCCCCTTTCTGGGGTGAGTCGATGAGCGTGTTTTGTCTCTCTGGGAAAAGTTTTGTCACACAACACTATCAGCTGTTAAATAAAGTCACTTAAGTATTCTGTGTCTCAGCATCAGTGGAAAAGGTGTAACAAAGAACCTCTGCCTCCTGGATTGGAAGAAACAATGTTTACATATACTCAGAATGTTGGTGCCTTAGGATGTGAGTACTGGGCATCTTACCTTCTTCTCAAGCCTTGGTGTTGTTGATCCTGCCTCAGAGAGGGAGAGCAAGGCCCAGCACTGCTGCTCCTTCCCCACTCCGCACCAAAGCTTGATTCTCTTGGGCTGCATCAGCCCTTTCCCCTCTGCCAAAGTGGGCCACGGAAGCCATCTGGACCACAATGCAAGCCAACATTGAAAAGTATACGACAAGTCCTTGATGGGAACAGTCCCAGCAAATGTGCTGATGACTTCACTGAGTGAGCAAGCAGGGACTTCCTTGGGATCTCAAATCCAGGGCCACAGTGTTCCAGCAGACAGCACAGCATCTGTTCCTGACACCTGGTGGTTTTCGGGTTTCCCTTAGTGACTCAGACATGGCAAAATAGGCAAAGGCATCCAACTCACGCTTTCTGAGTCAGCCTTCCAACTACAGAACTCTGGGCTCCAGCCAGATCTATAGCATGAGAATTTGCTGTTGGAATGATAGACCATTTCCACGCATTCCAGCTCAGGAAGTGCTGGCTTGCCCTCTGTTAACCCATCCCTGCTTTGAATAGGGGTAGCTAATCTTGGCTGATAACAAATGACTACCTCCACTGAGACATTACTACTACACATACGTGTGGTACTGCGTGTACACGACAAACCTCACATTTGAAAAAGAACAAACTTAGAAAGAGGAGTCAAGGAAAAGGCTAGCACACTCCCCTAGTATCAGAACTCAGAGGCTGAGGCAGATGAAAGATGAATTGTGAGTTCTAGGACAGACTGGGTTACACATGTATTTTCGAGACCTCCAGAGCTACATAGAGAGACCATGTCTCAAACAAAACAAAACAAAGACAAACAAAACAAAACAATCAAACAGCAGGCACATGCCAAAGGCAGGCAGATCCCTAGGTTCGAAGCTAGCCTGGTCTACAGATCAAGTTCCAGAACAGCCAGGGCTACATAGAGAAACCCTGTCTCAGCCAGGCAGTGATGGTGCACGCCTTTAATCCCAGCACTTGGGAGGCAGAGGCAGGCGGATTTCTGAGTTCGAGGCCAGCCTGGTCTACAGAGTGAGTTCCAGGACAGCCAGGGCTACACAGAGAAACCCTGTCTCGAAAAACCAAAACCAAAACCAAAAACAAAAACAAAACAAAAAAACCTAGGAGAAGCCCTGTCTCAAAAAGAACAACTATAAAAGGTCTTGTGACAGCCTTCATGTAACTACACCTCTGGGGGAACTGATGCCCTCTTCTGGCCTCTAAAAACACCATATACATACAGATACTAATATACACACACACACACTTTTTTTTTTTTTTTAGACAGGGCCTCTCTATATAGCCTGCATGTCCTAGAACTCAAATATATACCAGGCTGACCTTAAACTAGAGAGATTTGCCTTCCTCTGCATGCTGACAGCAGGTATCAAAGGGATGCATCACAACGCCCAGCTAACAGTTTTTAAAAATACGGGGCTGGAGTGATGGCTCAGCAGTTTGGAGCACTGGCTGCTCTTCCAGAGGACCTGGGTTCATTTCCCAGCACCCACATGGCAGCTCACAACTGTCTGTGACTCCGGTTCCAGGGGATTTGATACTCTCACACAGAATATATGCAGTCAAAACACCAATGCATATAAAATAAAAATAAATAAATCTTTAACAAAATGCTGAGACAGGAGCATTGATACAGGTTTAAAGATAAACAAGGAAACAGTCAGTTCCAGTCCAATCTGAGCTACATAAAACCTGTTTCAAAAAAACATCCACCCTGCCAAACAAAAACCAGAGGAAGGGGGGGGAGCACTTGGACTGTCGATAGCTTTAGCTACTTTCTAATAGACCACTGGGCCATCTAATGAACCACTCAGGATAGAGTGACAACGGAGGGACAGCCATTTTTAGGGACTGCCACACCCTGTTTTGAGATTAAGTATCTATTTCTGGAACTCTGGTAAACAAGGCTCTTTTGCTTAAAAGCAAAATCAGATAGCCCAGTGCAAAGGTAACTTTCTATAATCCTAACATCCGGGAGGCTGAGGGAGGAGGGTCACTGAGAAGGTGAGGTTGCCTGGATTCATAGCTTGGGATACACAGCAAGATTCTGTCTCAAACAAAACCACAAAACTTTCAATCTCAACATTCTAGAGCTGGAACTTAAAAGAGACTGGGATAGTCTTAAACATACATGCAAGGGAGAAAAAAAAAAAACCCAACCTTATAAAAATGTACATTTGGGAGACAGGCAGGGACCATCTCTCTTCTGGTCTCTGACCCTCCTGGTCAGTTCTGTAGACAGAGCTCAGCAGCTGGGTTTCTTCTTAAACATGAACACTGAGAGGTGCCAAGTGTTCTAGGTGACTTTTTTGCTTATTTTTTTTAGACATGGCCTCAATGTATAGCCCTGGCTGTCTTGGAACTCACTGTGTAGACCACACTGGCTTTAAACTCGCAGGGATTGCCTGCATCTGCCTCCCTAGTGCTGGGATTAAAGATATGTGTCAGCACACCTAGCTGTTTGCTTCTAAAACAGACTCTCATTTCTGTCTGGCTGGTCTCAAGCTCTCTAGATAGTTAAGGATGGTCCAAACACATGATCCTCCAGAGTGCTGGGATTATAGGCATGTACCACCACTCTCAGGGGATGTAGTGCTAGGAATGCATGCAAGTACTCAGCTGAGCTACATCCCCAGCGAGGTTCCATGTAATCTGTAAGCCTTTCTGCAGATCCCAGCAGTTCCCTCTTCCCTTCAGTCTCACGCACACCGCCCCAATTAAAATCAAGTCTCTCAAGCAAAGATCTACTCTGTATTCAATGATGATGCCAATCTTTGAGATGTCCATTGATTCATGGTGGCTTAGTTTTAGCTACCTACACCCCTTCCACTCCCTGAGATCCTGCTCTACTCGTTACCATGGACACCCATTACACTCCTCCAGGCCCAAGAGTAAGAAGAGAGAAGGTGCTCTCTCCATCTAATGCCCAACAAGCCAACACTACTTCGGGGACTCTAAAAACAAAAACAAAAAAACAGCACTCTGTGCAGAGAAGCTGCCTCGGGTAGGTAAATCCTTCTAAGCAAAACATAAACAAAAAACCCACCAAACTTTGGTATTTTCGGGATAGGTTCTTAGTTGTTTAAAAGTCTGAGCTACACAAGGGGCCCTGTCTCAAAAAGAAAAACACAAGCTGGGCTGTGGTGGCGCACGCCTTGAATCCCAGCACTTGGAAGGCAGAGGCAGGCGGATTTCTGAGTTCGAGGCCAGCCTGGTCTACCAAGTGAGTTCCAGGACAGCCAGGGCTATACAGAGAAACCCTGTCTCGAAAAACCAAAAAAAAAAAAAAAAAAAAAGAAAAAGAAAAAAAAGAAAAACACAGAAGGAAAAGTTTTATCTAAAACACTTGGCCCCTCTAAAGGTTCATGCTTCATTCTGTAGCCCAGGCTGGCCTGGAATTCATACTTTGTAGCCAGACTTCCTTCAACTCGTGAGACTCCTCCTGACTCTGCCTCTCGAGATAAGGGATAGTAGTACCCGTCCTCCGGTATAATAGGAACAGGGGCAGGCCTGTTTGTATATTTGTGTGTGTACATCTTTTAAAGACAAGATCTCATGTAGCCCAGGCTGGTCTCTAACTTGCTATGAAGCTAAGATTGGCCTTGAACTCCTGACCTCCTGACTACCTGCTAGGATTATACATATAAACCATCATACCTAGATATCCCTTCAAGTCTGAAATACCACAACAGAGGGACCACAGAGCGGATTCAGACCAGCATCTCCCTCCCAACATTTTAGGGAACTAGACTTGGTGTTATCTTCCAGGTAATAAATACTCAGGTCAAAGTAACTCCCTCAGACCCAGCTCTTTAATCTAATCAGTCTTGAGGAGGGGACCAGTTAGAAATCTGGGGGGGTTGGAGGGGCAATGAACAGCTGTGAATATCAGAATCCCATTGTATTTGTTAAACCCATAGTCAGGATCATACTTCCTGGTGAGGTGGGGATGGGACATCCTTTAGTACTGGGCAGTCCTTTTCCACCTGTACATAAAACAGCAACACACCTTAAAAGGACAAATCTTCCAGTCCAAAGTGATAAATCAATGCAGAACCCTTCCTGGCAATATCCCTTTTTGCAAGATCATCTATCTATCTATCTATCTATCTATCTATCTATCTATCTATCTATCTACCTATCTATCTATCAAGATAGATGTTTTTATGAAGACACAAAGGCTTGGGGTACAGAAGATGAAAAGAGAGTCTTAGCCACCCACCCATCTCTCTCTGGAGTGAATGTGAACATTTAGCTCAATCTGGTTCCTGGACAGAACCCTATACTTTTTCAGTAACAGACCTCAAATTTGGCTCCTATAAGTTTACGCCCTGAGGCAAAAACAAGACCAACATAACCAACCTCCTGTTTACCCAGCCTTCCAAATACTAACAGATAGAAATCATGTACCTCCCCTCCCCTGCCCTTATCTTGCATCCCCGCTGCTTACAAGGAAGCCTCACATGACATTTCCACTTTCACCAGCTCAGCAACCCTTCCTGTCCTCTTAGCTAAGTGTTGTGTGTAATCACAGACGCAATGCATTCTAAGTCCTATGAACCTAGAAGGGTAAGGGGCAGCCTCAGGGGTTCTCAGAGCTGGTGTCTTACCCTAAAGATAGCTTTGGCTTCCTGATTTCTGGACTAAAGCGACCATCTAGGTCGGAAGCCGTCTTCTCACAGCGGCTTCCGTGAGTTATTTACACAAATGCCCAGCAGAACATCGCGTCCGTGACCAGGGGGGTTGGAACACCCTGCTGCCAAGCAATTGTACTACTGTCGAAGATTAAAAACACTCTGTGCTCTTAGGCAATCGCCCAAATTCAAGGTTTCAAAATTTACAAAAAGAAAAAAAAAAAAAGAAAAAATAGATTTTTAAAAAAGACCTCACCCGGTAACTGTTTTCCTCTTGTGGGTTTGGACGCCCACCCCGGCCGCACCCGGCTCCCGTGTACCTCTACAGTTATTTACTAAGCATAGCGGCTCCCTGAACTTCTCGGAAAATTCCCTTTGCCAGGAAGGTGACCCAGCCGGCCAGCAAAGGCGGGAAGCCCGGGGGCTGCAAACCCTCCACCCATCCCTGCAGCGCACAGACACGTGCGTGCGACAACTGGGAGGACAGACGGGCACGTGAACTCAGCGTGCTAGACAGCCCGGAGGGGAGGAGTGTCGCTGACCAGCTCGTGGGCCGGCCGTGCGCCGCAGCCAATCTACGCAGACTTGCCTCTAGGCCACGCCCCTTTGTTGCAGCCTGCTCAGAGTCCTGGGCTGACCTCTTTAGGATGCTGAGACCGCCGGCAGTCTCTGCCTAGGCTGCGCAGTGGTACCCAGCACTTTCCCGGGCTCAAAAACAGTAGAGGATGCGGTCCCTGTGTCCCCGTATGGGATCTCGGAGACATGGTTCATCCCGTACACCAGGTAGGGGTGTCGGGTTCTTCCGGATCCTCTTCCCTGGTAACCACTTCAGGACATAAGCCTACTTCTTCATCACTCCAACCCCCATAGTCTCTCAGAAATCAAAACAGAATAAACGTGTTCCAAGAGTTGACATTCAATCCACTGAGGTATTTGTTTGTCTTCTGTTATTTTTTTGAACCAGACAGGTCTTAAATCCCAACATTCTAGCCGCAGAAGCTGGTGAATTCCTAGAGTTTTAAGCCAGATTATGCTTTACATAATGAGTTCCAGATAAGCCAGAGTTACGTGGTGAGACCTAATAAATAAATGAATAAATAAATAAGTTAATGATTAATTTTTGGAAGCCAAATGTGGCGGTAGTCCACAACTATAAGCCCACCACTTGGAAGGCAGAGGCAGGAAGATCAGAATTTCGGGGTCATATTATAGTGAGTCAGACAGTCTGGGCTACATGAGGCTCCATCTCAAACACCAGTTTCAAAATGTGAGGTTTTTTTTCATTTAAATTTTAGCAAACATACAAAATAATAGGTTTCATTGTAAGGATTTCATACATATATGTCATGTTCCTTGCTATTATTATCTTCATTTGGAGGGACGGGATCCTGCTATGTAGACTAGGCTGCCCTCAAAACCAAGCTCCTCCTGCTTTACCCTCTGTAGCCTCTGTAGCCTGGTGCTGGATTACAGATGTGCACCTCCATGCCCAGATACAAAAAAAATTACTTTTTGTTTTTTAAAAGTAGTATGTGCTCATTGGGCAATGATGAAAAGATACAAAATATTACTTTTTTTGTTTTTTAAACTAGCACATGTTCATTGGGCAATAGTTAAAAGAACATCAAGCATCTGTGGTGGTATTTCCTTGTAAATTTCCCTATCTGTGTAGATACATTAATAACGCCCCAGGAGCTCTGGTATTTGACCTCACTGATTGCCCTTTATAAAATGCCATTGCTCCTGGTGATCATCAGATGTTATCATTAAGAATTTTACTTTTCTAATTAATAACCAGAAGCTGATCGTGGTGGTTGGGCTGACCTTGGACATACAAGTAATCCTCCTGACTCAGACTCCCAAGTTCTGAGAGGCAAGTGTAGAAGGAAATATCACTAGGAATATTTGATGTTATTTCAGCCGTTGCACATCTACAATTGTTTGGAGGACAGCATCTTCCGTGTGTATCAGATGTCTGATGCAGTCTCTAACCTACAAGTACCATTCCCAATAAAAGTCAGATTAACCTAGAACTTGCTATGTAGCACAGGCAGGCTTTGAACTAACAGAAATTCTCCTGCTTCATCTTCTCAAGTGCTAAGATTACAGGCATGGGCCACCATATCCAAATCACACAGCATGATTTTTAATTTTTTGTGTGTTTCATATAAAGGTCGCTCTGATCATATTGACTCTCAACTCCGCCAGAAGTGTAGGCTGGCATGGAACTCGCAACTTTTCTTCTACCTCTGCATCTTCAGCACCAAAACTGGGGGAGTGTTCTTATTTATATGTGGGGACAGAACTCATGTGCCTAAAGGTACACATGGAGGTCAGAGGACATCTTTCTGGAGTCCATTCTCTCCCTCTACTATGGGACTGTCTGGGGTCCCACTCAAGTCACCAGGCTTAGCAGTGTGTGCCTTTAACCACAGAACTGCCTCACCAGCCTACAACCTGTTTTTTTAAGAAGGTCTAAACAGTCATTTGGTTTTTCTAACAGAAGTCAGGAAGAAGCACACAGCCATAGAACATTTAAAAAGGACTGTCTCCTTGCTCAGTAAAGTTACTTGTTTGCTAACGCTGAGATGCAGCAACACTGTGTCATGTGTTGTTACTTATGAGGATTCATTCTGAAGTGTGTACTTGGGAGTTAGAGAACGAATTTGTTTGCTATATGGCAGTAGCAGCTATGTGACCTTTTGCTCAGTCAAATGATCTAGTGAAGAAGCTTTCATATAACCAGCATCTAACAAAAACATGATCTCAGCTAAAAATGGATTCTCTCTGGCACTCTCCGGTGATATCTAAGCCAGAGGAAATGACATGACACCAGCACACCAGACTCTTGATAGAATGCACACTGACTTGTGTTTAAGAAGATTATTTTGCTATTGTTGTTTGAAACAGGGTCTCACTGTGTATCTCTGACTGGCCTGGAACTCTCTATGGAACACAGGCTGGTCTTGAACTCCTAGAGATCTACTTCTAAGGATGTGATGCTATGCCCAGGCACTATTTATTATAAAGGGACTGTGTGACAACAAATTGATAAAAAATATTTTCTTTGACTTTGTTATTTCTTTATCTATTTGTGTATGTTCAGTCACATGTGCCAAGGCCAAAGAAGGACATCAGCTGTCCTGCTTTGTGACTCTATACATTATTCTGTTAAAAGGGACTGTCTCTGAACATGGAGGTCTGCTAGCAGCCAGTCTCTTCTGTCTCTACCTTCCACAGGGCTACAGGTATCCATGGCCACACCCTGTTCTTTCTGTGTGTGCTGTAGATTCTGGAAAAGCTCCCTATGCTGTGTGGCCAGCATGCTCTCTCACTAAGCCCCAGTCAGTGTTTTGATTTTCTTCTATGAAGTCTGTCAGAATGAGGGTGCATTTTTTTTTTTAATATTCTGTTATATCTTATGTCATTTTGATCCTACAATCCAAAGCTATGAAATGAACTTGGATTCTACCTTTTTGTTATTCAAACACAGAGGTTTCAAAACCCATCTCTCTAGGATAAGGCCATCTGTGTGTATCATGTGGGTTAGCTGATGGAGGCTGCAGCTACCTGCTTCTAGTTTGCCCAGAAATGGGAATTTGATGGAACTTAAGACTTCTGATAGGAGAGAAAGCCAACACAAATTAGAAAGGGTTGTTCACTCAGTCTGGAGGTGAGTTTGGTCCACTGCAGACTGCTGTGCTGGTACAGAAATCCTGGCTTGGGTTCCATCCTTCTCTTCACAATGGAGCCCTTCACAGTTTATGTAAATGCAGGAAGGATTGGCAATGGATGGCTGACTACTACATACTCAAAAATGTCTGGAAAATGGGAATCCTGGTAAATGATTGCTGTCTTACTTGCAAAGCGGCATTTGTATGTGTGAGTACAGCATGTAAACTTTTCTAAAACTCTAATGTGTTCCTCAGCCCGGTTCGGAGAGAAGATCCTTTTTTCTTCCTTTTTCTTCAGCACCTAAAGGTACAACTGATTGGAAGAGCCTGACCTGCTGGAAGGGGTCAGTTTTTGTCTTGGTTCCTTAAAGATCTCACTGTTGTTGTTGCTGCTGCTGTTGCTATTGTGGTTGCTATTATTGTTATTGTTGTTGCTATTGTTGCCACTGTTGTAGTTGTTGCCACTGTTGTAGTTGTTGCCACTGTTGTAGTTGCTATTGTTGCTGTTATTGTTCTGGTGGTGGTGGCTGCTGCTGTTGCTGTTTTATTGTTGCTGTTGCTGCTGCTGCTGTTGTTATTGTTGGGGGGATTACATTTTGTTTGGGAACCAGGGCCTCACACACGGTAGACAAACCCTGAGCTCCATCCCCAGCACTCCTAAAACTATTTTCTTTTCCATGTGTGGTCCTAGACATGCTGATCCTTCTGTCCCAACCTCCCAAGGGATGGATGCTAAGGAGCTCTGAATTCTGGAAACTCAGTTCCTTCTTTGTTTGTTTGTTCACATGTTTGTTAAGATAGGGTCTCAAAACTGTAGTCTTTTGACATGAGAACTTATTGTCTTGTCCACACTAGCTTTAAACTCACAGAAAATCTCCTACCTCAGCCCCCTCAGTGCTAGGATTACAGGTTTGAGCTATGATGATTTGTTATTTGTTGGCTTTTGTTTTTTTGAGATAGGATCTGGAATACCCCACCTTAGCCTTGAGTCTAATATGGTTGAGGATGACTTGAATTCCTCATCTTCCTGCCTCTATCTTCCAAGTGCTAGGCTTACAGGCATGCATCACCATACCCAGCTAGTTTCTTCTTAAAATGAAGGCTAGGGACCTAGTGAGGTAGTCAGTGGTTAAAGTGCTTACTGTAGACACAAGAGGATGAGAGTTCAGATATGCAGCACCCACATAAATACTTGGCGTGCATGGTAGCATGTCTATGATTCCTCTCTCAAAAGGCTGGTTCCCTTTCTCATTGAGACTAGCTTTTTTTTTTTTTTTTTTGGTTTTTCGAAACAGGGTTTCTCTGTGTAGCCCCGGCTGTCCTGGAACTCACTCTGTAGACCAGGCTGGCCTCGAACACAGAAATCCGCCTGCCTCTGCCTCCCAAGTGCTGGGATTAAAGGCGTGCGCCACCACAGCCGGCCAAGACTAGCTTTACCAGAGAGCTCTGGGTTTGACTGAGAGACCCTGCTTCAGTGAGTACGGTGGAGTGATCAAGGAAGATTCTTGATAATACTCATAGGTTCCCACACATATGCTTGCAGACACACATCCACGCCTGCACACATGTGCACTAACAAATGTGTAAACATGTACATACACATATACACATACCCCACACATATATACATGTTAAAGAATAAAAACACAACCCCAAAAGCAGTCTACAGGTTAATTGAGATAGTTCTCTGTGGAAGGCAATTTGCTGAATCTCAGTCCTTTTGAACTGCAAGCTGGCACTGAATTGCCACTCAGGCAGGTTATACTGACCTCGTGTGGGCTATTCAAAACATCCATCAAAGACAGGACCTCAGGCACACAGCTGCTCAGGGAGGTCACCGTGATCTCAGACAGGTGACTCAAGGCATCCCCAAAGATGGCCTGAAGACAGCAGGTGCCTAGCTTGTCATGAAGACTTCGCTTAGCACACTGCGGTTTGCTACCACCTCAATTCCAGAGCAGCTGCTAAAGAGGGAATCAGTGGCCCTGGCATCTCTAAACCGTAGGTAGGAGGCAGTTGTGGGAGGCATCTGTGATTCACTCTTTCTCTCACCCACATCAGACCTAGTGACAAGAGCTGCATCTCTGGCCTCTGCATCACCATCTGCTGGCCTGCATTGTTTCTGCCTGAAACTTCCACCCAACCGAATTGCTTCACCCCTCTGACTCTAGGATTCCTTCTTGAGAAAGTGGTTACAGAGTGAATGCATGCTTTCAGCATCAAGTGAATCTTGCTGTCTTAGTCACCGCTCTATTACTGTGAAGAGTCACCATGACCAAGGTAACTTTTAGAAAAGGAAGCATTTAGCTAGGGGATTGCTTACAATTTCAGAGAATTAGTCCGTTATCATCATAGTGGGAAGCAAAAAGGAACAGTCACTGGAGCAGTGGCTGGGAGCTTTACACCCACAGGCAGGGCAGAGAGAGGGGGGGGGGGGGGGAAGAGGGGAGACCTGAGGTAGGCTTTTGAAACCTCAAAGCCCACCCCCAGCAATACATCTCCCCCAAGGCAACACCTCCCAACCCTTCCCAAACAGTGTCACCTGGGGACTAAGTGTGCAAACATAGGAGCCTACAGAGCCCCCTGACATTTAAAGCACCACACCTGCCTTCGTTAAAACCATCCAAGGCCTTCACATCTCCCTATGCACAAAAGAGGAAGGTTTTACTGTGGTTATAGAGAACCTATGTGCACTGCCTACTGACTTCTGAAGCCACCTCTGCTCTGCCCCCACGTCTACTCATCGGCAATGCAGCCTCCCAGTGCTCAGCTGCCCACTACAGATTTTATTTAAATAAGAAAATTTAAATATACAAGACTGGCCTTGAACGCAGAGATCTGCCTCTGCCTCTGCCTCTCTGCCTCAACCTCTGCACCTCTCTGTCTCTCTCTCTCTCTACCTCTCTACCTCTCTGCCCCTCTGCCTCTGCCTGTGCAGTGCTGGGATTAAAGATATTCCCCACCCAGCACTTGGGAGGCAGAGGCAGGCGGATTTCTGAGTTCGAGGCCAGCCTGGTCTACAGAGTGAGTTCCAGGACAGTCAGGGCTACACAGAGAAACCCTGTCTTGAAAAACCAAAAAAAAAAAAAAAAAAAAAAAGATATTCCCTAACATGCCCAGCCTTGTTATCTGTTCTCTGTGGGTCTTGTCTCCACTCCAGCTGTCATGATGCCAGCTCCACAGGTCTGAGTTCTGTCTACTGTATGCCACTGTTGCATTCACAGACATGGTTTACTAGATATTCAATATGTTAGTCAACTTTCCATCTCTGTGACAAAATGCATGGATCAATCAACTTATAAGTGCATTATACATTTATTTTTAAAATTATGTATACGATGTGTGTGTGGATATATGCCACACGCGTGGAGGCCATGGGGTGGCATTGGACCTCTCAGAGCTAGAGTTCCAGGTAGTTGTAAGCTGGCTGATGTGGGTGTAGGAAATGGAACTCCTGTCTGCAGTCTTGGGAAGAGCAACAAGTGCTCTTAACCGCTAAGCCTTTTCTCTAACCCATGCCCCACCATACCCACACCTGTTTCCTCTCCTCTTATTCTACATTCACACTATAAGTAGCTGGTCCTGTTGATTTTTTTCTTGCAAGTAATGGCACATTACAAAGCCTTGTGGCTCACCTCATAGTGGTCAGAAAGCAAAGACAGGAGGTGGAAGAAGCTGTACCCTCTTCAAGGGTGTGCCCTCTGTGACTTAACTTCCTGCGATTAAGAACCACAACTTTGCACCACATTTTACTGGCAACACAAGGTGGAGATCAAGCCTTCAAGTCTCCACAGTACCAAAGCCATAACCCAAACTTTATCTGCAAGGGAGCCGAAGAGGTCTAACTCTTCCAACCTCTAGATAAGCTGGAATATGATGAAGTATAGACCACTGTGGCCGTGGAGTCAATTTACTGAAGCAAAACAAGAGTCTTTTTAAGTGAAATATAATACACTAGAAAATAGAGGGTACTGTACAGCCTAAGGGTAAGTGTTGTGTCAGGAAACATTTTTCCAAATCAGTAAACAAAACTATTCATCAGAATTCCTGGGGCATTAAGTTTCTTAAAAGCTCTGAAGAAATGGCTCGGCCGGGCGGTGGTGGCGCATGCCTTTAATTCCAGCACTTGGGAGGCAGGCGGATTTCTGAGTTCGAGGCCAGCCTGGTCTACAGAGTGAGTTCCAGGACAGCCAGGGCTACACAGAGAAACCCTGTCTCGAAAAACCAAAAAAAAAAAAAAAGAAATGGCTCAGTAGTACAGAGTGTGCACAGCTCCTCCATGTTCAATATTCAGTGCCCACGTTAAGCTACTTACTACTGCCTGTAACGCCAGCTCCAGGGATCTGGTGCCCCCTTGTGGCTTTCTGGTATACCTTCAATCACATGGACAAATCCACACAGAGACACATTAACTAAATAATAATAATAAAATAAGAAGGAGAAGGAGAAGGAGAAAGAGAAGGAGAAGAAGCCAGGTGTAGTGACACTCATAATCCCAACACCTGGAAGGCAGAGGCAGGAGGAATTCTGTGAGCTTGAGGCAGCCTGGTGTACATAGCAAACAAGTGCCAGGCCAGCCAGGTGACACAGTGAGACCCTTTCCCAAAACAATCAATTAAAAGCCTGGAAAGTCAGCTCCTTGGTGAAGATCATGTTACCACAAGGGAGCTACCAGCTACCTCTAACTCCAGTCCCAGGGGGTCCAAGGCTGACCTCCACAGGCAATCCACACCTGTGGCACACAGACATGAAAAGTAAAATGTTTAAATATTTAAAAAATTAATTTGCAGGGGCTGGTAAGGCATCTCGGTGGATAAGAACACTGGCTGCTCTTTCAGAGGACCCAGGTTTGGATCCCAGAACCCACATGGCAGCTCATAACTGTAACTGCAATTCCGTAGGAATCTGACGCCCTCTGCTGGTCTCTTTGGACACTACTTGCACACAGTACACAGATGTGACAAAACATCCATAAAATAAAAATAAGTAACATCTGTCTCTGCTTCTTTTGTTTTTTGTTTTTTGTTTTTTTTCCAGACAGGGTCTCTGTGTGTAGCGTTGGGTGTCCTGGAGGTCTACCACCATTGCCCAGCAATAAATAACATCTTAGTAAATGGGACATGGTAACAAAAACCTTTAATCCCATACCTGAACGGCAGTAGATTTCTATAAGTTCAATGCCAGCCTGGTCTACATAGTGAGTTCCAGAACAGACGTGGCTAAGTAGAGAAAATTTGTTTTTTTTTTAAATTATATAAATAAATACATTTTTAAAATATTTTTTTCTTCAGACAGCGTCTCATTATATACCCTTGGCTGGTCTAAAGCTTGTGTGTGTGTGTGTGTGTGTGTGTGTGTGTGTGGTGTGTGTGTGTGTGTATGCAAGACTGGCATGGAACTCACAAAGATCCACTTGCTTCTGCCTCCCAAGTGCTGGGATTAAAGGCATATGCCACCATACCTGGCCTTAAAAACATTTTTGCGCCGGGCGGTGGTGGCGCACGCCTTTAATCCCAGCACTTGGGAGGCAGAGGCAGGCGGATTTCTGAGTTCGAGGCCAGCCTGGTCTACCGAGTGAGTTCCAGGACAGCCCGGACTACACAGAGAAACCCTGTCTCGAAAAAACCAAAAAAAAAAAAAAAAACATTTTTGCAATAAGATGAATCTATGATGCCAGCTTTGTGGGAGGGCTGAAGCAGGATTACAAGATCAAAGCCTGGCTAGCCTATAGATGAGTTGAAGGCAGCCTGAGAGCCTGTCTCAAGAAGGTTAAGAGTAAACTTAACCAGAGATGCACCCAGTGGCAGAATGCTGGTTTAACATGCCTCAGGACCTGGGCTCTATACCAAAAGTTTCCAAGCAAAGCTGGGCATGGTGACACATGTCTCTGACCTCAAGCACTCAGAGAAGTAGAGACAGGAAAGTCAGGATTTAGGCCAGCCTTAGCTACATATTGAGCTTGTGACCAACCTGGGCTACAAAAGACACTGCCTTGGTGGGGGTGGGGGAGGGTGGGAGGTTTGGGGGATGGGGAGGTGGGGTGTCAGCAGTTCCTGAATTAATTCTAAAATGCAACTTAAACAAAAACCTCAGGAGGGCAGTTTCAGCCTGATCTCAGATGGCAGCTGGCTGCCAGCAGGCTCAGATCTCAGCACAAAGGGCAGCCTTGCCCTAGAGCCTGTCTGGATCTTTCTCAAGCCCAAGTCAGACCTTCACTTTCTCTCTTCCGGTTTCAAAGGCCACACTTCCTTTGAGGTATCTCCCTAACATCCCCTTTTGCCTCCCACTAACTGATTAGCCCTTTCTTTCTCAGTGCTACTGATGGTGGGTCAAAGCAGCCTTAAGCAGAGAAGCTACAGACTCCAAAGCCCCACACCAATGCCACCGTGGGGTCAGAGCAGCTAACATCAAAGGATGTATAATCTCAGCGTCCCTGCTCATCAGGGGCACCTAGCCTCTGGAGAATTCTCCTTGGGAAAGGGGAACAAGACAATCATCCTGACAGGGTGTCTGCAAAAACAGAGATAGAGATTGTTTGCTGAGCAGTTGGTGAGGACGACTTCTGAGGTGAGCTCAGGGGGAGAGCACGATAACCCTAATAAACTTGTCTGCTCTTCCGAAGTACCTTGATCACCTCCGCTAAGGCTTGAGACACCCTGGAGCGAAGCCTCTATGCTGAGACCCTAAAACACACCACCAGGAGTTGTACCCACAGTTATGGGGCAACAGGAAAAGGGACAGTGCTCTCCAGACCAGAGCTGCTCTTCCTCAGGCTCTTCTCACTTGTGTCCACTCTGAAGTCCTTTTGGGGCAGAGGGAAGAAGGGGTTAGCTCCTTGATTTCTGAGATAGGGTCTCATATGGCCCAAGCTAGTCTCAAATTCTCTATGTAGACTGGGCATGGTGGCCACACCCCTTTAATCCCAGAATTTGGGAGGCAGAGAGGCAGAGGCAGGCATGTCTCTGTGAGTTCAAAGCCAGACTGATCTACAGAGTGAGCTTCTGGATGGCGTGGATTACATAGAATGTCTCATTTTCTGCAGAGTTCAAGTAGTCTGCCATTGGACACATAAAGAAAGTACAAGGGCCTCGAACTTTCCCTCTAGCTTACTGTAAAAAATGCATAGTCACCCTCTCCCTAGATGGCAGGAGGGACTTACACAAAGACTTTAGACTGTGGGGAGCCTATCAGGAAGCCACCTGAAACAATAACAAGCCTGTACTTAGACAGCCTGACCTGAGAGACAGAGTTGCAGGCAGCCTTAGTGAAGGGATAAAGTAAATCAACAATGTAAAGTTCAGTCCTCAAGTCAAAGCCAGAGGAAGACAGAGACCAGAGCCAGGGTCGTTCACATGTCACTTGCCTGAGAACTTAGCTTCTCACTTACACATGCTGACAGATACACAGCACAGTCTTTGGGAGACCAAATTGTAGCTAGAATCCTTCCATCCCCATCCCCCTCGAGTAGCTCAGCCAGACCTAGTAGCCAAGGATGACCTTGAACTCTTGATCCTCCCGCTCTCCACTCCCAAGTGCATCACAGATATGCACCAACACACTTGGTACTGTGGAGAAAACCCAGAGCTCTGTGCACGCTAGACAGTCTATCAACTGAGCCACATTTCCTACTGACCACCCCTCCCCCCTTCTCTTCTTACATCCAATTTCGATCTGAAGCCCTGAAGGCCAAACACTTGGTGTACGTGTGTGACAAGCGTCCAAGCAACCGGACAACACCGACCTCAGAATCAGAGCTGGGAGAACATTAACTCGCTTCCTTTTTGACACATAGGTAAATGGACTCCAGTGATCTAGTGGCTTCAATAAGATCACTCAGACAGTGCCTGACGGAGGTGACCTGTCAGCATCTAGTTTCCTAGCTCCCAAGTCACCCCACTGCCCCTTCCTGCCTAAGCCACTCCCAGAACCGGCTCACGGGAACACAATGACTGAGGCATATTTATTTACAGACTGACTGCTCTGTGAACCTGACTGTCTGCCTGTGGGATGAGTGGCCCCCACATGTGGTCACTCAGGAGCCCTACACCAGAGGGATAGATAGCAGATGTTAGAACAGACTTGAAGCTATTGCATCCCTCAGACCGCACGGCTCCTGCAGGATCGAATGAGAGAATCAATGACTGACACAGCTCGCTCCTTAGGGAGGTCTTGGGGTCTGCTCTTAAGACAAAAGAAGAGATCTCTTTTCAGGCACACATCTCTCACAGATCCAGAGGGATCCGGAATAGGATGCTGTCTACGTCTCACTATATAAAGAGCTTGGTTGCTAACAGAGGCTTGGTGTATCACTTGCTGTCTGCCTGACACAGACAGCACATCTCAACGTGTCACACCATACCATAGCATAGCATATCATTCTGTGCCATACCAGACCAGATCATGCCAGGCCAGACTACATGGCATGTGACAGTCTGGGCCATGTTGGAAAGGCAGATGCAAAGGCAGCTCTGATCCTCACATGATTTGCTGTGTGACTTTTAGCAAGATACCTAACCCTCCTCAGCCTCTCTTTGCTTACCCCTCAAGCAGTCACCTTAATGCCAGGTGTCTCTGCGGGTGGACCTGAAGGCCACAGACTCACACAAAGCACCTTACTGTTAGTTCCCAGCACTAGCAAAGAAGGTAGAAGAGCTTAGGAGATTGGTTTAACTTTATTTTTATTTGTTCTTGGAGGAGTCTGGACTTGGCTATTTTTATGGTTTTTAAAATCTACTTCTTTGCTTTTTTTTGATTGGTTTTGGTTTTGAACTTTGTGAGAGAGTGTTAATGGCCCAGTGGCCTCCTTCCTCTTCCACTCAAGTATTGGGCTGCTAGTGTGAACCACAGGCCTGGCCTTTGATTTTGTTTAGGGGATGGTCACAGTTCTTCTTCTTCTTCTTCTTCTTCTTCTTCTTCTTCTTCTTCTTCTTCTTCTTCTTCTTCTTCTTCTTCTTCTTCTTCTTCTCTCTCCTCCTCCTCCTCCTCTCTCCTCTTCCTTCTTCTCTTCTCCTTCTCTTTCCTCTCCTCCTCTTCTCCTTCCTCTTCTTCCTCTTCTTCCTTCTGCTCCTCCTCCTCCTCCCCTTCTTCCTTCACAGTTCATTTTTAAGACAAAGTCTCTCTGGAGCCCTGGAGCCCTGGCTGTCCATGAGCTCAGTGTATAGACCAGGCTGGCCTTAACCCAGAGATCTGCCTGCCTCTGCCTCCCTGCAGTCACGTCTAGAACAGTTCTAATCTGTAAGAGGTTTGATTTACTCAGCATGCTCACTTGTGTGCGTTTATGTGCAGGAACCCACAGAAGCCAGGAGAGGGCATCAGATTCCCCCTGGAACTAGAGTTTCGGTGTAGGTGCTCGGAGCTGAACCTAAGTCCTCACTGCAAGAGGAGTAAATGCTATTAACCATTTTCCAGCCCTTAACTAATTGTACGTGTGTTTGTGTGTGTGTGTGTGTGTGTGTGTGTGGTGTGTGTGTGTGTGTGTGGATATGTGTGTGTCATGAGTACGGAGATTAGACAATTTTCCAAAGTCATTTTTTTCTTTCCACCTATTTACATGGGTTCTGGAGATCAAAGTCACCAGACTTGTATGGTAAAGACCTTTACTCACTGAGCTATGTACATGGCCCTGGGTTTTGTTTTCATTTAGTTGTTATTTGTTTTGTTTTGCTTTGGCAGAATCTCACGCTGTAGCGTGACCTTGAATCTGAGGCTGGCCTTCAATCTCACTAATTAGCTCTCATTGGCCTCAAACTCTTCAGCAATCCCCAGTTGCTGTCTCTTGTGTGCTGGGTATTACAGGTATGAGCTGCTGTATCCAGCATTTCCGTCTTGTTTCTGTGATGCTGAGGAATCTAACTCCAGTCACAGGCATAGTGGAGAGGTAGGTGCCTTACCAGTGAGCTACTCCCCCAGCCAGCCCATCATTACTATTGAAACGTCGGCCTGATAGTTGTTGTCCCTTCTGACGATGAACCCCTGCAAGAACACTTAAAATCCTACTGTTGGAAGACACTAGTCCTGAAAAGAAACTCAGAAATTTAGTCAAGAACCCAGGCTTTAGACTAAGCCTTACCCATAGCTATGAGGCTCTGATATGTTTCCCTCCCCCTATTTCTCCTCTGTGGTGCTGAGGATGGAACCCCAGAACCCAGAGCTTTTTTGCATGTGCGACAACCCTCTACGTCCTGGAAGATCCAGTCATTAAGGTGTCTCGTTCTTGCAGAAGTGCCACCTCAACCTTCCTCCACAGCACCTTCCAGTCACAACCATGGCTTTCGTGACTTCCTCCTTGTGTCTAACTAACATGCTTCCTGTCCCCCGTTTTGTTCTCTCAAATCTCATGTTTCCTAACTTCTCCTATTCGAGCCAATCTCAAAACCAGTTTCTAGAGTCCTGCTTCTTGGTCAGCCCTAGGACCGAAAGTCTTCCCTCACAACAGCCACAAGCAATCACCCTGGAGACCAGTCGGGAGACAAGATGCCTAGCTGATGCTGGCATCCTGCTTGTCCTGACTGTCATATATTGCCGAGCCTCAGAGTGTATGAGGTGATATGGTCTTTCGCTGCTCCCTCCAACCATATTATAAAATGTCACACCACTGGGGTCTGCATCAGAAAGGTGGGAGGTCCCTTACTATCACCACAACATCAAACCCGGAGAGACTATGCCTTCATCCATCACAGCTGGTCAGGCCTCATCTCTCTCCATCCATAATCTAGTTTGTCTAACAGGGATGGGGAGGGGGGGCTTTTATCCTTAAAAAACAAAAACTCAGAAATAGCTCTCTATTAAGGCTTCTGTTTGATGGTCTTTTTTTTTTTTTTTTAAATTAGAGCTACTATTAAAGAGAGTAGAGAAAGACAGAAGAGTGTTGCTAGGTTGTCTGGTTGTCTGGTTGGTTGTTTTGAGGCCGGGTCTCATGTAATCAAGGCTGGCCTCAAACTCACTGAAATTCTGCTTCTGCCTCCCAAGGGTCAGAATTGTAGGATTGCACCACCATGCACACAGTTTTGATTTCATGAGACACGGTCTTACTATGTAACCAGGCTGGCTTTGAGTTCACAGATTTGCCAGCCTCAGCCTCCTGAGTATTGAGATTATAGATTTGTCTTACCACACACCTTAATTTGGGTTCAGAGTCCTCCTTTTCTTCTTCCTCTTCCTCCTCCTCTTTTTCCTCCTCCTCTTCCTTCAGTGGGGGTCTCAGGTAGGCCTTGAACTTGCTATGTAGGCAAGGATGAACTTGTACAATGCCTCCACTTCCCCAGTGCTGGGATTAAGGTGTGTACCACCACACACATTTATACAGTGCTGGAGACTGGACCCAGAGCCTAGTGGTAAGCTCTGTACGAACCCTGCCAGCAGAGTCAGATTCACCACCCCATGCCAACCTATGACCTTCCACTCTTGGCACTTGTTGGATAGCATAGGAGGTGAACTCCCGGGAGGGAACCTTATGACTATATATATTTACCTAGTACCTGGAAAGTGTTGGCACACCGTTTCAAAGAGGAACAGATGACTTGGCATGCAGTCACTCAACTTTGCCCTAATGAAATTCAGAAGATGTTATTGAGTGCTCCCTGCAGGTGAGGCACCTAAGGTTGATATCTGTGATCCCAACAAATCTACTGTCCATCACAGAGCAAATCTACCTTGCACTGGAGCCAGGCAGGTTGACCTGTGTGGACAGTACCATCAGTCTCCTGGCTCCAGTGCTGCCAATGCTATGAGAACAGAGAGAAAGGAAGAGGGGGGCCTCACAGCATCCTCCTTGCAGGCTAGCTGCTGCCTGCATCCTCCACGAGACCTCAGGACTTCAGTCAGACAGCTACTCTAGCCCTCAGCATCGTGGGCCTAAGAATACACAGCATTCTCATTAGCCACTGGGGTTTTCCTGTATCCTACCCAATCTTCCAGAGAAGGTTCTCTTGTCAGCTTGCCTGAGACATGTTGCTGCCAAACCCCTGACAGTGCTGGTCTCAGACCTTGTGAGTGATTGTCAAGACATAAAAAGAGGGCTGAGAATATGGCTCAACAGGTAACTCACCACACAAGATTGAAGACCTGAGCTAGTGTCCTGGAACCCACGGGAGAAGGAAAACCGACTACACAATGGTCCTCTGACCTTCATATGCACTCACACTCATGAGCACACAGTAACAATAAGTAATTAAATATTAAAGACATAGAACTATATCAAAGGATGGGCCTAGCAACCATCCCTTCTGACCTTTGGCTCACTAAGAAAGCCTGCTCCACCTGGCCCACTGAAGAAGCCTCCTCTACCTGATTACACTTGGTTTGAGGTAGAAAACAATGATGTTTCTGTTGTTTGTAGTATTCTTGCTGTTGTTGAGTTGTTTGTTGTTATTATTTGTTTTTAGTTTTTGGAGACAGGGTTTCTCTGTGTATCCTTGACTGTCCTGGAACTTACTCTGTAGACCAGGCTGGCCTTGAACTTATAGTGATCTACCTGTCTCTGCCTCCCAGGTGCTGGGATCAAAGATATGTGCCACCACCCAGCCTTTCATATTATTTTTAATTATACTTTGAATAGTTAATATGTTCAAAGGCTCAAAATTTAAAAAAAAAAACACAAACATAGATCCACGTATGCTTCTCCTACCTGTGCCCAGGGTTGAGATGGGATGGAGTGGGTGGGCCCTTTCATAACTGCCCATGTCACCTGCAGGCAGTTTCAGAGCACTGTTAATCAGGACACCTACACAAATCACACCGTAGATCCCAGCAATTCTTCCTTGCTGAGTTACTGCTAAAGGTTTACAACTCAGCAGCACTGAGATGGCTCAGTGGGTAAAGATACTTGCAGCCAGACTTGATATCTGATTACCCGAATTCAGCCCCCAGGACCCACATGGTAGAAAGGAAGAACTGGTTCCTGAAATCATCTACATGTGTGCCATGGTGTATATGTACACACACACACACACACACACACACACACACACACACACAAAGTAAGGAAAGGAAGGAAGAAAGGAAGGAAGGAAGGAAGGAAGGAAGGAAGGAAGGAAGGAAGGAAGGAAGGAAGAAGAAAGAAAGAAAGAAAGGAAGGAAGAAAGAAAGAAAGAAAGAAAAGAAAGTTAGTTAACAACTTAACAGGCAAGGAAGTTCCACCCAGACTCAGAGCCCTCTAGAGTCTATACCTTGACTCAAATCAGAGCATCTGAAGATCAAGACAGCATGGCCTCCGAGCAATTTCTCACAAACTGGGACCTTCAGAAAGTAACCATGGGATAGGAAAGTGATACTTTCCTCACATTCGGCAATGCTTCTTCAGATTAAAACAAGGAACAAAAGTAGAGCCTAACTTGGTGGGCGAACATAATCTTTATCATCTAATAATGCATGAAATAAGTTAATTTTTTTTTTGTTTTGTTTTGTTTTGTTTTGTTTTGTTTTGTTTTTCAAGACAGGGTTTCTCTGTGTAGCCCTGGCTGTCCTGGAACTCACTCTGTAGACTAGGCTGGCATCGAACTCAGAAATCCACCTGCTTCTGCCTCCCAAGTGCTGAGATTAGTTAATTCTTTTTAAAAAAAAATAAATAAATAAACGACTTGCCAGGATAAAGGTGCATGCCTGCAATTCTAGGACTTGGGAAATGGGAGGATTGGGAATTCAAGGCCAGCTCTGATGTGTATCCAGTGTGAGGCCAGCTTAAGCTATATGCTATCCTATCTTTAAACTTTTGAATTCCTGAACATCTGCATCTACCTCCCACGTGCTAAATAGCATAATGAGAATATGTCACCACAGCAAGCAATGAGGCAAAATCTCATTCAAAAATAATTGAGAGTCAGGTATGGCGGCACACACCTTTAATCCCAGCACTTGGGAAGCAGAAGCAGGTAGATGTCTGTGAGTTTGATGCCAGCCTGGTCTACATATTGAGTTCCTGGTCAGCCAGGACTATATAAGAAGACCCTGTCTCAATTCACTCCCCCCAAAAAAAACCCTAATTGAACAGCCTAATTATTTCAGACCTTAATTAGTAAAGCTATCCCCTAAACACTGGTATGGCTAACAGACATCTTTGACTTATTTCAATTTGCTCACCAGAGACTACAAGGTCATAAATTTGAGAGGGAGAGGTAGGGGGAGGGAGGAAGGAGAGAGAAGGGGGGAGAGAGGGGGAAGGAGAGGTAGGTGGAGGGGGAAAGGAGAGAGGGAGAGGAGGGAGAGGTAGGGGAAGGGGGGACAGGGTGACTCGGTGATCAATGGATCAATGACTTCACTGTGCAGTTAACGGGGTGAGATGAGGACTCTGACACCCTCAAGAAAGACAGTCCAGGGACAAAGTGGCCACAGTATGCATGGGTCAACAGAAACCCTGAGGACAGTGGCTGTGGGCTTACCCATCACCAGCTTAGAGAAGTTATCAGCCCTGCTCAGCCCTGTTCTTTTGTACACACACACACAACATACACACAGCCCCCCATATCTCCGGCAGCACAGGAGTGTCAACCAGTCCTCTTCATAGCCAGGTGCTAGGACTGGTACCTTAGCACTCCGTGTTTGTGAGGTACAAAGGCCACTCTAGCCTCCCAGCAACCACAGAAATAACCTGCCCATTCACCTGAATTATGAAAGAGAAGCTCGGCAGGAACAGTAGGTGGAGGCAGCTGGGAGAGCCGCGCTCAGGAGTCTCGGCACCTGGAGAGTCGTGCTTTCTTTCAATCTACCCACAAGTCCGTAAGTCCCCGAGGGAGAGCCTTAGGCAATTTTTGTTTGTCTTGAGCAAGGTCTCAAGTAGTCCAAGGGGCCTCCCACTTGCTTTGAAGTTTAGGAAGGCCTTAAACTTCTGATCTTCCGGCCCCCATCCCTCTCCCACCTGCCAGAAGCTCTGGGATTACAGGCACGTGCCAGCCACGGAGCCCTGCTGAGCCTTGGATCTTTCATGGTGTTCCTCTTAACACAAACAAAAATGCAGAGGTCAGATTGTCCAGGTTTGAAAGTTCCCGGGTCACTTTCCACTTCTGCCTCTCCCACTCATTCCAAGGCTTTGACCTGAGCATCACCGCATGGAGTCTAGCCCAGCTCCAAGCAGTGACTTGGAGAGTCACAACTCCATAACCCTGCCTGTAAAATGGGAACCAAATACTCTGGTGACCCCCGCAGGGATCCATGGGAATCTACTGGCCTGCAAGGCCGAATGCCAAGGTGAATGAGCTTAGATGCAGCAGTGGCCGTGGGCAGAGCCTGCTAAGCCTAGACAGGCACTGCGTGTTGTTGTGCCAGGCCGATCTCAGAGGAGCACCAGTTTGCTTTTTAAACGCCCTGCCGGTCCTCCCACAGCCGGCTCTCTTCCTGTGCCCATTTTGCTGAGCAGGAAACTGAAAAGTGCGGGGTAAAAATGACTTCCCCAGGGTGACAATGCAGAGGCAGAGCTAGCATAAGATCTGCCTGATACGCGCGACACGGCCTCCTCCCCTCTGCAGTCTCCGTCCTGGCTGCCTCAGGCTGCCGAGGTCCGGACATCAGAATGACACAAGTTTCCCCAGAAAGAAGTCCCAAGATCCTCGGCTCGGCGTTCCCTCTGCATCCCGGGGCTGGGACGCAATAGGATCCTGGGGTTCGCTAGAAGTACGGCGACTAGCGCTGCGCTCTCCGCCTCCCAGCCCAGCCCGAGTTCCCGCATCCACGTGGTGTAGCTGCGGGCACTACTAGGCTGCCGGGGACCGTGCAAAGGCTGGAGGGCAGAGCGAAGGGGCGTAACGCGCGGCAGGATGGCCAGTGCAGGGCGGGAGGAGGCAAGGCGGAACCCGCGAGGGGACCAGGGTCTCCGCACACGAGGAGACCCCCGGGACACCCTACCTTTCCTGAAGGGCATCGCGCCGTGGACGCTGCGCGGGGGGCTGGCCCGCGACACCCGGGCAGGCGGACGTCCAAGTGGCAGCCCCGAGACTCGGGGCGGCCTGCGGGCGATGGGGCCGGCGAGGGAGGGGAAAGGGACATATTTGGTCACAGCTTGGCACGTCACAGCGCGGAGGAGGCTCCGCGGCAGAGCAGGAAGCGCGGGAGTCGCGTCACCCGTGAGCTCTGGGCGCCTGCGGGCGGCGACCCGGAGACCGGGTGGGCGACCTAGTCCCGCCCTGAGCCTAGACTCCTGGAGATGCTGCCTGTCTGTGCAGAGGCCAAGCACGGAGGACAACTACCTGGAAGGAGATGGAAATGAGTTCATCCATCAGTTCCTTCTGGCTGTGTGTGGTGAAGGAAGGGACTTGGAGGAATTTCATCATTTTTTCCTTAATGAAGTCAGGACGTTCAAATAGCTGGTTGACTTGTATAGACACTAAATAAAGGCTGAGAGAGCAGCCTAGAAAAGCTCAAGTTTGACAGAATTCGTCACCTTTACTGCTCCAGGGTTCAGCCCCCAGCACCTACCTACAAGCCGCACACCTGATAGAAATGTTCATCTGTAAGATCACAGGAATGGATGACTTGTTTCTCCAGAGTCTGAAACAGTTCCTCACCACAGTTTGATAATCTGTCAGGAGTTGCTTAGGGAACGAGAAGGAGGAGGTAGGCACCTTTATTCAGTATATTCTGCCTCTGGAGGCCTGCAAGGCAAATGCCTGGATAGTTGGCTGATCCAACCGTCCAAAGCAGGCTTTTCTCTTAAGTTAATTAAGGTTTCACTGTCTAACCAAGCCAGTACAGGCGGCAATTAATCCCAGTATTGAAGGTTGGAGGCAGGTCTGCTGCCTCTTCTAGGCCGGCTGCCTTAGTCAGCACACAGAAAGCTGGGGATTGCTTGTGTCCAGGAGTTCAAGACCATCCTGTGAGACACTACTTTTCTGTTAAATGGTGTGGTATGTATACTTTTTCTTTCCCTTTTCCCCCTTCCCTCCTCCCATTTCTTTCCTCCCTCCTCCTTTCTTTTTTTTTTTTTTAAGTTTATTTATTTTTATTTATGTGAGTACACTGTAGCTGTCTTCAGACACACCAGAAGAGGGCATCAGATCCCATTACAGATGGTTGTGAGCTACCATGTGGTTGCTGGGAATTGAACTCAGGACCTCTGGAAGAGCAGTCAGCACTCGTAACCACTGAGCCATCTCTCCAGCCCCCTCCCTCCCTTTCTTTTTCTGTTTTTGTTTCTTTGAGATAGGGTCTCATGTGTCCTGGCTGGAATTGAATTCTCTAGTAGAAGTTGCAGTGAACTCTTGTTCCTTCTGTTACCCCCTTTGTCTTGCAGGAAAGTGTTATTTATGTTGTGCTTTGAAGAACTCCTAGTATTTAAAACATCCATTCAAAAGACAAGAGGTTGGCTCTCCACGCAGTGAACAATCTGGTCCAGGTGAGCTGGAAATTCCACTAGGCTGGGTGGGGGTGGGAGTGGAGTGAGTGTGGGGGAGGGGTGTCCTTTCTTCCTTCTTTTTCTAATTACAATCATTGTCATGGTCTGCTATATTTTTTGGACTCTAGTCCAAACCCCATCCTTCATTTTGAAGTAAGACAATGGCACAGAGAAGGAGGTAACTGGCCTGAGGTGACATCTCACTGAATGCTTAGCTGAGTGAATCAGAGTCAAATTCTTATAACAATGTACCTTCGAAGTGTCCTGTACTATTTTTTTTCAACTAAATCTTCCACAAAAGCTGTGCACAGCTTTACTATTTGCTGCCTTTATGTCCCCAAAATGTTCCTGCTGCCATTTGATGCTTTTAAAAAAGATGTCATTTATTTACTTACTTATTTCTTTATTTAACGTGGTTGTGTCATGTATGTCTTGCTTGCTGCCCTTGGAGACCAGAAGAGGGCATCAGATCCCAGCGCTGGAGTTACTGTGCTCTACCATGCGGCTGCTGGGAATCAACCCTGGGTCCGACAGAAGAGCAGCAACGCTCTGAAACACTGAGCCGTCTCTCCAGCGCCCACTCTCCAGCTCCCACGGTCTGGTTTTGAACATAGGCTCCATTACCTTTCATTAAAGATGCACCCCAAATATGCCCACCCTCTTTACTTCTTGAACAAGGACCTTAAAACATTGAATTTTACTGGATAGTAGAGCCAAATACTTTTCATTTTTAAAATTTAAATACAATTACATAATTTCCTCTTTCTTTTTCCTCCCTCCAATTCCTTCCATGCAGCCAGTATCACAGTTTTGAAGAAAACAGACTGGCCCCTCTCCCAAGCTGCTGTCCACCAATCTCAAATAGCATCTTGGCTAGGGGTGGAACTTTGTGCTCACTTCTCCTCCTCGGAGCTAGGATTTTCTTCAGATTGAACTCTTGCAGGTCTTGTGTGTGCTGTTCTATCTCTGTGAGTTCCTATGTTCACCAGTCCTGTTGTGTGTGGAAGATGCTATTTACTTGAAGTCATCCACCACTTCTGGCTCTTACAGTCTTTCCCCCACTCTCTTTGAAGAGATTCCTGAGCCTTGGGGAGTGGGGCATGATACAGACATCCATCTCATTTAGGGTCAAGTGCAGAGTCACTTACACTTCTTTTTGTTGTTTGGTGTTTTGTTTTTTGTTTTTTGTTTTTTATGGGGTCTCACTATGTAGCCTTGGCTGGGCTGGAATCACTATGTAGATCAAACTGGCCACAAACTCACAGCAGTACACTACCAAGATCAGCTTATGCAGAGCCGAGACTTGAATCCAAGTCTTCATACACTCTCAGCCCCTAAAACATTTCTATAGATTCAGAAGTGTCCCATTCCATTCTTAGAAATGGATCTATTATACTACGGGATGGTCACTGACAATCAAGACCCCAGGCCAGGTTCCTAACTTTCTGAAGAAAAATGACCATGTAGTAGGCAAATGTTACAAAACCAGGCTCAGTTAGTGTCTGACTTGGCAGAGGCAAAAAGAGAAAGATAAACTAGAAAGGTCTGCCTGAGCGATTGTTAAATCTGCTTACAGTTCAACTTCTATAGAAAAGACATGGTGTACAGCCAGCTTCTTGGAGTCATGGAGACTTCACATTTAAAGAAGAGCAGAGTGAATCTCACACATCCAAACTGCTAGAACAGTAACGTTGGCGAGGCCACCTCTGCCCATGGGAAAAGACAATGCAGTCGAACATGTGCTGCCTGGAAAGAACTTGACAAATGGTGTTTACAGTCATGCCAGCTGTCCAGGGAGGATTTAACATACCTTTGGTTTTATGGGTTCTTTTTCTTTTTTGAGACAAGATCTCCAACCTAGGCTAGCCATGAACACCATACACAGTGGAGAGAAATCTTGAACTTCTGACCTTCTTGCCTCCACTTCCCAAGTGTTGGAATTATAGGTGTGTCCTATATGTCCTACCATGCCTAGCTGATGTGGTGCTGGGGGTCAAGCCCTCCTATGTGTTAATCAGGCACTCTACTAACTGAGCCCTGTAGACACTTATACAGGTGGATAGAAGCAGAACAGGAGGGCTGGAGAGATGGCTCAGCAGTTAGGAGCACCGACTGCTCTTCCAGAGGTCCTGAGTTCAATTCCCAGCAACCATATGGTGGTTCACAACCATCTGTAATGGGATCTGATGCATTCTTCTGATGTGTCTGAAGACAGCAACAGTGTACTCATATACATAAAATTAAAATAAATAAATCTTTATAAAAGGGGAGGTTGGGAGAAGTTAAAAATGGACTTTAAAACACAATGGATCCACGGTTATTTCAAAGATGGTGTGTTGGATTTTCCAGATGACAGGAGTATGACATGGAGACCATCTAGCAAAATTGAAAGAGCCAACTGTACACTTAAGAATACAGTGACCAAATGGTGTCAAAAGTTCATGAGATTTGATTTATCTTGCTCTAGCCTGCATCAGAAATGCCTGCAAACAGAAACTCAAGAGCAGGATCTTTAATTGTATGGAAGGTCCTTTGAACTAAATCTAAAAAGAACAGGCCGATGTGGAAATAGAGAGCAAGAAAGTGTAATTAACTTAGGGCTGAGATGGCTCCCGGGGTAAAGGCACTCTCTGCCAAGCTTAACAGCCTGAGTTCAATCCCAGGACCCACATTTTCAGAAGGAGAAAACAAACTCCCAAAAGCTGTCCTCTGACTTCCACGCGTCCGCTGTGGCACACAGGCTCACATATATAGAAGTAAATAAGTGTAACTTAAAAAAAAAAAAAAGTTACATTCAGTTAAGTATGAAGGTACAAGGCCCTCCCCTCCACTGGTAAGTTGCGTCAAAAGAGTGACCCCTATCCCAAAGCCCTCAAGAATGAGGAGTGAGTTCCAAACAGAAATTTATTAGCAGCTGCATGAGACTCTTTTAAGGTAGTTACAGAAACATACCTTCACAGTGAGCTCTCCTTTCTTCCTTTCTCCCATCTAGAATTTTATGATTTGTGCATGCCTTTTCCACCATCTTTATGATATGAGCTGAGCATGCCCCAAAGTGCTCCTTTGTGCCAGGATAATTTTTCAAATTTCTGCGCTAGACCTTAAACTAAGAAAGTATCTTCCCCCCCCCCAAAAAAAAATGTGTCCATGATCTTCCCTGGATGAACTCTGACCTCTAGGAGCATGCGCAGGAACGAGTCTATCATGGAGTACTTTCTTAGCCATGTGGACCCCTTGGATAACGCCCCCGCATTTGCTTTGTTTTAGGAGTGTCGCTATGGGAAGAATTTGGGCACTTGCTACTGCAGGTGGTGAAGTTCTGCTTTCTTTCTGTTCCTACTGGCCTGGCTTTCACGAATTGCACTCCGTTTTAAAGCTTTTTGAACAAACACCAAAGATGATCTTGCCCGAGCAGGTGGTGAGATCTCAGACCACTGCTGTAACATGGATTCCAGTTCGTCTCGGGAGCCTGGAGCCGAGGCGTGTTGGGAGAGATCCAGGTTCTGTTCTTTGAGCGACTGTCAGTTCCTCTGACCTTTTCCCCTCTGTGATTATGATGTAAAGCGGATGTGGACTCGGCCTCTTGGACTTGGTTGTTACTAAAGTCAACATTATCTAAGGTCAATTGATCCAGATAAAAGAGTATGTCAAAGGCCAGCAAGATGGCCCAGTGGGTAAATGTACCTGCTGCCATGCCAGCTCTGGCTACCTGAGGTGGATCTCTGCCACATCAAGATGGCGGACAGCACCTCCATAGGCAAGAGCAACTCAAATCATGTAGTTCTAGATGGGACACACTCATTTATATACACACACTAAAAAAATGTTATAAAAAAGAATATGTCAGACAGACTGTTGTGGGGTATCCACCAGAGACAACTGACTACTTAGACACAGGTTTAAGCCAATAGAAAGTCTTTATTAGCTGACTGGTGTCTACACTGGATGTTCAGGATCTCAGTATAGGTAGCCCCAAGCCTTTCTCAGAGTGATCTTTTAAGTACAAAAATGACATCCTGGGTTGACATACTTCAGTTAACAAGAACAGTTAGCCAGACATGGAACTACAGAAGCCAAAAGGCAGGGTTAGTACATTTAGAGACTTTCCCAGAACTATGGGCTTTGATGGATTAGGTCCTTGTTTTTGTTTTGGCAGATGGTGCTGTCTACCTGCTGAGTGTTACAGCCTGAATGGTACTTCCATCATGGAGTCAGCTGTGCTAAGGTCTGGGGCCTGTTACACAGACTGCACTCATGAGTTGCCACTCCAGTTGCAGTAGTGGAGCTCGAGCAGGTGTCCGCTGAGATGCGCTGTTCCTTGCAGCTTGGTACCTCAACCCCAGTGACCTCATCATTCGTAGGATATATTGCTGACTGCCACTCTGTGAAGACATACAGTATTGGCTTGTTCATCTAAGAACAATCTAGAGCTTCTAAAGCCTAGAGCTTCAGACTGATGGCCTTTTCTATTCTCAGATGGGTTGGTACCCTCAGCCAAAACTCCTGGACCAGTGGGGAGAGCAGAGTTGGTGGCCAATGATGAATGACTTAACAACCATGGCTATGCAAGGAAGCCTCCACTTAAATACCTTAGGATGGAATTCAGTTCGATTCTCCGTTGGTAAGCCCAGTGGGCAGACAAGATCCTTACCCCACCTACACTTAGCTATTGTATACATCCCCTACTGGCCACTCCTGACTCAATAATACTAAATGGCCATCTCCAGTTCTGTGAGTTATTCTAGTAATTAAACATGAAAATAAATGAAGGCAGGGCTTTCAGAAGAGCAGGACACTTTATCTTCATAGCCATGTTGAACAGAAATATGGATAGGCTAAGTACTCAATGCTTTTCCTTCTTTTCCTTTTACATTCATTTTACTTGTGTTTGGGCTAAGGGGCACTCACATGCCACAGACAGGCGGAGTCAGAGGATAGCTTGTAGGAGTCGGCTCTCTCTTCACTGTGTAAAGTCCAGGGATCAAATTCAAGCCATTAGGGTAGATAGCAAGTGCCTTTACCCACTGAGTTATCTTACCAATGTCCTAAGTACTTTAAACTATTCTTTTCATGCGTATGGTATTTTGCCTGAGTGTATGCCTATGTACCAAGCTTGTACAATGCCCACATAGGCCCGAAGAGGGTCATGAGTTACCCTGGATCTGATGTTACAGATGGCTATAAGCTGCCATGTAGAGTCTGGAAATTGAACATGGGTCCTCTTGAAGAGCAGCCAGTGCTCTTAACCCCTGAGCCATCTCTGCAGCCACCCACCTTTCTCGCTACCATCCTTTTCCTAACACTTTCTTGGGTCTTATGGGACTGAGCTCTTCAAACTATGGCTTCTGACATTTGCTCTGGGTAGCAACAGAGTCGGATGGGATTGTAGGGTGTCATTGGAGCGAGGAAACTCCACATCAGAAGAGTGATGAATGAAACAAGCCAGACTGATGTATTCTGGCCTCTCTACATTGTTTGTTTAATTGGGAACAGGAAACAAAGAACTCTGCAGCTGGGCGCTTTGTTCCATTCCATGTTCAAATGACAGAGAAGCACCCCTCAGATTTTGGTTGTTGATTAATGATCCTGGAAACATTTGTTCTTTCGCTACCAACTAGAACTGGCCAACACAGATTACTGGCAGTGTTTAAAAACTCAAAGAGTGCTTCTGGTATGTCCTTCAAGAAAGTAACAAGACACCTGCTAGGAGAAACTGGCTTATAAAACACCCAGTGATGGCTGGGATGGAACTCTCTTGGTAGAGTGCTTGCCTTATACACACACACAAAGTCCAGGGTTAGATCACTACCTCGCTAAACAAACAAAACTAAGAATAAGCCAGGGTGGCCGGTGCCTACTCCACAGGCAGAAACAGGAAGGTCAGAAGGTCAAGATCACTCTTGGCTACACAGTGAGTTCAAGGCCAACCTGGGTTATATAAGACAGAGCCTCCGGGCAGTGGTGGCGCGCCTTTAATCCCAGCACTTGGGAGGCAGAGGCAGGGGGATTTCTGAGTTCGAGGCCAGCCTGGTCTACAGAGTGAGTGCCAGGACAGTCTGGGCTATACAGAGAAACCCTGTCTCAAAAAAAAAAAACCCCAAGCAAACAAACAAAAAAGACAGAGCCAGAGACACAAAGAGGAAGAGGAGGAGGGAAGGAAAAAAAAAGAGGAAGAGAAGGAGGGAGAGAGAGAGAGGTAAAGAGGGATGGAGAAAGGAAGAAAAACTTCCAAAGATGGGATGCCCAAGGAGGGGTGAGTCTCTTGAGCCCTCCAAGGCTGAAGAACAGCAGCAGAGGTATGGCCCATAGCCTCTGCTGATTTTCAGACCCAGAGAACAGATACAAAGTCATTTTTAATTGAGACTGTGTCCTCAGGTCTATTGACAGTACAGTATGAGTCAGAGAATGTAATTTCATCATCACACTTTCAATTGTGCGGCTGCCGCATCTGCCCTGTCTAATGCGTATCGATCCGAAGCTCCTCGGGCGGTCTTGGCTCGTCACAGCTGCATTTAAAATCCAACCTAACAGCAACGGATCATCAAGAAGCTCGGCCAGCTTCCAGGCCTCCTCCACCCATGCTCCTTCTGTCACTGCAGAATTGTCACCTTCGGTGAAATGGTTTTGGGCCCTGAAATCTGTCCATTTTTTATTTGTTTTGAGGCAGGATCTCAAATAGTCCAGGCTTCTTTAACTTGCTGTGTAACAAGGATGGTCCTTGACTTCTGATTCTCCTGCCTTCGTCTCTTAGACGCTGGGATCACAGGTAAGTGTCACCACACCCTGTTTATTTGGTGTTGGGCCTCGGTTTTGCACTCGGGCAAGCACTGAATCACACTTGTAAATCCTTAACGTGTTTGGTTTTGTTCCTGCTGTTGTTGTTTCGAGCCAGGGCCTTACCATGCAAACAGACTGGCCCCAGAATTGTAACCCTCCTTGTCCAGCCTTCCAAGTACGATAGGTCACAGTTTCCATGAGGTCCTTAGGATAAAGGTCTCAATCTGGGTAGAAATTTAAATTACCTCCCTAAAGGATTAGTTAAACAGATAGCTGGATCTTCCTCCAGGAATCTGCATTCCTGGCCTCCCAACAAGGTTCTAGCTTGTGACATGGCTGTTTCTAGGCCACACCGAGAGAACTGGAGGAAAGCCATGGGTTCACCGTCACTTCTACAAAGCATCCCTCACTTGGATGGACTTATCCGCACAACACACACCCAGCCCTGACATTCATTTGGCCAAAACATGAGCAAACAGGAAGAGCACATCACTTCCTTTACCCTTCTATTTCCTCTGTTGCCAGCCCAACACCAACCAGGAAGCTGTGTTTCTTGCCACGTAATATCCTGTTGGCAAAGCCATAGTTTCTGGTGGCAAGGGAGTAGGTGTTGGATTCACAAACTGCTTTACACTTTTGACTTAGGGAAAACGTTAGCTATAAAGGACACAGCACATTTCCCTTCGATAGTTTTTTTCTTTTTGAGACAGAGTCTCTAGCCCGGGCTGGCTTCCAACTCATTGCTACTTCCTGCACTGAGGTTGGCTTCTGATCTTGCCTTCACCACCCCTATCCCCCAGTACTGAGATTACAGGCACGGGTAACTATGTCTAGTTTGTGCTGTGCTGGGGATGGAACCCAGGGCTTTTCCAATGCAAGGCAAGCCCTCTAACAGCTGAACTACATCCCTGGTCTAGTGTGAGACATTTTTTCCCTCTTATCTCACTAGCCCTCAGCCTCAGACCGTCCTAAAGTCAACAGCTTAGTCCTTTAATTATATCTGCAAAACTCTTCAATGTCAGCTGATTTGGGTAACTGTAAGCAAGGGCTAGGGATGTGGAAGTCATTAGAATTCTACCTTCTGGGAGTGATTTATTAAAGTAATCCGTTGGCAGCTGGTTTACACTGGGAGGGAATGGACATTATGCAATGACAGCATGTGGGCTTCTCCATGTCCTCCATGGCCGGACAACGCCTCACAGACGACACATCCTCTCTCTCTCAAATCCTCCTGTCTAACCCAAACCCTACGCTAGGTGTAGTGGTACATAACCATATGAGAGCATTCAGGCGGTGAGGTAGGAGGCTCAAGAATTTCAGAGCAACCTGGACTACATAGTAAGTTAAGGTCTGTATGGGGTGCATTTCCGAGATGCTGTGTCAGTAAATCATTCCATTCACATTATACCCATCCACCCATGACAACTTTTATGTACTCCCTGACTGGTGGGATATGACTAATTATCCTTTCTCCTCCCCTCTATGAAGTTGAAGAAGAATCAGGATTTGAACTCTAGAGACAGATTTAAAAAAGAAAAAAAAAAAAAAAAGATTTATCTACTTACGTGTACACATGTGTGCCTGCAGTGAGTTAATGTGTCTGAGATGGGTGCTGAGAACCGACTGAATGCCAATCCTGCAGGTGTAGCCCCACCATGTGCTGGTGGGAATGTGTGCCCCTGGACCACCACCCCTGCTTTAGAAAGAAAGAGCACTTACAGAAGGCTCTTGGGAACTCTTTAAGGGCTTACCTGGCACTTCCAACCTTCATCAAACCAAGGATGGAGCACTGTAAAGATGGGACCACCGAGAGTAGAACACACAGGACTCACGGCTGCAGCCTGTCTATTCTTAGGAAGCCAGAGGTTTCTCTATTTCCTTCCTATTTATTATGTTTTGTTAATTATTTATACTAAGTAATAGTTACATTAATTTTCCTTCTTATTTATTATGTTATATTATGTTAATTATATTATACTAATTAATAGTTATATTAATCATAAATTAACATTTAACTGAGACATAGAAACTGCACATAGTAATGGGTCACCTGACATTTTGACCCCACATACACAGTGTGTGATGTTTACCTCAGGTTTAACACGAATGCCTCCTCCTTTTCCGTTTGCCAGTTCCTTGGGGTTTTGTTTTTCCTCTTGGAGAAAATGCTTTACTGTGTAGCCCAGGCTATCTTGAAATACCTGGCAATCCTTCTGCCTTGGCCTTCTGAGTGCTAGGATTACAGACATCCACTTCCACATCTAGGTCCGCTCCTCTCTTCCTTTCTGTTTTTCTTCCTTCCTTCCTTTGTTATTTTAAAAACAAGGTCTCCCTATGTAATCCTGACTGGCCTGGAACTCATATAGATCAGGCTGGCCTTGAATTCACAGAGTTCTACCTGCCCCTGCCTCCCTGCTAGGATTAAAAGTGTGGGCCTGTATGCCCAGCCACTTGTCATTTCTTTGTGGTGAAAACGTTTTTCCAGCTTTATGAAAGGCACAGTCACTGTTATTGCACTGCTGTAATTACGGAGCGGAACCCCTGGCTTCTAGCTGTTATTGTCATGCAGATGGACCCTCGGGTCTCCTCACTTGCGGCTGAGGAGTATTCAGTTGTGGATATGTACCACATTTTTGTTATCTGCTCATCAGCTGACAAGCTTTAATGTCTACAGGAAATAGGACTGCAGAGAACACAGGCGTGTGAGTGTGGTTATCTCTTCTACATACTGAAGAGCAGGAGAGACGGCTCTGTGCTTAAGAGTATTTGCTGTTCTTCCAGAGGACCCAAGTTCCATTCCCAGCATCCACATGATGGTTGGTTCGCAACTATCTGTAACTCATAGATGCAGGCAGACAATATACAAAATAAATAAATAAATAAATCTTTTTTAAAATATAAAACACTTGATTTCAACTGACAGTAATGGCATGTGCCTGTAACCACAGCCCTGAAGGTAGAGACAGGAGGATCAAACGTTCAAGGCCATCCTTAGCTGTCTATTGAATCCAAGGCTAGCCTGGGTTACATGAGATCTGGTCTCAAAAAACCATTACCAAGACCTAGGTGTGCTGGTACATGCCTTTACTCCCAACACTTAGGAGGTAGACACAGGTGGATCTCTGTGAGTTAATGACCAACCTGGTCTACAGAGTGAATTCTAGGCCAGCCAGGGCTACAGAGTAGGATCCTGTCTCAAAAAAAAAAAGTTACCAACAACATAAAACAACAACAAAAATGCTGATTTCAACGGGGCACAGTAGGCCTGTGATGCTAACACTCTGGACACAGTCTAGAAATGAAGGCCTGAGCTATAGCTTAGTTGGTAAAATGCTTGCCTAGCATACCCAAGACCCTGGGTTTGACCCCCAATACCACATGAATGAAACATGGTAGCATGTAACCCAGCATTTGGGAGGCGGAGGCAGGAGGATCAGAAGTTCAAGATCATCTTCGGCAGCATAAGTAATCTGAGGCCAGGCTGGGCTACCTGAGTCCCCATCTAAAACAGTAGCAGCCACAACAAAATTATCCGTGATATATATATGCCACTTTCATTTTCATTGACTAGATATCCCTGGTGTGGGAATGGCGGATCCTATGATAGCTCTGCTCTTCAATCTTAAGGAACCTCTACACTGTTTTCCATAATGGCTGACTCATATTCTCCTAGGGTGAGGTGGCGCCCCCTAGTGGCTTTGGATTTTATCTCAAGGTGATGTTGAACATGTCGCATGTATACTTGTGGACCTACCTATGTTCTCTTTTGAGAAGCGTTTACTTAGCTCTGCTTTGCACTGTTGGCTGGCTGACTATCTGCTTGCTTTAGCTTTCAACGTTGAAGTTTTGGAGTCCCTTAGACATTCAGATGCCTAATTCCCGATGTCATTTACACACACTTCCTTCCATTGTGTCGCCTTGTGTTTGGCTGTTTTCTTTGTTATGCAATGTGATACAGAGACTTGATAGGGCTTCTTTGATAGAATCCCAACAACTTAAAAAGTTATTATTATTGTTCTTGTTGTCATCGTTGTTGTTGTTGGTGGTGGTGGTGGTGGTGGTGAGTGTGTTTTCCAAGGTGCTGACAACCCTGAGTCCTGGACTTGAGCTTGCCCACTGAGTTGCAGCCCCAGAATACACCCTCTACACCCTTCTCCTTTTTAAAATTTTGAGACAGGCAGGCTTTGAACTCCCAATCCTTCTGCCTCAGCTCTCAAGTGCCTGGGATGACGAGCCTGCCCCATGAAGTCTGGCCCTGACAATTTCTGATTCAGAGGCAAGACTGCATCCTATTTTCAGAGCTGGCCCCGGCTAGAGGAGTGACTTGACCTGAGTATTCAGCCAGACAAGGTCATAGCAGAGTCCCACATCTAGGGCTCTTCACTTGCTGTTCACAGCGTCCTTCTCCAGGCCACTTTGTCCTCTCCTCCAGCCACACATCAAGGTAAAGACGTCACAGTCCTTTGGGGCTAGTTCCCCTGGGAACCCTGAGCCTTCGGTCTTAGCAAATTGAGTCTTAATGACCTATTTACAGCTAAGGAGCTCGTCTGCCTTTTCCCCAGAAATCAGGCTCACCATCTCTGGGGTGAAGCAGCTGGTCCTGTCTGCTGCATGGCTTCCTAGAATGGGGTGGCACCTGCTGGGGAGAGTTCAAGGGCATCTGGGGTTACCTAGGACTCTGCCTCAATGCACCAACAAAGAAAAGAAAGAATCCTATCATCACCCACCACTTCCATAAGGAAGAGGCATTCTTTATGATGAAGTCTCACTCTACTCTCAATAAAGAGACTTCAGTGACCAAACTAAGTGACAGATAAAAACCAGACCAATCAGGCATGAGGCTGTGTATGTAAACCCAGGACTCAGCAGGTAAAATCAGAAGGATCAGGAGTTCAAGGTCAGCCTGAGCTACTTGACCATTTCAAAACAAAACAAAGGAACCAAGCCAGCAGGGGGAAAGATGGTGACCAAGCCCATTCTGGTAACAGGACCAGTGTAGTATACCCAATGGCAGTGATCCTCAACCTGAGGGTCACTATCCTTTGGGGTTAAATGACCCTTTCATAGGTGTCACCTAAGAGCATCAGAAAACACATTACCGTTCATAATTGTAGCAAAAGTACAGTTGTAAAGTAGTAACAAAAATAATTTCATGGTTGGGAGGTCACTAAAATTACAACAAGAATAAACATTAAAGGGTAGCAGCATTAGGGAGGTATAGCTGGGACCACTGCTGTGGTCACCTCTTCCTAAATTTACCCGAGTGTCTTTCACCGTAAGATGCAGAGAACATTTGTCACTGGCCACATGTCAGGAGCAGGTTATTTTTGTAACACTAAAATAGGTCAAATGACAATTTTCAATATGATGGAGGGCGGCCCTTATGTAGACAAGATACTCAGGGTTACTTTCATCATTCAGTCAATATTCACTTTATTCAGATTCAATGCACTGATTACTTTAAGCCTTTAGATTTGACATGGACTCCATGTTTCCACCTAGAACTTGATTAGAAAATGGAGCCATTTTAAGGTTAGGGATGTCACTCAGATGCTTACTCAGTAAGCAAAGCACTGGGTTCGACCCACAGGACACCGAACAACTTTAAGAGTCATTGTTAAGAGAAACACTGGTGACTAGTCCTAGTAGGAAATACAGTTATTTAACCCCGTGTGGCAGTGCATGTCTGAGGTTCCGGCTTGTGGAAAAGAACAGCAGGAATGCTGGGAGTCCAAGGTCATCCTCAGTAGCACAGCAAGTTCAGATCAGCCTGGGCTACAGGAGACTCCTTGTTAAAAACAAGAAAAGAGAAAAGAGGAAAGGAAAGAGAGATGGGCAGAGAGAAAAAGAGAACTTCAGCACCCAGGAGGTGAAGGTAGGGGGATCAGGAATTCAAAGCAAGTTCCTATGAGTCTGAGCTACTGGGACTCTGGATGGAAGGATGGATAGATAGATAGATAGATAGATAGATAGATAGATAGATAGATAGGTGGGTAGACTGACAGACAAATAGATGATTGATGGATGGATGGTCAACAAGCTTCCTTTAAGAATTTAAACCACATTTATAAAATTAATTTTTAAAAATACCCTTTCTCACCAGGTGGTGGTGGCACACGCCTTTAATCCCAGCACTTAGGAGGCAGAGGCAGGCGGATTTCTGAGTTCGAGGCCAGCCTGGTCTACAGAGTGAGTTCCAGGACAGCCCGGGCTATACAGAGAAACCCTGTCTCAAAAAACAAAAAACAAACAAAAAAACCAACCCCACTCCCCCAAAAAAACCTTTCTCAAAGCATTCTTAAACATATATAGGGATTTTAACTCCTTATGTTTCTATAGTATTTATCTGGACTTAGCAGCTTTATCAAAAGTCTACACCAGTGGTTCAGTTACACATTTTAAGTTATAACCATAAAGCTTTCCACTGCATATTCAAGTTCTCTCTCTCCAATAAGGTCTCACTCTATAGCCCATGCTGGTCTCAAATCTATAGTAATTCTCCTGCCTTAGCCTCTTAATTTCCAGGATTACAGGTGTGAACCAACATGTCTGGCTAAAATGACAACTTCTTAAAATGCTACACACACACACACCACATTATTTAAACTGAGCCCCTAAATATCAAAACTATGAGTTTCCTCTACATTCCAGTTTCTGGGGTCCAAATCAACCCCTGACCCAATAAAGAAACAAGTCAGAGGTAGGGATTAGATTCCTGGTAGAAACGTGTCTAGTGTGTGCTGGGCCCTGGGTTCAGTCCTCAGTATGTTAAAAAGAAGAGGAAGAGGAAGAAGAAATGCAGGTGTGGTGGCATGTGGCAGTATTCTGTACAGGAAGTCACCCTACTTATTGAGAGTTCAAGGTCATCTGGGGTTACCTAGGACTCTGCCTCAAGACACCAACAAAGAAAAGAAAGAATCCTATTATCACAAGAAAGCTAAGGAGATCTGTCTCAAGGGTTGGATCTATTCCATATTAGCAAACTCTGCCTGGATCAGGCTATCTAAGGAGCTCTTGTTACTCACTGCAGAGAGATCCAACTACTTCCAGAGCCTCCTGACCTTCACCCCTATCCTGAGGCTGGCCGACTCCACCAGGCACTGGGTCAGGCCTGGATAACAGGCTACAGGGGATGAGCTGCTGACAGCGGCTCTCTGGAGAGCACATGTATCAGAGCTCATACTGAACCCCGCTTGTCACAAGAGCTGTTTCAGTGAGCACACATCAGAAACCCAGTCCCCTCTCTCCAGTAGCTACAGACCTATAATCAAGTCTGGCATATTTAAATCCTTGCCAAAATTCTAGTAGGCCAATTCTGCCTAAATATCCTCGTGTTCTGATCTGGAATTAGAAGAGTACCTTTCTTCACCACCTGACTAGAGCTGCTTAGACTTTTTCCTCCACACCCCCTGTTTACCTGAGAAGTCTTCACACAACTCCAAATAAAATACAAATATATATAAAGTATGGATATAAATCAAATGTTTACTGAAAATAAATCATAGGAGACTTAACACCTATAAAACATTATATATATATATATACATATATATAATTTCAACATTTATTAAAGATGAGAATAAATTTGCCTACTAATGAGATCAGTGTGCTAATTTCAATTTAATTTTACATGAAGAATTAAATATCATCTGAATACTTGATACTGTAGAAATTGGAGCATCTTCAATGCTTTTCAGAATGAACCAATATTTTGACTTGATATTAGACGTGTTGAGAAAACTACTCTGCATGAATGTATAATACAAAAGGGCAGAGGAATGCTTTGGGCCATTTCAAAGATGGTTAGAAGGCTGAGAGAGGAGGCTCAGGGAGCGAGAGCACTGTCTGCTCCTGCAGAAGACTCAGCAGTAATGTAACAATTGCGATATTATAAGAGGGGAATTTTCCCATGTACGGCAAACACTGTCACTCATAGCATACCATAGTCTCAAAGCTAAGCTACTGTGTTTTCAGGCAGCACTGGCCAGCTTGCATGGTGTGGGGGGATATGCTGTGTAAACTGAGCACACTGTTCACTATCCAGAATCAAGCGTGCAGGTCAGCTGTGTGCTGCCCCCTCAGGCTGTTACAGGTTTGACTCTGAATAAACTTTTGGTTGTCCCACGTTCATCCCCCATTTATCACTGCCCCCTTTTGCACTTCTTTCCTTCAGTTACCCAAGCCCATGTATACTCACGGCTTAAGAAAACAGGGATTAGGGCTGGAGAGCTGGCTCAGAGTTTAAGAGCACTGGCTACTCTTCTGGAGGTCCTGAGTTCAATTCCCAGCAACCACATGGTGGCTCACAACCATCTATAATGAGATCTGGTGCCCTCTTCTGGCCTGCAGGCATACATGGAGGCTGTATACACAATAAATAATTAATTGTTAAAAAAGTAAAAATTAGGTTAGACAATGAAATGAGATAAAGTTGAGCATAAAGACTGGAGCTAGAAGTGTATAGGAGACTCCCGGAATGCCCTTCACACCTCTTGTAATCTTTCCTGTCATTCTTGATAGGCCAAACAAAGAGCTGTTTCTTCTTCAAGAAACAGTAGGCTTAGTAGGGGAAAAAAAAGAAAAAGAAAGAAAGAAACAAGACGCCGGGCAGTGGTGGTGCATGCCTTTAATCCCAGCACTTGGAAGCAGAGGCAGGCAGATTTCTGAGTTCGAGGCCAGTCTGATCTACAGAGTGAGTTCCAGGACAGCCAGGGCTATACAGAGAAACCCTGTCTCGAAAACAAACAAACAAACAAACAAAAAAAAAAAAAAAAAAAAGAAAGAAACAAGACATCTCCCTCACCCTCTTCTACAATCTGGATACTAGAACACTCCTTCTCAGCCAAAGTAACTACACAGTACCCACAAGTTCCCCCAGCAAGAAGCAGGGCTCCTTACTGGCATACAGATCATCTTCCTGGCTGTCAGCCACCACCGACCAGCTGCACTTACTGCACCAGTGGTCTTAAACTCTAAGCACTAGTGGGTTGGCACTAGGGTGGGCTAGAAAACTGCAGAGCTAAGGCACCAGCTATGGTCAGCTTGCCTTGGATTTCTTTATTCCCAGACAGGGTCTCACTGTGTTGTTGCCTGGCCTGCCCTTGAACTTGTCGCCCTCCATATCTCGGCTCCTAAACAGTTGAGATTACAGGCGTGAACCACCATCCCCAGCTTGGACTTCCTGTACAAGAAAAAGAACCTTCTTTGTGTTAAGTAACAGGAAACGGTAACTTTGTTACATCCTTAGCTGGTAACAGAATTTGGTAATTAAGAATAATGGAGCCCTGTGAATTGAGTAAAGGTGCTTGCTACCAAGCCTGATTACGTATGGTCAAACCCCAGGACCGGTGTGGTGAAAGAAAAGAACAGACTCACTCAGGCTGTCCTTTGACCTCCACATGCACAACGTGGCACACAGGTATACACACATGCACACAAAGCAGTGAATAAATGTAGTGGATGAGTGGCTCCAGAAGATAGACCCTTAAATGTGGAACTTACTATGTAGAGGAGACAGAGGGGAGGCAGTCAGCTGGAAAATCAAGGATCTTGGGCACTTGGTGGTAAGTCATTACTTATCACCTGCTAAAAGACCCAGACACTAAAGACAATGCAGTTTTACTATAAAAATATGGAAAATATGCATTGCTGTTTTACTATTTATATTTTTTTGAAAAAAGTGTCTTGCTATATAGCCCAGGCTAGCCTTCAGTACACAGTAACCCTGCATCAGCCTCCTATGTGCTGGCATTCAGTTGTACACCACCAAGCTTGCTTGTCTGCAATCTAACTGATGTGAAGACTTGCAGGGGATGAGAAAAGCCACCTGAAATGCCTGATTCTGGAGCCCGATAGGTAGAGTGGATGATAGTCATCATTCTTTATTTGCTGTGATGGGGACAAACAGCCTCTCAGCTGTGACTGGCTGGATCATGAGGGTCTAGAGGAGAAGCTGGCACAGACCTCAGACAGGCAGGAGTTTGAGTGGTATCCTGTGCTGAGACTTTTTTTTTAATTTATTTATTTAAATCAAATCGTAATTTTTACTTATTCACACAGGGGTTATAAACACAAAAAGGCAGGACGTGGGGAAGAGGATGACACTGGAGCGTAGGTGTTCAGGGGGAGTACAGATATCTTTCAGAACAGGGTATCGACTGTGTGAAGGTTCAGGGACAGGTCACTATGACTCTGCCTATGATTCACTTGTCCTTATCTAAGTTGGTACTATCTGCCAAGGCTACCTATTTACAAGGTTATGACTACTCAGGACTGGTAATTTCCACAAAGCTGCCTGTTTACAATAGCTTATAGCCATCTGTTTCAGTGTTTTTCCACAGAGACCCAAGACTTTGTGTTAGCATGTATGTATGTCAAGCTATTGCTGATTTTAGGCCTATGGCTGATTGTAGGCCTTCAGTGTATAAGCAGGGCTACCCTTGACATCTCCTCCCTTCTCTAAGTTTAGAAGGGCCATGGCAATTCTAATCTTGCGAAGATAGAGGCCTGACCTCCAATAATTGAAGGGGACCTTGTAATGGCTCCGGTTTCCTGTCATTGTCCAGTGAGGCATGAGGGCCATACCCATCCCGATGTCTTTTTCCTGGAGAGGGGATCCTTTTGACATCAACTCCTATACAGCTGAGACTTTTTTTTAATGTGTATGGATACATGTCTGCTACTCAAGGAGGCCAGAAGAGGATGTTGGATCCTCTGGATCAGGAACTGTAGACAGTTATGAGCCTCCACGTGAGTGCTGGGTCTTGAACCTGGCTCCTCTGGAAGAGCAGCCAGTGCTCTTAACAAGCTGAGCCATCTCTCCAGCCCTTGGGTATTATGCTTTTGTTTTTGTTTTCTCCATATTGGAAGAGACAATGTTCTATACAGAAAGGTAGGTAGGGATAGGGTTGTGAAACACCCAACTCAATTCTCATTTTAAACTTCATTCAACTTTAGTTTTTTGTTCTTTTGTTTTTGTTTTGTTTACTAGTCTTTTGAGAGTTTCATATAGGCTAGGCTGACCTCAGGCTCACTATGTAATTGAGGATGGCCTTGAACTCTGTATTTTGTAGATAGGCTGGGAGATGCCATCTGTCTGTCTGTCTGTCTGTGTGGTGTATGTGCATGTGTGCGCTGAGTGTCCCATCTGTCACTATCTACCGCATTCCCTTGAGACAGGGTCTCTCACTGAACCTAGAGTTAGGCCGGTTGGCAGCAGGATGTATCGACCATCCCCTCTGCCCTCCACCATGATAAGGTCACATGATAAGTGCACAATGTATGTGGCCTCAAGAGACTTTTTACTTGGGTGCTAGGGATTCAAACTCAGGTCCTCATGAATTCACAGCAACGAGTTTACTCACTGAGCACCAGAACGTAGGTCTTAGCTTTTCTTTCTCTTTTCTTCCCCATTCTTCCTAGGCTTTTGAATTACACGTTAGGCCATTGAAATATATCCTCTGTCCTGCATCCTCGAACGTTAGATAGAACAAATTACAAGACGACCTTCTCACCCGATATTTTCAAGTTCGTTGAAAAACTGATTCAGTGTCTTAATGGTGACCCCTCTTCCCCTTTATACCCTGAAAGATGAAATATTTCAGCACACATAAGCTTGTTCTGGGCCCTCAAACAGCACAGCAAACATGGTGGCACTGCCCAATTAGAAATGCTATTTCAGCCAAGAAGTGCTTGCTGACAGGAGCCTGATATAGCTGTCTCCTGAGAGGTTCTGCCAGATCCTGACCAATACAGATGCAGATGCTCACAGCCAACCATCGGACTGAGCACAGGGACCCCAAGGGAGGAGTTAGGGGAAGGACTGAAGGAGCTGAAGGGGCCTTATCTGGCATCAAATGGGCCTTGGTCCTGTGAAGGCTTGATGCCCCAGTGTGGAGGAATGCTAGGGCGTGAGGTGGGAGCAGGTGGGTGTGTGTGGGAGCACCCATAGAAGCAGGTAAGGGGGGATGGGATAGGGGATTTGCAGAGGGGAAACCGGGAAAGGGGATAACATTTGAAATGTAAATAAATAAAATACCCAATTTTTTAAAAAAGAAAAAAATGCTATTTCAGTCTTTGGACTCAGGATCTGGGTTGGCCTCATGGTGGTCATTAGCACAAAGGGACTCGCTCTGCAGAATAAGAGCTGCGTGGGTGACTAGTGGGAAGCCTGAAAGGACCTGAGGAGGAAGACTTCCTTTGGTTTAAAAAGTATGCTTTGTCCAAATGCTCACTGCAAAGTGTTGCTTCTTGCCTGCAGTCATTGTTATAAAAATAGTGTGGTCGGTAAACTGTAGCAGAAGTGGGGATCACACATGGGTGGAATCACACACCACCCGAACTGAGAAGCACAGCATCTGTTCATGATGTGCCGCACAGGGAGCCTGAGACCCTTTGTTATGAAAGGAGTTGAGACGTGGTCTCATAACTAGCCCAGGCTAGTCTGGCTTTGAGCTCAAGGTCCTCCCATATCTGCCTCAAATGTTGGGATTACAACAAAAGACACCACCTGAGACTCTATTAAAATGAAAATTTAATTCAGCTAAAACCATTATGGTAGTAAAAAAAAAAAAAAAAAAAAAACTGTAATCATAGATAACATGTAGTCTGAGTCAGGTAGATCACAAGTTCAAGGCCAACTTGGGCTATGTCTTAGGTTTCCATTGTTGTGAAGAGACACCTTGACTAAGGCAACTCTTATAAAAGCAAATATTTAATTGGGGCTGGCTTACAGTTTCAGAGGTTTAGTTGTTTATCATCATAGTAGGAAGCATGGCAGCATGCAGGCAGGCACGATGCTGGAGGAGCTGAGAGTTCTACATCTTGATCCAAAGGCAGCCAAAAGACTGGCTCTTCTGCCCTAGGTGAAGCTTAAGCATAGGACTACAAAGCCCACCCCCTGTGACACGTTTCCTCCAATAAGGCCGCACCTCCTAATAGTGTCACTTCCTATGGGCCAATCATTCAAACACATGAGTCTGTGGGGGCCAAACTTATTCAATCCACTACAGGCTATATATTGAAACTTAAACATAAATTAATCAAATGGTATATTGCTGGACAGAGGCATGCTCCTGCAGCCACAGTTTGTACAGGAACTGAAGCAGGAGATTTCAATGCCTGAACTGTCATCAGGTTAATTCTGAAACAACTTAACTGAACATTATTTTGTTTCTTGGTTCCTGACTCTGACCCTTGGGACTGCAAGTTACTGTGAAGTGTGTCTTTGCTAGTTTAGTTTCTTCCTGGGAGAAGGGGCAAAGTATCAGTTCTTGATTACATTTGTTTCTTAGTTTTCTGAAAGCAACAATATACATAGCTTACAGATTACAATCTTACTAGCCTAGTTCCTTTCAGGTAAGATGAGGCTTTAGCAATCCAGGGACCCATGAGAATTTACCATAAACCTATCCATGGGTGGGTTCTATCTTAGTTTTTCTTGAAATGACATGTCTGCTTAGAGAGGAAACTTAAGTATGTGAGAAAAATACAATGGATGAGAAGAGGAAAAAAAATTTACTAAAAGGTATTTGAACACTGTGTGAGAACAGGTGGTCACTAATGGAAAAAAGCCCAAACAATATCAAATCCAAAAGTTACTGTATCCTAAAAACATATTAAAAGAATCGCACAGCTCAATAACCTTTTAAAGGACATGAATATGATAGTCTTTCTGTTATAAGCATGACTCTAAAGCTGCAGGCCCCAGGGAAAGGACGGGGAAGGGAAACTGGGTCACTTCCCTTAGCCTACAGCATCATACCACACAGAAAAGGCGGGCTGGGGGCCCCCTCTGATTGGTAACTAACTCCAACCAACCAGCGGCTGTTTGTGCTCATTCACAAGATGGGGAACTGTATCAGAAGCTAAACAGTCACAAGTATAGAGAAACGGGGACACAATCCTCATGCCAGAGAGGGTCAGAATACCTTAGGACCTACTGGTCATCAGGAGTGGGAACTTGAACTCAAGAAAAACCCAGATCCCCTATTATAGTCATTGGGTCTCCAGTCTGGGGCCCTCCTTGTTCAAGGAGTTTGTATCCCTTGCCAGTAAACTTCTCTGTAACTCTGCCTTCTGCTCTGTCATTCAGTTTTTTAATTGATAGAGGAAAGAGCTAGACTGCAACAAATTCAAGACATCCACATTTTTTTCTCTAGTCTCTCTCCCTGGCTCCAATTAAATCTAGTTTTAGGATATGTTACTGGCAAGGTTCACAGCACCATAGCACACACTAACACACATTCGACAGGATCTCATTATGTAGACCTGGCTGACCTGGAACTCACAGATCCTCCTTCTACCTACATGCATAAATGTGCACTGCATGCTTGCCTGTTGCCTATAGAGGTCACTAGAGGGTGCTAAGTTGCCTAGAGCTGGAATTACAAATGGTTGTGAACCACTGTGTGGGCGCAGCTCGGAACTGAACCTGGGACCTCTGTAAGAACAGGTAATCTTAGCCACTGAGCCATCTCTCCAGCTCAAAAATCTAATTTATAACAGGGTTTTAAAAAGTGGAAGGTTTTGGATGCTGGGAGGCAGGGTGGGGTGTTCAAAGGGGCACCAGGCAGATTGTTGGTGATAAGGAAGAGTTACTAATCAGCCCAGCATGGTGACACATGCCTTTAATCTCAGCACTTAGGAAGCAGAGGCACTCAGATCTCTGACTTCCAGGCCAGCCAGAGCACGAGTGAAAACCAGTCTCAAAATAAAAACAAAAAATCAACTCCCCCGTCCCCCCAAAAAAACCCCAGCTGTTATTGCCATGGACAGACAGATAAGTACAGGGCACCCTCTGGGAAAGTCAGGGCCCCAAGGCAGAAGTAGGAGGAGCCTGAAGCCAGGTTGATTCCCTGCAGGAGGCAAGAGAGGGATGGGGGAGGATGTGCGACTACCAACATTCACTTTGGTGTTAACTCATTTCCCAGAGAGACCTTGGCACTGGGAAGTCTGTTAGCTAGGGACTCGGGACGGTATGCCTGTGGCTTTCTTCATCATACCAAACCGCTCACCTGAATATCGTCTCACTAGGTATAGGATGGAAGAGACAATATCCTAGGTTGAAGGATTTTGATATTGATAAACAAAATTAGCCAATGGCTTTCCTTGACAGAACTGAGGGCAAGGGTGTAATTTTAATTTTTTTTAAACCCTAATTTTAATGATGGTTCTGAAACACTTTAACCTCCCTTTTAGCCCACCACCCACCAGAGGTAGTGGAAAAGAAAGGATGTGAAAGGGGTAAAGCTGCTGCAGATATGGCATGAGCAGCTGGATTCCAAAACTACAAAAATTAGTGAGGTAGACTCATGTGGGGCATCCTGCCAAGAGGCGGGAGAGCTATGATCTTAAGTGTAGATATCATTTTGTTCCCAAGTAAACATAACTTACTGTGCTTGACATCCTAAATGGTGGTATCTCCAGGAAGGCATCGTCTGGTCCCAAAGGAGCATAATTTATTGCCTTTCATAAGACAACTTGGAAAACACATTGTCTCTGTTGTGGGCTATGAAGTCTCCTGACTTTCTCTGCCTAGGACTCTACTGGGGCTTTCTGCTAAGTATTTTGAGTGCCCAATTTGATGTTTTGCTGTGTGGTATGTTATGGTATGTGTGTGTATGTATATGTCTGTCTGTATGTATGTATAAGTCTGTCTATCTATCTACTTATCATTTATTCTTTTATGTTGGCCTAGTGCATACTCAACAAGAAGTGTATACATTCAAAAAGATTGACTCTCATAGATCATTTTCCCGACTGAATAAATTAACTTGGTAATGCTGGGGGTTACCGTTCTATTTCTTGAGTCAATGCTGTCTCTTTCTGGATCTCTTCTTTGTGCTGTTGGGGGCTGAAGCATGAGTCGAAATGAAAGGCTGAGTACAGACTGTCTACTGAGACATAGGTTTAGAAAGAGCAGAGCCTCGTAAGGAGGGATTTAGAAAGAGGCAGATATCAGAAGCAATCCAGAAGGTTAAAAGTGGTTACCATGGGGGAAGTATGGGGTGGGGGCTTTCTTCATTATACCAAACCCCTCACCTGAATAGCATCTCACTAGGTATAGGATGGAAGAGACAATATCCTAGGTTGAAGGATTTTGATATTGATAAACAAAATTAGCCAATGGCTTTCCTTGACAGAACTGAGGGCAAGGGTGTAATTTTAATTTTTTTAAACCCTAATTTTAATGATGGTTCTGAAACACTTTAACCTCCCTTTTAGCCCACCACCCACCAGAGGTAGTGGAAAAGAAAGGATACAGGGGAAGCAGACCTGTTTAGAAAGATTCTTTAGCCGGGCGGTGGTGGGCACGCCTTTAATCCCAGCACTTGGGAGGCAGAGGCAGGGGATTTTTAAGTTCAAGGCCAGCCTGGTCTACAGAGTGAGTTCCAGGACAGCCCGGCTACACAGAGAAACCTGTCTCGAAACCAAAAAAAAAAAAAAAAAAAAAAAAAAAAAAAAGATTCTTAGAGCAGCTCCATCTGTGTTGTTACGAAATTGGCAGTTCAGTTTACAGGTTGGCAGCTCCATCCACTCAACACTACACAGATGTACCAGCGGTCCAGTTTGGTAGAGTCAGGATAGCAAACAGGAATCAGCAGTGGTGGCACTACCTAGCAGAGACAGCCAGGCCTCAACAGAATCAGCATGAGTCAGCAGGGAGGGATTTGGATTGGCAGGTATGCCAGGAATTCTTTGCTGTGCCTCTCAGCAAAGATCTGTGAAGATGTGAGACTAACAAGCATTACACAGCTAGTTCTACCAGCAAGCCAAGCTCAGTCTCCATCACTGTCCCTCGAGTCCTTTTTATACTCCCTTCAAACATCACTCGTACTCCATGTGCCTTGCATCACCATGAGTCTGTTTCAGCTGACATCACTCTGCCAATCAGCAAGAAGTGGCAAGAAAAGCACACTACCAGAGGTTTTTTGGTGCATTTTTTTGTATGCAGTCCCGACAAATGGAGTTCAACTACACAATGCAATGTAAGGTGGACCAATACATGGGTGTTATTAGTGTTGAATCTTTCATTACGTGTTTGCTTTAATAGAACCTTTTCCTTCATGAGTCTCCTTCAATGAAACGTTCCTTCACATATTTACTTTAGCAAAACACCATCCAACACAACTGACTTTCCAAAGAACCCTTAAGTTTCCATTTCATGAGAACATCATAGAACAGGAATAAAAGCCAAAGAAAGGTACCAGGAACCACTTTAGTACACCTGGCGTTGGCTATGGAGAATGAGAGCTTTTTATCTATGCTGTTTGAACAGTCCATGTATTACTTGGGCAGATTAAAAGAGTATAATATTAAAAATAGGGAGACCAATGCCTGGCCAGAGAACAGAGATGAGGCGGGTCTACACTCCACTGGGTTAATATATGAAAGATGGAAAAGAAAACCAATGTATCTTGATTGCTACTCGGCCTGAGATTAAAGGGGAATTCTAGAACATTCTAGGTTTCTCAGAAGAGATGCTTTTCTCCAAATTAGAGTTTATCAGAAAACTTAAACAGAGAAAACTCAGCCAAGTGTGGGGCATGAAATACAGTGTTAATGAGGGGTTTGAGGTCTACTATGTAATGAGACCTCCTTTTGTAAGGACTGGAAAGAAAATGAGTCTGAAGGTCAGGAGAGTAGGTTTAAGCACTGGAAAGGTGGTAAAGGGTAACAGACACAGTAACAGGAGGGGGTCACACCTCAAGAAGGGAGTGACCAAATGTATCAAGTGCCATAAACTGTTAGACGTGGGTCATGACAATCTTTAACTGCAATGCAGGGGGTTGAAGAGAAAAGATTTAATTTGTAATCAAATACAATAGAAAGGACTGAAGTGGAAACTTGAAGGTTCTTTAGAAAGTTAGTTGTGTTGGATAGTGTTTGGTTGGGGCAAACATGTGAAGGAATGTTTAGCTGAAGTGGACACAAGTAAAAAGCTAAGGCAGACTCGTGAAGGGAGGTTCTGCTAACGCAAACACGTGATGAAGGATTCTTTGCTAATAACAAGCAGGCAAGCATGTATTGGTCAGCCTTACATTGCTTAGTTGAGCTCCAAATGGACTCCATAGAGAAACGCACCCCTCCGTTTCTTGCTGTTTCCTTGGACTGGGGCTGATTGGCAGAGTGATATCAGCTGTGACAGACTCCTGTGTTGAAGCAAGACACATTCTGAGGACAGAGCAGTGGAGGACCTGTGATGTTTAGAGGGAATATAAATAGGACTCAACAGTGACAGGGCTGAGCTTGGCTTGCTGGTAAAACTAGGTGTGTAAGGCTTGTTGGTCTTGAGTCTTCACTAATTTTCACTTTGCTGAGAGAGGCAAGGCCAAGAACTTCTCTTGGCTTTCCTGTTGGTCCAAATCCCTTCTGCTGACTCATGCCAATACTGCTGAGGCCTGGCTGTCTCTGCTAGGTAGTGCCACAACTGCTGACTCCTGATGCTATCCTGACTCTACCCAACTGGACCGCTGGTATATCTGAAAAATGTTTTCAAGTGGATTGAGCTGCATTTGCTGACCTGTGAACTAAACTGTCAATTTCCAGACAACACAGACAGGAGTTGCTCCAAAGAACCTTTCTAAACGGGTCCACTTCCCTCATATCCTTTCTTTTCCAATACCTGTGGTGGGTGGTGGGCTAGAAGGGAGGTTAAAGCATTTAAGAAGCATCATTAAAGGCCTTGAAAAAAATTAAAGTTACAAGGGGCAATAAAAAAAAAATATGAAGAAATAGAGGCAAGGAATAGGTGATTCTGAGAAGGAGAGGAAAGAAGACACTAAAAAGAGTTAAAACTCAAGAGGTTTCCCCTAAATGGGTTCTGCTAAAAGTGAGTGAGACTTGGGTATGTTTCTATACCTGTGTGACAAAAGATAGTCTTAACCACACTGCCTGACAGAGTCCTAACAAACTATAACTTTTTCTTTACTAATTGCCAAGAACTAGAAGTAGTTAAGATGTCCTTCAACAGGTGAGTACAGTGCAAGCTGCTCAAAGGAATACTGTTTGTGTGAAATTAGGTCTGAGTGTGGAAAGAACTCCTGTTAGCCCAGCACTGGAGGCAGAGGCAGGAGGGTTAGGAGCTCAAGGCAGTCTGAGTTATATTAGACTCTCACAAAAAGCAATACCAAAGAGAAACAAGCTGTCAAGCCACAAAAAGATTTGGATGAATCTTAAAAACAAAAACGAACAGAATTGTCACCACATAGTCCAGGCTGTGCTTAGGTAGTGATGGGATTACTGATGTGTCAAGCCCCACAACACTAAATAAACAAAGCCAGCCTGGAAAAAAGGATATGCCATATGATTAAAATCATATGATACTCCAGCAAACACAAAACTCTTAATGCTAAACACATCAGTCATTACCAAGATAGAAGTAGGACTGGGTTTTAAAAAGCAGGTGAAGCAGAGACTTTTTTAGGGTAGTGAATTGAATTCTGTATACCATGTTAGGAATACACAGGATTAAACATTTGTCAGAAGCCATTAAAACTTCATAGGACGTTCAATGTACTTTTAATGTGAATAAGTGAAGGCTGTGGAAACCCCACACAACAAATGTTAGTATTTTACACATGCAGAAAGACCACCACTGATGGACAAGGACAGGGTCACACCTGGTAACAAGCTGCTGGCACCTTGACTTTACATTCCAACCTCCAAAATTGTAAGGAAAAAAGAACTTTAAAAACTGTCTGTTTAAACAGATAATGCATCATTTACTGAATTTTCTTAATAATTTTAAGTTGACATTAACTATCATTTCCATTTACCATTTTCAGATAGCTAGTGAGACTTGAACCCCGCAGTCTTCGTTCGTACTCACCAGCATTCTGCTCTCATTTCCTGACACCACTGTTCTGAACTTCTAAGCAAAGTATGTTTGCCTAAATGATTTTGTTCTTTGGATTTTTGAGACAGGGTTTCTCTGTGTAGCCCTGGCTGTCCTGGAACTCACTCTGTAGACCAGGCTGCCTCAAACTCACAGGGACCTGCCTGCTCTGCTTCCTGTGTGTGTAATTAAAGGTGTGCCTCACCAGTACCTGGCTTGGCTAAATGTTTTACCAAGTAACTGGGGTCACCAGATTCTCAGTCTCGGGAAGGTGAGTTCTTGTCAATCTCATTTGCATCTTTCAGGATTTGTCATTTGAAATTCTAGCTGTCACTTCTTGTCAAAGCAAGGGAAGACTCCTTAGTGCTTTTCTCAGTTAAAGTTCAAATCTAATGGGAAGATTCTCTCTTAGAAAGGAGTGAAAGAAAACTCCCTAAACTCAAGGTTTTCAAAAGATTACAAACAGGAGATCATGGATAAACGTCAGGGCTGAGTGAGGAGGGCACTCAGACGGAGCCTGACTTTGATTCTTGGTACCCACATGATAGAAGGGAGAAATAACTTGTATAAATCCTCCTCTCACCTCAAATCTCCTGCTGTAGCGTGTGAATTCACCCTCCACTGTAAACTAAAGAACGACAAATCTGTATCACGCTGAACCTAAGCAGTTAGATTGCCTTGTCTCTTGTTGACTAGCACATTTTAAATCATTCTACAGTCAGAAATTTATCACAGTACCCCCTGCTGAGTATAGTAGAACCTAACGGAAACCTTGGCACTTGGGAGCCAAGGGACTAGGAACTTAAGATCATTTTCAGCTACAAAATGAGTTCAAGACCAAGCAGGACCTGTCATCAAAACAGCAAAACCAACCATCTGGTGAACAAAAAATCCACACAAGAATGCACTCAATAATACAGTTAGGAATGATTTATACAATTACAGAGAGACTAGTGGAAAGATCATGAAGTTATGTTGTACTAATAAAAAGGAACCCCTTATGTTATTGGCATCCCCTAGCTGCTGATGATAAGAATGCTGGGAAACGCAACTTAGTACAAAGGACCAGTATCCTAAGGCCTAAGGCAAACACTCAGGATGGCAGCTTGCACCTTCCCAGCATTAGAGACCACACAGAACTCGTCATCATTCAGCAGTTGGGTAGTTGGAAGCCCACAGGGCTATTTATATTAATATTCATGACAGCATCCATAGGTAAGGCTGCCATAAACCTCACAGCTGCTTTTGACTGTCCCAATTACAGAATTACAAAAGGTCCCAATTACAGAATTCTTTCACCTTTATTATTTAACCCAAAGGCATACAATATGTACTTTGATCACAAAACTCATCTTAATTAGGTTTTATTATTGTTTTTGTATGCATTCTTCCGTTCACCTGTGTGTACACTAACAGTTTCAGATTTTGTTGATATAGTCCCAAAGTAGCTGGGTACACACTTATAAGCACCTTCTGGATCAGAGTTAAATCCATCCTAAAACGATTTCCATACCCATATATTTCATAATTATAGCAAACTCTGTAGTCTGGCTTAAACAGCAAACAGCTCAAGCCAGATCACTTGGGCTCTTGATTCCTCAATCAGAATTCAGGCTAAGAGTTTTTCCAGAGTCACTGGACTTCTCCACTAGAGAAAGCAAGCATTTTCACCTCAGGCAGAGGCCGAGATGACTTTATATTATGATGCTGGAGCTGCAGCTCCACGGTGTGAAGGCTTTACCAGGACGGAGGAATGGATGATTTAATACAAACTCCTTCCTAGGCCTTGCAGTGCCAGACATGCGGCACAGCCAGAAGTCCCAGCAGAAACAATGAACAGAAGCAGGAGAGAGAAACAACCAGAGAGCACACAGATTTTTAAAGGATTTTTATACTATATTAAAAAAACACAAAATAAAAAAGGGATCCATCAACATATATCTTAGAAGTCCATTCAAGAGTTTCAGTGTCCAACAGCCATGGAGGCTGACGCCTGTGTCATTGCTCAGTCTGCAGCTCGTGTAAGGATCAAGGAGGTGACTTTAAGTTACAATCAAACTTGTTCTGCTAGATCCAAGACCCTGAATTTATCCAAATTGTAGAAACATGCTTTAACCACCCGTCCACCAAAATACCTCCCATTCAGATCAACAACAGCTGAAAGGCAAACAAAACAACAATCAGTTAATACAGGAATCTTGAAAGACATCGAAACAAACAGTAACTTTAATACTTGTTAAATTCTTTAACAGTACAACAAACCTTTAATGGCTGATTCAACTCTCTCAAATTCTAAAAATATCCGTACTGCTTCATCATCAGGAGCACCAGGAATCTAGAAGGAAAGGAAGGCACGAGTAAAGCTGTGTTCATGCACACACTCTAAATTCAATTATTAATAGATACGTGTATACACACACACACACACACACACACACACACACACACACACACGCGCGCGCGCGCGCGCGCGCCACACACACACACAACAAAAGTAGTCAACCAAAGAAATAAATTGATCATATCAAAAAAATAAATTGCTCATATCAAAAAAATGTACTGGTTTTTTGAGGGTACTGTGTTAGGGGCTGGAACACATCTAAAGCTAAGTCTGGAGGAAGCATGTAATCAAGTGTTATACAGTCAGCAGACCCAGGGTGAATCGGCAGCAGCAGCAATGAAAGCTATTGCTACACACAGGACTGCATTTTCACTAGCTTTGGTTAGGGGTCCAAGCCTTCCACAATATGGCTTCATGTTATGTATGTAAGCATGAGTTCAACTGGTTCTCAGGAGTCCTCATCCAGCCTAAGCCCCTTCCTCTGCCACTCCCCACACTCCATTCAAAGCCTGGCTCACAAGTGAAGGTGGTAAGGCCTTCTCCGTTTGTTTAGGCTAGCACTGTTCTCAAGGTCTGCACTCATAGTCAACACTATTAGGTCTACTAGTTTGTATTTCCTGGTTGTTTGTTATGTGCTGTCTCTTCATCTGAACATATCCCTGAGAACACAACACATTTCTGGTGTCTTAAATGTTCTCAGTACAGAACGGGCTCCATGAGAGGCACTAAATACTTGCAAAATGATGTAATAAACATTTGTATTATACTACTAAATAAAATCTACTTTTGTTTTTACATTAAAAAGTAACACATGCCAGGCAGTGGTGGCGCACGCCTTTTATTCCAGCACTTGGGAGGCAGAGATAGGCGGATTTCTGAGTTTGAGGCCAGCCTGGTCTACAGAGTGAGTTCCAGGACAGCCAGGGCTACACAGAGAAACCCTGTCTTGAAAAACCAAAAAAAAAAAAAAAAAAAAAAGAACACATAGCTGGGAGTAGTGATGCATGTCTGTAGTCCTGGCATTTAGGAGGCAGAGGCAGGAAATTTCTATGAGCCCAAGGTCAGCCTGCCTACAAAGGGAGACCTTGTCTTAAAAACAAAACAAACAAAACCACCTAGCATTACGAAAAGTCTGATATGCACTGGCTTTTATAGGGAGCCAATGTTACTAGACCAATGCCACTTGTAGAGGGGGATTTATAACCTGCCAATTACAAATTATATCAAGAGAAAAATCTCCCTACCTCAAATATCACACATTTCCCAACTTTGCCGTATTTTTCACATTCTTCCTTGGTTTCAACTTCCAAGTCTTCATCAACCTCTCCTGCGCCGACCATGTTCTATATACAGAGAAACAAATACAAGCATAATTTACAAACATCTACAGGTTTCAGAAATAACACTTTCTTTCATAAAGGCAAATGTTCTTCCCCTCTACCCTACCAGAACTAGAACCTTGCACACACTGGGAAGTGCTCCAACACTGAGCCCCATCCTAGATGTGGGATATGTTCTAATCCCAAAAGACAGAATGGAAAATTCTGCCTCTAAAGTACTAAAGCTGGCATTTCTCTGAACACACAGGAAGCTTTGAGAAGTGTTACAAGAGTGTCTGTGCACCAAACCTACAAGGATGTTTCAGAAATTCCTATAACGAATTAGTCACTGCAGTCTCAATGTAACATTTTACTGAGAGGATAACCTAAAACCCATCTGTAAGGATCTACCCAAAGGTATTATTTGCAAAAGTATCATTTTCAGTAATCTTTTCAAAAATTTTTGTTTTTTTAAATGTATGGGTGTTTTGCTTGAATGTACGTCTGTGTACCATTTGACTGCCTGGTGCCCTCAAGAGGCCAGAAGAGGGTAGATCCCCGGGAGCTGGAGTTATAAACAGCTGTGGACCACCATGTGGGAGCTGGGAAACAAACTCGGGTCCTCTGGAAGAGCATCACATGCTCTTAACCACTGAGCCAGTGCTCCAGCCCATATGCTCAGTATTTTATAGGATACCAGTGGGACTTTGTGGATGCCTGTAAAGACAGGTAGACGGGTGACGCAGAATTAAAGGACAGGTTTCTTTTACTTCTTACCCTCAGCAAGACCACTTTAGTAGGGCACTTAAGAATTTCAGTTAATGGATTTGAATCCGACTTCTTGGATGCATCTGTATCAAAACACGAGACACTATGATTGTTAGTTTTAATTGTCCTAATTAAATCTAGATATACAAAATCTAGACATAATTAAACCTAGAGGTCTAGAAAGGCCTCTGAGAGTGTCTGTGAGATATTATCTTAGTTACATTCATTGAAGTGGAGGACCCCTGCAGTTTGGGGGCCTATACCACACAAGGCTGGGAAAAGTAAACCAAGACTAGGTAGCATGCATTCATTCATTACTCTCCACTCCCAACTACATGCTATGTGACTAGCTGCTTCAAGTTCCTGGTGCCCTGACTGCCCCTCAGTAATGGATTGTAACCTGGACTTGGATTGAGCCAAATAAACACTTCCTCTCATAGTTACTTTTGCCAGGTTATTTTACCACAGCAACAGGAAATGAAACTAAGAAGTGTTATTGAGTTGTTACAGAAGTGTTACTGAGTCCCAGTACAAGACTAATTCAATTACAATACCAATTTTATTACTTGTGTCCTAGAGTCATCTATAAAAGCATCTATGCAACCAGTCCTGCAGTAAAAACATGTTCTTCTTTGATATATGCATTTATGGTATTTTCTGAAAGTTTCTAGCTTCTACCATTACCCACTATCTTTTGCTCATTTCATTTCCTGAAGGGCTGGCAGAGCACACAGTTTATAATATTTACTGATAACCCTTGTCTTGGAGTAACAGTTTAGGTTGCTGGCCCAGACAATTAACTATCTAGCTACTAGCTAAGTTGACTTTAGATACTATTGTAAATTGGGATCATCCCCCCTCCCTTTTTTTTAAATGTAGCAGCTAGCACTCAGGCAACTGGCTGCTGCAAGTGGCAAACATGTCATAACTAGCAGTCACTGCTTCCCGAGGGAGGATGCACCATCCCTCAGGAATGAAGGACCCACATGCTCTGTGAACTTACCCTGAGACTCGCCCTTCTCTGTGGCGTCACCCACTATGATCTTGCCACCACGCTTGCTGGTCTTCTCCACGGACAATGCAGTGCTCAGCCCTTGCTCATGCTTCCCCAGTCCCTGACCTTCCCGGAAGCCATACTTCTGCATGATCTTATGAGCCACTGTGCCACTGCAAGGAAAGGAAAAGGATCCTTAGAGCTGATGTCATTGACACCAGAACACACTGGATCTATTGCAGCAAAGAAAGAAAGCATTTGAAAAACCTTTTCCGGTGTTAAAGGCACTAATGGAATTGGATTCTTGGTCTGCTGCTTTCTCCAAGACGGCAGCAATTTACTCCTGGTGTCCAAAGGTCTCAAGGGTGTTCCCAGAGAAACCATCTGCTTGGCTTTGGATCACGAAGCCCAGCTTCCACTAGAGTTGTACCTGCCTGTGCTCTGTAATTCCTTTCAGAATTCCTTTTGAACAATCTATTCCAGGGCAAAGCAAACTCCTACAAAGGCTAAACTGTACTATATTGGAGCTCTCTTAAGTACAAGTTAAAAATCCAATTCTTGTTTAAATGAAAATCAACAAAGAGACCATTTTATGGTGATCAGGAAGGAGAAGACCCAGAAACCGCCCCCCTTCCTTTTCCCTCCAGCATACCGCCTCTAAGACAGTGTGCTGGAACTGCACTGACATTTGTACTGCTAAATACACTCTCCAATAGTGCAGCTGAAATCATGTGACCGAAGAAAGAACTTCCATCATTTGAAAAGTCCTGCTGCTGTTCGTGAGGCCAGCTGTCTACTCCAGCTCTTACTTTAGTGCCTCCTCAGAGTCCTCAGAACCTGTACTACAAGCAGCATTCTGTTTAACATAATGGAACAAAAAATTTAGGGCAGTGCCACCTGAGAAGTCTTTCACAGCATCAGAACACTAATAAAATACAGTGGCCCTACACTCCTGCAATTCTAACACTCCAGAGACTGAGGCAGGTGGCCAAAGAATAGTGAGTTTGAGGCCAACCTGGGGTAGAAGGAGATACCACCTCCAAACAAACAAATAAAATCCACTAGTCTTACTCAAATGTTAATCTTAAAATGGATTTTTCCCCTTACTATGACAAATACTATAGTTAGAATGACAAGTGTTTTTTGTTTTGAGGGCCATGGTTAGGGACAAAGCCAGGGTTAGTGCACAGCAGCAGACCGTCCACCACTGAGCTGCATCTCCAGCCTACACTACACAGTGTCTTAAAACCAAAGGTGTAAGACCACAGTCTAAGGCAAATAACCCATTTCCTCAGGAAAACCCAGTGCCCCTCACCCTTTGGAGATAACATAAACTATCTCTAATTCTATGAGCTATTTTATTTGCATGTTAGGTATGAACACTAATCCTTATAGAGCAACATGTGACCAAACAAGTATTTCCCTAAAAATCCAAGTGGCTTCATTTTCAAATGGGTTCTACCTATGAAAAACAGCAACCACTTCACATTGTATCTCAGTCTCACTATGTAGCCCAGGCTAGCCTGAAACTACAACTCCTCCGGCGTGGTGCGCACGCCTTATCCAGCACTTGGAGGCAGAGGCAGCGGGTTTCTGAGTCGAGGCAGCCTGGTCTACAGAGTGATTCCAGACAGCCGGCTACACAGAGAACCTGTCTCGAATAAACCAAAAAAAAAGAAACTACAACTCCTTCTGCCTATCTCAGATAGGATTGCGATGGGCCACACCCAACTCTTAAGCCACTTCAACTTCTCTCAGTAGATAGGACACTTAGCACTTACCTGTAGCAAGGAAGGAGTTGCTGGGACCCGTTGGAGATCTTGGTCTGTCTGGCTCCTCATACACTGGGGGAGGAATAGCAGCTTTGGAAGACTGTGATCGAGGTCTTGAGTCCTCTTCATAAGGAAAATCTCGGGGTACTGTTGAAGAAAAGTAAAGCAGGCTCACCACAGCTCTGTGAAAAACCGTACAAGCTTTACTAGCTCCCCGCTCAACCTCGAACTGATTCAACCTGCATTTTTGTTAGTTCTTTCTTCCCTAGAGAATACCACCCTATCTCCACAGGCTTCACAGCCACCAGGATCTGTACTGAGTAGTTTTTAGATCCTCTCATTTATGTCATGTGTATGCCTGAGTGTATGCATAGACAGGTGGTTGATGCTGGAAACCTAACTGTGGCCTCCGGGAAGCAGTAAACGTTCTCCACAGGGGAGCCATCCGTCTCCCCACTCCCAGCATTTTAACATTAAATAATAAACATCATAAAACTAGCATTCAGAACAGTGGGCACATTGTTAATACACATGTACTCTGCTGCCCTTCTGTCCCTGTAATGTTTCTGGTTTACAGCACCTGTGTAGCTTTATAAAACCAGAAGTGGAAGAGGATTCTTAGTTCTACTGGTCATATCCTCCCAAGCATCTTTTTTTACATCTTTCTGAAATGCTGATCACCTGTTAAAGTACTCACTTAAATGACAACTCTTGCTTAACTGTAAGATTTCTGTGTGCTCCAAGAAGATGCAGCATAACTCTCAAGAGTCCCATAGCATAAGCATACTTGCTATAGACGCTAACTTAGCCAGCTGCATAGACCATGAAAGCCCACCTTTGAAGTCAGGACCATATTAACCCACGTGTGCATTAGCATCAACAGGAAGCTTTACAGACATCAGACACATAGGCCCTGCTCTCAGAAACTGGGTCATTGTTTGTCAGGTGTGTTGTACAATATATATTTAATCATATTCTTAAATGATCTTCCTTTATAATGCATATTAAAGACCATGGGGCTGAAGTGGTGGCTCAATGATTAAGAGCACTGGCTATCATACAGAGGCCCAGGTTCAGTTCCCCAGCACCACATGGTGGTCATAACCTTCATAAATCCAGTTCTAGGGATACATGACCTATTCTAACCTCCACAGGTACCAGTATAATGCAGGCAAAACACTCATACACACAAAATTAGAATTATATAAGTATTTTTCAAAGTTATTGATGGCTTTGTACTGGTTGTTTTATGTGTCAACTTGACACAAGCTGGAGTTATCACAGTAGAAAGGAGTCTCCTTGAGGAAATGCCTCATGAGATCCAGCTAAAAGGCATTTTCTCAAGTAATGATCAAGGGTAGGAAGGCCATTGTGGGTGGTGCCATCCCTGGGCTGGTAGTCTTGGGTTCTATAAGAAAGCAAGCTGAGCAAGCCAGGGGAAACAAGCCAGTAAGTAACACTCCCTCCATGGCCTCTGCATCAGCTCCTGCTTCTGACTTGCTGAGTTCCAGTCCTGACTTCCTTGGGTGATGAACAGCAACATGGAAGTGTCACTGAATAAACCTTTCCTCCCAGCTTGCTTCTTGGTCATGTTTGTGAAGGAATAGAAACCGCTAGACTAAGCACGAGCAGTAGGGTGACGACGCCATGTTTTCAGACTTGGAAGGACTGAAGGCAGAAGAACTTGGTATTAAGAGTCGTGAGCCGCGTGGTCCAGCTTTAATCCAGCATGGAGGCAGAGGTACGATCTGAGTTCAAAAGCCCTGTCTACGAGATCAGAAGCCAAACAAAAGAAAAACCCGAAAAAAAAAAAAAAAAAAAAAAAAAATAAAAAAAGTCAGCTCATGTGGGATGTTTGTGGAGCTTGGAAGATTAATTGTGAGAACATGATAAACATAATGGGATGGAGAACAGCGTAGGCTTGTGAAAATTTCAGAGGGAATATTAAAGACTCTTATCAAGGCTGTTGCTGTTTTGATTGTGAAGATTCTGTGGTTTTGGTTAGCTGGGGCTGAAGAATCTGCTGTGATCAACAAGGTACCAGAAGATAAGCAAAACCTTTGTGTTGCTATGACTATAGATGTTGGTTAGCTGGAGCTAAGAAATAAGTGGTGATTAAGAGACTAGTATCAATGAGGTGAAATCTTCTGGGAAATTTTTTCTGAGTGTACAAAAGAGCTGTGTTCCAGAGATGGCCAAGGTTGTACCTTGTGCTTTGGGTGGACTTGGTAATGTGGAAGAGTCACCCAAGTGGTACTGGTTTTGAAGGCATGAAGGGGTCATGAAGAACAGCTGAGGCTCAGCACTGTGAGAGGCCATGGAAGGCCATTGGTCAAAGTGCGACCTCAGTTACAATTGATGGCCCAGGACTGAAGGGGTCATGCAAAGGAGTTGAGGTTTGGTGCCATGAAGAGAGTCTATTGGTGAAGCCTAGTTACAGCGGAAGACAGCAGTGTTTTGGAGATGCCAGCACCATGAGATGACCAACAGGAACAGTAACAGCAGTGGAGTACAGGCAGCTGGAGCCTAGAAGACAAGGTGTGTGCTACAAAGGGCAGGGCTGGAGAAGTAACCCAAGCCTTGGAGGAGCCCAGAGGATTGTCAGTGGATCCCAGACACTGGAAGGTTAGAGTTTGATTTTGCTTTTGATTGTGACTGTGCCCTGATATTTTTCCCTCTTGAAGGAAGAAAGTATTTTAGTGGAGACCACAGTTAAGAGACTTTAAACTGTAAAAAAGACTTTGAATTTCAAAAGAGATTAGATATTTGAAAGGGATTGAAATTTTAATATGAAAGAATTTGTACAGACTGTGGGACTTTTAAAGTTATTTAGATCTTGCAGATGAATAAGAAAGTAAGGGTTGAGGCTTAATAGTAACGTTTATGTGTCAAGTTGACAAGGGGTCAATTGTACTGGCTGGTTTTCTGTGTCAACTTGACACAAGCTGGAGTTATCACAGAGCCTCCTTTGAGGAAATGCCTCCATGAGATCCAGCTAAAAGGCATTTTCTCAACTAGTGATCAAGTGGGGAGGGCCCATTGTGGGTGGTGCCATCCCTGGGCTGGTAGTCTTGGGTTCTGTAAGAAAGCAGGCTGAGCAAGGCAGGGGAAGCAAGCCAGTAAGTAACATTCCTCCATGGGCTCTGCATCAGCTCCTGCTTCCTGACCTGCTGAGTTCCAGTCCTGACTTCCTTTGATGATGAACAGCAATGTGGAAAGTGTAAGCTGAATAAACCCTTTCCTCCCCAACTTGCTTCTTGGTCATGATGTTTTGTGCAGGAATAGAAACCCTGACTAAGACAGGCTTTTCATTTTATTTGTTTTATTTTGTTTTAGGTGTATGAGTGTTTTCGCTGCATGTATCTCTATGTACCATGTGCATGCATGCCTGGCGTCCATGAAGGACAGAAGGTGTCAGATTCCCTAGTACTGGAGTTACAGATGACTGTTATCCACTATATGAGTGCTAGGAATTGAACTTGGGTCTTCTGGAAGAGAGCCAGTGCTCTTAACCGCTGAGCTATCTCTGCAGGCCCAGCCAAAGTTTAGGCATGGCTGCACACAAAGCACGGGACACAGCCCAGTCGTAACTTCCAGGCTTTAAAAGAGCTCCAGGAGAGAACTGCCAGTGGGTGGGCATGCTTAGCAACACAAGTAGACAAATGCTGCTCAGTCATGCTCTAAACCTCAGTTACAAAATCTGTTGCCTATTGAGATTTGTTAGACAGGCAAAACACTCATATACATAAAATTAGAATAATAAATATTTTCAAAAGACTATTGATGGCTTTTAGTTTTGTTTCACTTACTTTATTTTTGTTTTATGTGTATGAGTGTATTGCCTGCACATATTCTTCTAGCATAAGCTACTCTGGAAAATCACTATATAGCACAGGCTAGTCCTGAATTTGAGTACTTCCTGCCATTGTCCTTCATGCTAGTCAAGGGGCATGAGCTATTATTTACTATTGCTCTTATTTACTTCAAATGAACCTATCACAAACATGAAAATAACAATAAAAATGAAGTTATCTTCTTGTATAAAAATCTCCATTTCAGACTGGGCACTTAATCCCAGCACTAAGGAGGCAGAGGCAGGCAGATCTGTAAGTTCAATGCCAGCTTGGTGTACAAACTAAGTTCCAGGACAGACAGGGCCATACAGAGAAACCCTGTCTTGATCCTTACCTCGCAAATGAAAAATCAAAAACAAAAACAAAACAACAATTAAAAAAAAAAAAAAAAAAACTCCAACAACAACAAAAACCCAAACCAACTCTATATTTCTGAGTCTGATACTAAAAAGTCCCAAGTATGTGGTTGAACATGGTGGTACATGCTTCTAATCCCAGCATTCAGAAGGCAGAGGTCACATCTAGGGCAGCCAGTACTACACACTTAAGACCTTGTTGCAAACCAAACAGAACAAAGCAAAGCATCCCAAGTGTAGCATGCAGCAAGGGTCACTGTGACTTCAGGGCTGGGAACCAAGCTATTTTGCTCAAAACTCAGAAAACTAGAGATCCAAGTTTAGGATCTTCACTGTCTATAAATACCTGTGTGATAATAAGATAATAAAAGAAAGAGATGTACATACACTCTTTGTCTTTCTCTACAAGAGAAGTCGGTGGGGCGATGGCAGCTCCTCCCATACCTGTGAAGACACAAAGACTGTGGTTAGCAGTATATTTTGTTTCCATTTGAGAAAACAATCAGAGAATGAATCTGAAGAAATGGAATAAATCCAGTTCCCTGTGATGCCAAAGTCACTGCCCCACCAAGCACGTGCCCAACACCTCTTAGGAGTATGAGTCCCAGCTCTTAGGATACATTAAGGCAGTGACACCATTCCTGCCATGTCTGCTGGTCAGATAACATGGACACAAACTGAAAGACATGACAACTAGGGTATCATGAATAGACTGTAAGGAATTCTTCATTATATGAATCCCAAAATACAGTGTCCTGGCCATACCTCTAGCATTTTGGGAAGTCGCAGAAGGCTGTGACTTCCTTTTGACTTCATCAGTAGAATAGTAAGATCAATTGAAATTGGTTATAAAACATGCTGTATCAGCCCAAAATGTTTCACAAAAGAACTTAAAGCCAGTAGAGATGCACTGTCATGAACAGACTGGGTGACACATAGTAACAAGAAATATAGATGTAAAGAAAACCTTAAATTTCTTAAGAGATATTTTTAATAGACATTAAAAGTCATTTTCTGTTTTGTTTGTCCAGACTGGCCTTGAGCTTGTGCTTCTGTTTCTACTTACAAAGTGCGAGACTACAGGCACAATAGATCAAGCAGAGTAACAGAATGACAACAATCACTAACAATTACATCAATATACCAACAAAAGTCTGAGAATGCAGGTCCTCCCAGAATATTCTATTGGAATATTCCATAGTTTCAGACTTCAGTAGAATATTAGCGACTAAAGCCTTGAAGAGTTTAAAGCCACTGAGAGAAGGTAGGATTACTGTGTACATCACAGGTACAGTGCTGCTGGTTCTGTCAGTTACAACTCAAACCAAAGCTTCTCACTGAAATTGTATACTTCCTGTTATTATTTAAAGGAGGAATTTTTTTTAATATACAGAAAGCATACCTTACAAAACAGATAGTAGTCACTTTATGAGATGGGAAGATGAGACTTGAAAGCACTCAACATAGAAAAAATATTAATCAAAATCAAATAGTGGCTGATATCATGCATCAAGTTTACAACACTACCAGACACATGGTGTATTCAATAAACATTAACATTATTCTAAGTAAGAAAAGCAATGGAACTGTGGTGGTGTGAATCTGTAATCTTAGCATTCAGGGGGTTGAGGCAGGATGGTTCTGAGTTAAAGGTATGACTGGGTTATAGTTTCAGGCTCTATAAGAAGATATAGTCTCAAACACCACTACCAAACTAAAAAGTCAACAACCAAAAAACAATACAACTACATTTAACTCATTCATCCATGTAAGTACTAAGATTTTTATATCATAATCGTGTTCTTTTCCACTTAGCAGATATTCAAAATTTAAATTAGACCCTACAATAGGCATTAGCATATATCTGGGGAGAGTATTACTGTCATAAAACACAATTACACACACAAAGTTATCAAGTGTCATGACACATAATCTTTAGGTTTTGTGTTTGAGACAACAAATTACAACGAGGGCTTCAGGAAAATAAAAAATCCAGGGTAAGACCAAAGTAGGCCTATAATATCCAGAATGCACTGTCCCCGAGATTCACTGCAAGCTAACAGATTCTGCTTAGAGCTGTGAAGGTCTGAGATGCTAAGGCAGCATCTGTTTGGTACTATACAGGTAGAGAATTCTGCCAACTAAGCCAGGCAAGTAAAGTCCCAGCAAGTACACCACCACAAAGCCACAAGATTATTCTGTTTGTTTAAGTACCATTAGCTACTGCTTGTAACTGCTGCTAAGAATGTATTTTAAACATAACTAAACCCCTTCTCACACAACAGTAGGTAGGTGGGATGGTCCACAGCCTCCAGTGCGGACTCTGATCTCCCTGCTCTCAGGCAGCCAAGTTAGTGGCAAATGGTCTCTGGATGTGCTGTCTCCCCCTCTACCCAGGGCTGGCTGGAAATGCCCTGGGTTTGAGAAGAGGCAAAAGATGATCAGGCCTCGGAGAAGGGCAGAGGCAGAACTAATGCTGTTTTCAAAGTGGACAGCAGATGTCTCACCCTGTTTATAAAGTTCAGAGTGGAGTATATATTAAACAGCATACACCAAAGCTGCCACGGAATGTGGACTGGTGGGAATCTAGAGCACCGGCCCAGGCCCCAGTTACCCAAACCACTGTGCAATGAACCATGTTCACAGGGAAGGGAAAGCAAAGCCTGGAGCAGCGCTGAGTCTAAGGCGGGCTTGTCTACGCTCACGCCTTACTTCTTTTCCTCCGCTCTCGCTCATAATCTTCATCCTCATCAGAATCTGGGTCTGGTCGTCTTGAAAACCCACTGGCTTCATGTCTGTCTTTACGCCTCCTGTAATGACAAAGTTACAAATGGTCATCACAGATAAATTAGGATAGATCATAAAGCTTAAATGTCACTGTGACTTCCTTTTGGCAAAACAAGACAAGACAAAGAAACAAACAAAAAAAACCAAAGAGAAAAAAAGAAAAACGTTCTTTGAGTATAAGTTGTTAATTATATTCTGGGAATTGGTACAACAGAAAAATTTAAAAGAAAAAAATGAACAACTTTAACAGATACATGGGTATAATTCACAGGAAAAAAATTTGACATTTAACTTTTGATACTATGGTATATGATTTCAGGAAATGGGAGGAGAGAGGGAGAAAAAACTATAGTCAGGATCTAATATATCAGAGAATAAATCAAATAAAAAAATTAAGAAATAAGTCCTATTACCTATAATTTTAAGTTATAAGTATTATAAATGTAAGTAAATTAAAAAACACATGTAATTCCACCTGGCTCAAAAATAGGAAAGGAAGCCAGGTGTAGTGGCCCAAGCCTTGAATCCTAGCACTAGAGGCAGGTGGATCTCTGCGTTTGGGGCCAGTCAGGTCTACAGAGTGATTTCCAGGACAGCCAGACTATACAGAGATACCATGTCTCAAAAAAAAAAACCCAAAACCAAAATAAGTAAAGGAATAGCATTGAAATACTGTAAATGTGATTTTAGCAGTCACAAATCCTCAAAAAAATTTCAACAATGGTTTCTGTTGTTTTGGTTTTGAAACAGAGCTGGTCTAGAATACTATGTAGGTGGGATTACAGGCATGCATTACCACACCCGGGTACCAGGGGCTTTTCTAATTCATGAAAAGAAATTATCTCAAGTGTGCTATCAATGTGGGATGGGACCAAAACCAAGTAAACTCTTGCTGATTGAAACGATAAGCTCAGGCCTAGAGACAATACTAAAATTCACTCTTTGTAATGCACACTGACTGAAGACATTTGCTCCCAAATCAAGATGAAGCTTACTTTTCTCTTTCCTCTATTTCTTTCTGTCTTTCCAGCTCCCGCTGCCGCTGCCGCTCTTCTCTCTGGCGCTTCACCACTTTCTCATAATCATTAGGAAACATAGGGTCATATTCATCAGCTAAGGGGATCAGAACTTCCCCAGCAGAAAACCCACTGGGCACAGGGTCCTGAGGAAGTAAAAACACCTAAGTGAGTGCCATCTCATATCCTGCAGGGTTATCATAGAAGCAAAGGTCACAGGATGAGGTGAGAGAGGCCTTCCAGATTATCTAAGGATCCTGTTTCAAGTCAACAAATGCCTAGGAGGCCACCCCTTACCAGATGGCAGCACAACCTGGCAATTACACAAAATTATTTGCAGAAAAGCACTGATAAATATAGTATCTCTTAAATCAGGTTTAAACTCTCACAGTCATCATCGGAATGACATCTGTACAAACATACATGTGAAAATGGATTATCATTTTCCAGACTTCCCTTGCTCCCTCCAGATAGTGTCTCACAGAGCCACAAACTAGACACACGCCCAGGATGACTTCAATAACTCCTAACTAAGTCTTCTGCTTCCCTGGAGCCAGTCCTATTAATGATATGCAGCATTATGCCCAATTTTTTATTTTTAATGCCCTTCTCTAAAATGAGTTCCAATACTGTTAACATACAATTAGAAATAACCTTATAGTTTATATTAGAAGAACTAAGTTACAGGTAATCCACTGGAGGCAATCCACTGAAACCATTAAAAATGTCCATATAGGGGCTGGAAACATGCATCAATAATTACGTGCACTGACTGCTTTTCCAGAGGACTCAGTTTCACTCCCATCACCCATATGGTGGCTTCCAACTGTCCCACCTCATTCTAGGGGATCCATTGCACAGGCAACAGGCACACATGTAGTACACTGAAGGATGCGGGCAAAACACTCATACACATAAAAATATGTTTAAATGACCATGTAGTTCTATAGTTTTGACAAGGATGGATGGACAATCACTAAAAACAAATTAGAGAGCTGAAGGCAAAGAAGTTACAGAAAGATATTCAAAAATTATGTAATCTTATAATGCCTGGAGGGTATGTATGATTGAAAAGATATGCTTTTCTTTTTTACCCATCTTTCATTCCCAATGTTTCCATAATAAACTATTTTAGATAGGCAATCAAGGTTTTGATGGTGATAAGTAAAACTTGAGTTGAAAATACTACTAGGTTTCAATGACCTATTGAGGAGATCCTTGTGTGGAGCTGAAGATGGTCAGTGGTTAAGAGTGCTTACTACTCTCTCAGAGGACAGATGGGAGCTTGATTCTTGGCATCCACACAAGGTTCACAGATGCCTAACTGCAGCCCTAAGAGATGTAATGTCCCCTCTGGCCTCCATGGGCGCGCGCGTACACACACACACACACACAGACATGCATACACGAAATGAGGTAAGTCTTATAAAAAGAGGAACATACATGTAAAATAAAAGTGGAAAATACTTCAAACCATAGATGGGTGCAGGTTTACCTTCAGCCCAGCTGCTACATGAGGTGGCGTGTCTACGATCTGTCGGTCATCTGAGGAGCCTCCTCGCTTCAGGTCGATGACTGGAGCGAGCACTGTACTTTGCTTTGTCCTTTGGCTCTGACATCAGAAACAAGAAAAATACACCAAACTTCCAAATTAAAATTCATGCTACTTGCAACAAAGACACGTTTTCTGGTCTCTGTAACAGACCTTAGGCTGTGATAAAATCAGCCTTAAAACAGTAAGAGTCTAACACAGTGTTCTCACTGTTGTCTGAGGGGACCTTATAGAACCCAGGCTGGCCTCCAGTGTCCTATGTAGCTGCTGCTGACCTTGGACTCCTGATCATCTCCCTCCACGCTGCTGAGCATGGCTGATCACCAAGCCCAGGTTATCCACAGAGGATTTCACACAGGACTTCCTGAAAACTAGGCAAACACTCTACCAACTGAGCTACATCTTCATCCCCCCCCCTTTTTTTCTCTTTTTTAAAAGTACAGATTTCTCCTACTTTTCTATAAAATTTATAGTAAACGTGAGCATTTTATGGCTAGCCTTAGAAATCCACTTCTGTCTCCAGAGGGTGAGTCCTACCCTACTTCTTTTAGAATGATTACCCCAAACCAAATAAAAATCGTTCAGTATGTAGGTATGTATGTATGGGTGTGAAGGTGGGGTTCTCCTCCCACCATGGGGTTCTAGTGTCAAACGGGTCATCAGGCTTTACTCAATGAAGGCTTCACTCACTGAGCCATCTCACCGTCCCTGCCAGTTTCCTAAACGTCCTTCTGATTTCCTTCAGCAGTCTCCTTCTCTGACACCATCTCCACCTTCTTTGTTTTCCTCTGGGACACTGTTATTACAAATGCTGCTTATTCTAAATATGTCTCCTTAACTTATACCTCTATGTTCTAGCCTATCTAATACCTGTTCAGATTGAGGTTAAAGCTTATAGACAAGAATATCTCACAGCAAGCTGATGAGCAACACCAAATTCTCAAAAATAAAATACAGATGAAACCATACCTTCATCTTTCAGATACAGGTAAATTTTTCTCTACCAAATTTTACAAGTTTGGTGAGTACTCTGAGAAATTTACTGAAGAGCCCAAGAGAAACAATACAATGTAGTTTCACTTTCTCATAAGAAATCAACTAGAAAATCCTCAAAATTCACATCAGAAGGTTAGCAGATGATTTTTTAAAGTAATATTCCATATTGCCTGGTTAAAATCTATTTGCAATCTTAAGATATTTGCCAATAGCTGACATTAAAATATCTGTAGAGTCGGGTGTGGTAGTGCACACCTTTGATCCCAGCACTTGGGAGGCAGAGGCAGGCAGATCTCTGTGAATTTGAGGCCGCCTTGGTCTACAGACAGCTCAAGGCCACATTTTGAGATCTTCTGTCAAAAACAAACACAGAAACAACAAAAAAGATGTACTATTTCAAAGGCAGTGTCATATCTAATAATTCCCACCTATAACATGCTGATGTTCACAAATATCAGAGCCTTTCTTGGTGCACACTGTGGCTCTGATTATTCTGCAAAACTCAATTCCAAACTTCCTACAATAAACTGGCTGGGACCCAGCCTAGACCAGAGACTATTAGGACTACCGGTACGAAAGCAGCATCTGAAAACAGTTCACAGTCAGTCTCCGACATACTCAAGTCTAAAGCCAGTCTCTTGGCTGAGTTGAAGTCTGCTTTTCTTCATTCCTACTCCCATGAAATAGTCCTGCTGTTTCCAAGAGCCAGGAGAAGTAAAGTAATCAACTCTCCAACCCTCTCCCCATTCACTCTTATATTTATCCAACAAGGAGGCAAAAGAGGCAAGCTTAAATGGAACTGTTCTCATGAAACTCAGCGGACTTTCCCACTCCTGCTCTGGGTCTGTTTTTACCTTGGCCTGAGTGAGTGCTGCCTTCTTCACCTGGAGCTGGGACTGCAGAAGCTTGAAGTTTTTGGACCAGCCTTCAGTTTTTGAGTCACTGGTCTCCACTCCTAGGTCATCATATAGGGACATCTTTTTGGTTTAATGCTGAAAGACAAGCAAGGGCAGAGACTAAATAATGTAAAACAGAAGCAAGTTATGATCGTCTCTGTGTTAAAATAGCTGCACCATGGACCCTGCTGTCACAAATGCACGGTTCTTTCTAACCTGCAATACTATATCTAGGCACTATTTTAAAAGCAGTCCTTTAGAATCTTTCTTTTAAGATTGGTTCTCATGTAGCTCAGGCTGGTCTTGAACTTATCACAAAGATGAGGTTGACTGTGAATTTGTAACTCATATACCAACTGAGTGTTGGGAAATGCCACTATGTCCAGCCTAGAATTAATTCTCAATCTAAAAGACTGTGGTGAACTGATTCATGAGTAAAATCCTTCAGTTATAGAACAGATAATGAAGTAAGACAGAAGCTCTCTATTTGGGGCATTATTAACCATAAAGATCCAGGTGCTAGAGAGATGGCTCAATGATTAAGAGTACTGGTTGCTCTTCCAGAGGTCTTGAATTCAATTCCCAACCACTACCTGTAATGGTGGCTCAGAACCAGCTATGAGTCCCAGGAGGGCCAGGGCTGTTACAAAAGAAACTCTGTCTTGAAATAAATAAAATCCCTCATAGGTGTGTCCAGCCATTGGGTTTTAGTAAATTCCAGATGTATCCCAGCTGACAACCAAGAATAACCATCACAAGTCTACCCATTAGCTTGATCTACAACATCATCTTATACTCAGGGCCTAATGATGACATTTATTCCCCTCCACGTGTAGCTCTGCCATCTCTGACTGTTTAAATTTCTCATCTATATTAACAAGATACCAATAGGCCACAGCTATCAAAAGCAAACTAACTAGAGTAATTTGTAACTTAAGCAAACGGCAGAGCAGAGTTTTCTACTGTTCTCAAAGACTTGTAGAATGGCCTACTAGGGAGCAAATATGGATACAAAGTGCAGGACAGAAACTGAAGGAGGGGACGTCTGCAGACCATTCCACCTGGGTATCCATCCCATGTGTAGTCACCAAAGGTAGATGCTGATGTGGATGTCAGGATGTACATGCTGACAGGAGCCTGATATAGCTGTCTCCTTAGAAGTCTGCAAGAGTCTGAGGCAGATGCTCACAGCTAACCATTAAACTGATCATGGGGTTCCCAATGGAGGAGTTAAGAGTGAAGACTGAAGGAGTTGAAAGGGTTCGCGACCCCATGAGGAGAGCAACAATACCAACCAACCAGAGCCCCCAGAGTCTAAACCACCAGCCTGGGAGCACTTAGGGAGGGACCCATGGCTCCAGCTATATATGCAAGGGAGGTATAGGTGGGAGAAGAGATCCTTGGTCCCATGAAGGCTGGACGACATGTGTGGGAATTTGAGGGTGGGGAGGTGAGGTGGGGGCACACCCTCATAAAAGCAGGAGGAGGGGGAATGGGATAGGGGGTTCCTGGGAGGGAGGGGGGAAAATGGGGTAAGGTGAGAACATCTGAAATGTAAAAAAAAAAAAAAAAAAAAGAATGGCCTACTAGAGTGAACTGTTCCCTGTTGGAGGGATGTGTGAAAAATTCATATGTAACAAATCAGGGCGTCGATGAGAACCCATATGGTAGGAGAAAAATGATTCCAGTAGGCTGTCCTGTGATTTCCACATGTGGCTTGTCCTCGAACCCCCTAATCTCCTGCCCGCACCTTCCAAGCACTAGAGTTTCAGGCATATGCCACCCTGGGCTAGGTTACTAAAATTTGTTATCTTGAAATGCTTACAGCTTATGCCAGTATGAACTCGTTCCCATGATTTAAAAGAGCTACCTGTTGCAGAGAGACAGGATTCACCTACTCTAAGAACAAGCAGAATTACCTAGGAAATCATACGTTCCATCCTTATATACCCTTACCAATAAGAATTTATGTCAATGGTCCGCCCTTCCTGACTTCTCAATGGATGGTCAGGATGATCACCCCTCTAAATCCCTCTTCGTCCCCTGTCACCGCCTTCAACTGCAGAATACTCTACAGCGCTTCTCTGCTGTTGCTTTCCCACTTCCTCATTGGTGCAGCCTTTCCACTTGTAATAAAACTCCTCTAAACGGAATTAACATTGGCTCCTCTTCCAGGTCTTTCCAGCTTGTAATCTGGTTCTTCAGATCAATCCAGGCCTGGGTTTTCAAACCTTCTTCTTAGAGATCTAACCCCTGGAGAAGTACCTCATTGAGCTTGCCGCACGAATTCACAGCACAGTTGGCCCAAGCAGAAGCAGCTCAAAAGCTAGCGGAGGGATACGAACGCTAAAATTCCCCTTAACACAGGCCTGAGCATGCCGGGAGTTACAACTGTCTGTCCAGGTAAGACAACATCCTCAAACCTTACTTCAGGTGCTCTGGAAGGAAACAAGTTTTGGGGTTTGTTTTTTGGCCTCTCTATTCCTGAGGCCCGACGCACTCTGGGTTACTGGGGTCTAGAGACCCAACAACTTGGTCTGGACATGGGCCATGAAGAGGAGAAAGGTACATTCTTTACTGTCAAGAGGATCGGGACAGGAGGAGGAGAGATCTAGGCGGCCGGGTGGAGCACGGTAGGCTGAAGGAGCCCACTGCGGAGGACTGGGAACCCCTGGGCAGCTCGGGGTGCAGCGCCCGCATCCCCGCGCCCCTCACGGCGCGGCCTAGAGCCGCGGCCTCGCGTCCAGCGCATCCGTGAAGGCGCGCTCACCCGAGTCTCCGTTCCGGATCAGACCGCCTGGCAGGGCCGCCGAGGCGCCACTCACCCGGCCTTCCGAGACGATTGTGCCCATGGGCCACGGCGGCGGCAGCGCGGAGCCCGGCCGCCCTGCGCGGAAGCCCGCCCACCGCCGGAGCCCGCCGCAGCTCCGAGCCTCCACGGAGTCCGCAAAGTGATGCACCGCGCGGGGTAAGAGAGCGGAGGCTGCCGGGAGTACACGTCTGCGCCTGCGTGTGACTCGCGGAAGCAAGGCTGCACTGCCCGGCTCGCACTGCACCCTGCTGACGGGAGGACTACACTGCATCTCGTCTCTGCCGGCCAAGAGATGGCGCCATTGGCACAAGGTTTCGAGAGTCACGTGCCTTTTGACCTTTGAGTTGGACCCATGAGAATCCCCTACTGGGCTCCAGTTATGCATTCCCAGCCACTCCCTTATATACTAAACGGTGGAAATAAATCTCTGCAGGCGAGATGTTGCAGAATAGCATTGAAAAAAACATACTGAGCTAGGTCTTCAGAGAAAGAATGTAAACACTATAAACCTTGCTTGCTTGGAATAAAAATTAAGCAAACGACAAAAGAAAGGTCACAGAAACCAGGATTTTGTGTAAATGTGTTTTCCACATCTTTTTTTGGTTTTTCGAGACACGGTTTTTCTGTGTATCTCTGGCTGTCTTAGAACTCACTCTGTAGACCAGGCTGGACTTGAACTCAGAAATCCAGCCTGCCTCTGTCTCCCAAGTGCTGGAATTAAAGGCGTGAGCCAGCACTGATCTCTGAGTTTGAAGCCAGCTGGTCTACACAGTGAGTTCCCAGACAGCCAGAACGCCACAGAAATCCTATTTCGAAAAACAACAACAACAACCAAAAAAAAAAAAGGAAAAAGAAAAAAAAAAATCAAGCTAATAAAACTGTATTAGTCAGGGTTCTCTATAGTCAGAGAATTTACAGAATGTCTCTCTATATTAAATTAGTTTATTACAATGACTTACAGTCTGTAGTCAAACTAACCCAGCAATGGGTAGCTGTGAATGGGAAGTCCAAGAATCTAGTTGTTGCTCAGTCCCACGAGGTAGGTTGTTTCAGCTGCTCTTCTGTATAAACTGCAATCTGAAGAAGTAGGTTCCAACAGATATGCTGGCAAGTAAGTGCTAGCAGGCAAAGAAGAGTGAGTGAATCTTCTTTTTTCCAATGTCCAAGTTCCATACCAGGATCTGGAACTTACTTTGTCCCGAGCTGACCTTGAACTCAGAGAACTGCTTGCCTCAGTCTCCTGGGATTAAAGGTCTGTACTCCCTTGCCTAAGCCTAAGCTTTTCATAGACACTATGTCTCATGATCTCCATGTCAAGATCTGGGTCAGAAGCCTGTGTCTTCCAGCCTCAAGATCCGGATCACAAGTATGGCCTCCATTTCTGGATTGTAGTTCATTCCAGATGTAGTGAAGTTGACAACCTGGAATAGCCATCACAAAAACTGTGGAGCTGGACCTTACACAAACGAACACACCAACATCATAATCTGATTTATAAGATATCGTTCAAAGAATTCTGAAAGTTTGAAAATGCAAGACTGAAAAAAAAAAAAAGTACCAGTTTGTGGCAGACGAACATAAAGGAATCAGATAGTAGCACTGCGTGCAGGTGGATTTTTTGGACAAAAGATTAAAGTGATGTTAACACAATTAAAGATTAAAGTGTAACACAATTCCTGTTGAAGGAAAAAATAGGAAAAGCTATACATCAAATAACACAATCTCATTATTCATAGTAAACACTATAAAAATAATAAATAGGGGAAAGGAATTAACACACACACACATTGAGTTTTTGTTTTTGTAGGCAGAAGAGAGCAGTTAAGGAGCACCTGCTGCTCTTCCAAAGGACCTGAGCACCTTTGTTCACTACCCAGCACACACAGGACTGCTCACAAGCATCTGTAACTCCAGTCCCAGGGGATTCAGTGGCCTCTGTGAGCAACAGACACACAGGTGGTGCATAGACTTGTATGCAGACCAAATACCTGTACTCAAAAAATATATATATTAAAAAAAAAGAAAATTGAGGTTTTAAAATAAAGTCAATTTGGTAGATCTACTACTACAGGCTTCTTTTTGGTTTCTTTTGGTTTGTTTTGTTATTTACTGTTTTTTGTGGGGTGTTATTTGTTTTGTTTTGTTTTTTGTTTTGTTTTGTTTTGAGACAGGGTTTCTCTGTGTAGTCTTAACCATCTTGGAACTCACTCTGTAGTCCAGGCTGGCCTCAAACTCAGAGATCCGCCTGCCTCTACCTCTTGAGTGCTGGATAAAGGCTTAAAACCAAACCAAACCTTTGTTTTATTCTATTTCTAGTTTCATAGTTACATGTTTCTAGTTACTATTTCTAGTTACATAACATCTTAGCCCAATGAACTTATCGTAAACTTTGAAGGAACAGAACGTTTTTATGTGAGAATTTTCTTCTTCCCATTGGGAGGAGGAACAGTAGAGAGAGCTGAGCTGCAGAGCCAGCATACATGGGGACAAACACAAATAACCCCAGCAATAGTCCCAGCCTGGAGTGGGGACAGCAGGAAGAAAAAGGTAGCATTGATCAAAAATAGGACATTAGTTAATCCTAGCCAAAATATTAGGAGGGCAGAATGTTCCAGAAGAAAGCAAGACCAAGGGGCGTTTGAAGCTAGGACAGTGTGTAGATCAAATCTCCTGGCATATACAATGGACAGAAACTGGAGGCTGGCACGAAGAGGGAGAAGGGTAATGAGTATTCTCAGAGGAAAACAAATAGTTAAGGTGACAATTAGCATAACTTGCTTAAACTTATAATTTGATTGTAACTGTATGTACTGTGTATAATGATACTTTTGTTGTTGTTTTGAGACAGAGTTTTTCTATGTAGTGCTAGCTGTCCTGGAACTTACTACATAGACCAGGCTGGCCTTAAACTTACAGAAATCCTCTTGCCTATGTCTCCCAAGGACTGGGATTAAAGGCATGTGCCACCATTCCCAGCTAGTGATACCATTGATGTCATAAAGGATAATTTTTGTTTCCTGGTGTATACTTTTTTAATACCTGTGGTATATTTTTATTTGTTTGCTTTTTATTGTTTTGTATAGGACAGCTAAAACAGATTTTTATTTCATTTTTTTTAAAAATAGTTTATTTACATGAGTACACTGTCACTGTCTTCACACACCAGAAGAGGGCATCAGATCCCCTTACAGATGGCTCTGAGTCACCATGTGCTTGTTGGGAATTGAACTCAGGACCTCTGGAAGAGCAATCAGTGCTCTTAACCTCTGAGCCATCTATCCAGTTCCCTTATTCCATTATTTATAACAAGGAAAACAAAATATAAAATAAGTCATTAGAAATGCTATCTATTATCTCAAACAGTCTTGAATGATGTATGAAATGCTCATAAAGCATATGAGAAGCATTTTCAAAACTATGAAGAGCAGCCCGCCAGCGGTGGCGCACTGCAGCAGTCGCCGAGCTCTGGAGTCGGAGGCCTCCGTCCGTCAGTCTCTCCCGACTTCCAATCCCCGCCTGTACCTGTCAATCAATCATGGGGAAAAAAAATATGAAGAGTGTCAACGTGTCTTTTGTAAATTCTGTGGCAGCAAATGCCAAATCAACCAACGTACAACTTTCTTCTGAACCAATTTTATTGAGTTATATAACGTTGTTGCTCATATGTATATTTATTGACTTTAAATGAGATCACTGACAACACATACATTATTTTCCTTAACTGAAGTTTTACATTAAGCCAATGTCTGTTATGCAGCCATCAAACCTTATGGTAAATCACACAGGTTTGTGGTCCAATTTAGACTCTAGATCCTTAGAATCAGCCACTTTTCTGACAGCGTTCATGGAGTCTTCCTGAATTCCAAAATCATGATGGGCATGAATCAAAAAATATTAGCTTCTGCACAAATGTTTCTCTGGTATGCTCCGCAGAGCCATCTGAGAGCTTTACAGTTACTTCAGAATCTACTTCACTCGCTTTGTAAAATGGCATGGATTTTCAACATATCTAAGTGTGCTTGTTCATTTGGAAAATCGATATGTATTTTTTTCTGCCTAATCATCCTGGATGCAGCAAATCAGGGTCCAGTGTATCTGGTCTGTTTATAGTCATGACCATTTTAACTCTATACAGAGTATCAAATCCATCCATTTGATTTAGTAGCTTCATTAAACTTCTCTGCCAGCTGATGTACCCTCAGAAAACCAACGGCCACCAATAGCATCTATTTCATCCACAAAAACGGTACACGGCTGGTGATCCCTGGCATAATTAAACATTTCTCTAGTCAAACAAGCATTTTCACCAATGCACTAGCCTACAATAGAACTAGATACAACAGCCTTTAGGAAGTTGTAGTCCGGCTGACGGGCAACAGGTCAGGCCAAGAGTGTTTCCCCAGTGCCTGGAGGTCCATATAGCAAACATCCCCCTTCAGGTATTATTCCTACACACTGGAATAATGTCTTGCTTTGTAATCCTATTACTTCTATTAATTCCCAAATCAGCTCTGACAGTCCTCCAATCTCGGAATAAAAAACATTTCCAGTATCCTCACGAGACATATAAACCAAAGAGCTACTGCTCATGACAAATACCTCATGATGGTTAGTGTAGTCGTGTTCAAAGCGACACTCTTTCCTAGAAAGCGACACTCTTTCCTAGCATCTTCTATCAAGCGGCCACGACAACCTACAATGTATCTTGGCCCATTTGTTGCTTTAACAATGAAATTTTCTTCTGTTAACTGTTTAAGCACTGCATCCACAATCTGCCCTACACTTGGTTGTGCCTTCAGATCATTTTCAGACTTTCAGACTGCCTGGTAAGTTCTAATTGTTCCCTTAGCTCCTTCTGCCGGCCATCAACCTCCTTGTGCTTTAGCCTCTTCTTGCAGGAGTCCTGAAGCACCTGATGTTTCGGTCCACCATGATGAGAAGCCATCGCTCATCCTGCTTTGTATTTTAATTTTTTTTTATTTAAAAAAATTTAATAAAATTTTCCCTCCCTCCTCTTTTCCCAGCCCCGCCCTGCCCTGCCCCGACACACCTCCTCTCTAACTCCTCCCCAGTACATTTCTTTGCAGAAAAGGGCAGACCTCCTGCTTTTTGAGACAGGGTCTCCCACTGAACCTGGGGCTCACAGTTTGAGCTAAACCAGATGTCCAGTTCCTGTACTAGGGTTGGACAAGTGTGATCACGCCCAGATTTTCTCATGAGGACGTGGATCCCAACCTAGGTCCTGATGCTCGTGCGTCAGGTGCTCTACTCACAGATACAGCTCTCCAACCCCTTCTTTTATACATCTTCAAACACATTTGTCCATTTTCCAGCATTTCTAAAAGTGCTTTTACTGTATTGTTTCCCAAGTGTGTGTGTATTATTATTTTTAGACTTTATGTGTGTGAGTGTTTTGCTTGCCTGCATGTCTGTGCACCATGTGGAGGCCTAGTGTCTAGGGAAGCCAGAAGAGGGCGACATATTTCTAAAACTGGAGTTAGATTCCGTTGTGATAGGAGCTCAAGTCCTCTAGAAGGGCAGTGAGTGCTCTTAACCATTGAGCCACTTCTCCAACCCCCTTCGAAGTCAGATTATACACTCATTACCCACCTGTGATGTTTATAATAGTAAAACTGTAAAAGCAAACTGAAGAGCCCACAGTGAAGACTCACAAAATCTAATTTTGTTGAGTGAAAATAACTTAATTGAGGGATCCTGCTTTTGTTTTAAAACTACAAAAAATATATGTAAAATATATTTGCCAATTTGTTTCTTTTCTAGCTAAATGAATTTATAAGGTTTTTTTTCTTTTTACTTGCCTTTATTGTTTTCAAACAAAAGTAATGAAATGATGAAATGATCAACCTTTTTTTTCAGAGCTGAGGACCGAACCCAGGGCCTTGCTTGCTAGGCAAGTGCTCTACCACTGAGCTAAATCCCCAACCTCAGAAAGGATCAACTTTTAAAGATGCAGAATTCTCTGGAATTAAATTAAAATTATCTATCAGATAATGCTTCTTTTGCTTGTTTAACAATATTTTCATCAATTTTTAATTAAACTGATTGGTTGAAATTTAGTCTTCTCAAGTGAGATTTTTGTCTCCTGCTCTAGCTGCATTTTTCCCCTTATGGTTTTGAAGCTGAGAGCCTAGGAGATTACCCTACCACCTATATATACCCTAGTCCAAGACTTGTGTATACCTGAGGGCATTGCTCAGTGATGGCACATCTGCTCAGGAGGAGTCCATCTCTGGCTCTCATCTGCAACACTCAGAAACAAAAATGTAATTTCTGCACATGCTTGATGGCTTTCAAGTGCTATCTTTTAAAAATTACTTTCTCTCTCATATGTTACATCCTGACCACAGTTTCTCCACCAAGTTCCTCCCTCCAGCCCCTCTCACTCCCAGATCTACTCCACCTCAGTTTCCCTTCAGAAAAGAGCAAGCCTCCCTGGTATATCAACTGAACAACTTATAACAAGTTATAGTAAGACTAAGCACACACTCTCATATCATCAAGGCCGGGTGAGGCAACCCAGTATAAGGAAAAGGGTCCCAAAAGTAGGCAAAAGAGTCAGAGATAACCCTCACTCCCACTGTGAAGAGTCCCACAAGAACAGCACGCTGAACAACCATAACATATATAGGGAGGACCTAGCTCAGATCCATGCAGGCTCCCTGACGGTTGCTACAGTCTCTATGAGTACCCATGAGCCCTGCTTAGTTGATTCTATGGGTGGAATTTTTGTGGAGTTCTCAACCCTACTGGCTCCTCCAGTCCTTCTTTCTTCCTCTCTTCCTTAGGATTCTCCAAGGTCCATCAAGTGTTTGACTATGGGTCCTGCATCTGCTCCCATCTCTTGAGGGATGAAGCCTCTCTGAGAATGATTGTGCTAGGTTCATGTCTAAAAGTACAGTAGAATATCATTAGGAATCCTTTCATTGACTTTTTTTTTCTTTCGTTATGTTCGATTGTATCCTAGGTCTCTGGGCTAGCCAGCCTCTGGGTCCTGGCCATACAGACAATGTCAAAGTGGGCTCCCTCTTGTGGCATGGGTTTCAAACTGGACAAGTCATTGGTTGGCCACTCCTACAAGTTCTGTGCCTTATGTGAAGCTGTTTTTAATTCCAAGTTTCTGTTTGCATATACCTAAAGTGACATGATAAATGTCTTTATTCTTCCAATCATGAGGTTCCCACCCCACAAACAGCAGAAGAAGGCACTTGGTTTGGGTGATGTCTGCTTGGGGGTGGTGTGTCTGTCATCCTTCCCGTAGTGTCCTTTACTTCATCCACAGTGCACATGAGTAGAAGCAAGTCTTTGATGGGGAGTACAGCTCTGAGTGTCGACCTTCATGTGGTCCCCAGAGTGTGTGATCAGGTCATCAAAGCCATGTAAGCCAAGGTGGGGCACGATCGGGAAATGGGTTTATCTGTAATCTGAGGGTTTCGAGGGATTAGTAACCCTTTGAGTCACACACTTCTCACTCTCTGGGGCAGAAATGATGCAAGGTGGCACAGCTCAGTTCAGACGTTAAAACGTGGTTAGGATGGTAGAAGGGAATTGCAGCTAGAAACCTTAGCATCAGCCACCATATTTATTCCTAATCACACGGGAATTATGCCCACTTTTCATGATGGGAAAGTGAGGTTCCCAGAGGTTAAGAGAATTCCCTGAGGTTATACAGATGTGGAGTACTGAGTTGTAATGAGAACAGAGCTCTGGCTGGCAGAGGTTGGTGTGGTTTGTCTGTGCATTCAGCTGCTTTATGGGAAGACAATTTAACAAGGAGCACGGCAGTGTTGCTCTCTCCCAGGCATGCTTCTGACCTTGCAAGGTTTAGTTTTCAGTGTAGAGTCTCACTGAAAGTCTCTCCTTATCCCCACTTTAACAAGTGAGGCCATCTATCAAGCCCTTTGTACACACCAAAGCCCAGAAGGAATGAGTTACATATTTACTCTAATTTATTTCTTCTAAGGGCTGTTACTCATTCACAAATGAAGAAAGGACAACTTTGGGAAGTTTTGGCCAAAGTTTATAAAGGACCAAATCCGCAAGTCCTGGGTTTGACTCCTTTCTCCATCAATGAGAGATGGTAATGTTCATCTGCTTTCTGTTACCACAAACAAATACCTGAGATAATTAATAAGCTTAAAAAGACAAAAGGTTTGCTTTGGGTCACAGGGTTGAAGGTCTTGTTTCACTTGGTTGGCTCTAGTGATTTAGAGGTGTAATAAGACATATTGGTGGGTGCTTGGCAGAGGCGGTCTGTTCACTTCCTGGCAGGAGGGGCAGGATGTGGATGAATGTTGGATGTTTTCCTCCGTCACTCTTCACCTTTGTTTTTTCTTTTGTTGAGACAGGATTCCTCACTGATCTGGAACTGCCAGGTCAGCTAGACTGGCTGGCCAGCGAGCCCCTCCTAGCATGGGTATGACAGGCACAGACCATCTTTTTATTTGGGTTTAGGGATTTAAATTAGGGCCCTTCTGCCTATGCAACAAGCATGTTACCCACATAGTCATCTCCTAGCTCTACGTATCTCTATGACTAATGATGTCCAAGTATGAGTCTAAAATATATTGGGCTCAGAGAAGATGCTCAAAGATGCAGCACTTGCTAGGAAAGCATGATGAACAGAGTTTACCCATGTAAAAGCCTACTGGGTGTGGTGGTCTTCCTATAATTCTAACACTCAGGAGGAAACAGAGGATCCCTGGGATAAACCAGCTAGCTGGACCATACTAACCAACAGTGCCAGATTCAGTGAAAAACTGAATAATTAAAGAGGATTACAATCAAGTAATATAGTCAACCTCTGGCAGCCACATTTCCACCCCCCCACACCACCCAACATACAATCACATGTGCACATGCACACACACACACGTGTGCACACACACACATCCAAGCAAAAAAGGGATGATTTTTTTTTTTAGACATTTATTGAATTCCATCTTAGAACTCTGAAGTCCAATTTTGTAAAAACTCAAAACAGACTAGAATTAAAATTCAGAAGTTTAAAAACTTGGTTTAGCTTTGACCAACATAGCAAAAGCTCTGCAATTATCTAAAGTGGTTGTAGTATTTATTTATTTATTTATTTATTTATTTATTTATTTAGATATAAGGTCTCTCTTTGTAATCATAGCTCTTCTGGAGCTCACTGTACAGATCAGGCTGGCTTTGAACTCACAGAGATTCACCTGCCTCTGCTACCCAGGTGCTGGGGTTAAAGGTGTGTACCATCATGCCCAGACAATTCTATATACCATTTGAAATCATTCCTCACAATCATTTTTTTCCCTTTTAAGTTGCTTCCATTAGGTTCATTGTCACAGTGACAGGAAAATGAGCTAGCTCTGTCCTTCTTCTACAATTCCCTGTAGGCAAGTGAGGGAACCTTTCTGTCTACCTCAGAGGAGGAAATGACCCGGCTTCCCTCAAAGAAGCAAGCTTACTGTGTGGATGCTTGCTGGACATAGATAGCAGGAGGTCCTTACAGCTGCACCCAGGATGGCCTTGAAGGGCAATGAAGGAAGTCCTTCACATGAGAAGCTGCACTTTGTGTGGACAGGAGACATGGCCTGAGGCTAGAACAGACCCCTACTCATTAGTGTAGAAGACTTGACTACCTGGTTAGGGATGTGAAAAAAAAATATTGGAAGACTGGGGATGACTAGCTCTCATGGGCACGAAGCATGAACACCTTTGTGGCCCACACCTTTGATTCCAGAAAGCTTCCATCACGAAGCAGATACTAAAACAATTCAGCAGAAAACACCATGGTGTGTTGACATCAGTCAGTCATGGTTTGGATCACCGAAGTGCTGGCATGTAATCACTGAGTGAAAGGGCAAGCATAGCAGACATGAAGGCCACCCAGGAGCCCAGGGGCACAGAGTCCCACCTACCTAGGCTGATTGTATCTCATCCTGAACCACTTAGCAGCTCCTGGTCAAAGGGAACTAAAAAAGTTTGCCAAAGACGTCATTACAATTACAACTTAAAAGTGATTCTCTGTAGTATTGTCTTATGTATGCTGCAGGTGGCAGGGTCACAGGGACATGGCTACCCAAGCCTGATGTATTCTAGAGACTAGACATAGAGCTTGGGATTTGGTATCTGCCTGTGGTTCAGTCTTGCTTTATCCAACCATTCCGTGATCTACTTCATTCTCCCCTTTTAGAATAAATTGTTTTTTTCCTCTGTGTTGTTCCATATTGGCAGCATGATACTTTAAACTATTACGTTTGTTTAGTTAGTTATTATGTGGGTGTGTGTGTGTGTTTGTGTGTGCATGTATGTGTTTGTGTGTGTGCATGTGTGTGTACGTGTATATGTGTGTATGAAGCCAGAAATATGGATTTGGCATCTTCCTCAATTACTCCTTACCTTATCATTTGGCAGAGTCTCTCACTGAATCTGGAGCTGTTTGAGTCAGCTAGCCTGGCTATCCCACGGCCTCAAGGGATCCACCTGTCTCTTCTTCCTTAGCACTGGGGTCACAGAGGGACACTAGGACTCCTAGCTTTTCTTATGAGTGCTGGGGATCCAAACTCAGGTCCACATGCCTATGCAAACACGTTACTAACTGAACTACAACCCCAGCCCTATTAGCAAGACTGTTTTTTTTTTTTTTTAATGCCAAATAGAGATGGGAGAACTCTCATTTTTGCACTATGCTGGTAGTCAAGTACAAGTTGTTAAACTGCTGGTTTTACTCAAAATGGTCTATGCAAATGGGCACGAGGCACACAAAGGGCTCTGTGGGCTGCAGGAACCCCAAATAAGTCAGATGGGTGATTGAAGTGGGTATGTCTAGCACACTGAGAGCCACCGAAGCGTACACCACACATATCTTCAGGAATGGCCACCAGCTGCTACTTTACTTCTTCTTCTTTTTTTTTTTTTTCTAAAAAAAAGAAAGAAAAATCACTATATGGAGATCATTTAGAACGAGCATACAAACATATATTGAACATAACGTTTTTTATTCTTCTCTCATATTTTACATCCTGACTGTAGTTTCCCTTCTCCCTTCTCCTCCCAGCCCCTCACCCACTTCCCGCTCCCTCAGATCCACTTCCCTCCACCAGTTTCCTGGATTGAACATAACTGTAATACATTTCTTTTCTTTTCTTTTTCTTTTTTTTTTTTTTCGAGACAGGGTTTCTCTGTATAGCCCTGGCTGTCCTGGAACTCACTCTGTAGACCAGGCTGGCCTCGAACTCAGAAATCCGCCTGCCTCTGCCTCCCAAGTGCTGGGATTAAAGGCGTGCGCCACCACCGCCCGGCTAATGTATTTCTTTTTTAATTTAACTAATATTTGTACCCATAAAGATACGTGAGTCGGGAACTGAAGTTAAAAGCCTGCTAGCTCAGTCAGGTCATTTTATCTTAACTATTTACAAAACATCTATTTACAAGCCTGATTCTGCAGCTAAACTGCCAGCTCTTTAGAAATCTTTTTATCTGTGCCATACAACTTAGCTAGACTACCTTTCTCTTGAGGTCCTTCAAACCCAGGAGGGCTCCTCTTTCCTAGAATCCTGTTTCACCTGCATCTGGCCAGCTGCTTCTCTGTGGTTCCTAGAAGCCCAGAGAGAATCCCTATCTCTTATCCGGAGCTTCTTCAATGAAGTTCTTCCAAGCCAAAGGAGCACCCAAAATGTGAGCCAACCCAAAGGATGAGCCAACAAAGAGAGAGCTCTCAGAGATCCAGTTGCTATAAAAGAAGCCTCTAGCTCCTCCCCTACACCATTGGGAGGCTGAGTCATGTCACCATCATGGTGAAGGGTCCCAAGCCAAGTTAGTAGAGGCTCCCCACCCCCAACCATTTCACCTTTACAGAGGGGCAGCTCAACGTCATCCAGCTGACTTTGCTTCAGGTCATAGAACAAAGACCACAAGACCTCTCCCAAGCAATTTACCTTAAAATAGGCAAGCACATCCCATTCTTTAACATTCCTATCTAAGGAGACCTTTAGAGGCCCGCCCAAATCAATATCTTTCCAGGCTTTCATGTTTTGCTAACAGGTCTTCCATGAACCGTAACCAAATGTCATGCAACACATAATAACTTTGTTTTCATTTGTGAAACTGGCCAATGCTGGGACATCTGTGACTAAAACTTGTCACATTTGTAATCCTGGAAAAGACCCCTCAGTGGTTCAGCATAGATCCTTCCATCGTGGGCTAGAGTCCATAAGAATCTGTCTACCTTTGGGCTCCCAATTTAAAAAGAACCAAGGAAGAAAAGGAGGGTTCAGAAGAGAATCATTTGGCATCTAGGAGTTTAAGGCAAGACCAGTCAGTGGTCAAGTTATCTTGAGTTGGACCACTAGACCTTAGTATAAGCTTCATTCAGCAACAAAATGATGGTGAGCCCGTGTTGGATGGTAGAGCATCTTCTCCCTTGGACAGCTGGCTTGATCTTGAAACGCCTGTCAGAGCCATCTGGACGTAGCTGTTCTTTTAGCCTTGTTTTCTTCTCACAAGCTACAGATTCCTCGTGGAATTTAACTTTTAGTAACACAGCCCCACCCCTTGCTCACACACACCATCATTGCACACGAATCCCTGGGTTTCCTCTAGCACTCATGGCAATGTTAAATAAACATATCTTATTTCGCCTCTTTGGGAGCTCGTTTCCCACTGTGAATTTTCACTGCAGAAGGTCATTTAGAATTTTGTGTGCCGGACACATGCACGTGTAGTGTTTAGACTCTTACAAAAATGTCTTATGTATAACAGACTGGCTGAAGTCATCATGTGTTATTTGTTGTAGGTGAAATTATAGGTTCATTGCTGGGAGATTTTTATGATTTCGTTGAATTGCAGAACATGATCTCAATCTTTTGTCTAGGCTACAATTTCCAAATGACCATCCCTTGCAGGCCACTTTCATATTTAAAAACACATTTTCTTCCATTTTTGAAAAAGGTTCCAGTTTAATTTTAGAGGTTTTAAAGTTTCTTAGACTATATTAATTATGTATATGACAGACTTTATTATATGTTCATACGTATATATCATATATTTTGATCTTATGTCCTATTCCACTTAGGCTAACATCCTTTGTCTTCCCCTCAAGCCCATCTCTATTTTCATATCTTTTTGTGTGTGATGCAATGAGTCTCATTAGGAGAATGTGTGAATGGATATTTACAGGAACATGGATACCTTACACTACTGAAGAAACTAGAAAATGTTTCTCAATTCCCCAGCAACTATGAACTGCCTATATGTCGCGTCCGCCTTGACCAGCAATTAAGACACGACAAGGTCGGATCCTTCTCAGTCAGCTTTATTGCAGGAACGACTCTTGACTTATGGACGGGGACTGGGACGGGGACGGGGACGGGGACTTATGGCCAGGGACCCCCAGCAGCAGAAACGAGCTGCTTATATAACTGCCCAAGGCAGGCTGAGTGATGTGTTATCTCAGGATAGGTTAGACTGCCAATACCTCATTAGCATAAGCCCGCTCGGGAGGGGCACGAGGTCGATGCATGCACAAAGGACTTGTTTACCAGTTTAGCTGAGCTGGCCAAGCTGGAAGCCAGCTGCTTACATTGTCAGGTGCTAGTCATACAACTTTGCAACTGACCCAGGTGCTATCTTAAACACGGCTGCCTACACCTATACATGCCCAGGAAAAGTCAGAGCCCCAATGGCCCCTCTCCTCTCCATGACAGGATGTTGGCAATTCTAATCTTTCGTAGGAAAACATAGCTGCTATAAGGCTATAACAGCCAGGTCATGCCCAGAAGGCAGAATTCCACAACACTCCACTTCCAACTCTCACATTCTTCCTGCCCCATTTTCTTGGATTTTCCTGTGTTTCAGAGGGAGTGACATAGCTATTTCATTGTTGGCAGGGCACTCAACAGTCACTTATTCTTAGAGCTTTGAAAGACTAAGTCTCTGAAGTTAGCATTGCCCATTACAAAGGAAGAGCGACTCTCCTCTGAGCAAATATAAATATAAAATATTTAGAAGTCAGCTTGCTATCCACTTAGAGGAGGGCAGTAGCTTCCACACTAGGGTCTGTAACTCTCTAACCATGGGCTTTAAAATGCTTTATCAAACCAGATTGTTCCATAGTGTGAGCTGAGAGTCAGGATGAAGAGACCAGATAAATTGATGTCTGGCAAAGTGATGTCCTCAGGACAAGGGAAAAGGCTTTGTTTTGGCTGTCTCACCCTCTCTTGCCAGTGAATTTCAAGGTAGGACAGTGAAGGTCTGACTGACAGCAACATCTACCCATCATGCACCAGAGAGGCTGGCCTTATCAAAACATCTGTCAGTGTGACCTTCAGAGAAACAGAGAGCAAGGGTGAATTTCTTGACTTTTCCCCTTAACAGATATTTTTTTCCCCTTCTTTGCTTCCTACCTATCATTTCCTTTCTACTTAGAGATTTTCCTTGAACAAAAATAAAGGTCACTTCTATTACAAAGAAAAGTTGAAGATCAAAATGTAATATTTGTCTCTCCTGGAGTGTTGGTTTTCTGTGCTCCAGAGAGGGCATTTTGTCTCTCTAGACACGAACATTGTTCCAGAAAAGAAAGGGAGTCTGAAACATCTTCACATTCTGATGGGGCTGTCAGAAGCCATGAGGTGGCTTAACTGCGCCATTAAGAAGGAGAGAAGGTCTTGGAATGGAACACCCCCCATAGAGTCACACAGTGTTAAGGTGGAAAGCAGCTGTAGACCCGCCTGTCTTATTCAGTGTGAGATCATTTCTATTGTGCCCACGGTACTGGAACTTCACTGTGCTGTTCTTTAATGTGGTTTGTCCTCTCCAAAACTCAAGTCGAAATTTGGTTGTCATTGTGGTGGTGGCGGTGGTGCTGGGAGATAGGAACCTTCAAGAGGTGGTTAGACCGTTAATTGTGACTAATGTCATTCTCATGGGAACAGGTTGTTATAAAGTAGGCTGCCCATCTCTTTCTGTCAGCTCCAAAAATATCTGCTTGCCCTTCCTTTTTCTTCCATGAGTTGAAGCCATGTGAAGTATTCATGAGAAGCTTAAAACACTCTGGTGCCATTGTTTGGAATTTTCCAGACTCCTCAATCTAGAAAGATTTAGAAAAGATTTTCATTTTGGGGTGGTGGAGAGGAGGCTGTTGAGACAGGGTCTCATGTAGTATAGGCTAGCCTTCTGCCTAACTTAAGTGCTAGAATAACAGGCATGTACTATGACTGATGGCACTATCTCTATTATATTTTCAGGGTTATTTTGTTGTTTTAGTAACAGAAAATTGGAGAAGACAAGGTACTCATAAATTTCATCTCACTCCTTTCTTTCTTTTTTTTTTTTTTTTCATTTTTCGAGACAGGGTTTCTCTGTGTAGCTCGGGCTGTCCTGGAACTCACTCTGTAGACCAGGCTGGCCTCGAACTCAGAGATCCACCTGCCTCTGCCTCCCAAGTGCTGGGATTAAAGGCGTGCGCCACCACCGCCCGGCTGCTCCTTTCTGACTACTGAACATTTTGGGAAAATAAAAGGAACATGAAGATTAAAGTATCATCCATACTGGTGGTAAATCTAGATTGGAATGCATGGTGGATCTGAGGCATAAATGACTAGAGGCTTGTGACTTACATGTGGAGAGTTGGAAAAGGGAAGGGACTCTTGTCCAGATACTCTATGAAGGAAGAGGCTTGTCTTGACCCATTTCAGAGCAGACAGCCTACACCACCCTTTATACATTCATTCTCTTGGGAGCAAAAATATTGTCCACTAGACTTAGCCCACCAAGTGCTTCTTGGAGGAAGACTAGAGAGAGGGTAAAGAAGATGACAATTTCTACTCAATACTCTCAGCAGCTAGAATTTAATACACAGATGTTAATTTTATAATCTAGATTTATATTTCTTGCTTGAAATTTAAATTGAACTAGGCATTTTGATGAAGGCTGTGGACATGGTTCAGTTGGAAAAACACTTGCTAAGCATTACAAGACCCTGAGTTTCATATCCAGCTTGCTAACAGGCCCATGCTTGTAATTCAGAATTAGAGAGGCTGAGCTAGGAGGGATCTTGAGTTCAATACCAACGTGGGCTTTTTGTCATGACTCTACTACAACAAAAGCAGGGGAAGGGCAGCTACAAAATTTAATTGTCTTTTCTTTTCCTTGGTACTGAAAGAGGGAGGGCTCCTAAGGATCCCTGGTTAAAGCCGGGCGGTGGTGGCGCAGCCTTTAATCCCAGCATCTTGGGAGGCAGAGGCAGGCGGATTTCTGAGTTCGAGGCCAGCCTGGTCTCAGAGTGAGTTCCAGGATAGCCAGGAGTACAAGAGAACCGTGTCTCGAAAACCAAAAAAAAAAAAAAAAAAAAAAGGATCCTGGTTAGCCTGGTGTAGACCAAGCTAGCTTCAAAGTTGCTGTGGTCCTCCTGCCTATGGCTCCTAGATGCTAGGATTATGGGCATACAGCAACACGCATGGTTTCATTCTTTAAATCCATTCTGATACATTAATATCTTTAAATTTTATTATATGATTTTTAGTGTGTATTGGTGTTTTGCCTGCACATAAATCTGTGCACCATGTGTGTGCAGTTCCCATGGAGGTCAGAAGAGGGCTTCAATCCTCTGGGATTAGAGTTACAGATGATTGTGAACTTCCGTGTGGGTGCTGGGAATTAAACCTGGGTCCTCTAGGAGAGTGCCAGTGCTTTTAACTACTGAGCGAATTCTCTAGCCCCAGACTTTTAAGTTTTTAGTTAATTTTATTCTCCTCTGTGTACCTACTCAGCCCAGAATCACTATCCTTAGAATTGCCTATCTCCCTTTCCCAACACACACACTTTCCTGCAACCACAATCAGTCTGGGTGACCAAGGCCTTTGGCACTGCTGGCTGCTTCTTGAGAGAAGACTGGGAATATTCAGGATGGGATGATGGCAATTTTGACTGCATCAGAAAGCAACAGGAATGTGGCTCTGGCTTGGAGAAATTCAGATTCATTGGCTGTTTACGGCAAATCACACACTCATTGAGAATGGGAATGAGTAAGACTGGGAGTTATGGGCAGAGCCTTGGAATGTTTATTCATTAAAAACCTCTGCTTGTTTTCCTTCAGCTCATTCAAGCTACCATACCTAAGATTTCCTTGAGTCTTGTGAAAAACTCCTATATCCTTCCATAAAGACTCCCTCCTTTAAGTGGATTTGTGTTAAATAGAACAACATAATTTAACATGACTTGTCTTTGAGAAGGCTTAATTAGTAGCTCCAACTTGATATTCTAAAAGTCAAACCATATGTGTCTGCTACTTTCACGTTCTGGTGTGCATGTCTATGTGTGGGTCTGTGTGTGTGTGTGTGTGTGTGTGTGTGTGTGTGTGTCTTTATGTGTGTGTACATGCCTGTGGAGGCCAGAAGCCAATCTCAGGTATTATCCTCTGGGATACGTCATCCACCTTGATTTTTAATACAGGTCTCTTGTTGACTTGAAGCTCACCAAAGAGGTTAGGTTGACTGGTCACGTGTGTTCTGGTGACCCAACTCAGGTCCTTGTGCCTGTACATCGAGAACTTTACCAAGTGAGCCATTTCTCTACTCTCCTTTCTTCATCTCAAACATCAGTCGCTAAGTAAGACTTAAGCCATCCATTCAATGGAGACTACATTCTAAAATTATCTACAAGGATTTGAGAAGTTGATGATGCCTCAGCCCTGGGTCATGTAGATTGAGTCTGAAACTCCATGTACAGAGCTTAGTGTAAAAAGAAACTAAGGTTACCCAGAAAATTCTAAGAATTACCCACAACTGAAAAAAAAAAAAAACTAGCATGTGACACACTTCATGCCCTGGCATACTTAATAACATAAGGCAAAATTCGTTCTTTGCCACATACCTTGCCTGCTAATAGTTTCAACTTCAAGAATATCAAACACAGAAACATAAGGATGTGGTAGTGTGGGATCATCAATTGCAGATGTCCCACTCTAATGGGGAAGGAAGGCCATGAATATATGATGGACATGTCCCTATCTATCTATCATCTATCTATCTATCTATCTATCTATCTATCTATCTATCTATCTATCATAGATGTCAAATCGGTACCATCTGCTCAAGTTTGCTGTTCAAATCTGCTCTGAAAAATACACTCTCCCCCCCCCCCAGACAAGGTTTCTCTGTGTACCCTTGGCTGTCCTAGAACTTGCTCTATAGACCAGACTGGCCTTGAACTCAGAGATTCCTCTGCTTCTCAAGTGCTGGGATTAAAGGTGTGAGCCAAAGCCACTTGGCTATATACTCTATTTTTAAAAGCCTGTCTAGTCCTCAAACTCCTTCCTCTTCTTGTTTATATTTTCTCTGCTCCACTATAGGCACAAGGTCTCCTCTAAGGTAGTTAGTCAATACATATAGCATCCCCATTCAGATGCTAGTTGCTGTGGCCCCAAACAGAAATCCTGGTTCTATAGCCCCCTCATAACCATGGACCAGCTTCTTCTCAGTTCCTACTAGGGAAGCAGCAGCTTTAAAAAAAAAAAAAAAAAATCACCATGGGCTGGGGAGATGGTTTGGCACTTAAGAACACTGGCTGCACTTTCAGAGGACACAGGTTTCATTCTTAATGCCCACTTGGCAGCTCCTAACTTTCTGTACCTCTAGTTCCAGGGAATCCAACACCCTCTTCTAGCCTCTGAAGACAGGTGGCATATAAACATACATGTAGGAAAAACATCCATACACATGAAAAATACAAAGAAGTATATTTTAATTATGTGTATGTGTGTGTATGCATGTGGGATGTGCATCTGAGTGTCGGTACCCATGGAGACCAGTGGTATCAGATCTCCGTGGAGCTTGAGTTACAGACAGTTGTGAGTTTCCCTACATGAGTACAGGAAACGGAACTTGAGTCCTATGGAAGAGCAGAAAGCTCTCTTAACTACATGCCGTCTTTCTGGCCCCAGCAGCATCTTTCATTGGGAAGTCAGGCAAAAAAACTGAGTCAGAATTGATTCTATTTTCCTTACACAAACACCCCATCTGATCAGTGAAGCAAGTAACTGTGGACTGTAGTGTGTGTGTGTGGTGCTGGGTTAAGAACCTGGGTCTCAAAGATGCTAGGCAAGCACTCTATCACTGAGCTATGCCACCAGCTCTTGCTGGGTGTACTGTTAAAACAGAGCTTCAAGTGGCTACCACTCAGCTTCTTCCAGCTGCGTCAGATTGCATGTGACCCTTGTTGTAGTCAGGCAACTGGAATAGCCTGACTACATTCTTCCTGAGCTTTCAGCTACCTGCAGAATAAAACCCAAACTCCTGACCTGCCTGTAAGCCTTGAGACCATTTAGCCCTGTGCAAATTCCCAACCTGCATCTCTCACCCATGTGCCTGGCTTTTCTACCCACAGGCTTGGTTTGCAACATTAGCTAGAGTGATCTCTTCGGCTTGGAGGTGCTCTTCACTCAAAGAAGAATATTCTCTGTTCTATGAGTACATTGTATTCAATGAGTGTTTATCCAACATACATACAGTATCTCCATTTTGTTTTTAAGAGGGGTCTCATGTATCCCAGGCTGGCCTTGAACTTATTATGCAGTGGAGGATGACTGGCTCAACATTGCCTTCATAATCCTAGGCCAGCTTTTACTCAGGTCTCTCTCAAAAAGTTTCTAACCCTCCTGTTTCTATTTAATCTGTAATCACAGATTGCTGTGATTACAGGATGGTGCTACCATGCCTAGTTTTATGGAGCGCTGGAGATGGAATCCGGGTCTTTGTACATGTGAAGTGAACATTCTCTCCAGGGTTACATCCCCAGCCTAGAATCGGCAAGTGTCAATATCAGAAACAGAACTCTTGGTTGTATGTCTTTCTCACAAACACAGCCCAGCTTCTACTGCCCTCCAGCTTAGCAATCAGTTAGATCTTTCATTTTACCCAAATGCGCCTTGTCTGGGTGACTTTTCCACTTACAAGGGCATCCTCTCCACCCTGTCTCTGGCATGGTTTGCCTATTTTCATTACTGTTTTTGTGATCCATATCACCACGGAACATTATGCTGCCCGTTTATTTCACGGCGTCTTGTCTGTTAGCCTCACACCAAGTGAAGTGCCACATCAAGGAGTTTGTGTGTATTTTCCCCATGTTTTGCCAGCACTTAACATGAGCCTGGCACATAGTAGCTACTTGATAAATAGTAGGGTGTCATAAGGATACAAAAATAAACAGAAAATGTTCTAGATAAGATAGATTAGTCCCGTCAACAGCATGGGGAAATGGAGATCATGACAACAGAGATTATTTTCAGCAAATGACAGATAGATGAGACAATTAATTATAAGTTTGTCCTTTCAGCCAGGTGTGGTGGCACACACCTTTAATATGAGCACTTGAGAGGCAGAGGCAGGCAGATCTTTGTGAGTAGGAAGCCAACCTGATCTACAATATGAGTTCTGGGATAGTCAGAGCTCTGTTAAACAGAGAAACCATGTCAAAAAAAAAAAAAAAAAAAAAAAAAAAGAAAGAAAGAAAAAAAAAAGAAAAATGAAGGGAAGGAAGAAAGAAAGAAATGTGTCCTTTCTGAACTGAATGCTATGATATATATTTCTAATGCTGATACCAGATCTTGGGTTCAGACTCCATCTTAGAGAACCTGACAATCAGACATGTGCCAGGCTAGAAAGCCCCTTGCTTGTTTGCTTGCCTCTATAAACGCTTGCTTGAAATTAGGCTCCGGGCTTCACCTTTCCATCCTGCTGTATCAGGGTCCATGGTGAGCCCAAGCTCAAGTTTGAGTAAAAAGACACTAGTGTGATTGCATCATCAAAATCAGCTCCTTGTTGGGTGGTCTTTTGGGGTTCACAAAACACTTTAAACGGGCACAACAATCCCAGCTCTCAGGAGGTAGAGGCAAGAGAATCAAGAATTCAAGGCTATCTACAGCTACATAGCAAGTTCAAGGCTAGCCTATACACATTAAAATCTACCATGAAAGAAAAGAAAGAAAGAAAGGGGGGGGAGGAAGGATGGAGGGAGGGAGGGAGAGAGGGAGGGGGGGAGGGAGGGAGAGAAGGAGGCAGTCCTTTCTCTACCATGGATAAATTCACCCAGGCTTAGTCTTTTGTATATCAAATAAAAAGTATCTCATAGTGGGTTGGGCAAGGAGAATTCGGTTATCCAACTGAAAAAGAAAAGTCTTCAGCCTTTCAGAAAAAATGAATATCATCGATTGGGGTACTCTTAATATGCCGTCCTGCCATGACTGATGAAACAGATAGTGGCTTCTGAGAACTGAACCCTTCGACAGCCGTGTTGCTACTGGGCTTAACAGAGTTCCTGAGAGATGGCTTCTCCTCTGCCTTTAATCTTCTAGGTTTTGTTAGGAGGTAATCCTCTGGCATCTTTACTGAGAAGAATTCCATGTTTTGTTCTTGATTTTGGCTTGTTTCCTCAAGATTTAACATCAGAAGTAGGAGAAATATGGGGGAAAACAGAACCAACAGAGAGGGACAAAGTTGCTCAGAACCTAGAATGAACAAGAGATTATTTGACAATCTTCTCATGTCTACTTTTCTTCAGCAAGTTCTCTCTTGTGTTCAGAACACAAGGCTACTGTGCTCCACTCCTATAGCCCCATCTGCTCTGTAGGAGAGGAAGGTCCAGAGTCAAAGGGAGCCAGTTCCCAATAAGAAAAAGTATTTACATCAGCAGGCCCAACTTTTTGGATTTATGGTTGAGCCTATGACTAACCAACTTAATATAAGTTTTCTACCAAACCTTTGTTTGTTTTAATTTTTAAAAATAAAGAACATTAATTTTTAAAAAATTTCACATATTCAGGTGTTTTGTTTGCATGTATATCTGTGTACAACATGAGTGCCTGGTACCTATGCTAGCCAGAAGAGGGATAACATTTGAGTCAAGTTACAGATGGTCGTGAGCCAAATAAATCATTCTTTTAAGATGATTTTATCATACTGACAGAAAGTTGTCTAACACATCTAGTGAAGAAACCAAAACCAGAAGCTCTTTTAAGTGTTAAGTTGAATCATTAGTTGAATAGGTATTATGTGCTAGGTCCTACATTCAAAACTGAGACTAAAATGGTAACACTAGAAGACAAATTCTTTTTCTAAAAACACACAGAGCACAGCTGGAATTCTTGGGCATGCACAGATTGATGGAGGGTGCAGTTTTAAGTTGATAAATGTCTTGAGAATGATGTCATGGTAGCCTGTTTGAGGGTAATGTTTGTAGACACCACTCCTCACAAGCTGGGTGAGAGTGGGCATTTCATAACCACAGTAGAATGTAATGTCTTTATCAGCAAATGGAAATCTGACAATGTGTCAGCTAGACGTGGTTGATGTGTGAAAGTCAGTAAGGTAACACATTCAAAATGCATGGCACAGAGCCTGTCACACAATACCCTTTTATTCAATGCTAGTGGTTATTTCAGTACTGGAGATATGCTAAGTCAACAGCTCAGAGAAGAGAATACCTATAGATAATGGGATCTGATGAGATTTTTTTTTTTTAAATCTAGTATATGGATAGGCCCTTAAAGAGTGATAGGGGAGTTGATCCTTATATCACATAAAGACTCAACAAAGAAAGAGAATTACAAACCAATTTCTCCTCTGAACATAAATGCAAAATTTTTCAGTAAAATACTTGCAAACTGAATCCAAGAACACTTTAAAATATCATTTACCATGATCAAGTAGGCTTTATCCCAGAGATGCACAGATGGTTCAACATATGTAAACTTTTAAGTGTAATCCACCATATAAACAAACTGAAAGAAAATGAAAGACTATGTCATCATCTCATTAGATACAGAAAAAGAGGTTTTTGTTTTTGTTTTTTTTTTTTTTGTTTTTTTGTTTTTTTTTGTTTTGACAAAATCCAACACTCCTTCATGATAAAAGTCCTGGAGATATTGGGGATACAAGGGAAATATCTCAACACAATAAAGACAGTTTACAGCAGGCCCATAGCCAATGTCAACTATAATGAAGAGGAACTCAAAGCAATTCCATTAAAATCAGAAACAAGGAAGGCAACATTCATGCTCCCCATACCTATTCAATTAATACTTTAAGTCTTATCTAGAGCAACAAGACAACAAAAGGAGATCAAGAGGATCCAAATTGGAAGGGGAAAAGTCAAGACTTCTTTATCTGTAGATGGCGTGACTCAAAAAAAAATTCACTGGGAACGTCTATAGCTGATAAACACTTTCAGCACAAAAGGTAGATAGAAAATTATCTCACAAAATCAGCAGCTATGGTAAACACTAATGCCAAATGGACTGAGAAGTAAATAAGGAAATTACTATCTTTCACAATAGCTTCAAATAATATAGACTATCTTGGGGTAACTCTAACCAAGTAAGTGAAAGACTTGCACAATAAAAACTTTAAGAAATAAAAACTGAAGAAAGAAATTGAAATATCAGAATATGGAAGGATCTCTGAAGGTCAGACCAGTAGGATTAATATAGTAAAAACATCCATTCTACCCAAAAGCAATCTACAGATTCAATGCAATCCCCATCAAAATTCCAACACGATTATTCACAGATCTTATAATGACAGTTTCAGCTTCATATGGAAATACACATACACCAAAAATACAACAAGGAAGACAGGATAGCAAAAACCATCCTGAATAATAAAATTACTACTGAGGTATCTGTACTACTACAGAGCTATAGTCATAAAATACAACATGGTATTGGCACAAAAACAGACACACTGATTGATAAAAATTGAAGACCTGGACATAAATCTACACATCTATAGACACCTGATTTTGTGATTAAAAAAAAAAAAAAAACAAGAAGAACACACTGGAACAAAAAGATTTTCTTCAACAAATGATGCTGGTAAAATTGGATATCTGGATATAGAATAATCCACATAGATCCATATTTTTTCTGTTTAATAGTCAAGTCCAAATGGAACAAAGACATTAAAATAAAACCAGATATACTGAACCTGATAAAAGAGAAAGTTCAAAATAGCCTTGAATGAATTGATACAGGATAAGACATTCTGAAGAGAACATAGAGAGCAGAGGCACTAGGATCAAATTAATAAATGGAACCTTGTGAAGGTTTATATATGCTTAGCCCAGGGACAGGTACTATTTGGAGGTGTGGTCTTATTGAAGTAGGTGTGTCACTGTAGGTATGGGCTTTTAATACCCTTGTCCGAGCTGCCTGGAAGCTAGTCTTCTCCTAGCTGCCTTCAGATGAAGATGTAGAATTCTCAACTCCTACTGCACTATGCCTGCCTGAATGCTGCCATGCTCCTACCTTGATGATAATGGACTGAACCTCTGAACCTGTAAGCCAGCCCCAATTAAATGTTAAGAGTTGCCTTGGTCATGGTATCTGTTCACAGCACTAAAACCCTAACTAAGACACTACCAAAAGGTAAATACCAACTCAGCCACAAACCCTTGGATAGACAGTGCTGTCCTGCTTGCAAGACATGCTAGTGCAATGGTGTCACTAAAGCTTGTGGGAGTAACCAGCCAATGTCTGATTTGTCTCAGTGCCCACTCCACGAGATGGAACCCATGTACAACACTGCTTGGGTGACCAAGAGTCTAAGATGAGACTGCCCAGGGTAAAACCAAATACTACTGTTCTAAAACAAGACAAAAACAAAACAACAACCAAAGCAATGTAGCAATGAAACAACTAATGTCATTCCTGCTATTCCCATAGATCAGTGCCTTGCTTAGCCATCATCAGAGAAGCTTCCTCCTGCAGCAGATGGGAACAAATACAGAGATCCACAGACAGACATTATGCAAAGAATGAGAGATCTCGGATCCCTAGGTGGGGTGGTCTCTGGATGGCCTTTCCTTCAGCCTCTGTTCCGTTTTTTGTCTCTGTTCATCCCATCTGCGGACACCAAACTCCTACACTATTGCTGATGCCAAGAAGTGTTGCTGACAGGAGTCTGGTATGGCTGTTCCCTGAAAGGGTCTACCAGCACCTGACCAATACAGATGTGGATACTCATAGCCAGCTATTGAACTGATCCTGGGGACCCCAGTGGAAGAGACAGAGAAAGAACTGAAGGAGCTGAAGGGGATTGCAACCCCATAGGAAGAACAACATCAACTAACTGGACCACCCAGAGCTCCCAGGGACTGAACTACCAACAGAAGAGTATACATGGAGGGAGCCAGGACTCCAGATATATATGTAGCAGAGGATAGCCTTACCTGACATAATGGGAAGGGATGGAGGCTTGATGTCCCATTATAGGGGGATGCTAGCGAGGTGGGGTGAGAATGGGTGAGTGAGTGGAGGGGCATCCTCATAGAGGCAAAGGGGAGGCAGGAGAAGGAGAATGGGATGGGGAGGTTTGTGGAGGGGTAACCAGGAAGGACGATATCATTTGAAATGTAAATGAATCTAATGATTAATTAAAAAAAAAAAAAAGAGAGAGACCTTGGAACACTCAGCCCTAAATGGGATATTCTTCATCAAGTCTGTTCCCTTGGGGCCCAGAGAACCCAGTAGAAGAGGTGGAAAGAGTGTAAGAACCAGAGGGGATGGAGAACACCAAGAAGACAAGATTCTTTAAATCAACATGATCAAAGCACGTATGAAGAGTGAGGCAGCATGCACCAGGTCCTTTGCATGTATATTATGGCTTCCAGTTTAGTGATTTTATAGGATTCCAGAATGTGCGAATGAGGTGGACTTTGATTCTTGTACCTTCTCTTGGGCTTTTTTCCTTCTGTTTGTTTTGTCCAAATCCAATGTGTTAGTTTTTGTGTGTGTGGTGTGGTGTGGTGTGGTGTGGTGTGGTGTGGTGTGGTGTGGTGTGGTATAGTATAGTTTCATCCTTCAAAAGCCTGTTAGTTTTCTAATGAAAGACAAAGGAGTCGAAGGGATGGGAAGGAGAACTGGGAGGAGTAGAGAGAAGGAAATCATAAACAGGATATATTACATGATGGAAAAAAATCTATTTTCAAAAAAAGGAAAAAAAAATTAAAGAAAAATAATTAGGAAGTAAATATGATCAAGTGTATTATATTAATGTCTGAAAATGTCATAATGAAATACAGTTCTTTGTATCATTACTATACACTAACTTTTTTTTTTTTTTTTAAAGAGCCAGCTTAGGATTACTGGCTCTTCAACGACAACCACAAAAAGGAGGAAAGCATTGGGGGGAATAGTGGTTGAACAGGAAGTGTAGAGGAAAAAGTGGGGAAGCCACATTGAAGAGGGATGTCTGAGGCAGAATATGAAAACTTGTAAATAAGGCCAAAGATGCTGAGATTAATTTCAATGCGATCAACTTGGAAAAAGAGGGAGAAATGTGTTCTTCTGGAAGGCTTGCCTGGAAGTAATGGATGAGACTGAAGGAGGTATTGGGCTAGCTCAGTGGCTAGGTACTTGCTTAGCATGTGCCGGCCCTACTTTTGATTACCAGCACTGGAAAAAAAACCATAGTGAGTCAATGATGTCAGCTGGAAAGCTGTAGTTACATAGACGTCTAGACAAAAGGTAACACAGACATGACTTCACCTTCCTCCCAAACCCCACAGACCAGTGCTGCAGAACCTCACAATCTTTGCCTCCAGAAGTCCCTAGAGTTCATCAGTGCTGGCTTGAGAGACTGAGCTATACTGTTGTCTACCTTTAGCTAGAACCAGGTCAGAGGAGGTCAGGGAGCCTTTCCTGATACCTATGTGGCAAAGACTCAATAGAAAGTAGGGTCATCGATTGGGAGGCCCATCAGCCAATGAAGTACTTGCAGCAAAAGCATGAAGACCTAGGTTTGATGCCCAGTCCCAATGTCAGTGGTGCCCTATTATCTTAGTGCTAAGAAGACACACAAGACTTGATTGCCAAGTAGTTGAGGAAAACTTGCTAAGTCCCAGGCTCAGTAAGAGACCGTGTCTCAAACTCTGATGAAGCATGATTGAAGAAGAAACTCCAACAGCAACTTCCTCTGGTCCGCAGACACCTGCACTCATGTGTGTGTGCGTGCTCGTGAGCACGCATGCATGCTTGCACATGCGCACACAAACACACAGGCACATGCACATGCACCTGAAAACACACACATATACACGTAGCCACACATACACACATACATACACACACACACACATGCAGACACACACAAAAAGCAGTCACACACACAAATATACATACACACATACACATATGCACATACACACATTCACAGGCACAGCTGAACACACGCATGCGTGTACACGTACACACATACACGCATATACATACATACACACATATAAACACATACATATACACACATGCACACACAGTCACACACACATACACACACATAGTCACACACACATAGTCACACACATACACACACACAGTCACACACACATACACACACACAGTCACACACACATACACACACACAGTCACACACACATACACAATAGGAATCTGTCTATTACTTAGCATAAGCTGCAAATGATAGCAAAGTTGATATTTGGTTTTCAGCGTGGGGACTGAGTTTGTGAGTCTCACAAGCTATTGGTCTCCCAGTCCTTTATTAGGGGAGTAACTCACCAGTCAGTTAGCTCCTTCTGAAGCTCAGCATTTGCACAGAGGACAGTTCCTTTGTGCATAGTGGATTCTGGTTTTCCACAGGACCCTGTCTAGTAAAACCTAGTGGAAATTACAAGTTGAGAAATTCAGCCCTGTGCCACAATAACAGGATGCACCTGTAGATTTCACAGAATTAGCTGCCGTCTTCTCTTAACGCCAATTTGAGAGAAAGAAGCCTGTTTGTCTGCTGCCAAATAGGGCAGAATCTGAAGTGTTCCCATATATCTCCGAATGATGGAAGTTATCAACCACAGTGACCCTGTCTTTCTAGCGGTCATCTGACAAAGACAGAGACTTGCTTGCCTCCCTTCTCCACCATGCTCCCCTTGTTGGCTCCTTTGGGACTTACCCTTTAGGAATGTGTTACAATTACTAGGAATTTGTCTGGTCCTGCCTCCCTGTCTCCATGGTGAGATTGCCAGCTCTTTGAGAGCAGGAATCCTTTTCAATTTATCTTTGATTACACATTCTGTCAGGGCCCACTTTCTAGATCCTTAACTAGTATTTATGGAATTGAATTCTAGAAAAGCACATGAACTGGGTAAAGGTGACATTGTGGGCGCTTAAATAGACATCCAAACCTGTGTCCACATACTAAAGACTCAGTGCCCCGTAGGCTGAAAAACACCTCTCTAACTCACCCAGAAATACAATAAATATATAAATTATGGGTCCCTGAGTTATACTATCCTCCAAAAAAAATGAAGGGCCCTTCCTCCTCAGCTCTCTCCTTTTTCGACTTTCCCTTCTCCTCAATTCCATTTTCTTCTCCTCTCTTTGTACCTACCCTTTCCAGTCCTCTCTCCTACCCCTCCTCTCTCTAGTCTTCCTTCCTTTCTCCTCTCCTTTCTCTCTCCTCTTCTTTCTTCTCCCCTCCTCCCCTTCCCTCCTTTCCAGTCTTCTGCCCTCTCCTCTCTGGTTTTCTTTGCCTCCTCTCTGCTTTTCCTGTCTCCTCCTCCTCCACACCATCCCCCGTTCCCTCCGGTCTCCTCTCCTCTTCTAATTCTGAGACCACAAATGAGCACACGGCTCTTCAGAGGGGGAGTGAAATGATGGAGTGAGGGAGCTTTCATGTGGTGTTGCTCAGATAGGACAGGCAAGTTCAATAGTGCCAAGCAACTGCTTCCCCTTTCAAGGGCTAGTTTCCTTTTCTCCTCGGGTAGATTATGGGCAGTGATGAGGCCTTAACTTCTTCACCTCAGAGCCCAGTGTAACAGCTTGTTTAATTGCAGGTCCTCAGTCAACATGAGCCCATGCCCTGATTGACAGAAATGAAGCGCTTTGACCTGAGTTTCAGTTCTTCTTTCTGTGGATTTCCTCTCAAGACTTTGATAGACAATCGATCCATTACTGTCAAATGATTTTTAGGATTATTTATTTATTTGTTTAATTGAGACAGAGTTTCTCTGTGTAGCCTTGGCTGCCCTGGAACTCATTCTCTAGACCAGGCTAGTCTTTAACTCAGAGATCCATTTGCCTCTGCCCCTGGGATTAAAGACATGTGTCACCACCAACTTGGTTTTTTTTTGTTGTTTTGGTTTGGTTTTAGTTTTGGGGTTGTTTGTTTGTTTTTTCTTAGGATTTTTTTTACTGTCTTGAGTGTGCTCCAAAATTGCCCTAGTCTTTCTAGTCCACCCAGATAGTATCTATCTACCACATTTCTTTTTTGTTTTCTCTTATTAACTCACTTCCTATGCATATTTATGTATATAGAGTACACACATGTGGACATGGTCACATATGTATAGGTATCTGAGTTTCTCAGTGTGTGCATCCACATGCATGTTTGACATCGGTGTCTTCCCTGGTCACTTTCTACTTCATTTTCTGAGGCAAGTCTCTTGCTGAACCCAGAGTTCCCCTGATTCAGAGAGTCCAGCTAGCTCGTTCTGAGGATCCCTTTCCCATCCACCAATTGTTGGAGTTATAAGCAGCCACTGGGCTGCCTTTTCCCTTAGGCTTTGGAGGTTTGCACTCCAGTCATCACACCTGTGTGGCCAGTGCTCTATCCATTGAGCCATCTTCCAACCCTTCAGCATCTTTTCTATAGCAGAAATAGTCTCATTCTTTGCATCTTTAATTGGCAAAGCCAGGTTAAACATGTCAGAGAGGCAAAGAGACAGAGATATGCTCGGGATCAGACCCTCATACATGCTAACCATGTATGCTATTCCTGAACTATGTCCCATCCTGAACCATGTCTTAACAACTGAAAGTAATGATAAAATAATCCAACTGATACCTGTTTTAAAAAATAATTATCTATTTTTACTTACTACTTATGTTTATTTTATGATCATTGGTGTTTTGCCTATATGTATGTCTGTGTGAGTGTGTCAAAACCCCTGGAATTAAAATTACAGATATTTGTAAGATGCCATGTAGGTGCTGGGGATTGAACCTTGGTCATTTGGAAGAGCAGCCAGTGCTTTTAACCACTGAGCCATCTCTCCAGCTCAATTATCTTTATTTTTTATTATGTATGAGTTTTTTCACTATATATATGAAGCGTGTGTGTGTGTATATGTGTGTGTGTGCAGTATCCTTGGTGGTAAGAGGAGAGAGTCAGATGCCCTAGAACTAGAGTTATGGCTGTAAGCTGCTATATGGGTACCAGAAACCAAACATAAGTCCTCAAGAAGAGCCACTAGTGCTCTTAGCTCCTGAGCCATCCCTCCAGCCCCTCAGGAGATACCTTTGAATGGTAGATAATGGGTACCAAAACACAGTTAGAGGGAAAAAGGTAGTTCTACAGTTCTGAGGCATGGTAGGATAACTGTAGTCTACAACAGCTTATGAGAAAAATGTCTGAATGTTCCCAATAAACAGGAGTGAAAAATTCAAGAAGATGAAAATGCTATCACCAGACTACATCATGACACACTGCATGTATGTACTGAAGTGTAATACTGCACCTCATAAGTGTGTACAAACATTACCTTTCTTTAAAAAAAAAAAAAAAAAAAAAAAAGAATGCTTTGGGTCAGGAAGTGTGTGGCTCAGTGACATAGCATGTACCTAACATTGATGGGACATGTGAGGCCCTGGGTTCCATCCCCAGCCACAAACCAGATAGCAAAAAGCCCAACTTTTTGAAAATGTTAAAGAAAAACCTTAGAGTGGTTTTTGATTTTTAAAAAATGGGACATTAGGCCTTCCAGAACCAGAGGAAATAAGAGGAAAGTTAACCTGCAGAACAGAAGATAAAACCATGTAATGGGATTTAAAAAACAGAGAGCAAAGATGACTAGTTTTACAAAATGCCTGTGTCAAAATAGTTTATATGAATATTTTAAACTGACCCCGCCAAAAAAAATGGAAATGTAATCTGGGCATGGCAGCATATGCTTTTAGTCCCAGCACTTGGGAGGCAGAGGCAGTAGATTGCTGTGTGTTCAAGCCTGGTTAGTCTACATTAGAAGTTCCAGGACTACCAAGGCTTCATAGAGAGACCTTGACTCAAAAAATATTAATTGAAACATTAAAAATGCTTCAAATGTAAAGGAAAAAAGTTCGGTAGAATTCTCATCTTGGTAACATTTTGTGTGAAGAATGAAACCATCTGCAATAGAAAAGAATGAATAAAAGGGAGTTTGGGGCTGGAGAAATGGCTCGGGATTAACAGCAATGACCGCTCTTCTAGAGATTCTGAGTTCAATTCCCAGCAACCACAGAGTGGCTTACAACCATCTGTAATGGGATTTGATGTCTTCTCCTGATATGTCTGAAGACAGCTACAGTGTACTCATATAAATAAATAAATCTTAAGAAAGGTGGGGTGGTTTCACCAGCAAGGAGAACCTGCCATCCTCTGAGCTCCTTAGCCCCTGCATGGCTTCGGGCTTCTTTGATCCTTCATCCACATTCTGTTTCTTCCTTTGCTGGGCTCCTCTACGATCTCTGGGGTTCAAGGTGTTTCTGAAGTTACCTTGACAAAGCAGGAGGACCAGGAAAAGGAAGTGAAAGGAGATCTGACTTCTCTCCTCACCTTTCTCCCTCAGTTCATGTCTGTCTTCCACTCCAGTCTTGACTCTGATCCACAAAACCCCTATATTAAAAGTTAGTGAGGTGGGGATGGGGGGACTAGGAATCAAATGTTCAAAGACCATCTCCTACTTTGAGGATGAGAAGACTGCCGACAGAGACCATTAACTCCTTACTGTAAGTGGAGTTGATCTCTCTACCGTTCACTTAATAACCGTGTGGTTAACTCATGCTAGTGGATTTGACCTCTGCTAATTACAAGCTCAGTTCTCTACTCCCATATACATTTTTCCCTATGCAAACACTATGCCAGCAGACCTCCATGTCATTTGCATTCATAATAAATGTATTTAGGTATTTATTATCTCATGCCTTGGAAGTATTTTTGCATCTCTCAGCCTTCATTTCTCTTGAGATTTTACTCTTCCCAGTATACCATACTAGTTTTGGCATTCCTGGGTATCTTACTTAGGATTATTATTGCTGTGAAGAAACACCATAACCAAAAGCAACTTGGTGAGAAAAGGATTTATTTCACTTGCAGTTCCATATAACAATTCATCTTCAAATGCAACAATGGCAGCGACTCAATCAGGGCAGGAATCTGGAGGCAGGAGATGATGCAGAGGCCATGGAGAAGTGATTCCTGGCTTGCTCATTATGGCCACCTCAGTCTGCTTTTTTTATAGCACCCAGGACCACCAGCCCAAGGATGACAACACCCATAATAGGCTAGGCCCTCCCCCATCAATCACAAATTAAGAAAATGCCCTACAGCCAGATCTTATGGAGGCATTTTCTCAATTGAGTTTCCTCCCTCTTTCAGATAACTCTAGCTTGTGTCAAACTGACATAAAACCAGCCAGCACACTGTTCCACCCTGTTTGGACATGTCCTGTGGCTCAGATTCTATCTTTCAAAGCCCTCCTCACCATCAATCCAACTGACATTTCTACCCTCACATTCTTTTAGCCTCCCACTCAACTGTACTTCTGGTTAGCTGTTGAGCACAACCTGCACCTACCTAAAAAGGCTGCATTTACCCTTCAAGGACAGCACTTATGTCTTTCCCAAACATAGTCATCCATAACGTTCCGCTTGCTAAGCGTCTCCTGCTCTTCTTCATCATGATCACTGGGCAACTACCACCTTCTACTGTTAGAAAGAGCGAAGGCTCACCTCTAACCTACGAGGAGGCAATCTGGGTCAGATAGTTGATGCCCTGATATGACGTGCAGTTTCTTCTGAGAAGTACCAAACATTTCTGATAAGAGAGTTGAGCAACTTCCTGATATGCTGAGACTTAGTTTTTTATACAGTTGACCCACCAACCGCCTATCCTGAAGGAACATTAGTGACCCTTAGACAAATGTTTCTTAAATTAATCTATTGGGGTCATCTAGACTACCTTTTCATTCTTAAAAGTTATTGCCAGGGAAGAAGTATTTGACATGGACTTAGTGGAAACTACCTATTTCCAGCAGGTTTGAAACAAAACTTAGACTTGTGCTCACAAGCATTTGTCTGAAATGACTTGAAGTGTATGCTTGTTATATATTCATATTAGCGTGTCTTAATGCATCTTGTTTGAATTGTATGTGTTATGAAATCAGTAATGATTTCAAAAATATATTGGAAGTAGCCTGTCTCCACAGCCCACAGTGTGGTACCTTTATCCTAAGATCCTCAGACTCTTAAGAGTTCAAAGTGCCCGTGACACTCCTGTCAATGGTATAGATTTACTGATTATATGCTGGCGTGCATTTTTCCCTCAGGGGAGGAAATTAAGATCTCACTAGACCTTATTTGTAAAAAGAAGGTGATCAGCAGCTAGGCTAGAGGTAAAAAGTCATATCAATAGAGGATGACAAGACAGCTCAGTGACAGTACGAGAGAATACAAAGGGTTCTGAGAGGCCTTGTGGGAGATGCTATACACAAAATCTTCCATTGCAACTACAAACACATCTGGGCAACAGTCTGTCTTCTGCATTTGTAGATCCCGTACCCATGGAACAATGAACCATGCATCAGAATTATTCAAAACCACCTTGCATGGACGGAACCAACACAGATGTGTTTGCTTATCATCTTGCTCTAAGCATACAGCATAGCCTTGAGCTCAGTTACACATCTAAGAGGGCTCTAGGGTCAGGTCAATTTAGATGAAATGCCTGTCTTTGGCTAATGCTGCCCTTCCACCCCCTTGCATGACCTTGCTTCTCAGTCTTTGTCGAGTCTTCTGGGAAGACTCCCCCTAGAGGACTCAGTTTACAAAACCCTAAGTGAGACCACTGCCAAGAAGTGCTTGCTCACCCCTCCAGCCACGGCAGGAATCCCCCTTTCCTTGTACAGGCAAAGCATAAAAAAGGACTCATAAGTGAAGCCCGATCCTTCTCACCAAACACTGCCCACACCTCCCAGTAATTGAACTTGAGAAAAAAAAAAAAAAAACCTGGTTTGAAAAATTACCGCAAACTATATTGTCATCAAAAAACACTTCCTATATGAGATCACAGAACAGAGTAGGCACAACTTCCTGCTGAGCAGATCAGCCTAATGCTTAAATAGAGCAACTCCTGGCTGTCATTGACATTGTATAAAAGCCAAGATGACAGCCTGAGAGGACGGAGCTCTTGTTCGGGCACTCTCCCAGAAAGATGCAGAAAAGGGGCTGACCCAACATACTGCAGAGAATTCCATCCAGTTCTCTCCTCCATCCTGATTTCACGTGCCTCAAAGATGGAACCACGATTGCTGATGTTGGGTTTCTCTCATTCACCATAGTTCCCAGCTGTCGGGCAGGTAAGAGGCCAGGGTCTGCCCTGGGAATCTTGGGAAGACTAATGAAATCTGGGAAAACTAACGTAAGCCTACATCTCCTTAGCTACACAACCAGAGGGAGCAATTAGGTGGGAAATTCTGGAGGGAATTGAATCATGGGTTCTACCTCTTGTCTGTGGTCCACCAGGACCTCTTATTGTGCCTCAGTAGTCCATAATCTGTCAACCTTTCTTAAATAGCAGGAAGGAATTTCTCATTCATAGTCCTTTTTAAGTTTCATCCCCAGGGATGGTTTGGTTTGGCTGTCTTGGGAAGTTTCTTGTAAATGTCATTTTATGGCAATTTCAGAAAACATGAATATACTCATTTTTAGAGCATGACTTTCCTCTGTCCCTCTGGGTGTCGCTTCTGTGTGTGTACATTGTGGACATGTATGCAGACTGTGAATTCCATCATCATGGATTTTGTCAGGTATTATTTTAAGAAATAAAACCCACCACCAACTCAGACATCAAACAACACTTCTTGAGGGTGGATTTCCTAATACTGTTTTTTTTTTCTTGCTAATATAGGAAAAGAAGTAAGGTTTGTGGAAATATATATATTTCAGGTCCACTAGATAGATGATAGGTAGATAGATAATAGGTATAGAGATAGATAGAGAGATAGATGATAGATAGATAGATAGATTAGATAGATAGATAGATAGATATAATAGGTAGATTAGATAAATGATAGATAGACAGTTGATAGATAAGTAGATAGATAGGTAGATAGATAGATAGATAGATAGATAGATAGATAGATAGATAGATAGATAGGATAGGTAGATAGATAGGTAAGTATGTAGATAGACAGACAGACAGACAGACAGAGAGATGGGAGTGTCTCTCTATGTAGTCTTGGATTGCCTGGAATATGCCATGTAAACTAGTTCGGCCTCAAACTCATAAAGATCCACCTGCTTCTGTGCATACCACCACACTAGACTAAAATATATATTTTTTAAAGCCTACAGTTTCATATTCTTAATTTCTAGGAATTTATTTTTAAATGACCCCAGAAAACAATGTATTAAGAACAGTAAAATTATGACCTATCCACAAAGCTTGGTTGCTGACTTGAGGGCAAGCAATGTGTTGGGCCACTTAGGAGCATCTTGGCTTTGGAGTTAAGATGTTTATGATTTCAGGAGGCTTTTAATGTGATTTCTCCTTCAACATCATCTTTCCCTCAGTGGTGTCTTTGCCAGGTTAGTTCAAGTCAGAACAACCAAGTCTTTATAGTATACCTATTCTGTCTCTGAGGAAAGCCTTTGAAGTAAATTTGTGTTATGAGCTGTGGTTGATTTATACAGGCTCATTTACTTGGTTTTGCAAAACATCTGTCCACTACTTCTTATGCATATGTATATGGAGAAATGACAACAATACAGGTTGGAGTGCGCTTAGAGCTACAGGGGTGTGGGGCTGTCAGAGAAGGCTTCATAAAGATAGTGTGTCTCTGGAGCCTTGGAGACTAGTAAATTTCTATAAGGAAAGATTTTAGATGAGAAAGCACATGGATCAAGACATAGAAGTGCCTAAGGAGTCAATAAGTGTATTCTCTGAGTATCGGGCTATTGGATAAAGAACAGAAAGTAGGAATGGGGCCAAAGGCATTAAAGCTCTGGACAGGAAGTTCAATCTTTTTCTTTCCTGTGTTGTTGGGACTAAAAATCCAAGACCTTGAACACACTAAGCAAGCACTCCAACCCTGGGCTCCATTCCTAGCTCACAACTTAAAATGCTTTAGTTGCATTTGGTAGGCAACAGAAAACTACCTGAAAATGTCAGGGAATGTCATTAATAGAGTACATTTGATGAACCAGATGTATACATTTTATTACAACTTTTAAACACTTTACAGTGTGGGTGTCATGAATCAGTAGAAGTAACCCCAAAAATCAGAATATCAGTGTTACAAGGCTCACATCCCATTTGTCTTTTCCATTGGAAACAAGGCCAGAGGTGATTCTTGCTGAGAATAGAAAGAAATCAGGTGCAGGAGGTGTGTCAAGAGGCAACTTGATTCTCAGTGGGAAAGAGAAAGAAATATGTCTGGGCTTGTTGAGGTCAGCAAGTAGCCCAAAAACTACCCCAGGGCAAGAGATAATCTCATTTCAGCTTTCTTTATCTTCCAGGAAGAATCCAGTTTAAGCAATTAACGGGGCTGGAGAGATGGCTCATTATTGGTTTAGAGCACTCATTACTCTTGCAAAGAGCTGAGACCCCAGGACTCCAGATGGTGGCTCAGAGTCATCTGTAACTCCAGTTCCAGGGATTCTGACAACCTCTTCTGGTCTCCATAGGCACCACACATGGAGAAATAGACATAGATGTGAGCTAAACACCTATACATTTAAAACTAAATAAATATTAAATTTTTAAAAAGTCTAAAAGAATAAACAAGTCTTTCTATTCCTCAGGGGCAAGAGATCTTTAATGAAATAAGACAGACTGTCAACAGATACAATTTCTAGCTGATTCATAAGGCAGATTTTCATTCTGAAAATTTCCAAAGCCACTATTTAAAGTTGTGATGTGGTACAAGGGACGTATTAGTCAACCTGGGTGTTTTTAGTCTCTATATCACTTGGCCTTGGGATGTGGTTAAAAGAGAATTCTCCCTGATGTTGCCAACACAGCAGCAGCTAACTGAAGCCACCTTTCTTAGAACTGTGGAAATTCTGAGCTGCCTCTTGATCATTTTTCATTCTAGGAATTCTGTAATCAAATCCTTATCCCTCTAGAGTCGAAAGACAAAAGGTGTGGAAACATATTAAAGTGATACACTTGTCTAATTATCCCTTCTGGTAAAGGCTACTGCCCACACTAGAATTTCCCGTCTTCAGCTCTGTTATTAAAATGCACGCTTCACAGTGCTCCTTCAGTTTCTCCACAGTGTTATAGCTACTGTGGCTTTGTTCATTATCCAGAATAGACCTTGGAGACATGGGGCTTTGTTAAGCACTGGAAATACTTAATAAAGCAGTCATGACATTTGTTTCTAAGGGTTCTTAATAGACAGCTTGATAGGTAACCCATGTCTCTGCTCCATGTAGCTTTGAACATTGAAAAAGCAATAACTTATTTCATCCACCTATGTGTCAACTGACCATGCTCTGAAAGAACAGCTTCTTATGCTCAACACCTCCATCACTCAGTCCCTCCCAAAGGCAAGGACTTTTGTGTTCATGTATGCACATGTGGGTTCATGTGGATATGTGTGTAGATGAATGTGTGTATGGAGACCAAAAGTCAACTTAGGTATTAATCCTTAGGTGCCATTCACATGATTTAGTTTTCTTATTGTTTGGGGTTTTTAATGTTGTTGTCTAGAGATTGAGTTTCTTGCTGGTCTGGGATTACATGGTTAGGCTTAGCTGGTTGGTCAGAGAGTTTCAAGAATCTGCCTATTTCTGCTTTCCTAGGACTGATACTAAAGATGTGTGTGTGTGTGTGTGTGTGTGTCTGTGTGTCTGTGTGTGTGTGTGTCTGTGTCTGTGTATACATATGTGTGTGTGTATGAATGTATGTATGTCTCAACTCCCATGTGGGTGGTGGGAAGTGAACCTGTGTCCTCTGCCAAAGTAACAAGTTCTCTTAACCTCTGAGCTATCTTTCCAGCCGCATACTGATTTATGTGAGTGCTAGGGATCGTAACTGAGGTCCTCATACTTATGCAACAAGCACTTTACTAAGGAGCCATCTTCCCAGCCCTGGACACACACACACAACTTTGAGAATTCTAGATACTTTTGTATAATTTCTTGTGGACGCCATTCCTGTGGTAGCAATGAACACCATGAGAATAGGCCGCACCCCAATACAGTGGGGTTAACTCTGTTTTCGTTACTGTCCAATGATGGCCATGCATTTACAGATAGAGATTGAATTCCCTTAAGAAATAGAGCATGCCACCAGTGGTCAGTGAGGAATAGAGCTAGGAGGCAAATGAACTTTTAAAGACATGTAGTATGGAACAAGATACCTAATGATGTTAGAAAAACCAAAGGCAAGACCTAGCAAGTCACAGCTCTCAGCAAATTTCTCTCTGTAACAGGAGAAGGTTGTTGGGGAGATCTTGAAATCCCCTTCCAATTTCATCATTATACATCAAGAATTCTGGGAAGAAAAAAGACCTATGCACACACACACATATACACACACACAAATCCTTTTTATGCTGGGGTACTTTTGGAAACAAGGAAAGTTCCCAACCAAAGACATGCCCGATACCATATGGATTGAAAGGTCACTCAGTATCAGTAGACCAAAACCCGATATTTGGGTTTAGGTTATTTCCCCTCTCAAAAGTGCAATGCTCTGCACTGCAGTATGATTATTGATTCTATACTGCTCGAGTTGTAGGTGTAGGGTAAAAACACCACTGTGTTTTGGTAAAGTCTTCTCTTGTTTGCTTGCTTGCTATGGGGATTTTTTTCTTCAAACTTTGTCTATGTTTTACAAAGGGAGTGGGAATCTATCTCCTCTTTATCTTGAGCCATTCCCTCTGAGGGAAAAAAAGGGAGCCTTTATTCAGTGCATTACTTCAAAAAGTTATAAACCCCAGACCTGAGACACCTCTGTGGTTAGAGTGTATACTATTTTTGTGGAGTTTGGTTCCTAGTACCGGTGTTGGGAGTCTTATAACTGCCTATTTGGATCCGGTGACCTCTTCTGGCCTGCATGTACATATAGACACATACATACATAATTCTTTTTAAAAAATATTATAAGCCCTTTATCTCTAAATGGGTTTCAAATAAATGCTAGACTTGAACTCGGGCCTCTCTTTTGTTGTTTTTGTTTTTCCTTGATGTCCTAGAACTCACTCTGTAGACCAGGCTGGCCACCACCTCAGAGATCCCACTGCCTGTGTCTCCTGAGTGCTGGGATGAAAGGCGTGAATCACTTCTGGCTGATAAGCCAAGGCCTCTTGATGACTTCATTACAATATCTCTTGTATGCCTTTATCTTGATTCTCAGAAGTGATATCTCTTTACCCATACAGCCATCCATTCATGCATTAGAATAATGCATTATAGGGATAGGAAAAGGTACAGCCCTTGTTCTCCAACATGAAGACTAAACATCTGCTGAGTGATTCTGATCAGGAAAACTGCCAAGGGAAAACCGACATCTGCCAATGAGTCGACATTCCATTCCCTTTCCAACTCTCTACCACATTTTCAAGGAAATCACCCATTTGCAGGGAAAACAACCATTAAGTGATCTCTGAAAGTGTTGGGTGTTTTCTACTTTAATGTTGTTCACATCATTTTTTGGCTACTTGATTTTATGGTCATCCTGGACTTTTCCAGGATGACCATAGAAAACACAGGTCTCACTGGGGACTCTCTGTAGAACCATGTTTCTCAACGCCAGCTACAATTACAACATGCATCTGGAATGCTTGTTAAAGTGATGGCTGGGACTTCTTCAGACCAGTGAAGTTAGACTCTCAGGGAGAAGAACCAGACATACCAATGACATTATTTTTATGTCCCTCCAAACAATGAAGATGCATGAGGAGTGAAATCCATCTAATAATGTAGAGAAGTTAAATAACGGAATAATTCTGCAGCTAGGCATGTTGTATATGCATAGCTGTGGCCCTTGCACTTGGAAGACTGGTGCAGGAAGGTTGTGAGTTTAAGACGAGCACAGAGCTCCACAGTGAGACTATTTTTAAAAAGAACAAACAAGAAGAGAAGGAAGAGGGGAAGAGAGAAGGAGGGGAGGAGGAAGAGGAAGAGAAATGCAAATAGCTCCCATGTTGGTCTATGTCCGATGCTTCATTTTTGTTCTTTGAGAATAGAGGAGCATGTCTCAAACTTTATGAGACCCCTGGGGATTCTGTTTGGAGAGGGATTTGGTAGCTTGAAATTCTAGTTCAAACAGGCTCCAACATGAGATGTGTGTTGTCAGTGCATGGGCCCAGTTCTGAGCAACAGGTTATCATGTAACCAAAACAAACAAACAAACAAACAAACAAACTGCACACTACCTACCCACACAGAGCTTGAGACTAAAATAGGAAACAACTCCAGAAAAGATCAAATATTGATCAAAGGTTGCACAGTCTATATAACACAGCCTATGAATATTATAAGTGATCAGAATACAGAGAGCAGCCTACTGCCTGGGTAATTAAAAAAGAAGCTCTGAGAAGGGCTTTTGGAGAACCTAGCTCTGAAGGGTGCTTAAGAATGACAGAGAATCTTAGAAGACAGCATTAGAAGACAGTGATGACTCTGCTGAAGCTGTACACATGGACTGTCATCCATTCGAGGTCAACTGAAGACTGAGGAGCTGAACAGAACGACCAAGTCATTGAACTATATGTAATATGTATGTGTATGTGTATGTGTATGTATATGTATATATGCATAGAGCTGTGTGCCTGAACGAAATGAGTTTCAAGTGCATATTGTTTCTCTGATAAAAATTAATACTTTCCTCACATAAAAAAGCTGAACATGGTGGCACATGTTTGTAATCCCATTGCTGAGAAAGCAGAGATGGGCAGATTGCTGGAGCTTACTGGTCTACCAGCCAAATCGGTGAGCTCTAATCTGATGGGAAACCATATCTCCAGAGGAAAGATGGGATGGCACACAGACAGACACACACGCATAGATAGATGTACTCTCATGGACATGTGCAATAATAATAGTAATAACAACAGCAACCATAATAATTTTGCTCAGACAAGAGACTTTACATGTTTCTCATTCTACTTAAATCCTCCAATGCCCACAGCATTAGTTTTCTCTAGATTTCTTTAACATGATGGGTTACTGAGTAGCCTTGCCAGTACCACATGACACCATGGATATAGCCAAAGAATTTTTGAGTTTTCTTCTACCCCTACATCTGTGTTTTTAACTCTGATGCAGCCCTCTCAACCTCATACCACAAGGCCAGAATTCCACGGCTTCTAACATGACAGCCTACTTCTACCCTGCCAGATCACTAGGCTTTGACCAGCAACTCTCAAGGTAGCACGAGTCATCCCACATGCAGGAGGCTTAGGCTAACATGACTGGATTTCCAACAGTAAATGATTTCACCCAAAAGAAGCACCGATTTATGTATGCATGTATGTATGTATGTATGTATGTATGTATGTATTTAAAAGTTTTAAGTGTGTGTGTGTGTGTGTGTGTGTGTATGTTTGGCCTACATGTGTGTATGTATACTCTGGGCATGCTTGATGCCCAAGGAGGCCAGAATAAGGCATTGGATCCCTTGAAATTGGAATTATGGAAGGTTGTGAGCCGCTATGTGGGTGCTGGGACTCAAACTCAGGTCCTCTGGAAGAGCAACAAGTGCTTTTAACTGCTGAGGCCTCCCTCCAGTTCCAGAAGAAGCATTTCAAACAGTGATAAGAAGAAAAAGAGTACACACTCACTGTCTGCGTCCCATCTCTTAGTATTATGTTAAATCAGTATCTCTTGGTTCCATTTTCAAAATAAGGTAGTCGTGTTGGTCTATGCCTTTATGTTCAACACTTGGGAAACCAAGGCAGCTGCTCTCTAAGTTTTGTGCCAGCTTCCTCTACACAGAGAAGTGTTCTCAACCCTCCTAACGCTAAGGCCCTCTAACACAGTTCCTCACACTGTGGTGACCCCCAACCATAAAATTATTTTTGTTGCTACCTCATAATTGTAATTTTGTTACTCTTACGAATTGTAATGTAAATACCTGCATTTCCCGATTGTCTTTCGAAACACACAGGTTGAGAACCGCCGACACAGAGAGTTCCAAGTCAGTCAGGGCTACATAGTAAGCCCTGGAAATAAAACAAAATAAAAAGCAGTTCTTGTTATCTCCACTTTATAGTTGACCAACAGAGTCTGTGGTCAGTTAAATCAGTAGCTGGTGTAACAGAACTAGGAAGTCTCTAGAATCTGAGCTTAGAGTATCTCTATCCAACATTCTGAGCCATGGCCATCTTACACAGACAGCAGCTCCAGTCTACCCGAATGGCCCACCTGTTGAATCTCTTGTCTTGTGTGTGTTGTGTGTGTGTGTGTGTGTGTGTACATGCATGCATATACACATGTGTGTGGAGGTCAGAGGTTCACATTCCATTTTCTTTTATCTCTTTACCTTATCTTTTTTGGGACAGAGTCTCTCACTGAACCTGGAGCTCACCAACTCAGCTAGCCCACCTGCTTAGAGAGCTGCAGGGGTCCTTTTCTTCCCTAGCTCTGCTGCTAGGGCTACAAGAATACATCACCCTGCTGGGACTTTTACCTGGAGGGTAGGATCCAAGCCTGCTCTCACAGGAAGTTACACCCCAGCATAGCATCAGCCTCTTTTTATTTTCTTTCTGAAACACGGTCTTATGTAGCCCAGATGGCTTAAAAATTCATGATGTGATTAAGGCCAGCCTCAAAGTCCAGATCCCTCCAGCCTCACTTGCATGTGTCTGCAGTTTAAGTGTGTGTATGTCTCTCTCAGTCTGGTAGGAGCTCCTTAGGACCCTGCTAGTCTTAGATCCTGTATTCTCTGAATCCTTCTGTTACCTTCAAAGAGCAGCCTGAGGTGTTTTTCTTGCATCTTATATCATTTCAAAGAAGGCACGGCAGCTGGTAGCTGAGTCTGTGCTGCCAGCCAGCAAAGCAGAGGAAATTCTGAGCACCTTTGGCCGTGAGTCACCACACCTTGTTTCAGGAATTGCCATCTCTGCCCACAGAGTCACCCACTGTTTTCTGTGTGGGACCAAAATAGATACCTCCTTCAGAAACTAATTTTTTGTGTGCTCTCAGTAATAAAAAACAAAAGACAAAGATGGGCATATGCTTCCAAGGGCAGACTAAGAAGCTGCTTACAGGTAAATGTGACAGGTGGCAAGGAACATCCTACCCTTGTGACTGGACTTCTCGTTATTTCTGTGTCTGTTTCTTTGTTGACTTGTCTTCTCATTAATTCTCTCATAATCTATTGAGCAACTTCTCACAAGGTGAGAGAGGCAGAGATGAACAAGACCCAACTCTTGGCCTCCAGGAGCTTATTGTTTATGAGGAGAGAAACACTGCCAGGAATCTTGCCACCCAAGCCAAGGGCTGAGATTCAAGTGAGCATACAGAGCTGATGTCCACTACTACGGCAAGACTGACCCTGCAGGCTAGGAACCGCCTCCCAGTACACGTACATTTAGAAGAGAGAGGAGGGCTCAGAGCATTGTTTTGTCAGCATGAATCCAACACTTCCCATTTTGAATTTATATTTATATTTGCACAGTGGCTATGTGCTTTGTTCGGCTCAAGCAATACCTTGCCGGGACATTTCAGGTAGGATGTGTTTGGAGACCTTCGGTAACAGATTGTTTCCCACAGGCTCGGGAGTCTTAGAGGCATGATCTATAGGCCAACTACCACGTGTCTGAGTACATGTGAAGATTTCTTAGGTCCTCAACATCTATGATCTCTTCAAGGAAGAAAGGAAAAAGGGAAGCGGGGAGGACAGGAGGGAAGGAACCTCATTAATCCAATTCACACCATTAGTGGGTTTCCTTCTCTTCCCTTCCCCTCCCCTCCCTTTCCCCTCCCCTCCCTTCCCCTCCCCTCCCGTTCCCCTTCCCTGCCCTCCCTTCCCTTCCTCTCCCCTCCCCTTGCCTTGCCTTCCCCTCCCCTCCCCTCTTTTCTCCTCCCCACCCGTTCCTTGTTCCTTCCCTTGCTCTGCTCTCTCTTCCCCTCCTCTCCCTTCTTCTCCCTTCTCTTCCCGCCCCTCCCCTCTCATTGTCTCTCTTTTCCTCCATTTCCCTGCCTTGCCTTCTCTTCCCCTTCTCTCCCCTCCCTTCCCCTCCCCTCCCCAGCCCTCCTGTTTCTCTTTCTCTCCTCTCTCTCTCTCTCTCTCTCTCTCTCTCTCTCTCTCTCTCTCTCTAATCTCCTGTGGTTCTAAGGATCTAACTCAGGATCTTACCATGCTAAGCTAGGTAAGCATTCTGCCACTGAGCTCTTGTTTTGTGTGATAAGGACTCTAACTCAGGCTGACCTTGAACTTCCTTCTCACGTAGTCCAGGATGGCCTTAAACTCATTGTCTTCCTTCCTCGGCACCCCCCAAGTGCTGGGATATTACCTAGTATATTATCACACTAGACTGCTTTTTGTTTTCTGTGAGGCTGAGGATTGAGCCCAGGGTTCAATTCACACTAGACAAACACTTTACCTCTGAGCTGGGTCCCCAGTTCTTACTATACTGTATTAAAAAAAAAAAAAAAAAAAAAAAAAAAAAAAAAAAGCAATGCTTTAAAGATATATTAATAAACTTTAGGAATAATACATAATAAAATGATATATTAAAAAACCACGATGGACATATGTAAACGAAAGCAGCCCTGAAATCAAACAGGCCCACGTCCCCAGGGAAAAGGTCAGTTTATTATGTTGCAAGTAACAGCAAAAGAAATGTTTCTAAAAGTTTCTTTTGAAGTCCCCGACATCTACGCTGACGTCAACCTCTTCCTGCCCAGCACCCTGAGAGTTTCCAGGGAGTTTTGGGGCCAGTGACTTGACACCGGGTTGTATGTTTGACACTTGCTGACTGTGGGCAGCTTGCGGTGGCTTTCCCTGCCAAGCCTGTCACTCAGCTGAGTATCAGCGTGGTATGTGTTTCCTGTCCTTGTGGTAGTGACACCTCTGCTCAGAGGCTTGATTTAGAACAAAAAAAGAACCTTTGTAAAGAGAAAACTCCTTACTTAAAGGAAAGTAAACTGATTGTTTAAAGAGTCTTTTTAGAATAAAAGGGCCGTGTCCTCAGATGTCCCGCTGGTACCCCTGAGGGGAGGTGCGCCCTGAGGGCTCACTTCTAGGTTTCCCTGTCTGGTCCCAGGCATCACTTTCCCTTTCTCACCATCTCCTCAGAGGCTGCTTCTCTGAGGTAATTTTTAGCTGCTAATGCTATTGCCAGAGCGAGCATGCTATCCTGCTCCTTAGAGAATACAATTGCCGCCATTAATAACCTTAGCTGTCTAGACAGAGAGCTCAGGGGGTCCGCCTGTCTCTGCCTCCCGGATCCTCCTGTGTCGGTGTTTGAATATGCAGAGCCATACACAGTTTACTGAGTGCCGAGGAAATGAACTCAGATTTTCATGCTTGCGTGGCAAACTCACGAAACCATCTCTCAGCCTTGGTTTCATATATTTCAAAACACATTCATATTATAATATACAGTATAAGTATTTATACCATACAGTGCTCAGCATAATTGCTCCTGGGTACCTCAGATTTTCGTGACTTTTTCTTTGTTTTCTGTTTCTCTTTTAATTTTTTTTTGGTTATTTTATTTACATTTCAAATGCTATCCTCCTTCCTGGATTCCCCTTTGCAATCCCCCATCCCATCCCCCCTCCCCCTGCTTCTATGAAGATGCTCACCCACCCACCCACGCCTCACTGCCCTGGCATTTCCCTACACTGGGGCATCGAACCTTCACAGGACCAAGGGCCTCCCCTCTCATTGATGCCAGATAAAGCCATCCTCTGCTACATATGCATCTGGGGCCATGGGTCCGTCCATGTGTACTCTGGTTGGTGGTTTAGTTCCTGGGAGTTCTGGGGGGGGGGGGGGTCTGGTTGGTTGATATTGTTGTTCTTCCTATGGGTTGCAAACCCCTTCAGCTCCTTCAGTCCTTGCCCTAACTCCTCCATTGGGGTCCTCATGCTCAGTCCAATCGTTGGCTGCAGCTTAAATAGCTGACCCACACTGTGGTTACTTCTCCGATCTTTAATTGTGTTTTGTTTGTTTGTTTATTTTAACAATTTATTTATTTATGTATTTTACATGTGTGAGAGAAGAGGGCATCAGACAACAGAGAGCATCAGACCCCATTAGAGATGGTTGGGAGACAACGTGTGGTTGCTGGGAATTGACTTCAGAGCCTCTCTGGAAGAGCAGCCAGGGCTCTTAACAGTTGGGCCTTCTCTCCAGTTGTGTTTGTTTGTTTGTTTGCTTGTTTATTTATTTATAAACAGGGTCCAGCTACATATCCTGAACTGACTCACTATATAGATAGGCTGGCCTCGATTCATGGCAATCACACCCCTCAGCCTGCTGAGTTCTGGGACTATAAATGCAGGGGAAATCCCACAGATATCCATTTGAAACTAGCCCTCACAATTACAACTTACTTCTCGGGAAAGGCTCTGTCTTTTTTTTTTTCTTTTTTTTTCAGAAGACTGTGGGTGGGATTTACCAATTTAGTAGAGCTCCGCTAAAAATATAGCTCCTTCCCAAGAAATCAGTTTCTAAGATTTGAGGGGAAAGCTGTCTTTAGTTTTCAGAGAAAGAACAGGAATATTTCTTCCCCGCCTGTTTTTTTTTTTTTTTCTCTCTCTCTTTCTTTTTTAATCTGATAGCACTTTTAATTTAAATCAAGTTGACATTCTGTGGTAAGTTTGTGGTTAACTCTTTCAAGTGCTGAAGCTTGTTTTCACTGAGGTGACTGGAGAGCTAGAAAAAGACAGGCCCAATCACTGTACCACTGAAGCGTTACAGACTCCCAGATGTGACAATTGCAGACACAACTCTGTGAGATACAGAGCAGTTCTCAGCTCATTGCTCGTTGTTTCTCTTTCTAAGAGCAAATTCCTAGTTCCTGTAGACCTACTGTTTGTTGTTGGTGTAAATTGCCGCCAAGAAGGCACAGGGTTTTCTCCAAAATGGTCTACTGGTGAGTCACATACTCCTGCCTTATGGAAACTGCCACTTTGATGCAGCCTGAGAGAGCTGGGCCTCAGACACAGTGGGTCAAATAACATCAGGACTCACGAACAAAAGGTTAATCACCATTCTGCATATATTATTATTTCAGTATTTTCCTTTAATTTTAAGAAACTTTTCTTTAATAATGACCACCATGAAAGATTTTTTTTAATACACACACACACACATACACACATACACACACACACACACAGGTACACACAGAGTTTTTGACAGGGTCTTACTGTGTAGCCCCGGCAGTTCTGGAACTACTATCCTGGAACTCACTATGGAGATCAGACTGATCTGGAACTCAGAGATCCACCTGCCTTTTAAAGAATGTATCTGGCTTTAATGACTATTCTCTTAATCATCTTTGGATTTGCTTTCTGCTATTGGCATGGCCATACAATTTTCCACCTTTAAACAGAGTCATATCAAGAGATTCTCCATTAGTGCACCATCCATCACTGCTGAGATAAACTCTACTTGACCAGAATATTAGTTTTTATCATACCTGGCTAAAACCGAGTACAAATATAGTAATCGATATCCTGCCATCTGTTTTTGTAAGTGAGATGGTCCTATGGCCATTTTCTCTGCATAGGAAGACTAAAATAACTGTAAAAGGAACGAGAAAGAATCTTTCAAGCTTCTGTGGTGGTTTGAATGAGAATAGATCCCATAGGCTCATATATTTGAATACTTAGTTCCCAGGGGGTGGAATTTCCAGTTTGGGAAGGATTAGGAGAGGTGATCTTTGAGGTTTCAAGATCATGTGATTTCAAGATCATGTGCTACCCCAGGGCGCTCTCTCTCTCTCTCTCTCTCTCTCTCTCTCTCTCTCTCTCTCCTCTCTCTCTCTGCATTATGCTGTGGACAAAGATCTGAGCTGTCAGCTATTCCTTTACTCTGCCCTCATGGATTCAAACTCTCTGAAGCCATAAGCCAAATTAAATGTTTTCTTTGTAAGTCATGGTGCCCTATCACAGCAATAGAAAAGTAACTAAGACACCCTCCGAAATAGTTTGCATTAAGGCCCTACTACCTAGTTCATATAGTTGATCACAAGTTGACTTTTTCAAATGATTGGTTTATTAGGTCTAGTTCTATTCTTTCTTCAATTGCTTTCTTTATTTCTAAGACAAGGCATCACCATGTACCTCAGGCTGGACTTGAACTTGAAATCTCACTCATTTTTGAGTTTTTGGTGGATCCACAGTTACATCTCCCTTTTCTTCATACTGTTGCTCTGTTGTTCTTGTTCCTTCTAGTCCTGACTATTTTCAGAATCTACTTAAATGAACAGCTTTTCATTGATAACATTCCTGCTGGGGTTTTTTTTTTTTCCTCCTTGATCAATCCTTCTGTTACGGTTTTGATCTCCTTTCTTTAACATTATCCCACTGTTTTTAACTTCCTATAGTAAATAGTAACCGGGACAGTGTCTGTTCTTTAAACATGTCTTTTCCTTTGGGGCTGTAGGCATCCCTGGAGGTAGTGTGTTGGCTCCGTACCGCAGGAGTTTGTGATTATCATTTTCATTGCCATTCAGTGTAGACTATTTTACAGAATGAGTTCTGAGTTCCCCTTTGATCCATGGATTTGTTTGGAAGTTTGAACTTCGTTTTTAAAAAATGTGTGAAGTTTTATTGCTGTTTGTGGTTTTGCTCTCTGTTCTTAACTTCTAACTTCATTGCACCGTGGTTAGAAAATGAATCTGTGTGATGCGTACTCTTTGATAGTCATAGAAACCACCTCTGGCACCTAGTAGGAGGAATTCAGTTTTTAATGACAGTTCCATGTGTGGTAAAGAGAATGTACACTTCCTATGTATTGGGCACACAGCTACGTAAATATGCATGACCCAAGCTTATTGACAACTAACAGCCCTTCTTATAGAATAACCTTTTCTTATTAGTGGACCTTGGGACATCAGTTTGTTTTGTAGTGAGTGTTGGGCTTAATTCTAGTTGGGTTACTTCTTGTGGTTTCCCTTGGCTTCCTGGGCTGTATTTGGTAGCATCTGATTGGTTGGCCTGCTTTTACGCTAGAGTTCCCATGAGTGTGGTCTCTTTGATAGTTCAGGAGTTGTGTTATAGACGCTGCAGCATGTGAGCTGCATTATCTCTGGCTATTGCTGTAGACTCAGTGTTATGTAATTTGGAAAAATGTAGAGGTGATTTATAGCAATGCCTCTCTTGTGTGGAGAGAGCACAATGTGTTACTTCTCTCTGTTTTACATCCAGTGTTGAGTCTTCAAGTCTGATCCTAACCCCACTCCTCTATATCTTGGGTCTTTTGTCTCCTTCATTATTCCTGTTGAGATGTTGCCTAAGTTTGAGCAGGAATAAGTAATGAATGGAATATGGTGTACGTTCTTTCATCTGGGATGGAAGTATACCTTACCTCCTACCTTGTGTATTCACAGTGCTGGGCTTGATCTCCAGCACCAACAGCAACATCAAAGTCTCAGAAGCAAATGCGTTCTACAATGTTTATATATATTTATACAATAAAATCTTATTGAGATAATGTCTACAACACCAATGACCATAAGAAAGTGAAGAGCTAGTATCAAATGCACAGAAAAGATATACAATAATGAAAGTAGAATTAATATAAGAATATTTATATACATAATAAGGAATATATAATAAAGGTGAGAAATAGGTGTGAAAGGTCTAAGTTAGATAACTAAAAAATTCAACTAGATAAAGGAGTGAGAAAAGACTAGTGAGGGGAAACAAGGCAAACTTAACAAGCAAATAAAGCAAGTTGAAGCTTCCCTCTTGCCTAGGTGATAGAAATGCTTCTTTTCCCAGCTTAAAGAGTTCAGTGTGGTGTGTGTGTGTGTGTGTGTGTGTGTGTGTGTGTGTGATGTGTGTGGTGTGTGTTACACGTGGTATATGCCTGTGGTATATGTGGTGTGTGTGTGTTTGTACATATAGTGTTTGTGCATATGGTGTGTATGTGTGTGCACGTGTGTGTGTGTGTGTGTCTTTTGAGGGTGGACCTTGTCTTCTAGTCAAACAGGTCAAACCAGACAGGACAGCACGAAGACTGAGTTCCGGCTGCCTTGACAATGACATGCAATGGCAAGGCTATATTCACACCCCTGAGCTACCTTAGCAAATCCCAGAACTCTGTGTGGTAGGAGCCACATGGATGCTATTCTTGGTACATGTTGTAATTTGGCAGGAGGGGGTGTTTTAGCAGGTCTATGCTGACTGTCTCCTCCCCCCTAACCACCAAGTATACGACAGGTCTAGTATAAAATGAGGTTTGTTTGGGACATGGGAAGGAGGTCTGGGAAAGGGATGCAGAGGAAGAAAGTGGACAGAGAAAGACACACAAACATACCAAGAGAGAAAGAGAGAGAGAGAGAGAGAGAGAGAGAGAGAGAGAGAGAGAGAGAGAGAATAGGGAGAGAGAGAACAGGGAGAGAGAGGAAGAGAAAGGGAGGGAGAGGGAGGAGGGGAGGGAGAGTGGGAAGGGGGAAAGAGAGGCCAAAACAATCCTTTTATAGCAAGCCAGGCTAGTACCTGGCTGTTGCTAGGTAACTGTTGGGCAGAGCCTAGAGGAAAGGCTAACAATTCTCACTGGCCAGTCTTATCCCTGTGACTGCAGGAGTAAAAAATGCCCAAGATGTTGGCTAATCCTCTATTTCAGAACCTCAGAGAAGGAGACCATGACCAAGCCAAAGCAATTGGTGCTGAGGTGAGGCACTGACTAACTGACGCCTTCTCCAAATCCCTCCTCTGCTTATTAACAAAGTGCCTTCAACTTCCCTTTGACTGTGACATGGCCACACTTTACAGATGAGCGTCCATATGGTAGAAAGCATAGTCTACACTGCAGCTTCCTAGGTCTACACTGAATCTTGGGGTGGCCACACACTGAGTCAACCAAGAGGGGAGATACTTGACACCAAGCCTGATGACCTGAGGTCAATCCTGGAACCCATATAGAACAAAGAGAGAAATGATGCCTGAATGTTTTCTCTGGCCTCCACCCATAGACGCGGCATATGACCATGTGAGTATAGACATACACACCATAAATAAATATGTAAACATATAAACAAATGTATCAACAATAAAAAGAACACATGGCCAGGCATAGTGGTACATGCCTTTAATCCCAGTACTTAGAAGGCAAAGGGAGGTGAATCTCTGAGTTTGAGGCCAGCGAGAGTTCTAGGATAGTCAGGGATACATAGAGAGACAATTACTCAACACACACACACCACACACACACACAGGCATGCACACACGAACGCCCGCACACAAACCCAAACCACATATCAGACATGCAATGCACCATATTTTTAAAAACAAAAGAACAAACACAGTGGCTTAAGATATCTCAGAAGGTAAGATCATATTACAATCACAGTCGGAAAAGAGAACACTAGAATGTATGCCCTTCAGGCAAAATTAAGGCAGAAGCCATGGAAGACCAGTGCTTGCTCTATGGAGGACCAGTGCTTCCTGGCTCATTCTCCGAGGCTTGCCCAGAGATGGCACTACAGTGGGCTGGGCCCTTCCCTATCAGTCACGAAAATGCCTTACAAAACTGCCTATAGGTCATTCGGATGGAGGTGTTTTCGAAATTGAGGTTCTTCTCAGATAACTCTAGCTTCTGTCAAGTTGATAAAAACAAAACAAATAAAAACAACAATCCCCCCCCCCAAAAAAAAACCAAAACCAACCACCAAATGAACAAACAAAAACCCACAACCAGGACAGTTGGAACATTTTATCACAGCAACAGGAAACACAAATAAAAAATTTACCATGTTTTAAGAGATTCAAAAACTATTATGTACTTGGGTAAATGTACATTGGAGGGAGAGAACTAGTTCAGAGTTCTCTTATTGTTCTTAAAAAAACAATTCAAAAGAAATCCTGTTTCCTGCTCCTGTAACTTTACATATCAGTAAACAACAAAACAAAGCAAAGCAAGACTGGGAAGTAATCTAAGCAGCCATTAAGACTTGTGGAGAATTTTGTAGATAATGAAGCAATGAGAGATTATTTCAAGGGACACTCATCTTCCTGTCTTTTCCAGCAATGCATTTGTGATGATTAATCTCTTTGTCAACTTGAGGGGATTTAGAATCACCATGAAAGCAAATCTCAGGCATATCAGTGAGGGATTTTCCAGATTAGGTTAATAATTATGAAGACCAACCCTAAAGTGTGCGGTGTCATTTCCAGTGGCCATAGTCCTGGTCTGCACTAAAAGGAGAAAGCTAGCTGATCACTAGCATCCATCATTCCTCGCTTCCTGGTTATGGATGCACCATCGTCAGTGTCTTCAACCTCCCGCTATTGGGATTTCCCACCACGATGGACTTGCACCTGAGCCAAGATGAATCCTTCCTTTCTTCCATTGCTTTTGTTAGGTATTCTGTTACAGCAACGAAGAAGATGGTACACTGTGGTTCACAACGCCTCTGCTAGGATGACTTGTTTGATCTGAACTCCAGTCAAGGATAACCTCAAACCTGGCTTTGAGGCGGGCCAGGATTCTCCCCAATGGGCACCAATGTCCAAAGCCCAGAAGGACAAATCCTTGTGGCAAAAGACAATGTCTTAGGGTGTTTGAGATACTGTTTTCATCATATTGCTGATTGACAGTTCAAGGATGCTGCACTTGCTGTTTGATTGGTACTTGGAAGCTTAAAGTAAAGCAAGAATGAAGTCAACCTTCCTTGCCAAGAACTTAGAGGATGTTAGATAAAAGAGAGCAAAGAGAGGGGTCGTATCTGGAGGTAAATCACAAAGCAGACGGTCATATTAGGCTTGACTTCTGGTTAGTTCTTTGTTTCAATGATATTATGGGGGCAGTTGGAAGGGTAGAGAGAAGTGGTGCAGAAGGAAACGGTGGGAATGCTGTTCCCCAGAGGTGGGCAGTTGCTGGGTTGTATGGGAGTCTTGAAAATCAGTGGAGAGGGGTATGAGTGCCAGAGTGTTGTAGCTCTTGGGAGCTGAGTGGATGTGAAGGTCAGGAGCATGTGGAATTGGCTCGGATGGTAACAGTCACTCAGAGAAGGAGGTCAGAAGGGAACAGGGTGGTTTGTGCGTTTATTTCTCTTTGTTTCAAGACCATTGGAGATTCACACTCTGTCCTATTTGTTCTGTCTTAACACACATGAGTTTTCTATTTGAAACAATTTCATGAAGGTAAAAGGGAGATTTGGAGGTATTTTGAAGGATAAACATAAAGGCAGTCATTAGACTCCTAGCTCTCAGTTCCCACCACTATGAGAATGTGGTTTGGGTAGCCTGACCCCTTGGGATCTCAGTCTCCAGTTGTGTGAAGCTGGGGAGAATATCTTCCTTTTGTGGCTGCACAGAGCATTGGTGGTAATATACACAAAGCAGAGCTCAGAAATTAGATCTGTTATTATATATATATAAAGTAGAGGGGCCTGGGTGCTCTGACTTCATAGATAATGATCTGAACTGAACCACAACATCAATAAACACTGTCTGGTACCCAGAGAGCTTAGACAGATGAGATATCTCCCTGCAAGTGACAGCTGTCAGATGGGGAGGGGGGCATCCTGTCCCCTAGAGGTTTCATCTCTCTGACATGGAAGGAAGATCTCTAAACTTGGAGAACTGAGTTCTTCCCTCAGGGTTTCCCACAACTCACAGAAAGGGCACAGAAAGGACAGTTTCTTCTTTATGAGTCTGCCACTCTCAGAGCATTTGATTGTGTTAAATGATATTACCATGTTCTATGAATTGTCTTACACACACACACACACACACACACACACACACACACATTTTGTGTGAGGTTCCAACCATGATTTGGGTTGGAGACAACCCTCACATTATCCTGGACTTTCTTTCTTTTTTGGGGGGGGGGGGTTCGAGACAGGGTTTCTCTGTGTAGCCCAGGCTGTCCTGGAACTCACTCTGTAGACCAGGCTGGCCTCGAACTCAGAAATCCGTCTGCCTCTGCCTCCCAAGTGCTGGGATTAAAGGCGTGCACCACCACCTATCCTTGGCTTTCTTATCGGAGCTGATGCAGAAGAGGATGACTTTCAGGCAAAAGCCAGACTATTCATCAGGTGACTCACACACTCGATACACTCGTGAGTCTCTTATAAAGCTCAGTCAATGCCCGACCAGCAGATACCATGCTTGGTGAGTGACTTCTAACCTCCCTCCTCACTCCCCGTAGATGGAAAAGCGAGAGGCACCAGGGAGAAATGGCTTTTTCAGTGCTGGCTGTGCTTCAGACAAAACGTTTCTTTGAATCTCTCATGCAGCCAAGGCTCCCATCTCAAACTCCGTCCACTTTCTTTGGGAGCCCTTCCGCTTTTCTATACCTTTCAGGTCACTTACCTAGCGCACAGGGGTCCGATTTAGACATCATAGATAAAACAACGCTACTGTCTCCCAGCCCACAGAGATCCTCATTTGCCCACCTTTCTTTCCTCCGGCCACCGACTAGATCCCGAGTCAAAATACAAACCACTCTGAAGATTCCAAAACACCAAAGCTCTGCTCAATGTGCACTGGAAGGCAAGAGTCTCCGGTCAGGGTGTACAGACAGAAAGTAGGATGCAGCAGCCAGAAGTTCTCCCTAAACCTTAGCTACCCGCTGTGTGGTTGTAGACAGTAAAGCGTCAACACCGCTAGAGAGGGCTAATTAGAAACAGCCGGGTCTGGTATCTTCAGGTTTGAAAGCTCGCCACTGTGAGCTCTCTTGTCCGCCATTAGGGGCGCTGTCTTATTGATAAAAGGACCACTTGTCTCCTGAGTACGCTTCAAGGGTCAATATTGCCATTTAATTCAAGGGGCACAGAAGTATGTCAAGGGACAATTAATTCTAGTTTCATTCTCTTTCTAAAAATAAAGCTATTTTAAAAAAAAAATAAAGGGGAAGCTGTTCTATCTGAGGAGTAGAGGCGAAGCCACAAAACCAAGTAAAAAGGATCGCAGTTAGGGTAAGAAGTGCTGAGCCAAGTCTGTACTCCTTGATCTCCTTACTATATGAAGAGGTCTCTTCCTGGGAGCAGAAGGCGTTGGTGAGAAAAACACAAATGACCTCATTTCATAGCAAGACTCTACCCCTAAAGGTTCCGCAATCGGCCCAAACAGTGCCACCTGCTGGGGCCCAAGTGTTCAAACATAGGAGCCTAAAGGCTAACATCCACATTCAAACCACAACAAGCACTGTTCTCTCTCCACCTGCCCTGTGCTGCTGCCCACAGGGAGACTTTGTGACTGCCACGAGTACTTCCAGAGTATTAGCTGAAGGAGTCTAAAGTTCCCAGAACGTCTTGTATTCCATTTGTTCAGGAAATTCCTGGAGACACCAGATCGGCAGATCTGTGTTATGGTCTTGTTTCAGGGAGAGTGACTGGGGAGAGATTTGGCGACAATGGGACTACACCTCACGGTGAATTCTGACATAAGACGGGCAACATGCTCAACCCTGGAAGAATTTGGCGTAATGTTTCCAGTGTAGGTTTCTGATCCAAACCCTTTTATTGTGTTGATTAATAACTGCTGGCTACTTCTTTGGCCCTGTGCCAAATGAAAGGCAAAATCATATCCATGTTCCTCAGAGTCTGAGATAGGAGTCTCCTGGGAGCCCCGTATCCCTAGAATTAAGGTAGAAAAAGCCTGGTAGATGAATTTGGAAGAAGTGGTTTGGGGATGTTCAGGAGGTAAAAGTAGAGAGTGAAAACACCCGACACCTGATGTTATTTTAGACAATAAGTTAGGATTCTTTTTCTGAATTGTATACATGGAATTCTCCTTCATGACCTGAGAATCTTCTAGACAAATTATTTTTTTATTCATTTTTGGCTGCTGTGCTGATGTCTCTTTTATGACACCAGAGCAAGAAGAGCTAAGAATAACCCAGATTTACTCTTAGGGGATTGAAAAGAAAAAAATCTTTAGGACTGCGTTTCCCATGGGCTCTTCTGCCTCAGAGTCTTTGAATAATTTTTGGAACACATTTGGCAAGGCCTTTCAGGAAGAGAGAATTATAAGCAATTCCGGGAAAGGTTCTTTTAGAAATGGAAATTCTGTGAGAGTACAAAGTTCTACAACTATCTCCATGACCCCACATGACCGCCTTGGACACTGGAACTAGTCCCTGGTGACTGTGGAAATTTCCATGGCATCGCCTTGTCTAGAAAAACACCACTGTACTCTGAGGAATGCCTAGGGGTGCAAAGTTATCCCAAGGAAACTTTATCTGACCCTTTTCAAAGTTATTCATGTGAAAGATTTCTTGACTTGTGGTTTGGTACCAGATTCCAAATATGATTAAGACGGATCCTTGACTATTCACACTGATAAGTAGTTACTCAAGAATTGCTAAGTTAATTGATTTTTGTTGCAGTGAAATTAGTAATAGAGAAATTATTTTTAAAAGATTTTATTTACTATTTTAAATTAATTTAATGTGTGTATCTGTGTCTGTGTGAGTGTGTGCACACTTGTGTGTATAGGAGCATATGCCTGAGTGTTATTAAAGTCCATTAGATATTTAGGTGTTCCCTTTGTCACTCTTTGCCTAGTCCTTGGAGGCAGAGTCTCTCCGTGAACCTGAGACTCATACTTTCTCAGCTAGTCTGGAAGCTGGTGTATCCAAGCTGTCCTCCTGTCTGTACTACCCCTCGGGGTTAGTGTTACAGGCATTTGCAGGAACGTATCCTTGCTGCATGGACACTGGGATCCAAAAACTGGTCCTTATGATTGTGGAGAATGATCAAGAGCAGCAGCTGATCCATCTCTCCAGGCCCAAATACTAATTATTATTGTGGTGCTGGTGGTGGGTGTGTGTGTGTGTGTGTGTGTGTGTGTGTGTGTGTGATATGTAAGAAAGACTTTATAGGGAATCTTTATGAATAGACCTGAAGCAACTTGATGAGTTTTGAAAGTGTACACAAGCATTTGAGTAACAGTGAGCTCCTTTTGCTGTCTCCTTCGAGTTGACCCTGCCTACCACAAGAAACCACTGGCCTAGTTTCGCTCTCTTTCTCTTTGAATTTCATGTAAATGGATCATACAGTATGACTAGCTTCTTTAGTTCATTTTTTTTTTTTTTGAGATTTCTCTATGTTGTGTGTGCCAGGAATTCATTGCTTTAAATGCTTGGGTGTTTTTCTAATTTAATATTCTATTCTCAAAATGATAGGCACATATGTTATTGGGTTGTTTTAGAGATAAAGTCTGGAGTAGCCCAGGCTGGCATTGAACTCATAATCCTCCTATATTAGCTTCCCAAGATCTAGGATTACAAGTATTTCCCACCATGCCCCAACTTGGGTTGGTTATTAATTAGGCTTCTAGAAGTCTGTGTCAAATTCTCTCTGTATGCACATTATTTCACACTCTAAGACAAATACCTCAGGGTGGAATTGCTATACACATAGGTGTATATTTTACAATATTTGAAATATATTCTTTAAATTTTTTTTAGATTTATATTGTGCTTATGAATATTTTGCCCACACAAATATATGCACACCATACTCATGCCTGGTATTTAAAGAGGACAGAAGACAGCATTGGGTCCCCTGAAAATGGAGTTACAGAGAGTTTCAAACCATAATGTGTGTTCTAGAAACCAAATCTTCATCCTCTGCAAGAATACCAGCTCTTAATTCCTGAGCCATCTCTCCAGCTCCCATTTTAATTACCTTAAACCAGTGATTCTACAACTTCCTCATGCTGCAACCCTTTAAAACAGTTCCTCACATTGTGGTGACGCCCACCCATAAAATTATTTCGTTGCTACTTCATAACTGTAATTTTGCTACTCTTATGAATCGTCATGTACATATTTTTGGAGCTAGAGTTTTGCCAAATGGATCACAACCCACAGGTTGAGAACGGCTGCCTTAAACAGCTTGCCTAAGTAATTTTATCTTGTGCTCTCAATACTATATAAGAGAATACCAGCAGCTCTGGTTCCCTTCACATGTAGTGGGGTTTTCTGTATTTTTTTTTTCCATTTCACTCATTCTATTGGGCAAATTCATGGTGGTTTTCAATCTGTGTTTTATTTTTGTCTTAAAAGAAGTTATTTATTATTTGTGTGATGTGTATATTACACGTGTGAGGGTCAGGGAGTGACTTCAGGAGTGGGGTTTCTCCTTCCTCCATGGGTTCTGTCGGTTGAACTCAGGCCATCGGTTGGGTGTCGAGCACACTTAACCTGCCAAGCTCTCTCTCCAGCCCCTGTATTTTCTTAGCAGCTTAGTGTGTGCTACTTCAGTCTGTGTGTCTTTGGTAATCACAAATTTTATTTGGAAACGTGACTATTCAAGTGTTTGTTCATCTATCGAGTCAGTTGCCCTTTAGCGTTACTATGTAGGTCTTTATGTATTCTGGGAAGAAATATTGTCATATATACATTATACATGGTTTTCTTACAGTTTACTGTATCTTCATTTTCTCGTGGTCTTTGGATTAACCGATGCTTTTGTGATTTTTTTTTTCCTTTATAAAAATTTTAATCTGGATGAGGGGGTAGAAGGGTGGACTCAGACCCTCTGAAGCTGGGGTTACAGGCCCTTGTGATCTTCGTGGTTCAAGGTGACTGGGAACAGCACACAGGTCCTCTGCAGAAGCAGCAGGCATTCTCAGCCACTGAGCCATCTCTCCAGCCCTATTTTCCTTTTATAGTCAGTGCATGTTGAAATGTAAGAAATCCTCACCTATCCACAACTTCTAAAGGTGTTTGCCTTTATTTCCTTTTAGCAGCTTTACAGTTTTAATCCTATGGTTGCATGCAATACACATACACATCACACACACACCACACACATATGTATATTCTTAATATGGAAGATAAATACGTTTTATCTACAGAAGGAAGCTCTTTTCCCTTTACACATTTATCCACATGACTCAAGAGTACTTGTTGAGAACGTTTTCCTCTTTTCATGGAATTGCTTTGGCAAATGGGGGGCGGGTAATTAAATGTTCATGTGTTTCTAGAGCTTATGTTCTGTGGCTGCACTTGTTCTCATCCCAGTTGCTTGCTGTCTCCATGACTGGCCTTGGTAACAGACGTTATGAGTCTTGGTAACAGACACTGTGAGTCTTCAAGCATACACTTTATTTTACAATTGTCTTAGACACTTCCAAGGAAGTTAGAAAACAACTTCCCAATTTTACTAAAATGCACATTAAACCGTTGGATTGAAGGTAAGCTGATATGTCTTTTTAAAAATCAGTCCTCCAATGTATAAACATTGTATGTTTCCCTGTTTATTTCCCTTAAAATTTTTTTCTCAGCAGAAATTCTTTTGCTATTTTCAAGTCTGGTCTTCTTGTAGGTTTGGGTAAATTTATTATTGAGTATTTTATGGTTCTGATATGTAAATGCAATTAACTTTAGATCTTGTTTAATTAACTCAGTATAAACATATGGCCAGTGATTTGAGATGGCCACACCAACTTATGATATTATGTAGAATTCTCGGTACTTTCATGAAAAGAGGTATTTCAGCTACGTAAAATGCCTCTTCCCACGAAACTACTTTCTGGTAGAAACATAGCCCATATCAGCTTTTCTATGCTTATCTCTGCATATCTTTTTCTGTTCTTTCACTCAATTTATTTTGGTTTTTATACTTTGTTAGACAGCATGCAGTATAACTGTGCTGTTTTTTTGTAGTCTGAAAGCTTCTATTTTAGAAAAAATTGTTCATTTATATTTAATATAATCACTGGTAATGATTTGACTTTGACATTCTTGCTCTTTCCTAGCTGTCCCATTTGTATTCTTATTTCTTTATGCTTCTTCATTTTGGCTAAACAGATATATATTTAATACATATTGGAATGTTCTGTTTAATTTATTCTGTTACCTTTATATGTGTGTTTCTGGTAGTATTTCATCATTGGATGACTTCTCTGGAATATTTACTATGCATTCTTAATTTTCTATGTTCTATTTAGTTAGCATTGCACCATTTCAGACATGCTAGAAAAATTTATAAAGCTAAAAGCCCATCAACCTCAACTTTGCTAAAGTTGTCACATGTTTTACATTTACATAGGTGCTAAGATCTATCCTGTAGGGACTAGCAAGGTGGCTCAGTGGTGAATAATGCCCACTGCTCTTCCAGAAGATCTGAGTTCAGCTCCAGGCACCCACATTGTGCAGCTCACACTCACCTCTGCCTCTGGAGATCTGGCGCTCTCTTCTGGTCTCTAGGAGAACTGCACACATGAGCTCCCCCCCATACACATAATTAAATTAAATTAAATTAAATTAAATTAAATGCCTATCATACAGTGTTATTGTTTTATTTTAAACAATTCTTTCAAGAAAAAATGGAATTTTCTCATGAATATATACTTACTCATATCCTTTATTGTTCCCAGTAGATTTCTATTTCTGACTAATATAATTTCCCTGGGCCTTGACATTTTGTCCTTAGCTTTCTTCTCACTTTTAATAAGCAATACAAGGGTGCTAGTGGGTTTTGTAAACTGTCTTTTACTTGAAAATGTGCTAACCCTATCCTCAGTTTTGAAGGCTGTCATGTCTAATCAGGACTGAGCTGAAAGCCTGTCTGTTTGTCTGTTTGGAGGCTGGCTTTGTTCCGGTGTTATTTTCTGGCTCTCTTTGTTCCTGTGGTGAAGTCAGTTGTCATCTGTCACTGTCCCCACTAATGTGTCTGACCCTTCGCTCTGTCTGCTTTGAGATACTCTCTTTAGTATTTTAGCAGCTTGGCAATGGATGCATGACAATTTGCTTTTAGAAATCTTTTCTGTTTGGTGTAGTGAACATCTTGGATCTGTAAGTTAATGTCTGTCCTCAAACATCAGGAATGGGCTGGCAAGATGGGTAAGTGTGTAAAGGTGCTTTCTATCAGGTGGCCCTCCCATGTTTCACCCTTCCCAAACAGTTCCACCAAGCAGGACCAAGCATTTAAATATATAAGTCTATGAGGGCTGTTTTCATTCAAACCACTACACAGCTTGCTATCCTGGTTGGAGCTGGCGGACAGGATGGCAGCTTGATAACCTTTACACACACAGCTATTGTGCCATGACTCAACCCCTATCCCCACCCCCACCCCCAACCCCCACTTTCCCGCTATTCCCATTCCTTGCTATCACTCTGTCCCTTACGCTGGCTGTGGTATTTCCCCAGTCACCCGATGTCTTCAAGCACAAGAACTTGTTGCAATGGAATGGTTTTCACTTAGATCAGGGTCACTTTTCCTCTCAAGAGCCAAGTGTCGACCTGGCTGTGGTGGTGTGTACCTGTAATCCCAGCAATTGGGATTGGAAGCAGGATGGTAGGAGTTCAAGGCCATCCTCAGCTACATAACCAGCTTGAGTCCAGTTTGGGCTGCACGAGAAGACCACCTCTCAGAAAGATTACATGGGAAGCTCTATTCCTGGTGATTGTCCTAGGACACCTGATCTGTCTTGGAAACTTTGACCTACCTTGGCCCACCCACCCTCTCTCCTGTGTACGCTAGACATGAAGTACCTCAGAGTAAAATTCTACTTATTTCTACTTATTCCTTCTACAGTTTGTATTTTATACTGTAGAGGAACACTGCTATAGCATCTCTGACACAACTATTTTATCTTTTCAGTTTTATCAGCAATACAAATTATACAATGGGCTTCATTGTAACATTTCCATAGATGCATATAATGTATTTTGTTCATATCCACGTATATACCCATCATCCTCTGTGCTCCCATGCCCACTGATTCCCTGTCCTGAGCCCTTCCTCTCTGTATGATAAGATGTTGACAGGCACAATATTGTGCAGGTAATGACAGCTGCTAGGAGTTCATTGGTGGGACACCCAAGTCATTCTCAGAAAACAGAGTTCCATAGCAACTGCCCCCAACCCCTTGCTTTGTTTCCTTCCCCTTTTCTGCAATGTTCCCAAGCCTTGGAGGAAGTGGTCTAGATGTCACACTTAGGGGCTGAGCATTCAACAGTCTCCCCTCTCAGCATGTAGGTCATGTATACATCTGTGCAATTGCTAATGGAAACGTCTCTAATACAAAGATTTCTTAGTTAGGGTCACAATTGCTGTGATGAAACGCCATAACCAAAAGCAACTTAGGAAGGAGACAGTTTATTTGGCTTACACCTCTACTTCATCACTGAAAGAAATCAGGGCAGCAGCTCAAACAGGGCAGAATCCTGGAGACAAGAGCTGATCCAGAGGCCATGGAGGAGTGCTACTTACTGGCTTGCTCCTCATGGTTTGCTCAGCCTGCTTTCTTATAGTATCCAGAACCACCAGCCCAGGGTGGCCCAACCCACTATGGGCTGGATGCTCTAGCATCAATCACCAGTTAAGAAAACACACTACTGGCCTATATCTTATGAAGGCATTTTCTCAGTTGAGGTTCGCTTGTCTCAAATGACTGTCCTGTGTCCAGTTGACATTAAAAACCAGCCAGGACAGGAACCACAGTGTGGGCTTCTGAGGATGTGGAATACGTACCAATCCTTTCTGCACAGTCAAACTCATGTCTTACCAATTTTCTTCTTGCCTTTGCAGAGCTGTGTCCGTCTGACCCACCAGAGGTCCCCAATGCCACATTCAAAGCCCTCTCCTACAAGAATGGCACCATCCTAAACTGTGAATGCAAGAGAGGTTTCCGAAGACTAAATGAGCTGGTCTATATGCGTTGTTTAGGAAACTCCTGGAACAAAAACTGTCAGTGCACAAGCAACTGTAAGTGTCCCTTTTGCTACCTGGACGGGAAAGGAATTAGGGAGAAAAAGAGAAAGACTCCAGCTCCCATAACTTAGACCAACAGATTAAAATATGGTGAACAAGGGACTGGAGAGATGGCTCAGTGGTTAAGAGCACTGACTGCTCTTCCAGAGGTCCTGAGTTCAATTTCCAGCAATCACTAGGTGGCTCACAACTATCTGTAATCAGATCTGATGCTCTCTTCTGGTGTGTCTGAAGACAGCTACAGTGTACTCACATACATAAATAAATCTTTAAAAAGTAATAGACGAATCTATGAATAACAGATTTTAAAGGCTTCTGTAATATCCACGCATCTAACGTTAACGATGTCTACTTGGTCTTAGAACTAGGCTTGCTAAGTTCTTGACTAAGCCTGAGTCAATCTGATAGATTCCAGGACTTTGCTGTTGGCTGTTGTCTCTTACTTGAGTTCAGAATGCTCCTTCACACAGCCTGTTTCTGAACTCGGTTTCTTCTCCATTCCGGAGTGTGCATATATATTTTTTCATTGCATATATCCATTATACATAGTACTGTGTTAAGTAAGAATATTATCATGCAGGTATACATCATAGAATGAGCATATTTGCCCCTACCTGAAACCCCCACTCTCTCCTCTATTTCCCCTCCCCTCCATTACTAACTTTTAGTTTCCTTAGACAGTTTTCTTGTACTTTCAGGCCATATAGACATACTTACATTTAGTTACTTATAGAAAGTCTAGGAACTATGAATAAAAGAAAACATATTTCTCTTTCAGGGGCTGGCTTAATTTGCTTAATATTGTTATCTCTAGGTGCATTCATTTTCTTCTTTATGGCTGAAAAAAAATTTCATCCTAGCTGAGCTGAGGGTAATGGCACATGTCTTTAAACCCAGCACTCAGTAGCCAGAAGCAGGTGGATCTCTGAGTTTGAAGCCAACCTGGTCTATATAGTGAGCTCCAGGCCAATCAGGACCGAATAGTGTGTGTATGTGTGTACATATATTAAAGAAAAATCCATATATCCCACATTTGCTTTAGTCATTCCTCTGTTGTTAGACACCTAGGTGGGTCCCATAACTGATCTGTTGCTCCAATCAGCTTTATTTTGTAACCATGAGGATGGAGGGGTTCAGTGAGCCAAACCATGGGTGGAGGGCAGAGTTTAAAGATGACTGCTCTATTGAAATGCTTGGCTTACTCATCCTCCAACCATCCCCCTTTATCCAAAGCTGGATTTCCATTGTCCCCTCACTGAGGTGCTCGCCTGTAACTTCTCTGCCAGTTCTTCACAAAGGCAGACATTTTCTGACCATTGCCTTAAGAGCACATTTCTCCAACTTGAACTGCTTTGAACCATGCGAGGGGAGTGGAGGAGCTAAATAAACATTGTGGAGTTAGATTACTCCTTCCTGCCATGTGCCATACTGGTGGCACTGGTGACAAGGAACAAAGCCACTTATGTCTGATCCACATGCACACAAGGATTTCCCAGGAGGAGAATCTTGCATTTCTTCTAGCAATATGTTGTATCCGATGTCAATAGGCATATAAATGTGGAGAGGCCAATGCTGGGCTAAGTGTGCTAGCCCCATCCAAGGTGCCCTACTGAGCCCTGCCTGGCTGGGGTGCCTGGGCACAGATGATATGCCCGCTTGCTCAGGGGAGGCAGAACGAAGTCCATAATGGTGGAACACAGTCCATGTTTTCCCAGAAGGGGAAACGGAGGAGTCTGGGTTGAATGGTAGGTTTCCTAGTCTCCTGTGTATACCTGGGCATCACAGGTGAACTACTGTGAGTCAGGAAAGTGGGGGGAAGGTGTCCCCCAGTCCACACTTCCCCTAGGGTACCCACACGCTGGGCAGGAAGGAGGAAAGCAGAGCCCAAGACAGGCAGAACCCAGCTTGATTCAGAGTTCCAAGAGTATGGAGGGGCTGGAAGAAAGAAGGCCTTCTTCAGGAGATTTGGGTACTGCTCTTTAAGACCAGGGAGATAGATGATCCTTGCTTGTTCATACTGGTTTATTTGATAGTAGATGTGACTACATACACTTTATTCAGGGTGAGCCAGTGATTAAATACCTTTTGCGGGAAGGAGTATCCAGGAAGAGAAGCTCATTGGTTGATGGCTCAGGGATACTTAGATACCTCATTAGCAGGGAGAAGAATTCCAGGTATTTATGCTATGTGGCCTTGCCCATGGTCCTCAGTGGAGTGTCACGGTTACATGTTCCAGAGCAGGTAGAGGCAGGCAGGGAATGGCTTCACTCCTGCTATTCTCAGTTCTGAGATTCATGGGGTCTGAGCTCATTCAAGCTTGCTATACTCATGCCTGACTGGTAACAAAGTCCCACAAGCCTATACAAGGGAGGCCTCATTTGTTTATCTTTGCACACTCATCACAGATATATCCCTGGCACCAGAGAGATGTCCCAGGGTGAATGACTGCACCGACAGCTCTTTTTATTCTGAGCATTTGGGAACGTTATTTGTCTTGTTTTTCCCACACTCTCTAGCCCATGACAACTCAAGAGAGCAAGTTACACCTCAACCTGAAGACCAGAAAGAGCAACAAACCACAGGCATGCAGAGATCAACACAGTCTGCGTACCGAGAGAGCCTTACAGGTAAGACATGCGCCTCAACCACCATCCTCTAGCTGGCTCCTAGAAACGGGCCTTCGGTTACACAGAAAGGATGAAGCAAAGGAGGGAGATCAGTCCTGTTCTCAATAGGCGGGTACACTCATTCTCCTCCTCTCAGAATTCCATGCAGATAACAATACTGTCAGTTGTTGGAAGACTCACTGCTTAGCATTTCAAGCCACTCTTTCTGATAGTAATGTAGGCGACGGTTTGAGAACATAAGAATTCAAATCCTACAGATTCAACTCAATTCATAAGCATGTGTTAGCGATATCTCCAATCTAGGCACCGCACACAGAAGAAAGCAGTTGAATAAACAACTTGCCCTTGCCCTTACGAATCTCTCCTATTTTCTCTTAAGCACAAACCAATGAACTTGGAGCAAAATCATTGGTAACGATTTGCCTTTTACAGTACAGAGTTGTAAAATGATAGCCCCAGACACTTATTCACTACTCAGTGAGGTGTGGATGAGTGGGCCCTGTGTCTACCTACCCACACTTTCCCACATGAGATGATAATACTTAAATTAAGCCACAATGTCAAGAGGAAAGAGATTGCTAGTGTTAGACCTGAGATTTGCAGGGACCAGTGAGCCATAAGAAGCCCCCATAGTCTTATGATAAAGTTATAGCCTTACAAAGAACCTAATTGCATCGTGTATAATCCCACTTGAAACCACAGCTGAGTGACTCAGGGAGCAGGAAGAAATTCCTTTATTAAAGAAAAACAGACACTAAGACACAGAGCCTTGAAACGGTTTAGCTAAAGTCACATTACAGAGTGGAAGCAAGACACCCTCTCTAGTCCTCTTTCTTCTGAGAGATTATTTTTAGCTACTTAAAAATTACTCACGGCATCCAAGTGTGGTGTGTGGTGGGGGAGGGGTCGATATAGAAGCATTTTAGCGATGTGGTGTTTTCAGTCCCTTTTCTCTCCCAGTTCCATCCTGAATAAGGTTTTTTCAAATTAAATAGATTTAATGTTTTCCCCTTCTTTCCTGGTAACTGGTGCAACCTCTACGTTACTGAAAGGTCTCTGTTGGTGGGGTGTCAATATTTGTTCTTACTCAAGAGACCATCAGATGAATGGGCATAGTTGTCCTAGCATTTGGGGAGCAGAAGCAGGAGGATGAGAAGTTCAAAGCCATCCTGAACTCTATGATACCTCCTCACCCCAAATATGAGGGGGAAGGGGCATGGAGAGGCGGATGGAGATGGGGATGGGAGGAAGAGTGGAGGGAGGGAGGGGAAGGGGGGAGAGGGGGAGGGGGAGAGGAACAGGGAGAGGGAAAAGAGAGGGGACAAGCTGTTCTAGCTGAGGGGTTGTTTCATAAATTGTCATCGTTTGGGGTTTAAAGAAAAAATCAAATTCAAACAGGTTCTGTCAACTATGCTGTTTCTTGATCTTAAAGTAATAATTCTTTCTGAGACAAAACTCAGCCCAGTGCAGTTATACAAAGTGCAATGTAACAGAAAATGGCTCAGGTCAAGGACACCGAGCTACCTGTGGGGACAGAGAGTTTATATGTGGTTCTTTGGGGGGTTGTTTTGGATATCGGGTGTTTTGAAAATCTGGAAGATTCTAAACCTATGAGTAATTTACAATCCAGAGTTCGACATCATGCATAGTTCTGTCTGATTAGATGGAGAGCCATTGGTAAGGAGTTACAGGATTAACTCAGAACAGGCCATGGTCCCTGCAGCCAAAGCTCAGCCAAGCCTGGATTCATTCCAGTGAGAAGGGTGGAGGGTCTTGACAGGGTCAATGTCGGTCTCACTTCAGCTGTGGTTTAATCAAAAATCACGATCCATTTCTCTGAGATTCTCTCAGTGTCTCCCCTCCTCTAGACATTAGCTTTGTCCTTGGTCAACTCCCTCAAGTCTCAAGCTGACTACTAACTGCTACTCAGATTTCTTCCTCCTAATGTATTCAGCAGTCTTAAAGAGAGGTCTGTCCATCTGCTCCACCCGGATGCTGTCTCTCAGCAGAGAGCCTCAGGGTCTTTGCAGCATGGGTCAAATGAAATGCACATTCCCCCTGTGCTCTCAGCAAGCATCCTCTCTTCACCCGCCACCCCCACTGCCAATCCAACTTCCTCCGTCTTTCTCACCTAATCAGCTATCCGACCCTTGCAGGAGTGACCACCATGTGACTTTTTCTGGGGAGACCTGAACAAACATCTGGTCACTAGATAGAGCACTGACCTCAAACTAAAGAAACGATTCCACCCAAGTATCATGTAATGAGCCAATGAATTCATTGGGCTTACTCTTGGGAGCAAGGATAGCTCAAATTCAGCTGCATCATCAGAAACCCCACCCCAACATGGATGAAAACCCTTGAAAGTTGCATCTCTGGAGCTCCCTATAGGACTGGCAGAAGGCTCCAATAGTTTGAATCTCCTTTCCCTCAGTCGTTGTTTATGTAACAGTAAGGGAAGAGGGGTGGTGAGTTGCAAGAGCATCCTGACATCTGTGGGGTTTGCTTATTTTTTTGAGTTTTAAGGATTCCCCCTCCAAGAGGGAATATTCCAACTCAGAGGAAAAAGCTGCACAACTGTGGGTTCCATGCCTTCCTAATGCCTACATTGCTGACAGTTGGATTCTATCAACACTTGTAGGTTTGGTGAAAGCAAAACAAGTAAATAAGAACTGAGGTTCAGTTTTAGCCACCAGAGTTGCTCTAGGTGAAAGAAGTAACCTAGAGGCACTTGTTGTGCCTCCCCAAACTTGCCTTCAGAGTTCTTTTCCTCTTCCAGGTCACTGCAAGGAGCCCCCCCCGTGGGAACATGAAGATACCAAGAGAATCTATCATTTCGTGGAAGGACAGAGAGTTCACTACAAGTGTATGCAAGGATACAAGGCTCTACAGAGAGGTCCTGCTACCAGCATCTGCAAGATGATATGTGGGAAGAGAGGGTGGACTCAGCCCCAGCTCACATGTGTAGATGAAAGAGAACACCATCAGTTTCTGGGTAGGTTGTTCCTTTCATATGTCCTTCCCATTCTTTCCTCATCTGGACCAAGGTGAGACTCCACATTGCCATGAGACCTTGGGAAAGCCATTTGACCTTCTAGGTCCCACCTTTTAAGACACAGAACACGTGACATACCAAGGTCCCCTTAACTCTACATAGAGATGGTTAAAGGCAGGGAAATGAGGATCTCTCCAGTTCTCTGAACCATACAGGATGCTGTCTCTTGGATAGAGTACTATCCTGTATCTATCTGAGCCTGAGCTTCCATAACTTCTGCCTAACACCAAGATATCTCATTGTTCACAAGGGGAAGTTCAGCGTCATGCCTACATGTCTCTTCTTTGTACTTATATGTCATTTGCACTGCATTCCATTGTCATTACAGTCCCTTGTAAAGGTCATCTCTATCTTTGATAAAAAGTACAAGTATGTGGGAAGTGGTTCACTTCAGCATGTGTTTTCCCATGCCCAGTCCTGCTCACATACAACCTGCCTGCCCTGAGGTCTTCAGCCATCTTTGTTTGAGATCTTAGTACTTCCATAATGAAAAGCTACCCATATTCTCTCATGACTTTTCCTGGTTTCTTTGCTTACTGTCATCTGTCACATTTCATGACTTCCTCCGTGCTTCTCTCGGGATGCTCTTTGCTTCTCATAACTTGCCTCCAGTGAGCCACTGCCATAGCCAGGGCATGCCAATAATCTTCCTTGAAAGAGGTGGAATGGCAAAGATCCTGGCTGTCTGAGTTAGGGTTAATATTGCTGTGATGAAACACCATAATCAAAAGCAACTTGGGGAGGAGAGGATTTATTTGGCCTACATTTCCACATCATTATTTATGATGGAAGGAAGTCAGGAAACAGGACATGAACAGGAGGCAGAAATGGATACTAGGGCCATGGAGGAGTACTTATTGGCTTGCTCCTCATGGTTTGCTCAGCCTGTTTTCTTATAGAACCCAGGACCACCAGCCCAAAGGTGGCTCCACCCACAATGGGCTGAGTCCTCCCACATCAATCACTTATTAAGAAAATCCCCTACAGGTTTGCCTACAGTTCAATGTTACGGTAGCATTTTCTCAATTGAAGTTCCTTCTTCTTCAGTGACTCCAGCCTATGGCAAGTTGATGTAGAACTAGCCAGCACACTGGGTCACTGATCACAAAGGAACTGTCAAAGCTCCATTTGTCTCCATTTGGTGGTAGTGGTTGTGGTATGGTGTGGTGTGGTGTGTGTGTGTGTGTGTGTGTGTGTGTGTGTGTGTGTGTTGTTCTGACCCATTTCCAAGTTAAGGGTGGAATCCAGGGCTGAGTCCAAAGCCTGGAGAGAAAGATTTGTCCACAGTTCCATAGATAGCCACTGTTAGAGTAGAATTCCCCTTTACATGCTTTTCTATGGCTCCTTAACTGCTTTTAGTGCCCCTGGTGTGGAACTGTGTCCCAGAGACATGGCCAAAATAGGTGCCGATGCCTTACCAGGTGTATCGAGGGCCAGGAGCCCCAGATGGTGGGTGAAGGAAGGCATTAGATCCCATATCACCGTCTTTGGCTCCAAATACAATGCTTGCTTTCTTCTGCAGCTAGTGATGAGCCTCAAGAAAGCAGAAATTCTTTTCCTGAGAGTGAGACTTCCTGTCCCATCAGCACCACAGGTATGGAGAGAACATCCATGAACAGACATTTGGCCACCAGGCAAGGGCAGACAGTAGCTATACAAGCCTCTCAAGCCATGAATATGAAGAGGAGGGGAAGCCAACCCTAGTTGCTTCCTTCTTCTCCAAAGCAAGGATATGGCCATAGCAACATAATCAACCCAAGGCCGTCTGGGAAGATGGCTCAGTTGGTAAGGTGCTCGTCATGCAAAGCACGAGGACCTGAGTTTGATTCCCAGAAACCACACCCAATTGTTTTTAAATAGCTGCCTAAGGCAGTGATTACCTATAATCCTAGCACGGAGGAGGCAGAGACGTGGTGATCTCTGCAGCTTGCTGGCTATCAGCTAGTGTAGCTGAACCAATGAGATTCAGGTTCTGTAAGAGATCTCATAAAACAAGATAATCAGTTAAGAAAGATAACTGATGTTGACCTCTGGCCTCCATAGGCTCATGTGTATGCACACACACACAGACACACACACACACACACACATACCCACACACACAGGAATGTGTACACCCTCTCCACACACACAAACAATCTAAGAAAGGAGAAACCACAGGACAGAGGTTGAGGTCTCCAGATAGATTCTGCTCACTTGGCCCCTCACATCCCTTCCCCCAACCTGAGTGGCTAACCTACTTGGGGAAGCCCCTCCTCTCGAAGCCTCCTACAGTTCTATGCTGGCCATGAAATAAGTATCCACTCATCTCTCTTTCCCACAGACTTCCCACAACTCACAGAAGCAACTACAACTACGGAGACCTTTGTGCTCACAATGGAGTATCAGGTAGCAGGTAGGCTAGCTCATTTCCTTTACAGACAAATGGTGAAGCATGCCAAGACGTGGGGTAGTTTGGCTGGTTGACATGACCCCTTCTTTCACTAATGTTTCTAAGGGTAGACAATGACTTTAATTGTTATCATTGCTAAAAATCCCATGGTCTGCTGTAGTACATGGGGAGTTGTATTACCTACCTTTTTTGTTGCTGTGACCAAAAGCCTGACCAAACCAACTGAAGGAAAGAAAGCTTTGTTCTGACTCCCAGTTCCAGGACAGTCCATCACTATGAGAGACCCACAGCAGTGGGAGACTGAGTAGCTGGTCACAGTGCTAAGAAACAGAGAAAAAATAGCCATGGTGGTGTACGCCTTTAATCCCAGCACCTGGAAGGCAGAGGCCAGCCTGGTCTGTACAGTGAATTCCAGGAGAACCAGAATGACATAGTGAGAACCTGTTCCAAACAATAAAAAAAAATTTAAAAAGTGAGAGATAAAAGCTTGTACTCAGCTCACTCTCCTTTTTGGAGCCCATGGAATGGCGCCCCACTTTTAGGGCAGGTCTCCCTATCACCATTTAACCTAATCCGGATAACCTCTCATGGGCATGCTCAGAGATTTATCCCTAATGTGACTCTAGAACCTGTCAATCAACATAAACCAAGAGTATCATCAGAGTTAAACCTTAAATAGCCCTAATCCAGTTTCTCCCATACACATCTTCAAGAAAAATGTCCTCCAAACTTTAGTGAGGGACAAGGCAAGAGAAAAAATAGTGTCCATAAGCACCTAGTTATCCTGGTAGGAGGCAAAAGCAGCCTCAGAGCTACACCTTCCTGGGCCACTGAATAATGGGGGTTCTGGAAGTTCCTCGATCAGCATTTGGGAGGTGTGAGCAATTCCAGGAGATAGTAGTGTGTTCAGGGTTTCTTATCTTCTTTCAACATTTCATTCATGAAAGACGCTGCTAGTAGGACTGCCCTCTGGGCCTTCTTCAAGTTGAGCTGTACTGTCCAGAGGAGAAGTGCCAGCCTCTTTCTATGGCTGTTCCTTCCATGCCCCCTCTGCTCTTGAAGGCTCTTAAACCTTCTAAGAAATCCTCAGGGAGAGGAGGGAAGAAAGGAGAACCTGTAGGCCCAGCTGTTCAGGAAGCCTTGCTCACCTGGGAATTTTCTTACCTCTCTATGGATCCAGCCTCCACCCGAGGCCTCCCCAAAGCATGGCCCCAACCTGAATTCCCTCTCTCTCTCTTGACAGTGGCAGCTGCATCTTCCTGCTCATCAGCATCCTCCTCCTGAGTGGGCTTACCTGGCAACATAAATGGTAAGTCCAACACTGGAAGGACCTAGCACCCAATGTCTGGTCCCTGGCCTGGCAGCATGAATATTGCCCAGAATTTGACCTCAGCTGACAGGCTGGGGATAGTGCCCATGCAAGCACAAGACTTATGTTCAATCCCTAAAAGCTTTGTTTAAAAAATTGAATGTGATGGCATTTACCTATAATTGTATAATTCCAGAGCTGAGGGGGCAGGCAGAGATGGATCCCTCATACTCTCTGGCCAGCCAGCCTAGTGAAACTGGTGAAACCTGTTTCAAAAGTAATGTGAATAGTATCCTAAGGAACAATACTCTAGGTTGACTGTAGTCTCCACATACATTTACTCCCTGACACACGTACTCTTACTGAACGTGTATGCCCGGCACTGAATGGGTTACATTAGCAAACATCAACCCCAGTCTCAGAGATCTGTGCTGTTTAGAGATTAGGAAAAGCTAGACTACGCAAATTCAGATAGCAAGAGTTTTAATCCTATTTAGATATCTTCAACCTTGCTATCCATCCACCAGGGCGTTACTGTTGTTGGAACAGACCATGCCACCCCACCCTCCCCAACTCTACCAATCCTCTGCTAAAACCCAGCATGGGTAGCAAGGGATGGAGAGAGGAGACAGGGAAGGGACCGTGGCTAGACCAGGCTTGATGATGTGGATGAAGGTTGCTGGGTATCACAAGGCTTTAAATACAGTGCTGAGCATTGAGTGTTAATACAGTGCAAAGCTCCTGGAAGCAAGGGCAGGGGAGGCTCTGTATTCCAGCTGTGTCTGTGTGTTTGCCTACCTTGGAGTTCCCTCAATTTTTAGGCCCTAAGTATCTTGATCAGTGATGTCTATCCATGGCTCATATAATGTCTTCTTTAAGGATAAACAAAATTTCAAACCATGATTAAGTAAAGAGTTTTGTGTGAGACAGAACCAAATCAGAAATCAGAAATCAGAAGGAATCTAGATAAGCACACATACTTGCATGCAAACACACCATGAACACGTGTTCGAATGCCACACAACACACACACACACACATGGGGGTAGGGGACAACGTGTATGGTGGTACATTCCATTGCTCTCAGCACTCAAGAGCTGGAGGCAGGAAGTTCAATTTAGTTTGAGAACAGCGGTGCTGCATAGAAAATCCCATGTCAGCCTTAGCCACATAGTGAGACCTGTCTCTAAATAAATGAATCAATAACATTGGAGGATGTAGTTCAGCTGGTAGAGTGAGAGTTGAGCATGCTCACCCAGCCTGGGCTTGATCACAGCACCATAGGAGACCAGGCACAGTGGCATACACCTCTAACCCAGAACTCAGGAGGCAGAAGCAGGAGGTCATCCTGGGCTATACAAGCTCTTATATCAAAAAACCAAACACCTCATTTAAAGAAAAAAAAAAAGAACTTAAGAATGTAAAACCATCTTGAGAAAAGCCAAATCCATCCTCATTAGAGTCGACTTGAGAGATGTTCTTTGTTTCATTTCCTGGGTTATGACAAAACACCTCAACAGAAGCAACCTAAGAGAGACAGAGCTTATCCGACTTACAGGTCCAGGATGCAGTCCATCCTTGTGTGGCAGCTAAGGTGGCCAGAACCTGAAGCAGTTACTCTTATCACACCCTCCATCAGGAGCAGGGAGCAATGGATTAGCATACACACTTATGCCCAGCTCACTTCCTCTTTTTATACAGTCTAGAACCCAAACCCATTTAGGCTGGGTCTTCTCCCAACCGATTGCAGTAATGAAGACAATCCCCTGCAGACATGCTCACAGACAACCTAATCTAGGTAATCCCCCATGGAGATTTCCTTTTGGTAACTTTAGGTTGTGTTAAATTGGCAATTAAAACTAAACCATCACGGTGCCAGATGTCAAGGGTACCCCTGCCAGAGCAGGTTCTGGCCAGCCCTGATACTCTGAAATCTTTAATAACCTAGCCATAGGGTGGGTGGGAATCTGATTTCTTCCATTCTTATGTTGTTCATCTGGCCTACTCCTCATTTTTCTTAAGTGGAGCAAGAAGCAGAAGCCATTGAAGTCCAAATGAGGATACCCTGATAGTTGTTGTGCTAGAAATTACTCATAGCCCAGACAGTCTTCCAGTTTCCTTAAGCTGTTCTTTTAGAGTTGTGGGAGATGAAACATGATGTAATACACCTGACAGTCTAGGCCCTCAGTACTTGTGAGACCTTCCTCCTGTGAGCATCTGCCTGGCATGGACCTTTTCGTCTGGTATCTTGAAGACGCAAACACTGAGAACCAGAGGACAGGGCTCCTCGTGAGCAATGATAGCTTAAGTTTACAGTGTGAAGTAAGAAACTGTCTAAGACTGTGTGAGTTCCCCCTAGACCTCCCAGTACCAGGGCCATTAGGGAGACTGAAATATAATCTCAATATGACCCCTTTGGTCAGAGAACTTGTCCAAGAAAACAAAAAAACAAAACATTTCTGAAATCCCAGCCCAAAGTAGTCCAGCATAACAAGAACCTGTTACAGACGCATAGGTGCCTGTGCTCACGTTTACACACACTCCCCTATGGACACATGATTAAAAGTGAGATAGATAGATGATAGATAGATAGATAGATAGATAGATAGATAGATAGATAGATAGATAGATATGAAAACAAAGTCTACTTTCTAGACGCTAACTTCATCTAATGCTGCCCTCTTGTGGCCAATTGGAATTCCTACCTCTGAATTCTGAAAATTTTGGTCTTTGTCAGAGTGCTTTGGTTGTTTTGGGACACTCACTAGGAGCTAGGAGTATGCACTGGCTGGCTCACATTGGCTATGCGTTCAGGAATTTCATGTTTTGTTTTAAATCTTCATCCTAGGAATTGACTCCAAGGCCTTGAACACATTAGATGAGTGTGCTATTCAGCTGCGACCCAGCCCTTTGAACTGTTTTGTGAATACTTTTCTCTCTTTTTCTGCTTCTATTTTTTAAAGATTTATTTGTTTATTTATTATGTATACAGTGTTCTGCCCGTACTTATGCCTGTAAACCAGAAGAGGGCATCAGATCCCATTACAGATGGTTGTGAGCCACCATGTGGTTGCTGGGAAGTGAACTTCTGGAAGAGCAGACTGTGCTCTTAACCTCTGAGCCACTTCCCCCAGCCCTCTTTTTCTGCTTCTTAATGTTGATTTTTGGATGGGATTGGAACATTTGCATGCATCTGGAAGTCAGGGGATAACTTTTGAGGGTCGGTTCTCTCCTTCAGTCACCAGGCTTGGTACCAAACTCCTTTGCCCTCCTGAGACATCTTTCTCTCCCTGTTGGATTGTTGGGTTTTGTGGGTTTGATTTGGTTTAGAGCAGTGGTTCTCAATCTTCCTAATGCTGCAACCTTTTAATGCAGTTCCTTATGTTGTGGTCATCACCCAATGATAAACTTATTTTGTTGCTACTTCATAACTGTGATTTTGCTGCTGTTATGATTTATAAGGTAAACAGCTATGTTTTCCAATGGTGTTAGGTGACCTCTGTGAAAGGACTTCTGATCCTCCTCCACGCAGAGGGGTTCCCATCCACAGATTGAGGACTGCTGGCTTAGGTGTTTTTGAGACAGATTTTTACTTTGTAGCCTAGGACGCCCTTGTTTTCACTGTGTAGCCCAGGCATCTTTGAACTGACCTATCCAACTTTGTAAGTGTTGGGACTACAGTGGTAGACCTGAACACTAGGTGTGTGCGTATTTACACAATGGAACTATGCAGCCATCTTCATGGATCTGGTTGTTAGACGTTCCCAGCACACACCTGCTTGGAGCTGTGGCCTGTGACGTTCCAAGTGACCTGGGTACTGTAGTTCTGTAAGTTTACTATACCATTAAAAAAATCTGTTTGTGGTGCTGAAAAGATAGATCAGTAAAGTACTTGTCTTATGAGCATAAAACCTGGTCAAGCCCAGAACCCACATAAAAACAAAACAAACAACAACAACAAAAGCCACTGAGCACAGTGGGCACTTATGATCACAGGGTGGAGAGGCAGAGACAAGTAGATCCCTGGCTCACATGAGACAACCAGCCTAGCCTTCTTGGAAAGTTCCAAGCCAGTGAGAGACCCTGTCTCAAAAATATCAGTGCAGCTGGCTCCTGGGGAATGATACCCAAAGTTGTTCTCTGGCCTCCACATGTAACACACACACACACACACACACACACACACACACACACACACCTTAGTTGTATCTACCATATTCCAAGTTTTCTCTACAAACATATGTTCACTTAGTATCAATGACTCCCATCATTGCAGAATACCCACAGGCCAGCTCTAGTTAGCAGCAAGGAGTCTCCATTACACCAATCACTCAGAGTTATGTGACTTTTTCCAACCCAGCAGTTACTATTCCACAGGACTAAATGAGGAAAAGCCCATAACTGCCAAGTGCTGGATGTTACACCATGGGCCACAGACATGCACAGTTCAGCCCTGCTCCTGGGAACTAGTAGACTGGAAGAAGGGGAAAAAAAAAACCCTTGAAGTATTTCTGTGATGCTGGGGATATAGGTCAGTAGTAGAATGTTTTCTTGGCCCTGGGTTCAATCCTAGTATAGAAGGAAAAGAGAAATGGAAGATATGGAGGGAAGGAGGAAGGGAGAGACAGAGGGAGACTTTTAAAAGTCTAATATAGAAATATGTAAACAAGGACATTTAATCTACATGGGATCCAAAGACAGCTTACTGAGCTGATGGCCTCTGAAGTGTCAGATAAATCAAGGCAAGAAACAGCTCTTGGAAGAGGAAGTTGGGTTACAGGATATAAAATGAATGGGGACCATGGCCACAATGATACCACACTGCTCAGATGGAAAGAAATGCTGTCATAGAAGATGAGGCCACACTGAGGAGCAGTGACAAGATGCTGGTGTAACGGTACCTCAGGTCACCTCACCTAGGAGAGAAACAGTAACCCTAGGTGATCTGTATGCGTGTAGAGGCCAGCTTTACCGTGGGCAATGTGTCAGCAGTTTGATTGCATTATGATGAAATAAATTCAAATAGAAGTCGATGGTTGTGATATTGTGGGTCTGTAGATTGGACTGAATGGAGGAAACCAACCAAGAGGTCCAGAAAATAATTGATAATAAAATTCTGAGGTAGAATTCAAAGTTAGTAATCTCAGCTAGGGTCAAGGGGACTGTTCAGTTCACATGGGCTTGGGTGTGGACCGTGTTGTTCTTAGTATACATGGCACGACATGGCTGTGACAGTGTTAATCTTCTTCCAGGAGGAAGAGTAGAAGAACCATCTAGCAAGCCAGAAAAGTCAGAGCCCAAGGGAAACTGATGGGAAATCATGAAGCTCAAGCAAAATCTGAGAAGACAAACGTTCCTCACAGGTGTTTTCTTTTGATCCCTCGGGTTCTAGAAAGTTCCAAGTCACAGGACATAGCAGCACATCAGGAAACGTCATCTCCATCACTAAACTGGACTTTGCCATTGAGGAATAGGATCTAACCATTTTGATACAGCAGTTCTAAAGCTTTAATGGAGAGAGGGCTCAAGAGTGCTCTGTGTGTTTTGTTTTCATGTATATATGTTGATGGGAGCTGAGGTGGCAAGGCCACTTTTCATGCAATATATATTATAGAGAAAGTAGCTTTAGGTTGACTTCACTGTTACACTCAGTTTGGAAAGCCCAAGTAAAGCCCAGCACTAATGTAAATACTCCCTCTCCCCCCTCCCCTCCCCTCTCTTCTTTCTCCTTCTCCTTTTCTTCCTCCTCCTCCTTCTTCCTCCTCCCCTGTCCCTATCCACCCCCACCCATCCACTTTCCTTCTTCCTTTCTGGTCTTACAAGCTCATCCTAGCTATATGCGTGGCTGGCTCCTTTCTCAACCTCTGTTTGCCTAACTGGTTCTTCTGATTTCATCACTTACTGATCAGCCTTTAAAACTCTGGGCTGGCAAAGATGACTCCATGTTTTTAGCTCAATCCCAGAAGGAAATCCCCTTTCATTGAAGCTTCAGTTTTGACATCCTGAAGAACAGAAACCATGATGGAACAATCTTCAGATAACATCAAAGCAAAGTGGAGAAGCTGTGGGAACTGTGGAGCTTCAATACTCAGAAGGCTGTGTCTAGGGTCAGTGCCAGGAGCAGAAGCTAAGGGAAGTCCCAGGACATGATCTCTACGCATCAGGTGCTCTACTAGCAGGCCACACTAAGATCAGCTTTCTTGGGGACTGCTGTCAACTGTATTCTTAATTTAGCCTGCACTAATCTGATGCTACAGGTGAACACGCAAGGTGCATGTATGTACTTGGTACCTATCATGAAAACACTGGAAAGAAACAAATACTTTCAAGTTTACAGAAGGGAGGAAGGAAGAAGGAAGCAGAGATGATGATTATACAAAAGATTACTATAGACTGGATATCTCAGGAATCCTCAGACAACACCCCCTCAACCCCCTCCTCCAGATCACCAGGAAGCCTTGTGAAAACAGACTTCAGAGCCAGCCTGTCTCTGAGTCAGTCAATGTAGAATTTGGATTTCTCACAAGTTCCTGGGTGGTGTCTTTATGCTGATCTCTAGCCCACACTTTATGAGGCTATCCCTGTGTGCTCTCCTCTTCCATTGCAACCAGAAGCAACTGATTTTGATACCTCGGTTCCTGAGAGTGTCCTCGTTCAATGTCTTGCGTAAGATTTCCCCTCTGATGAGTTGAGTCAGATGTCCATGTTTAACAGTGTTTTAGGGGATTCACAAGAAGCCTAAACTCTCAGTTTTCATTTCTAAAAAGGCTGGAAAGTGTTATGAAAAAAATGTCAAAGGTCAGACAGCCATTTTGAGTCTTTTATGTGACGAAGTATAAAGCAGACTTCTCCTACCTATGGTCTCCCCTTTCCAAAATATATCTTTTGTAGGGGCATGACAGGAAGGAAAGTTAAATAGAATCTCAAATTACTAATTTTAGAAAAGAAAAAAATGTTAAAATCTCTCTAAAGAGCTGTGGGTAGTGGTACACACCTGTAAGCCCAGCACTCAGGAAACTGAGGCAGGGGGATCACAGTGAGTCTGAGATCAGCTTCACCGACATAGGCTTACCCTTCACCCTTTCCATAAAAACAGCCTTACTTGTGTAAAATTAACTGTTAATGTATATCTGTGCATTGCGCATGTGCCCGGTGCCCAGGGAGGCCAGCAGATATGTTGGATTTCCCTGGAACAGGCGGGTATGAGCTGCCATGTAGGTGCTGGGACTTAAACCCCTGTCCTCCGAAAAAGCAGCTAGTTAGTGCTCTTAACCACCAAGCTGTCTCTACAGCCCCATTAAACTGAATTTTATTATTACTCGTTATGGGAGATGGGATTATGATAACAACTTTTTTTATAATACTAAGATGTTTAACTATTTTACTCTCCTTCACAGTGTAGAGTGGAATTTTCTAGAAGGTACATGCATGATATCATCACTCTGGTGTTAACATATAATGGATTTATCTTGTTGTTTATAAAAGAATTAATAAATAATATTTTAAACTTTTCTTGGTTTTAGTCTTTAAGATGATCAATATTGATAGATACTAGTTACATTAAGAAAGCCTTTGGGGATCCTCAATAGTTTGGAATGGTTTTAATATTTGTTAGTAATATAAAGAAGGTCTGACAAATTATGCTGAAAAGCTGTTGTGGGTTTGGATTGGAAATGCTCCCCACAGGCTCCTGCGTTCAAATACCAGGTAGTGGTGCTGCTTTGGGTTTTGGAACCTTTAAGAGGTGGGGTCTTGCTTATGGAGACATTTCATTGGCCATGAATCTTTGAGGGTGACAGCCCAGCCTTACTTTCAGTCTTCCTCTTGCTGTCCCAGGAAGCCACCATGTAAGGAGTTCCACAACATAGTTCTGCTGCCACAGAGTCCCCTTCCATGCCTTACCCTCTAAAACTATACGGCCATGTGTAGCTGCAAAGGAGGCTGGCAAACATCATTAGCTAGATCACCTCTCCTCTCTACTACGTTATCTCTGTTGTTTTGTCACAGTGATGAAAAATGTAACTAAGGCAAAGACATGGTTTGGAGATTCATGTGAGCATCCCAGCCAGACTCAGTACAACTACGATGTCAGAATTATCAAGCTTGAGATATAAAACAATGGGAAATGAATCTTTATGACAGAAACTTCAATGGCACCCAACATCTATTCTTCCTTTCTTTCTGTTGGTTATAAAGGAAAGAAAACATCTTGTTGGTATTCTAGGTAGCCTATATTGCCAATGTTGCACAACCTAGAGACATTTGGGATGAGGGAAGCTCAGTTGAAGACTCCCCTTGATCAGATTGTCTTCACTGATGATTGACATGGGAAGGCCTAGCCCACTGTGAACGGCACTACCCATTGGTAGGAGGACTTGGGCTATCTAAGCAGACAGGCTGAGCATGAGCCAGTGAGTAAGCCAATAAGCAGTGTTCTTCCATGGCTTCTGCTTCATTTCTGCTTGATTTCCCTCAATGATAGACTGTGACCCAGAAGTATAAGCTAAAATAAACATTTCTTACCCATAGTTGTGTTGGTCATGGTGTTTATCTCACAGCAACAGAAAAGTAAAACAGAATATCTTTCTCCCAAGCTAATGATGTTTGCCAGCCTCCTTTGCAGCTACACATGGCCGTATAATTAAGCTTTGAAACAGAGACAGGAGTTGAAGCACTGTGTGCCATACCTGAACTGAGCCTTGAAGAGAATGTAAGTAGCATTTCCTCTCTTAGCTCTTCTTACCAGCAGGCACATGGCCTGGTGGTGGGAGCCAGAACTCCCAATGGCAAGAAGCCCATTTTAAGTTTGACAAAGAGACAAAGTTGAAGAAGTCTAGGCATTTGTCTGACGCCAGGAAGGTGTTGCAACATGGCTGATTGCATTGGACAGTACTTTGGTCAGAAAAAACCACTTCAGTTGAGGCCACTATGACTGTTACCTTGTTAGGACAAAATTAATGATCACTAACACCTGTACTGTTATCAGCTGTATACATACCCTCTTCCCATACCAAAATTTTTCTTATTGGTAATGTTAGCATCAAAATATTTTATGAGAGAGAGAGTATCAACATTTGACATAGAGCAACAGACTCAGATAAGTACTTGTTTTGTGTTGAATGACTCTGCCTGAGAGTTGCCCATCCAGCAGGTAAGCTTACTAGATGAAATGCAGGAGTCCGTATGGAGACATTCCCATCACATGGGGTTTCTGGGTAAGTCATGAATGGGAAAGAGAAAGCTTCTTAGCTTCTTGGACTTTTTGTTAAACCCTCTCTCTTATTTCCATTCCACTCTTCAAGGGTGAAGGATGGAATACATTTCTTCTTCTATAATATTAAAGATTTGGATTTTTTTTTTTAAAGTCTGGTCCCTTGGCCATATACCAAACCTTATAGTAAGGGGCCAGTGAGATGGATCAGTGGACAAACGTGTTTGCTGCCAAGCCTGATGCCTGAAGTCAATCCCTGGAACTCACATGTTTAGAAACAGAGACTTGGCGCCATTAACTTACCCTATGAACTCCACATACGCACCATAGTACAGGACATTTTTTCCAACCACACACACACACACACACACACACACCAGTTAATTTTTGATATGCCGTGACTTGCTCAAAGGCTGGCCCCTCCTAAACCTTCCCCTGATAGCAAACACTCCCCTCCAGTACTCCTGAGACTCCTAAACCTTCCCCTGCTACCCCAGGCCCAATTGGGGAAGTGGCCAGAGGTTATTTACCTGAATTCTTACATGTCTGGTTGGCTTTCTCTCCTACAGTTTTACATCCCATTCTTCTCCCCCAAGGCATGGCAATTCTCTATCTTCCTTTCTCCCATTCCTAACCCACAAATCTAAAGGTCCTACCTCAGTCTACCTGCCCAGCATTGGCCGTTATTGATCAATATTGGCTCTTTATTGATCAATCAAACCCAACTGAGACAAGGACCTTCAGCATTTGGACATGCAGATTTCTGATTTGGGGGCTGGATTAATTCAAAGCATTGGGACCAACCCCCAACACTTACATATTAGAGGCAGAACTTGGAGATACAGGCTTTGTGAATTGGTCTTTGGATAAACTTAACACTACTGATGACATAGAAGAGAAAAAAAACATACAAATTTAATGTTTTGTTATCAGACAGTGTCTCACTATGCAGCCCAAGCTAGCCTTGAACGCAAAATCCTCCTGTTTCAGCTTCCTGCCATTTCAGGTATGCATGAACTACCCAGCTATAAACTTGTTTTTCTTGGTCCTTGAACTTCCTATGTATTGACAAATACCCTTGAACTTGGATCCTCCTGTCTCTATCTCCTGAGTGCTGGGATTACAGGCACATACCACTGTTCTCCATTTACACAATGCTGGAAATAAATCACAGGGCCTAGTGCAGGTTAGGCAAGCACTAGCACTGACAAACCAGACTTAAAAAAAAAATCTGAGACAGATACCAGTATATTAGGATACTCTCAAATCCTCCTTTTTCTTCTCCTCCAAAATTGCAATTAGAGTTGTTAAGTTCTGCCCCCTAAACAGCCCAGATAAACCTGAACTCTAGTGGTAAATGTAGATGAGGGGAAACTCTGATCCATGTACATCAAGAGGAGGTTTGGAAACACTACATGCAGAAACTCCCTAGCTGGAGTGACAAGATGATGGGTGACTGTATTCCAGTCTAACAGGCTACAGAACTGGACTGTGTGCACGTCCCTTGTAACCACCTACGCATGAACTGGGGAATTTAAAATCTCTAGATGTTAATCTCCTGGGCTGAAAAAACATTCCACCTCCTGTGTGACCAGAAAAGTGGGGGAGCAAGAGACAACAGAACTGGTTTCCTTCCTACCCACCCACAGCCTCAGTGTGATGGGAAGGGGAAAGATGCAGAATGGTTCAGGCCAGAGCTCCAGTGTTCTTCACAAAGATACTTTGTGAGTTATGGAGGAGAGGCAGTTCTAATCCCCGAGTCCCTGTTAAACTGAAGTACCTGAGGACTTAGAACTGTCTAGCTGTGTTCTGAGACCAACCTCTATGAATACAAGCCCTGCAGACTGGACGCAGGAAAACAAAGGAGAATTAGAGACATCCCTCTGAATTTTCCTTTAGTAAATGTGGTCTAAACAAGATCCAAGTGTTCCTACCTGCCCAGCTTGTAAGGAATGGTTAGCTGAACATGAGAGGTATGAACAGGCATACCTCTCAGGAGAAAGTGCTCAGGAACCCTGTCACAGGTTCACAGCAAAGTGAGTCTCCAGGTGGGCACTGTCCCAGGAGTTGAATGGACACCCACAGACATGCAGGCTGCTGCCTGCTACACTCCCTGTCCATCATCTGACATCTTTGACCTAGAGGTCAAATTTTAAACCAAATTCTAATTGAGTTAATAATTAATCTAGGAAATTACTGCAGTGGATGAAGGAAATAAACTTTGGGTGAATAAAAAATGTTCAAAGGAGGACACCGAAGGCTTAGAATCAGAACTATGACTAAAGCTATACCCTAGGGTCTGAGGCCAATCTGTTCCCTCATCTTAGGAAAAAAACATAGTATTTTTGCTCCACAAAGGACAATTTGGGAGTCATGGCCATTTCCTTTCCTCTCCAACAATTCCCATCCCTAAAGATGTCTTGGGGTTGACAAAAATATCTGCTACAATTCTGTATTAGTTACTATGATCAAACACTCGACAGGAAGCAACTTAAGGGGGAAGGATTTATTGCTGTTCTAGGGAATTCAGTCCATCCTGGTAGGAAAGGTATGACAAGAGATGTGGAAGGCACAGGTCACATCTAAATCCAGAAGCAAAGATGATGTGGTGTTCAATTTGCCCATGAAATGGCATCACCCACATTCAGTCGGGGTGAATCTTCCCTGCTCAGAAGCATCTTTAAAGACCCACACAGAAGTGTGTTTCCCATGGTGATCCTAAATCCAATCAAGTTGGCAATTGTGGTTAACAATTACAAATTCAAAGAAATCCTAAAAGACACATCATAAGATACGCTGGCTACAAGAAGAACCCATTATGCTATCTCAAAGCAGGTGCAAATGTTTATACATATTTGGTGGTCCACATGGAGGGGGATACTCTTCATCACACTCTTAAGCTCAAGCCAGGCTATATGATTTGATTTAGCTAACAAATATGATAGCATCATGCATATCCATGCCCCAAGCTGAAGCTTAAAGAGACAACACCTGCCTCACCAGCTACTCTCTGTCTTGCCTGGTAAGTTTAAAGAAAGATAAAGGTTGATTTTTTTTTTCTATCAGTGTATCATGGTGTGAAGACCAATTAAAACATACTCTTAGCCTATTTTTGATACAATGTAGCTTAAATACAAAACACATTGGTGTGGTTACAAACCATAATAATGAGAGGTCTCTGTTTACTGAAGCCCACCTGGCTGGTTGTGATTGATACACAGACTTCTGTACCCACATGCAAATTACAGCTGCACTAGCTATCATAATGTTAGAAGATACTATGTAGTCTGTGAGGGAGAATTCTCAACAAGTCTTACTCAGTTGTGAATCCTGTATGGTATACTACTGATCTGGCAGGCAAGATATGTCAACTGGTTCAACAGCTCCATGATTACTATGGGACGACCAACTACTTTATGATTAGATTTGAGGCCTGTTCCATTCAACTCATGCCTGGTACAGTAAACTTGATCAGAAGTCAGAGGCCAGGAAGGCCATAGCCTCTACTGGAGAAACATCTGCTGTTGTTTTTGCTAAATGGACAAGATGTCCTGTCAAATGGTCTCCTGAATATTTATGTTTATATTTACAGAATACTATTTGGTCAACTTTGGTCATAGAAGCTTCATTTTTTGCAGTGACAAGTAGTTATTGTAGAGACTTATAACTAGTCAAGGCTCTGATAATAAGAGACTGTTGAGCTGGATGGTGGTGGTACATGTCTTTACTCCCAGCACTTGGGAGGCAGAGGTAGAACGATCTCTGTGAGTTCAAGGCCAGCCTGGTCTATAGAGCAAATTCCATGTCAGGGCTACACAGTGAAACCCAGAGAGAGAGAGAGAGAGACAGAGACACAGAGAGAGACAGAGGAGACACATAGAGAGACAAACAGAGAGAGAGAGGATGAGACAGTAAAAAAGACAGAGAGAATGAGAGTCAAGACAGAGAGAGCAGAGAGATGAGACAGAGAGAGAGAGGAGATAAAGACAGACAGAGAAACAGAGAGACTGTTGAATGCTCAGCCATAAATTAGACATTTCTTCCACCTCTTCCAAGGCTCATGTAAGGTCAAAGAACAGAAAAATGAAGAAAGAATGTAAAGGCCAGAGGATGTAGATGGGTGGAGTGTTGAGAAACATTTTCTTCTTACCAGTTACAACACTGAAGAAAATATCTCTCCCTCCCTCAGCAATCAATGCTCAGGGAGCCCATTACCTCTATGATGAAGTACTGATGGGCCCTATACAGGTTGTAAGCATGTAATCACAGCTTCTGAGTGCAACACACATACACACACATGTACACACACATACATATATACAGTACACACACATACACATGTATGCACATAACACATACATACACACATACACACATCATATACACACATGCATACAGACACACACACACATATATACACAACACACGCAACACACACACACATACACATATATATATATTATATATATATATATACACACACATACATATACATACACACACATTCGTACACACATACACACACAGTGTGGAAATAGAAGGGGAACTATCTGTAATGAGAAAAGAGATGAGTATGACCCAAGTGCACCCTATGTACATGTTATCTGTGATGAGAAAGAGACCATTAGCAGGAGGGAAGGGGACAAGAGGGTAATGGGGGTGCATATGACCCAAGTGCATTATATATACACGTATTAAAATGCCATAGTGAAACTCATCATTATGTCAATGAATATATACATATACATATATATATCAGCTTAAAACTTTTCAAAACAAGACATTACATCTTCCTCATTGAACCTAGTAAATCTGGCCTCATCCACTAGCTGTTAGGAAAGCAAAAAAGTCTTGTCTAGTTTAAACAATTCTAATAGATATTGCTGGCTTTCTAGTTGACAGAAATGCTTCTTCCAGATCAGCAAAATGGCTCAGCCAGGAAGGCACTTGCACCAAACTTGACAACTAGAATTTGATCCCTGGGATCCACGTGGCAGAAAGAGAGAAACAATTCCCACACACTGCCCTTTGACCTGCTTCTTCCAAGCAATATGGAGACAAGTGAGGAGAAAATTGGCTCCTTCCAACTTCACAGTACTGTAAAGAGTCAGGGTCCACAGAGGTGACAGTCCACAAAGGCAACGCTCCCTACCCCTTTGTCCAGATGCAGACACTGGCTCATCAGCTGGAGAAAAAAGGGTTTACTTAGTCTTACAGCTTACAGTTCATCCTGAAAGGAAGTCAGGGCAAGAGGCAAGAGCTCAACGCAGGAACTGATGGAGAGGCCATGAAGAAGTACTGCTTCTTGGCTTCTCACCATGAATCCATCAGCCTAGCCTCCTCTCTCTCTCTCTCTCTCTCTCTCTCTCTCTCTCTCTCTCTCTCTCTCTCTCTCTTCTCTCTCTCTCTGAAAGCTTTATTGATTTATGTTATGTATATGAGTACACTGTAGCTGTCTTCAGACACACCAGAAAGAAGAGGGCATTGAATCCCATTACAGATGGTTGTGAGCCACCATGTGGTTGCTGGAATCACACTCAGGAACTCTGAAGAGAGTCAGTGCTCTTAACCACTAAGCCACCTCTGCAGTCCCCAGCCTACTCTCTTATAGCACCCAGGACTGCCTGTGTAGGAATGATATTGCCCACAGTGAGTTTAGCCCTCCCACACCAATCATCAACCAAGAAATGCTAAAGAGACTTGCACTTCTTCAGCTGAGGTTTTCTCTTCCCAGTGATTCCAGCTTTTGACAAACTGACACAGAAAAGAACCAGCACAAATGACATTCAGATGATTTAATCCTGAAACTGAGAAAAGAGTGCTTCAGATGAAGGAAGTTGTGGTGGTTTCAATAAAAATGAACCTCATAGCTTACATATTTGAAGGGTTAGTCATGGGAGTGGCACTATCTGAAAGGATTGAAAGGATTAGGAGGTGTGGCCTCGTTGAAGTGGGTGTGGCCTTGTTGGAGTAGGTGTGGCCTTCTTTGAAGTGTGTCATTGGGGATTGGGTTTTGAGATTTCAAAAGTCCAAACCAGGCTAGTGTCACTCTTTCTTGGCCTATGGATCAGTCTCAGCATCTCCTCCAGCCCTACACATACCATCATGTTCTCTGCCATAACGATAATAGACTAAGCCTCTGAAACTGTAAGCAAGGCCCCAATTCAATGCTTCCCTTTTTGAGAGTTGCCTTGATCACAGTGCCTCTTCACAGCAATAGAACAGTGACTAAGACAAAAGCACAAGAAGATGAAGAGCAAAACCTGATGTGTCAGAGGGAGAAATGGCAAGAAGATATGAGACCTTGGTGGGAACCACAGGAAAATAGCATGTCAAGCAGGTGACAGTGACAGTTAAGAAGAATAAGAAAATGGAAACAAAACTAATTAAAGCAAGAACATTCTTAAAGCCTCATGATTAAAAGAGATGCCTTAAAATGTGATTCAAAGACTCCTTCAAATACAGCACAACTTTGAACTCAAACCTGATAGTATCTCGATAGTATTTTATACTCTTTATTTGTACAGAAATGTATAATTTAAAAAAAAAAAAAAAAAACACTGGCTCATGGTTAGCTTCTCATGGTTTATAGCTCCTCAAAAAACAAACAAGAAGACAGTCTCTGTGTGTGTGTCTCTCTCTCTGTCTTTCTCTGTCTTTCTTTGTCTCTGTCTCTTGTCTATCTCTCGTCTGTCTTCTTTTCTCGTCTCCCAACACCCATAAGTGACCAAATTGCTTCTCAGACAGGGGCAAACTTCCTGAAATCCCCCTCCATCCATGCTGGTATGTTGGCTAACTTGATTTTGTGCAGGACTTGTGCATGCAGTCCCTGCTGTTGTGACCTCATGTGTGTAAGTGACTGTCATATTCATGTCTGCAGATGTCTATTTCCTCTGGCTCTTAAAAGAATTCTACCCCTCTTCTGTGATGATCCCTAAATCTTGGGGAGAGATATGATATAGATATCCCATTTAGAGGTGAATACTACAGTTTTATTCTCTGTGTGTTGACCAGTTGTGAACTCTGTATTAATCTACTGCAAGAAAAATCTTCTCTGATGAGGGTTGAAAATGCACTAATCTATGTGTAGAAAGATAAGTACTTAGAAGGTAGTTTCTTACTGTGTACATTTATCAGAATGAGAGTACCAAGCTTTCCCCCTAGGACCTATGATCTAGTTAGCCCATGGAATTTTGGCCCACTTAATGGTACCAGGCATGAATTTCAACTTGTGGAATAGACTTTAAATACAATCAGAAAGTAGTTGGTTGCTTCTATAACATTCATACTATTGTTATACCAGTGAATTTGGGGCTATTATACCCAGCAAACTGTTTATAAATTGAAACTATTATTAAAATTGAAGGAGAAATAAAAACTTCCTATGATAAAAACACATTAAATAAATTTATGGCCACCAAGCCATCTCTACATAAAACACCAGAAGGAATACTTTTGGTCTGAAGATAATGAAAAACACACTCAAGAGATCACAGGGAATAAACAATTCCAGACAGTTAATCAAAAGGGGTTCAGGAAAACACCACAAAAATAACAAGATGACACAAATTATTGCACATCATTTGATCAATTGAAATTATTTAATTCACAGTCTATCCCTACCAATAGGCCAACTACAGGACAAAAAAGGAAACTTTTCAACTTTATTTTCTGACCCTCCCTTCTATCCTATAATAACCCATCTTGTTAGTGAACTATGAGCTTTGATTCTTATAAAGACCCCTCTGTAGCTTTTCTCCAAATAAACCCCTGCCCTGCCTTAAGTCACTCATTCCTTTTTCTGATTTTCCTTTCACTGACCTTTTACAAATATAAAATATCATTATATATACATGTATTAAAAAGATCAGAAAATGAAGCTGGTTCCCATGAGGAATTTACTCAAGCTAGGTTCAGGAGTCTTATAAACTGTTAATCCTGAGAGTGCCACAGCCTAACACCACACAGTTGAAGCTCTAAACCCTATTGACACATACCCCTCTACTGGGACTATCCTTACTTTCCTGATTACATCTGCATGTCAGAGAGTGTACAACTGAAAAGTATAGGGGTTCATGCCAACCTTCCAGAAGTGCATACCAGCCAACTAGGACTGTTCTCTATAGGTGTACTCCAACAAATGATTGTTACCTGCCATTTCCTACAATGTATTTAATAAACATTTTTTTATTATGTTCTAAAGGGCAGATTCATATATTACCTACCTACCACTCTCATAGACTTTTAAAAAATAATATATAGTTCTCCAGAGCTTGAATTGGAGCCTATAAATTAATGCTATTGCTTAATTGTTCTTATGTTTATATTATGTATATTCAAGTTATAAATCATGTCAGGTCATGTTTGCTAAAATAATTTATGATATGTATCTTACCTAGGGTTTCAATTGCCGTGTAGAGACTACGAGACCACAGCAACTCTTTTTTTATGATAATGTTGTTTAATTTGCCAAATATACAAGTTGAATTTGAGGAGCATGTCTTGTCTGGGTGATGCACAGTAACCAGAGGTTTCTTGAAATGATCAATGGGTAGGGTTAAAAATGGGCACTAGCCCTGACCAGGTGGGTGGGAAGGGGACAGAGCAGAGAGGAGAGGCCTTGTCGGACGGAACTGGCCAGGCACAAACCTTGGACCTTTCGTGGCACAGGCTCCTGGACAGCCCCTCTGAGTGAGCACCCAGACAATCTGGGCAGGTCGTCTTCAACTCCCACAGCAGCTGCCTGCTGGCACTACCCTCCCTGCTAACGTGCAATCTACTGGACAAATGGAATCTCCTTACCCCACTTCCCAGGCACCCACACACACACCAGGGTTCCAAATTCTAAAAACATTCAAATGGTTACGTATGAAATGCTGTCCTGCATCTTTCTGACTCAAAGATAGCAGCTGCCCCTCCCCCCAACCCCCCCCCCCCCATCACCACCACCACATCCCCTGAACAATTTCTGTGCCAAGATGAAGAGGCCGTAGGGGCTCCTGGCCATAGGGGCTGCTGCAGCGGCGCTGGGGCACAGGGTGGGTGAGACATGGCAGAGGTCCTGGCAGCACGGCCCAGTTCCCCGGCATCTCCTCCCACAGGCCATCTTACTTATTCAGGGAGAGCGACTGCATTCGTTTTCCTGACAAAGTTGCGTCATCTTTTGCTTTCCTCTCTTCTTCTTTCTTTCTTGCTGCTTCCTCCCTCTGTTTCCGGATGATTGCCAGCCGGGCGAGATCAGCCTTGGCCTGCTCCGTCTTCCCAGCCAAATGCATCTTCATGTAGCGCTCTTTTGCTTTCTGCTTCTCTATTTCTTCTCGTTCTCTCCTTGAAAGCTCCTTTGGCCCATCCAGATCCAGTTGTGTGACCTTCTTAGTTGTCTGTGCCACCCGGTTGGGGTTCTCTATGTCAATGAGCCCTTCCACACCTTTTCGCTTTTGCTGGTAGTCATCATCTTCATCTTCGCTCTCATCTGAGTCTAGAGACTTCTCCTTTTTAGGGTCACCTGAAGCCCCATCTCCACCTTCTTCTTGTTCATCTTCTTCATTGGCCTTCTGCTTCTCCGCCTGTAGCTGGGCATCGATCTCCTCAGGGTTTGTATACTGCCTCACTCGGCCTTTGTGGCCTCCCTTTCTACCTCCTTTAGGCATCTCGGCTGTGGCAGCTGCAGCGGCAGAGGCGCCTCGAACTCATAGCAACTCTTAAAAAGGGAAACATTTAATTGGGACTGGCTTACAGTTCAGTGGTTTGGTTCATTATTGTCATGGAAAGAAGCATGGTGGCACATAGGCAGACATGATGCTGGAGAAGAAGCCACGAGTTCTATATCCAGACCCCTGGCAACAGGAAGAGAGGGAGACCCTGAGCCTGTCTTGAGCACTTGAAACCTCAAGTGACATACTTTTTCCAATAAGACCACACCTATTCCAACAAGGCCACACCTACTGCAACAAGGCCACACCTATTCCAGCAAGGCCACACCTACTCCAGCAAGGCCACACCTCCTAATAGTGCCACTCTCTACGAGCCTATGGGGGCCAGTTTCATTGAAACCACCGCCAGCCGGGCTGTGGTGGCACACGCCTTTAATCCCAGCACTTGGGAGGCAGAAGCAGGCAGATTTCTGAGTTCGAGGCCAGCCTGGTCTACAGAGTGAGTTCCAGGACAGCCAGGGCTACACAGAGAAACCCTGTCTCGAAAAACAAAAACAAAAAACAAGAAAAAAGAGTTAAGCCAAATGGGCTTAACTCTTAAACGACCTGGCAGGAAACCACCCCTTTGTAAGTTATGTGTTCTAGAAAGTTTAAGAAATGCTATAAAGCCTATGCGTAATCAGCTTTTCCTCTGGCCATTGCTCATAGTCACCCCGTGAGGTCATTATATTTTTCTTATGAATTCAATAATTTTATTAGTTTTATTGAAGATGCTTGATGTTACTAAGACATATTTTTTTTCATTTTAATGTATCACCCCTACAAACACACTTGAGTATTTAGGGAAGACATAAAATGGCATCCAGGTTGCCTCCGTTGGAGGGATTGTTCTGTTCCTGCTTGGATAAAATAGTAGACTTCCTGTGGTCACCATCTGAGTGGATGATGAGTAGGTGGGTTTAACTGTCTTGGTTTGTTTGTCTTCTTTTCTTTTTGAGACAGGGTGTCATACAGCCCAGGCTGGCCTCCAATTCTCTGTAGCTGAAGCTAATCTTGACCTGCTGATTCTCCCATCTCTAGCTCCCAGTGCTAAGATCACAGGCATGTGCCACTATGCCAGGTTTATGCAGTATGGAGGATAAGAATTCAGGGACCCATGCATGCTGGGCAAACATTCTGCCAGCCAAGCTACAACCACAGCCTTTTTGGTTTTGTTTTAGATTTTTGAAGCATGCTGGTAAGAGAAGAAAAATTAAGGGAACACAAGAAGGAGAAAGAGTCTCTCATTCTGGAACTGGTTAAAGCTTTACCATCTAGGAAGCAAGAATTCCAACACAATTGACATTTCCTGTAAATGTTGCTGCCATAGAAATATCATTCCTTTCATGGATAGATATGTTATATTAAAGTAACCATGACCTTGGCTTAAGGCTTGAGTGTATATGTGACCTGGAGTGGGGTCTCATTCTTCCCCTGGATGTTGTAAGAGAATCTCAAAAAGACTGTTAGCTTTGTGTAGTAAAGGTGTCTTCTTGCCTTCCTATGATCTAAACCGTACTTATCAATAGGGTCCTCAACCTCTCTTGGAAGAAAACAACTTCAACGCCTATCAAAGCTACCTATGTGACTATTGTAAAGGCAGTGAAATGTGACTCTCCCTCTTAGAGAACCCCACACCTGTTCCTGTTCTAGGGTGTACTTTCAACTTTCTGAGCTCCTCCTTCTCTTAACCCTGAATTTAATACCTTTATTACACCCAACTTTGTACCACATTGTCCAGTCCTGGCACTTTTTCCACATTGAAGGCAAAAATCCCAGTTTGGCTCCAAAAGATTAAGGATTCTTATTGAGTTGCTGAGGGTGACGCCAGGAAACTTTGTTACTGTCCCAAACAGCACACACAGAACCTCATGTGACCTGAGCTGGCAGTGAAGTTGCTGTATAGTAGGTCTGGCTTCTGGTCCTCTCACCTCTGCCTCCCACGTGCTGGGACTCCAGGTGTGTGTACCACCATGCCTGGGTACTTCTTGATTTTTGATATTTGAAAATGTCCATCATAAAAAGAGTGTTTCTAAGTTTGAAGCACATAAAATGCTGGCATTCATTATACCTTTTTTTTTTTTAACATGTGTGAATACTGACTATACATTTGTCTGTTCACTGTGTGTGTGCAATGCCTGAAGAAGAGGGGGCTGGATCCCTGAAACCAGAATTATTGATAGTGATGAGCACCATGTGAGTGTTGGAACCCAGCTCGTTTGGAAAAGCATCCAGTACTGTTAACCGCTGAGCCATCTCTCCAGGGTGTTTTGTTGACTATTAAGAGATTGGAATATGTGGTTTCTGATCCTCCCTCTGAATTTTTGTTGTGCACGTTTCATATTTATTGTGCCAATCTTAAAACTTTTTAGGGAAGAGGGGGCAAGTATAGTGCTTACCTTTTCCTACCATGCCTAGAGGATGGGTGACTTCAATCACGTATCACTACAGCCTTTCCAACTAGAATCAGCAGGCCTTCTCTCCGTAGCTTCACCGTGGTGCCAGATCGTATTTAAGGAGCTAGAGACTGAAAGCCAGGTGTGTTTGTCTTCCTAATGCCACAGTTACATATTTACTGGCATTTCTGACTGAGCACTCAGTGTTTTCCCCGGGCCAGATCGGGTCCTCCACAGCATGGCACTTAACTTAAAATTCCAATAAAGTTTCTAAGAAATAAAAAATAAAATAAACCCACACACTTAGAAGAAGATGACTTTTTTAGACTCTGAAAAAGTTGTCCTTTACCTAAATAAATTAAATGTGAAGTACAGAAATGAACAACGTACCTTCCTTCCTTCCTTCTTCCCCGTCCTCTCCCTTCCTCCTCCATCTCCTCCTCTCCCCTCCCTCTCTCCTTCCTCCTCTTCCTCCTCTCCTCCTTTTCCTTCTCTATACCCTTTTCTCTCCTCCCAGTTCCTCTTCCTCCTCCTTTTTCGATCCTTTCTCCTCCCTCCCTTCACCCTTCTTCCATCTCAAACACTTAGCTTTTTTTTTTTTTTTTTCTTGAGTTGGAAAGATACAGCCGGAAAAAGACAAAGTGGCCTGGGCCTGGGCCACTACCAGTGCCACAGCAGGCAGGCAGCCAGGAGCAGCTCTGTAGAAGCCAGAAGCCAGGAGCAGCTAGTTGGAGCCTGACTGCACCGGGAAAGTGACCTGGGTGTAGAATCTACCATCCGCCCAGAACTGCCGGTTGGCTGCACTTGGGCGACACCTACGCAGTCACCCAGGGACGCAGAGCGCGGACAGTCAACCTCAGGGCTATCTAGAGGAAAACTCTGAACGTTGCAATCCGAACTACTGAAGGTCAGCAGCCAGGACAGGTGACAAGTGAACCAGGCTGAAGTCAGGTGTGGTCGCGAAGCGGCAAAGTGGACCCAAAGGAGTTTGCCTCTGAAGTGCAGACAGCATTAAGGAATGAAAAAGGAGGTTACCGGCTTGTACGGGTGAGGGCTCCACGCTTCGGGGGACAAGAGCAGCTACTGGGGAGGGGGCATCACTGCAGGCTGCCGGGGCTTCTTCCAAAGTAGGGGTGGGGATGCTGAGTCACTGATCTGTCACCACTTCGCACCTCTCTGCAATCCCGGGGGCTAAAGCAAAAGCGAAAGCGAATACTCCTGGCAGCCGGCTAGTCTAGAGCTGAGTCCCACCTCCCAGGGACCCTAGCCTTGCGTCCCGGTGGGTCACTGTGAGGGACGATCGCCATGGCCTGGCCGCAGCTCCGGGGCTATGGAGTCCACGCCTTCCCGGTATTGCTGCTGCTGCTACTGCTGTTGCTCCCGCTGCGAGTGACGCCGGGTAGGGAACGTCATGCGCCGAAACAGGGGAGCAGAGGGGGACTCCAAAGTCCAGCTGAATTTGATCCCTATTGGGAGGTCTCATCTTCCCGGAGCCAAGCTAGGAGTCCAGCTGGAGAGGATCACGGCAGGTCTTGGGGGATGGAGGGGGCTGATCGGGGGGAGACACGTGGAGGGAGCCTGGGAGAGTGCAGATAAGAGAGTGGCCCCTTGCTCTGCTCTAGGCTGGCTCCCGGGTCACGCGTGCAAGGGAGCCGAGCGACCCCACTGGTGTTTCGGTGACTTAGAGAGAGCAGGTCTGACAAGCTCGGCAAGACTTAGGGAACTTACAGAAATGTGGTGTGTGTGTGTGTGTGTGTGTGTGTGTGTGTGTGCGCCTCTGCCAGCCCACCTGCGCAACTGTGGGGTCTGTGGGGTTCCCCTCATGACTTTCAGGTCAAAGGAAATTAGATGGAAGGCATTGGGCAAAGTACTGGGCTCCGCGGGAGGAAGAAAACGTGTGGGGCAGGCAGGTTGTGCATCTAAACTCTGGGAAACAAGTCCCAGGTTCTCAAGTGCGCTGGCAACTCGGAGCTGGGATGGTTGGAGACCGGTTGTTGCGTGTTCCACATGTGTCGCCTAGATCTAATATCGGCAAGAATGAGTGAGACTCCTAGTTTTGTTTCAATAGGTCTAGAAGGAAAGAGAAAGAACAGATAGCTCTAGCAATGTCCCGACTCGGATGTTGTATTTTGTTATATATATATATAATCATGAAATTCTTCAGAGTCTGATAAAAAATCTACGTACTCCCTGTACAGAAATGTGTGTGAAAGCACATGTTTGCAAATATGAACATGATTTGGGGACCGAGGATAATGAAGTCATCCGTGGACTTTCCTGTGAGTTAGCAATTCCTTAGCCCTGAGTGTGTTCTAAAGCAAGATTTCCAGGTGACCGGCATCTGACTCAGTCTTCTTGGGACTTGATCATAGTTATCCTACTCAGACTTGCGCCTGGGGTTGGCTCTGTAGGGATGTTATGGAGTTTCAGTTTTCCAAGGCTGTGATTCTTGGGTCCCCACCCCACATCTGTAAAGCTGGGTTTTGTTGGTAAATTCCTCTTATTTGGATAGCAAAGAATGGTCCTGGGATGCCAGAAATAGCCTGCAGATATTTCAAACAGTCTGAAAGTGAATGTAGTTTCAATCCAGCTCAGTTTAGAGGAAGCACCTCCCTGTTGCCTGAAGAAGGTCTTTCTGCAGCTCTGGTTCAGCTGGTGCCTGAATCTTGGTTTTAAGAACAGCCTTATTGGGTCATAACCGACTTCAGTAAAACTGCATATATTTAAGTTGTACAGTTCGTTGGGTTTCAGGATGAAAGTTACACTCTTGAAACTATCGCCATAACCAAGACAGGGACATGCCCATCACTGGGAAGTTCTGTGTGTCCTCTAAAATCCTTATCTCCTGCCTAACTCTGCAACAGTTTATCTTTTTCTCTTTGGATTTGTTGCACTTTCTAGTATTTTATATAAATGGAGTTATTTGACATGTTGCTCTTTCTTGTAGGACTTATTTAGCTCGGTCATTATTGTCTTCATTCATGTTGTAACTGTGTCAACAGTAAACTAGCACCAAATGTAATGGAGTATTTTTATAATCCCAGCACTCTGAAGGCTGAGGCAGGAGGATCCCTAGTTCAAAGATAGTCTGGGCTATTTACTAAGACCTAAAAACATAAACAAACAAACAAATAAATAGACAGGTGGCTACTGAGGAGATGGCTTAGTGGGTAAAAATACTTGTCACCCACATTTGAGGACCTGAACCCATGGGAGTGGATACACAGCATAATATGGTGGGGTGAGAGGCAGGGAAAAGACAATTATTCCAGGTGTGTGTATGTGTGTGTGTGTGTGTGTGTGGGGGGTGAGAGAGAGAGAGAGAGAGAGAGAGAGGAGAGAGAGAGAGAGAGAAAACTCATACAATATGGCAGGCAAGGAATGACTCTACTCCCCTACTTCAGCCTCCTCAGTGCTGGGATTACGGGAATGTGTGCACTGCCATACCCAACTAAACTATTATTTCTTTTTAGAGCTGAGTCAGCATTAGTTGCCTCCTGACTGTTGGGTATTCAAGTTGTCTCAGCATAGTAGTATTTAAGAGGCAATATGTTGGAAAACTGTATTCCTTCTCCTCCTCCTCCTCTTTCTCCTCCCTCTCCTTTCCTTGAGATAGAGTCTTTCTGTGTAGCACTGGCTGACCTAGAACTCTCTATGTAGACCAGACTGTCCATGACAGAGATCTGCCTCCCAAGTGTGCACCACTATGCCTCTTTCTTAGAGAATCCCTTCACATGTGTTCTAGAAATGGCATTAGTGTCATTTGTCACATATGGTAGTAGATGTTACTAGAAGGCTTTCTCCTTGGGAACTTTAGGGTCGGTGGAGGAAGTACATTGCTAGGCTGCACAGTGGACATATGCTTCGGGCATGTAGGGAACAAACTAGTCAGGAGAGCCTCAGGGCTGCAAGTGAGATTGCAGCTTCTGCAATAGTTCAGTGAGTTACAAAGAAATCCTGAAGTGGAGCGGGTGTCTCTGGGAAACTGGAGCAAGTGAAATCCTCCTGAGTCCACACAGTACAGAACAGGTTTCATTCTACAACCTGTGGCCACCCAGCCGTCTGACCCTCGAAGCTTCTGACCCAGTTAAGGAACTTGAGGGAAAAGGAATGGTTGAGTTCTTGGGGCAATGAGCTGAGTGAGTACAGTCTGTACCTATTGCACCATGAGGAAGTGTGATGGATTGGCTGGAGTTTCAGCCAGGAAGAAAAATAGGTTACTGGAAACCTAGATGCCCTGACTGTTTGGGCATGTTGGATTCAGAGTGGAAGGCAAGAGCCACATTTTCTCTTCTCCGTGTCTTAGCACCTATCAGTTTTCAAATGGGAGACTCGGGGAAAGAAAATGCTGAGATGAATCCTGACACTATGTAAAGAATGGGAGGGGCATGCTAACCTGACCACTCTGGAACTCCAGATATAAGAGCAGGCCAGGGATTCTTGCCCATCTTAGACTCTAAACCAACTTGATAAAGAAGCCTGATCCACAGGTTCTGGGAAACAGAAAGAGGTGTCGCCTCATGCTTCATGCTAATGATTGTTAGGACTGGCTATGTAAGAACTTTGAAAGTAGCAGAACTCTAAGTCCCAGTTTCCATAACTTCATCGATATATGTATTCATAAGCTCCCAACTTAGAAATACATGTATTGTATATACATAAGGAACTTAGAACTGGTTAAGGAGTTCTAGGGAACTGTGAAATACTCGAACCATCTTCATGGTGCTTGAAATCTACCAGACAAGATGAGACTTGCTTACATTAGATATCTCCCATCCAAGTATCAACCAGACTCGACCTTGCTTAGCTTCCAAGACCAGACAAGCCCTATCGAGTTCAGTATGGTATGGCTGTAGACTTACATCAGATAACTATGGATATATATATATCTCCATATATATATATTCTTAGATTGTAGTATTAAAAGATGTAATTAAGGCTGAAGGGAATGAAAAGTTATTATTGCAACAAAATATATTACTTCTAATGTAATTGTGAAACCATCTAGCTTTGTAAATTAACTCGTCACCACTTGGCTGTTTGAGTTGGCTGCAGTATTTTGATAACCTCATGCATTCAAATATCAACGATTCCTATGCTTATCTTTGAGGACCATTCACTATTGAAAGACTTAATATAGGCTTTTTTTTTTTTTTTTAGCAGAAACTCAAAGTAGCTAAGGCAAAGCCCTCTTAGTACAAAACACTCAGAAAATTATCAGAATAACAAAATATCTCTTTAAATTGAAGGTTGGTAAAAGATAATTTTGCTGTTCAAAACAAAAATAATAACAATACATTGGTGTACTACAGTGTATGGAAAAGGAAAATGGCTGATAGCAATAACAACACAAAGGGTGGGAAAGGCTATATAGAGAATAGTCACTAAAGAGAGAGAGAGGAGAGAGAGAGAGAGAGAGAGAGAGAGAGAGAGAGAGAGAACTGCACAAAGGAGAATGTTTGATGTCCTGCTCAATAACTCCCTGCCTCCTTCCTTTGCCATAGGGTCTCTTGCTGAACCTGGAGCTAGGCTGCTAGAGATCCTCTTGTCTCTCCACCCCCAGTTCTAGGGTTACACATGCACACAACCACACCTAACATTCTTCCATGAGTGCTGGGGATTTGAACTCTTGCTTCACACTTGGGAAGCAAGAGCTCCTTCTGGCTGAGCCACCTCTCCAGCCCTGTTTAAGGTTCTTATGCTGTAGGTGTGAGGTAATATAATATCACTTGGTGGTAAACAGTGGTACCTTAAAGCAACCTCTAAATAATACAATAACGAAGCTGGGTATGGTGACTCATGCCTGTAATCTCCACAAATGCAGCCGCTGGTGGCTGTGGAGTCATTTCTCTTTATTGGTGCAGCCACTGGTAAGTTGCCCATTCTCCCGTAAATAACTCCACACCCATCCTCATGGTAGCAACTGTACTAAAACTCTGTGTGTCAGCAGATAAAAGTACAGGCTACTCTTCCACAAGACTTAGGTTCACAACCATCTGTAACTCCAATTCCAAGGTGTCCAGCGCCCTCTTCTGGCTCTACAGACACACTGGTCATGTATACAGTGAATAGGCATCCATGTAGGCAAAAATACCATATACATTAAATATCTTGGTTTTGGTCACATATGTCTTAGTTGGGGTTTTGATTGCTGTGATAAAACACCACAAGCAAAAAGCAAGTCAAGGATGAACGAGTTTATTCAGCTTTCATTTCAACACCACAATTCATTATCAAAGTAAGTCGCGACAGGAACCCAAATGGGGCAGGAACCCAGAGGCAGGAACTGAGCAGAGGCCATGGAGGAGTGCGACTTGCTTGCTTGCTCCTTCATGACTTGCTCAGCCTGCTTTCTTATAGAACCCAGGACCACCAGCCCAGGCGTGGCACCATCCACAATGGGCTGAGCCCTCCCCTATCAATCACTAGTTAAGAAAATGCCTTACCCATGATGACAATGTGTCATCCTCTTCATACAATGCCTAGTAAGCCTGTGGCTTCAACTCTCTCCCAGCAATAGGACAGACCCTGTGACACACAGTAACCCTCTTTCCCCTTGTTCCTGCTCAGATCTCTTAGTCAAGTGTTGGCTGTGCTTGCTGAAGAGGTCACCAAGGTCTGCTGTCCAATGTTTTCTGAACCACCATGCGCTCCACCTTGACCTTTTGTACTGCTCAGGAACTGACCTTGTGTGCTACTTTGTGTCCACTCCCTGACTGAGCTGTGCCATGTGGGTCAGACAGGCTGCAGCTCTTAGCACAAAGAGGGGACAGATGTGTGGGTCTGTACAAGCCATGGATCACAAGCGTGTGGATCACAAGGGTGGATTCTGATGTCTCCTACTCAGTAAAAGCAGTATATGGTTACACTCGTCAGGGTGTGCCTAGGCATCCCAATAACAGCTTCTGGGTGTGCCTGGACAGACCAGCTGCTGTCCCATTGGCAGAAAGACCTGCACTGAGCTCAGTATGTGGGAATTGACTTGTTTTCCTCTAGCCTTGTTCATGTTTTTTACTTTTTTTTTTTTAAGGCTCTAAATCACACAAGACTCATTAAATTGAGGGTAATAATTAAGTCCGTAGGGAGGGGAGGAGTTAGTGGACATGGACTCTCTCATGTTGGGGCTTCTCTTACTGGGCACAGTAGGTACCTGGATGTTCATGTAACATCTGCCCCATCATGCATTTGTAATAAACTTTTAGACTGGGGAGAGAGGGAGAGAGAGAGAGAGAGAGAGAGAGAGAGAGAGAGAGAGAGAGAGAGAGAAAGGAAGGAAGAAGGAAGGAAGAAAGAAAAAGAAAGAGCGGAAGGAAGAAAGAAGGAAGGAGAAGAGGAGAGGAGGGAAGGGAAGGGAAGGGAAGGGAGGAGGGGAGGAGGAGGGAGGGGAGGGGAGGGGAGGGGAGGGGAGGGGAGGGAAGGGAAGGGAAGGGAAGGGAAGGGAAGGGAAGGGAAGGGAAGGGAAGGGAAGGGAAGGGAAGGGAAGGGAAGGGAAGGGAAGGGAAGGAAAAAGAAAACGCCTTACTGGTCTGCCTACTACCGATCTTATGGACACATTTTCTTAGTTGAAAGGTTCCCACTTCTCAGCTGACTTTTGCATGTGTCTAGTTGACATAAAACATCTAGCACAGTATATATTTTAAAAAGACATGAAATGAATGAAGGCCTTATTTAAAGGAAGAGGGGGATTGGAGTGAGTCTCCAGGTGAGAAGAGGAAGTCCTTGGAGAGTGAATAGTATCAAAACACGTTATATACATGCCTGAACCTATCAAAGAATAAAAGTATTTTAAAAAATTAAACCCTTAGCACATCAGACAAAAGCTATACAAGACTAGCATGCTGGAAGCTCAAGGTGTGGTGGCTCAGCTGATAAAGGTGCTTGTTGCTAAGCCAGAAGACCAGTGTTCGAATCCTGAAACAAGAGAACTCACTCCTGAAAGTTGTCCTCTGACTTACACACACACACACACCACACCATGCTAAATACAATACAAAATTTAAATAGTATAAAATACTTTTAATAGAAAATATGAAAGACTTAAATCAAGGCAGATACTATGTTCGGGTTTTGAGAAGACTTACTATTACTAAGGCATCACTTTTTCCCTGAGCTGACCCTCAATGATAACACTGTCGCTGTGGGATTCAGCATGAAGTTGATGTTCTGGGTCTACAATTAAGTAAAAGGCACAGAATCAAAGAGTCAACTTTGAAAGCAATTAACAAAGATTTACATGCAGGCAAACACAAAACAAATAAATAAACAAATGTCGAAAAACTTTTAACAAAAGGGTTGGAAATGTCAATTTAGACTTAGGGAGGAATATGCTGAGAAATTAATATAGAACCTACTTAGGAAACTACAGTAGTGAGCTCTACAGAGTGAGTAGGGAGGATGGAGATGGTCTTGTGTAGCCCAGGCTAGACTCCAATTGTCTATGTAGCTCAAGATACCCTTGGATTTCTAGTCCTCTTGTTTCTACCTCCTGAGTGCTGGATCACAGGCATGCATCACCATATCTGGCTTAAGGCCAGGCAGTGGTGGCAACACCTTTACTCTCCCAGCAGAGGTGGGCAGATCTCTGTGAGTTAGAGGCCAGCCTAGTCTACATAGTGAGTTCTAGGATGGACAAAGCTATACAGAGAAACCCCATCTCAAAAACAAAATATATCTGGTTTTAATACAGCTTTGGGATCAAACCTAGGGCTTCATGCACACTTGCCAAGCACTCTACCCATTAGGGGGGGAAAGAATGTGTGCTTAAAACCAATTACAGGAGGAGACTGGAGAGATGGATGCTTGGATGAAGTCTGGGGTAGCAAAGGGAAGGAGGACTGCAGAGAGGAGTTGGGCCATGCTGAGGACAGAGGAGAGGATGGAGGAGCATCAATAGACTGCAGTGAGCAGACTCTAGGTCATGTTCACTTCTCTTTCTGTTAGCTCTTCTGTTTCCGTCATTCGCTCATTTCATTACTTTTTAAGATTATTATTTCATATTTTATTTGTGTGTAGGTATATGTCTGTGTGAGTGTTTGCTACGTGCTGTGTACATGCATAAGGGGGCCAGAAGACAGTATTAGGTCCTCTGGAGCTGGAGTTACAGGTAGTCAAGAGCCACCTGATGTGGGTGCTGGAGACTAGATTCAGGTCCTCTGGAAGAGCAGCATTTGCTCTGAACCACTGAGCCATCCTTCTACAACTTTTTAAAAAAAATTCCCGTCCTATCAGGCAGGCTCCTCAAGGTTCTGACGAGAGGAGACCCTCTGTTTGCCAGCAGTGAGTGTGTCCTGCAGGGCCACAGTGACTCAGTCCTCTCACAGAACATTCTAGAAATGTATCGACTCCCATTGACCAGACTGGACTGCTTGCCCTGCTTTTCCCATGTCTGTCTGGCTAATTCTTGCTCATCCTTGAGCTTTTTCAGGACGGCACTTTTTCAGACATTACGGTTAGACCAATGTCTTATCACTCCCAGCTGTGTCCATCTGCTCATCTTCTACACCCTGTACAGCATGTTCCAAGGGCAGGAGATGTGTAGTCCAGATGTGTGGAAGGACCAAGCAGAATTTACAGCAGTGTCAGCCATCAGGAAAAGGATGTTCTGTGCAGAGTGCGTTACCTCTGCAGTTCCAAAGGCGGGAAATGCCCTGTGTAAGGAAGGGGTTCTTAGGTTCCTTTACCTCCAAGGTTTCACAACGACCCATGGCAGGACCTGCCAGTTCTCTGAGGGGTGGGGAAGCAAAACAAGCTGTGATCTCATAGGATCCCTGCTGGCCCAAGAAAAGACAATAGCATTAAGAAACAGGCTTAGAGCAAAGAAGAAAAAGAGTAGATGTCTTCCTCTAGCCTTTTCCCTGGGGAGTTTGCAAGTCTCTGGAGATAGTGATCTATAGATGGAAAATGTCCAGCCACAAATAATGTAATAGCTCTCCCACAGGTCCAAAGGTCCAGGCATTCATCCTTCAGGGAACATTTTATAAAAGATCAGGCCTAGAATGTTTCACTGGATTCTCCATTCTGATCTGCTGCCAAATGTTCTTAAGGTTATTTGAATTGGTCTTTATGATGGTTCCTTCCCACCCCACACCATTACCCCATCCCTAAGTATTTCCTGAGCGATTAACATACAGCTAAGTACCCCAAATGAAGATTTAAAAGTTTGGAAACATGGAGCTAAACACATGGAACTGACAAGCTACACACATGTGCATGCGCACGTGCAAGCACACACACACACACACACAGGGGTGTAGATTTCTAGAGAATGAGGTAGGAGAATAAGATCCACTTATTCTCAGCACAGCCATTGAGATGGGTCAGTGGGTAAAAGGTCTTGCTGCCAAGCCTGATGACCTGACTTGGACCACCACCTCCCTTAGCAAGCGTGATGGAAAGAGACAACTGACTCTCACAGCTTGCCCCCACCACCACCCCCCCGCGCCCAACTTCCATATGTGTGCTGTGGTATAACTCCAACAGATGCACACACACACACACACACCACAACACACACACATGTAAATAAATAGATATATTTTTTTAAGTTAAAGCTCTAGAATAGAAGTTTAGGAGATCATAAAGACAAATGTGTAAAAGAAATCTCCATTTATGGAATCAGTGCCAGAACCTGGAAGATGGTGTGGACAGGCTGGTGCTGTTCACACTTCTGTCTCATAAACAACACACCATTTGCTCCCCTGTGCTTGTAGAAAGCACAGTTCCTGGACCTGCAAGGCCTGCATTGTCTGGAACTTGGAAATACAGATTCCTGGGCTCTGCCTCAGAGCCCTCAGCTCAGTAGCTCTGGGTTGGAGCCAGCTGGTTTTAACAAGCTCTACAGATGGATCCATACATAACTCCTGAGCATCATTGAAAAAGTGGACCTGAGGTGACAGGCAGAAGGAGCAGAGCAAAGATTCCACATGGCAGGATGAGCTCACCCTGGGAAACAAAGCTATGGCTAAGGCTCCAAATACAGACAAAGTGGACTTAACAGCATGGGGCCCTGGGCCCTGGTCATGGAAGAAGGAACTCTAAACACTGTGACTATGTCGTTAATAAGAAGAGGGGCTGGCAAGTCAGCACTCTGAAGCCACAACTAGAGGCGTAACTAAAGGAAAATGTCCTCAGCAACTCACAGTCTTGGCTGAACTGTCAGTGCCTTTTAGAAGTTCCTTCGAGAAGGATCCTGATAGAACAAGTGCAAGGCCTGAGTTTGATCCAAAGCACTAAAGAAGAGGAGGAGGAGGAAGAGGAAGAAAAGGAGAAGGAAAAGAGGAGAAGGAGGAAGAGGAGGAAAAAGAGGAGGAAAGAGAGAAAGAGGAGGAAGAAAAGGAGGAAGAAAAAGAGGAAAAGGAGGAGGAGAAGGAGGAAGAGGAAAAGGAGGGTGAGAATGAAAAGGAGGAGGAGAAGAAAGAGGAAAAGGAGGAGGAAGAAGAGGAGGAGTTCTTAAACAATTAATTTTCTGTTGCAATAATAGAATACCTGAGACTGTGGTTCATAGAGAGTAAAAATGTATTTAGCTTGTGCTGCTATAACCTGGAAAATCCTGGCACAGAATAGTCTCCATGTATTCTAAACTATATAATGCATTTGCAGTTACATGTGGGATAGTTATATAATGCTAAGTGTAATTATGACCTAGTTATTGTTTCTATTTAGAAATTAAGCATGACATAAGGGAATGTAAACTGTGTGTCAAGTTGACAAGATGTGAACTTGTGATAAGATATTCTAGGTTGTCAATTTGATGTCATCTGAGATCAACTAAAACCCAAGCCACTGGGCATACCTGTGAGGGAGTTTCTTGGTTGGCTCTTCTGAGCCACACCTCTGGTGGCAGCTCACATAAAAGAACATGAAAAGAGGAAGTGTTTGCCTTTTGTCTGCTTGCCTGAACTCTGGCTGGTAAGTTCATCTGTTCAGTTTCTCAGACATTTCTTTGCTAGTATCTTCAGGGATTCATTGGAGACTGAGGACCAGCACCTCTCCAGGACTTCCCTGGGTTGCTAGTACCAGATGGGGATGCTGATATGTTCAGTCTCGTAAACTGAACAACTACCTTTCTCTCAGGAGGCAGCCATTAATGACTGTGTTATAATTATTGCTAACACATTCTTCAGTTTAAAGCCTCTCCAGTGATAAGTCCTGGATTTTTTTTTTTTTAATCTTGATGTATTTAATGAATGCTCAGAATTGAAAGAATCCTGAAGGAGAATACTTCAAGACTTACAAGATGAGACATTTGTTGATAAAAATCCTCGAGTCTGAAAGCAAAAGAGAAACCAGTGGAGATGAAAAGGTGGTCCTGAAAACATGGGAAGATTCACACTCAAACCATTTCAAATTCAAACCCGTTGAACTTAAGTAAAAATGCTCTAAAAGGAAGTCAGGCAACCTCTGTGCAATTGGAGACAAAGAGGAAAGAAAGTCCAAGATGGGGCTGGAGAGATAGCTCAGCAGGTGACAGCCCTTGCTGCTCTTGCAGAGGACCCAGGCTCAGTTCCCAACATCCACGTGGTGACTCACAGCCATCTCTAACTCTAGATTCCAAGTTCCAGGGAATCCAACACCCTTTGTGACCTTCACTGGGAATAATGCACACATGTAGCACACACAAACGTTCAGGTAAAACACTTAAATACATCAAGTAGAATTTTAAAATCCAAAAGGGGTTAAAAAGAAGTCAAACCAGCACTTTGGCAGAGAAATGGCTCAGTGGTTAAGAACACTGGCTGCTTGTCTGTAGGACCTGGTTTGATTCCCAGCACCCACAAAGCAGTTAAAAATCATATGTAGCTCCAGCTCTAGGAGATCTGACAACCTCTTCTGGACTCCCTGGGCACAGGTGGTTCACATGTATTCAAGAAAAACACCCAAACACAAAGGTTTTGTTTTTGTTTGTCTTGTTGTTGCTGTTATTATTGTTGTTTTGAGACAGAATCTTTCTATGTAGTCCTGGCTGTCCTGGAAATTGCTGTGTAGACCAGGCTAGCTTCGAACTCAAAGAAATCCTCCCATCTCTGGCTCCTGAGTGCTGGGGTTAAAAAGAAGTCAAACCAACTATGATGTAGAAGTAGCCAACTTTTTGGACCCCTCATCTATATCTAGAACCTTCGAACATCGTGTTCTAAAACTCCTCACTTCTGCGTCACAGAGCTCTCCCACTGCAGCTGGTCTTAGCTGGAGTTTTGTAGTGTGGGTCTGATTCTGGCTATCACCAGAGCTGACCTATCTGGGGCAGTTCATCTTTGGGACAGTCTGTCTTGTTCCTAGTTTCTTCTTGAAAATGTGAAATAATCAGAAAAACTGACTACTTATAAGAAATAAGACAAACCAGACTAAATCACACCAGGAGTCACACTCCAGCTTGTTCCTGAGGAAAAGTGTTTATCTATCATTCTTTCCATTGCTTGTTTTATATGAGGCCTTAAATGTAGCCCTAGATGGCCTGGAACTCACTAAGTAGACCAGGCTGGCCTCAAACTGACAGAGCTCTGCCTGCCTTGCTGCCTCTGCCTCTGCCTCTGCCTGCCTCTGCCTGCCTCTGCCTGCCTCTGCCTGCCTCTGCCTGCCTCTGCCTTCTGAGTGCTGAGATTAAAGGCTTGAGCCTCCACACCAAGCCTAACCATAAATCTTCCCATATGTATCTGAACATTTAGTATTTCCAGGTACTGTTCTAGAATCAAGAATACAACGCTGAGCAAAGTAGACTCAGCCAAATATAGAGAGGAAAGATCACAGAACCTTAGGACCTAGGTTACCAGCTAAGCAAATACAGGTTTTCCTAGAAGGTAAACATAGCAGTTTGCAAAGAAGGGTGGCGGGACGTAGTTAGCTAAAAGTGTGGTGGGTTGTGAAGAAGGAGGATTGTGGAGAATCAAAGGCCTTTAATTATGGGGAACCAAAGGGGAAAGCATCTAGAAGGGCAGATTCTGACAAAAAACCTTGTAGGCTTCTTAATAAATTTGGGGTTTTTTTTCCCCTGTGAGAGTAGCAGGCTGCAAGGAAGAGTCAAGTCAAGTATACTTGGCTAACAATTATGGGGATTTCTGGTGGTGGCATACAAGGACACTGATCTGGAGACTCTTGCTATTGATCAAAAACAGCAATGTGACATCCCTCAAACAAGCTTGATCCAAATGGGGAAAGATAATAGCTTCAAGAGATATCATGAGCTTGGAGACGGATGGGCAATGAGGGGAACAGGGAGGGTTTGCTGATAGCTCTTGGGTATTCAGCTGCACTGAACGAATGGAATTTAAAGGAAACTCCTTAGGAGACTTTCAGATAGTGGGTGTCCTTTCTCACCATATCCATGTGTTTGTGCCTGGCTTCTACACTATGGAGCCCCTGGGATACGCTCAATTCTAGCTACAGAGCTATTTCTTGGGCTCCCATGAGGACACCCAGTCTCATGAGTAAATCCAGTCTCCTCATCTCTCTCCCTCTCATGTGCTTTGTAGGCACTACATGTCCAACCCCCATACCTATTGAGCATGCAGACATCCGGGTCAAGAATTACAGCGTGAACTCCAGAGAGAGGTACGTCTGTAACTCTGGTTTCAAGCGGAAAGCTGGCACATCCACCCTGACCGAGTGTGTGATCAACAAGAACACAAACGTTGCCCACTGGACAACTCCCAACCTCAAGTGCATCAGTAAGTAGCCAGTCTCCACACTGTCTCCTGCCTCCAACTGAGGCTGGACAGAGAGTAGAGCCAACCTGTGGGAGCCAGAGAGATCTGTTCTGAGATCTGAAGCTAATTAAGCCAGGAGAAGCATGAAGCAGCCCCCAACCCCCCACAATGGGAATACATGGGCAATACATGGGTTCTGTTACCCAATCTTGGTTCATCTCCTATCTCTGCCATTTAGCCATTTTGTGTCCTTGGGCAAACCCTTGGACCTCTGACTGGTCACCCAGAAAAATGAACCTGATGTCAACAGTGGCTTGTAGAATTAAGTGGAACCTGGTAAACACCATCAGTGTTTATTTTGCCCTGACAGTAGTGGGAGGTTTGTCTTTGGGTGAGGCTTTGTGCTCAAACTCACCACCCTGAGAGCTTTTTGGATCTTTAATAAGGCAGAAGTCTGCGGGAGAACATACACTGTTGTTTACTGGAACCTGGGAAATTGGGTAAACCTAACAAACAGAATACCCCCCAATTACCCACCTCTAGTGTCCAATTAATGCTCAAAAACAACAATAATAATAAAAAAAAAATCTAGGAGGTGATGGTGCATGCCTTTAATCTCAGCACTCTGGAGGCAGATGAATCTCTAAGGTCCAGTCCCAGCCTGGACAATTAAGAACAACAAAACAATGAAGGCTGTGAGAATTGACATTAAAAAAAAAATCACCCACAGTTGGATGAAGGATAACATTCTTGGGATGGAAGCCACTTGGTGGTGTGCTTCCAGGAACACTAACCCCCCTTCTGCTCCCTAGAAAAAATAAAAAGTGGCCCATAGTCTTCCAGGAGAGTACTGCTCAAGCAAGAATCCACTGTGCATCCAATACGTGGCTAGCAGCCGCTAGGACAGTCACCCAGAACTTCTGTGAAAATGCCCAGCTCCATCTTCTGGGAAGTGCTGGAAGAGCCAGGCTTCTTCCAAAGGCATTCAGATCACCTTCATCTCTCTTCTCCATCCTTCTCCCCCCCCACACCCTCGGAATGAGAGTTTAGCAGACAGAAAGGAAGGAGGAAGCCCTGATACCGAGTCTGGAAAGCAAATTGGGCCGTGGTACTAGCTCCAGTTGAAAAGAAAAGTCCAGTAAGATGGAAAACATATAGTAGCTTTGGGAACCAGACTTGGAAAACTGGTGCTTTTGCATTCTTGAGAAATGTAGTGTACCAGTTAGTCTTGCATTGCCTGGGAGAAGAAGCCTTTTAAGCTCGTGATTCGGTTCATGGTCCATCACCACACAGAAGGAAAAGCCAAGGGGCTAAGTCTACGGTGGAGGGGATGTGAGGTGCAGCTAGCGCTTCACACGATGTGAATCCAGAAGCACAGAACAGGGCAGAAGCTGGGCCTAGCTATGACATTCAAAGGCCCAGCCCTGATGCCCTCCTTCCTCCAGCCAGACTCCACCTCCTGAAGGTTGCATAGCCTGTGGAGGAATGCTACAGGCTAGGGATCCAGCCTTTAGAACTGGGGATCATAGACCAGATCCAAACGGTAACACTCAGGTTTCCTCAAACTCTTACATCTTTTCATGATGCAATCCAGGATAGAAAGGTGCTGTGAATAAGGGCAAGAAGGAAAGGAGGAAAGAAAGAAGACAAAATCAGAATATTTTAAAATTACATTTGTTTAGTTAATCTATTGGGTAGAGGGCATCACAGTTTGGGGTGGGGGGGAGGTCAAATCTGCAGGAATTGTTTCTTTGCTGACATGTTGGGCCCAGAGATTTTTACGTGTGTCTTCAGGCTTGATGGCAAGCATGTTGCCCACTGAGTCCTCTTGTTTTTTCCTTTTTGAAATATGTGTGTGTGCATCCTTGTCTATATGCATGTGTTATATTTGTATACACATATATGTGGGGGGACAGTGTGTATTCATATATGTGCCCATGTATGCGAGGACCAAGGGTCTACCTTAGGATGTCCTCCACTGTCCCTCTCTATCCTATTTTTTGACACATCTCACTGAACCCAGCACTTACTGATTGGCTGAGCAATGAGCTGTGCAGAGCTGCCTGCCTCCGCTTCCTGCCAACAGCACTAAGGTTGCAGACCTGGGCCATCTCACTCAGAGTTTTACAAGTGTACTGGGGATCAGAACCCAGATCCATATGCTTGTACCACAGCATCGCTCCAGCCCTGTCATCGGGATCTCGGAACCCAAAGGCTGGTGGGATTTTTAAGGCAGCCTCATCTGATCCAAAGGTTTTGTTCCATGGTCATTTTACCACTGCTGGCTCCCTTCATTGTCTTCCCCTAGCTCTTGTGCGCTGAATATTTTCCTTAAATAAATGAACTCTGCTGAGTGATATTTTGTTTTCCCCATGAAAACTAGTATTGATAAAATGGATGCTGCGTGTATCATTCCATACAAAAATATTTGATGACTGACCTGTGGACGATACTAGAAAAGCAGTTGAAAGGCTCAAAAGTTTACATTTGCATTGGGAAACTGATGTCCACTTCCTGTGCTTTCTAGCCTTGTCCCTGAAAGCCAGACATGAATGTGCATTGATTCATTGATTATTTTTATTTGTAGCTAGTTCTGAAACTGCCCCCAGATTCTGCCCTCAGCAGTCATAAATGCCATGTGACTGTTCTCTCTCTAGGAGACCCCTCCCTGGCTCACTACAACCCAGTACCAACAGTAGTGACGCCAAAGGTGACCTCACAGCCAGAGAGCCTCTCCCCTCCTGAAAAAGGTAGGAACCCTGAGAAAATGTGAAGAACTAACACCTACCCTGCTCCCCTGACACAGACGCCATAGCCCATTGATGGCCACTGCAAACCTAGGCAACAGAACTTTATAAGAGTCAGGATATAATTATAACTGGGTGGTGGTGACACACATCTTTAATCCCAGCGCTTGGGAGGCAGGTGGATCTCTGAGTTTGAGGTCAGCCTGGTTTTACAAAGAAAGTTCCAGGGCATCCAATGCTACACAGAGAAACCCTGCCTCCAAAGCCTAAACCCAAAACAAAACAAAAAGATCCAGAACTTATAGTGGCTTAGGTTTTTTTTTTTTTTTTTTTAGTCAGTTATTTGATATCCAGAATTCACATATGCGGAATTCATAATGGTTTAGGATCGGCCATTACTACATGAGACCATAGTTAGCTGTAGATACTCACCTTTATGGAGAACTGAGAAGCATCTGAGGTTTGATCTCATTATGGTTGTTTCCTCAAGGGGGGCTTTCCCACACGGCACAGGAGAGCCGAAGCAGGAGCACGTGTGCATCAACTCACATCTCTCTGGCCTACCAGGCAGCAGGATGAGCCAGAATACAAGCTAACCTGTGCCAGGGAAGCCTGGGGCCATAGAACCTGCATGTCTTATAATTGGTGGCAAACATGCAAATAAAGGCAGTGTGAGAGACTCACTGGAGAGCTTTTACTTTTTTAAGTGGATAGGTTAAGGCAGGGATAGGTTGAGGCAGGGTCACACTGTGTAGCCCTGGCTGTCCTAGAACTCACTCTGTAGATCAGGCTGGCCTCAAAAATCACAGAGATTCATCTGCCTCTGCCTCTTGAGAACTGGGATTAGAGGTGTGTGCTACCAAGTCCAACTTCCCAATCCTCATCATTAACAAATTAATTTGGATGCTGGTTCTAGTGTCTTTTCTGTTGCTGGGTTAAAATATCCTGATAGAAAGCAACTTAGGAGAGAAAGGGTTTGTTTTACCTTACCTTTCCAGGTCGGATGCCGTCGGTGGGGAAGTCACAGCGGGAGGAGCTTGAAGCAGTCAGTCACACCATCCCCACAGTCAGGAGCAGAAAGAAAGGAAAGCGTGCACGTTCGTTTGCATAATTGTGCTCAGTTTCTCCCTCCCCTTTTTTAAATATGTTTTTGTTTATTTTATGTATGTGAGTACACTGTAGCTGTCTTCAGACACACCAGAAGAGGGCATTGGATCCCATTACAGATGGTTGTGAGCCACCATGTGGTTGCTGGGAATTGAATTCAGGACCTCTGGAAGTGCAGTCAGTGTTCTAAACCGCTGAGCCATCTCTCCAGCCCCAGTCTCTCCACTCTTAAGAGACCACAGAAGCCCTGCCTATGGAATGGAGCCACCAACGGTGGGATGGGTCTTCCCACATCCACTAACTTAGTCAAGACAATCCCCCACAGACATGCTCACAGGCCAAACCAGTGTAGACAATTTAAGTGTCAAGTTAAAGCTAACCATCACATGGCTGTAATAAAGAAATATTGCATGAACGTCACCCCTCTCTCGGTCCTGCCTTCCTTCTCTGCTTCCTTTCTGACAGGGTCTCACTATGGATCCCTGGCTAACCACAAACTCATCCTCCAGAATGCTCAGACTATAGGTGCCACTGAATCCAGCTCAATGTACTCCCCTTGAGTGTTGTGTAGGCTGACTCAATGCCTTCAGCAATTGTCTCAGTATTAACATTTGAAACCTGTGCTCTCCACCGTGTGATACTTCATTTCCCACTAAGTGCTTTTTGTTTGTTTGTTTGTTTTTGTTTTGTTTGGTTGGTTGGTTGGTTTGGTTTTTGTTACATTATTCCGTTTGCGGCTTCTCGTTTCTTCCTTCTACTCCCAAATATGGAAACCTCTGTTTTCAATCATCCTAACTCACTCAACTGATCAGACCTTCCCGAATGCTGTGGCCCAGTCTTCAATACACAAGGGACTTACTGGAAAACTCCAGTTGGTCTGGGGTAAGATCTGAGAATCAACAACACTGGAAGCTTCCCCGGCGGTTCTGAGGCATCCCAGGGTGAGGACTTTTGTTCTAAGGAGGATGGAGAGGTATCTGAATTTCATGCCACTGAGAAGCACAGAAGGCTCCAGCTCAAAAATGAATAGTAATAAAATAGGGCTGGTACTATAGGTCATTGGTAGTTTCCCCATGTTTCCCTAGTATGCATAAGGCTCTAGGTTCAACTTCCAGTACTATTAGGAAAAAATAATAATAATAAGATAAAACAGGGTCTCTTCCAGTGAATATGTTACATGTAAACAGAGGAAAGCAGTAGCACTTGACTTAAGTTCCTTTGATATGAATCACACCGTGTTTACTCAAGAGACAAAAATGATCAACTCGTCTCCCTCGGCCTTTCCTCTGTGTCCCAAATATTTGGTCAGATGTTCCTCATTGAGACAAAAATGTACAGTCCTAATCTTGGGCACTAACTGGTGTGGTTGTGGGTTCTTGGGTGTGAGCGCTCTGCAGGGTTGGTCATTTAGGGAGGGAGAGATACAAATGAGTAGTGCCAATGGACTGAAGGGTATGAGCATTTCTTACATGGCGAATGGCTAAGAGAGTATGGGAACAGGACACACCATGCCTCTGGAGCTCCAGGATGCCTTCCACACTTGACTCAGACTGAATTTCCCAAGCTAGATTTTGCTACAGTGCAAGACCCATTTTCAATGGGAAGGGAATAGAGAACAGGGAACTGGTAGTTTACAGTTTAGGGGCATCCATCTGCCAGCTCTGAACAAGGAAGACAGGAACCTAAAGCCAGGCACCCTCCATGCCAGCAGGAAATAAATCAGAATAGTCTCCTCAGATACTGCTTAGGGCATTCGGGGAAGCTGGACCGAAGCTTCTTATTTCAAATGTCATGCCAACATGTAAACAGTCAGGTGCAATGACACACACTTTTGATCTCGGCACTCAGGAGACAGAGAGGCAGGTAGATCCCTATGAATTTGAAAACATCCTGGTCTACACAATATGTTCCGAGTCAGCCAGGGACACGTGATAGAACAACAGAAACAATGACAGAACTGAAAGGAAAAACCAGCATTCCAGCTGTCTTGTGCAAATACAGTTCCACTTGTCTTGACATTGAGTCTTTGAGAATACAACGTACATCTCCAAAGAGCAAGCAAATCTGTTTCCTGCCTCTCTCTCTCTCTCTCTCTCTCTCTCTCTCTCTCTCTCTCCACAAATAAATGACTATATTATTTAGAATTATCACCAGTACTATTTTCCAGTGGATAGCTATGCCATCTACTTAGGGGACAGTTTTCTGAAAGGGTGCTGGCCAGGACAAGCTCATAAAAGTGGGTCCTTGGGTCCCAGGCACTACTCTGAATTTTTATGTCTCTGTCTTGGAATTTCCTGCAGAGCCAGAAGCTTTATCTCCCAAATCAGATACCACAGTGGCCACAGAGACAGCTATTACAGCTATTCTGCCTGGCTCCAGGCTGACACCATTCCAACCAACTTCTGCAGGAACTACAGAGACAGGCAGTCACAAGTCCTCCCGAGCCCCATCTCTTGCAGCAACAATGACCTTGGAGCCTACAGCCTCCACCTCCCTCAGGATAACAGGTTAGCCTGCGCTTTGTACAAGGACAGGCCAATTTCCCACACATGCTTCTGAGACCTGGGTGGGGATCTTACAGAAAGATGTCTACACTATCTTTGGACTACTTATGCTTAATTTAGGACTGACTGACTGGTCCAGTAGCCTGTTGCCCACCATCGTAGTTAACTAGTTTTTGAAATCCCCACTGTAAGGATAGCCAGAAAGGAAACCCCTCCTCTCAGCTATGACATGGCTTTAGTGATGTGAATCCTAAACAGTGGCAAATGTATCTGCCAGTGTGGAGCTGTGGTCTGTGGGGTAGAAAAGCCAAAGTCAATTGCTCCTTTCCAAGGCATGGCCAATGCTTAGATGTGACCAAACACCTCAGCAAGTTAACCTGTTTGTTTTGCTAAGACCAATTTGGTTGTGTCAGCTCCACATCTTTTATGGTTCTATAACAGTAGCTAATCTCTCCAGCTTCCTGAGACCCTAATGATATTGGGAGTCCAACCCTGACTCATCTCTCCTCTCTCTTCTGCAGAGATTTCTCCACACAGTTCCAAAATGACAAAAGGTGAGTATTTTCTTTTGTTTGATGTGCTTCTGTCACACTAGTGGCGTACAAAGCAGGGAGTTAGTACACCTCGAAAGAGCTTGATGGTTCAGCTACTCATAGTTAAGCCCCACTAGGCTCCACACACATCCAGGCACCTAAGGAAACCACAGGAGCCTGCTGCTGCTAAGATAACACCATTCGGCCAGAAGCTGCGTGGACCTCGCCCAGGCTGGGCAATGTGCACTGTACAGAGATATAGCCCAGACAGCTCCATCTAAATGGTTTCTGTTGAAAAGAAGACATGGAGCCTTACAGAAGAAAATTCGAGCCACATAGAAGCCATGCAGGAAGAAAACAAACAGTGCTTGTGAAAAGGTGGACGGAGATCTTGGAGAAGAAAGAGAAGAGCAGGAGAGAAGGGAGGGCCGGGGTGCAGCTCAGGGATAGCAAGCTTGCTCAACAAGTCCAAGGCTCAAGCTCCATCTCCAATGCCGTAAGAAAGGGTCTGGGGTGCAGAGAGTATGAGGCTAATACTTTAGTCTGACAAGTTTTAAAAAGGAACAAAAGGCACCGCAGAGATGGTTCAGTGGTAAGGAGTATCTACTGCTCTTGCAGAGAACCAGAGTTCAGTTCCCACCACTCCAGAGAGATAGCACAACTACTTGTAACTCCAGTTCCAGGGATACAATAGCCTTTTCTGGCCTCTGGGGGCACCTGCATACTCATGTACACACAGACACACAGACACACACACACACACACACACACACACACACACACGCCCCACAAATAAATATTTTTTAAAGGGATAAAATAGCATGATTATAATTTAATATGGACAAAATTCTTTTTACTTTCTGTTCATAAGCTTTCCTGCCTAAGAATGGCTCACTGGCTTTTGCGGTCCTGTTTTCACCTGCACTGAGTAACATCTGAAAATCAAATGCAGCTTTAGATATATTTGCAGTTTTGTTGGTTTTGTAAATGATCAAATGCAAAGCCAGGTCTGGTGGTGAAGGTCTGTACTCTCAACTACTCAGAAGGCTGAGGCAGGAGGATTGCAAGCCCAAGACCAGCTTGGACAACTTAGTGAAACCCTATCTCAAAATTAAAATTATAAAGAGGACTGGGGATGTAGCTCTGCTGTGGGGTAGCTGGTCAATCCTCAGCACTGGGGAAAACAGTAAATAGACAGATAGGCAGGTGGATCTCTAGATGATAGACGGATGGATGGATGGACAGATGGACAGACAGACAGATAAGCAGATGGATGGATTGATGATAGATAGATAGATAGATAGATAGATAGATAGATAGATAGATAGATAGATAAAAGCAAGATAATTTAGAAAGGCTCTTTGAAGAGTATTTTCATGGAAAAATGTCATTCACTTAATGACAAGGACATGTAAATAAAAACACATTTGTGATTTAAGAACACATACGAGAATTAGCCAAACTAATTTCCCCCATGACACATAGCTCATTACTCTTTCCATGTGGTTTTGAATTTTTTTATTTGTTTTCCAAATTCTTAATAATTTGCACATGGTCTGAAAAAAATTTAAGCTAAGCGTGGAAGCATATGTCTGTAATCCCAGCACACAGAAGGCCACGGCAGGAGGATTACTATGCCTTTAAGATATACCTGGTTACATAGTGAGTACCAGGACTATTGTAGCTACACAATACCATATCTCAAAAAATTTAAAATAATAACAGTCAAAATTGGCCCAGAATGAACAGTAAAAGCTCCTGTCTCTGACTCAAAGCATCCTGAGAGACAGGAGCAGGCTTCCGTGCGTGCCTCCTCCTAAACAGGCTGTGCAAAACCAAGCACATACAGCAAGAGTGTCAGGACAGAGAGTTTGTCATTTCACATCTCTTCACTTACTGACTGTCCTGATTTCCTTTTTGTTGCTGTGGTAAAACACTCCAGCCAAAATCAACTTGCATAGGAGAGACTTACCTGGCTTATGCTCCCAGGTCACCAAGCATCACAGAGGCAGGTCAGAGCAGAGGCTCAGGCCAGAGCTTGAAGCAGAAGCCATAGAGAACTGCTGCTTGCTCATTTACCTTCTGCCTCATGCTTAGCTAGCTTTCTTACATTTTTTAAAAAGTAATTTTTAAAGATTCATTTTTATTATTTTAAATATTATATCATTTTTATTACTTTACTGTTTGTTATTTTATTATTTTTTATGATTGTGCACACAAGTGAGCAAGTGTTCTGGAAATCCAGAGGCATCAAAACCTCCTAGACCTAGAGTTGCAGGTGATAGTGAGCTGCCGACGTGGATGCTGGGAACCAAACTCAGATCCTCCACCCGAGCAGTATGTGCTCTTAACGATGAACTATCTCTCCTGTCCCATTAGTTAGCTTTCTTATATAGCCAGGACCACAGCCAGGGAACAGTGCTTAATAGAGTGGGCTGGACCTTCTACATCAATTAATGATCAAAGAAATCCCCCATAGACATGCACACAGACCAACCTGACCTAGGCAGTTTCTCAATTAGGGCTTCTCCTCTTGGATGACTCCAGGCTGTAACAAGTTGGCAATGAAGGTTCACCAGGACACTGGCATATCTTAGAAATCCTCTATATCCAAACGTAGACAACATCTTACTCTCTTTAATGGCTACAGAACAGTGTGTCTCTACACAGACCTGAGCACAATTTGTTCAGTGACTCTCTTTTTTGGACACGTACTTATTTACTGTCTTGAGTTATATTACCAACAGTAATTGGAGACCTAGGTGCAAGTATATTTAGATGGAAGTACAGTTGGATGAAAAAACTCTACATGTACAATTTTTTATAGAGAGTTTCAAGCAATTTAGAGCTAACACTTATTTTCCCAGTTCATGCAAAGATCAAAAATTATTCTCCTCCCCCCTGAAATGCAAATCGACAAACATTTTCTAAACCCCCTACAAAGGACAAAGATGATTCTGTGCAAGGGATTGTGGGCAATTGAAAGATTTTCAAACTTTAAACATGGCTTTATTTATAAATAAGGTTTTCTTCCTTAAATATCATAATGAGAATGCCTAACTGTAAGAGGAGCCAACTTTTTAGCAAAGACATGAAAATGCGATATTGAGTTTTTAATTGTCTTCTAATAAAGCGTATGTTGTAATTAAAGTCAGTCTAGTTTTGTAAAAGCATTTGTGACAGTGCATTTAAAGTTTGCCATTTACACGCCATCCATCCCAGCCAACCAAGATCTGCGAGTACCCCACCCTCGATTACACACTGCAGGTGCTCATTGGCTCCTTAGGCACAGGGCGAGGAGCGTTTTCTCCATGTTTAAGCAACCAGCTGAGCACATCTCTGTAAGGCAACACGGATTGACTGTGGTCATTGCTTAATCAATTAACTGATAATCAATATCCTGGTGTTTTGTTTTATTGTTTTTGTTGTTTTATGATAAAGATGGACCCAAAGGCATGCTAGACAAGTGCTCCACACTGAGGTATGTCCCCCAGCCTATAGTGTTTAAAATAGGTTACACGGACAGTTCTCACTGTTCCTCTAAAACTTTTATTTTTGTGTTATGTGTATGTATCTGCATGAATGCATGAAAGTGCACCTTGTGCATACAGGGACCTGCAGCGTTCAGAAGAGGGCATCGCACAGATGCCCTGGGACTGGAGTTACAGGCAGTTGTGAACTACTGTGGGTGCTAAGAACTGAACCTGGGTCCTCAGCAGGAGCAGTATGTGCTCCTACCCACTCAACCACCTCTCCAGCCCGTTATCACTATTTTAAAAAGTTGTTCCTTTTAATCCAACAGAAAACAGCCAATAGCTGACGCTCAGTAAGTACTGAATGAATTAGCAAATGAATACCAGACCTTAAAAGACTTTAGCATTTTAATAAATAGCAAGAAACCGTGATTTGCATTTTCATTGTCTTACTTATCCACTGGTTCACCTGACAGTCTTTCTTGTCAAAAACTTTATTCAGTTATCCCAATATCTCTGAGCTTCACCTATGTTGTTAAAGACTCCTGGTTTTATTTTTAAAATTTTATAATTACATCTGTGTTCACACACACACACACAGAGAGAAGAGAGAGAGAGAGAAGAGAGAGAGAGAGAGAGAGAGAGAGAGAGAGAGAGAGAGAGAGAGAGAGCTCAGAAGACAGTTTTCTCATCTTCCACCATGTAGTTCCAGGTTTTGAACTCAGAAGGTCAGGATTGATGACAGGTGTATTCACCCACTGAGCTAGCCCACTGGCCTAAGACTCATAATTACACAATGCAAGCCCAGCATGCCAGGTGCAATGGCTCTGCTGCTCTCCTCAGCTCACTAGGAGTGAGAAGGTAATTCTTGAGAATGCTGCTGTATCTTGATATGAGTTTGCTGTAGTCAGTGTCCAGTTTGAATCTAACATCCCTAATTTATTTGTTTTTCAATCCTAACGATAGAACCTAGGGTCTCATTGCATGGTAGGCAAGTACTCTAACTACATCCTCAGGTCCTGAGCTCAACTCTTCTTATGAATCTAGGACAGTAAGGGAGACAAAAAAAAAAAAAAACAAAAAAAAAAACAAAAAACCCTCAGCCCATGATTAAGGAGCAGTTGCTCTCCCTTCAGCACCTTCCTCTGATGCAGACTCACAGTCCTGCGTTCCCGCAAGACTGGCCTGGTTTGACTGGGTCTGATGAGAAATCTGTTCCCTCTGACTCACATACAGTGATTCCATTATCCTCCTGGAACACTGTCCCTGGCTGTCTTCACTGCCTTCTCCATCTTAATCCCAACCTATATTGTGGACTGCTGTGGAGGTGGGACAGTGGCTCTCATGGTCCCCTGCACCATAATCATCTGCTCTCCATCATCTCCTGCCTTCCTCTCTCTTATATCAAACTTTTATTTCTTCCTTTTCCCTCCAGAAACACAAAAGGGTGGAGAACTTGACATATGATCTGTTAATTCATTGTCTCCGGAAGTCTGGTTTCAATTTTTTTGTCCAACACTGTGTGAATTAATTGAAAAGAGACTGGGGTTAAGTCTCAGAATTCAAATGGTTTTGTGATATCATGAGACTTCTTTCCTGATGACAACTCTGTAGATGTTGGTTCTTATTCGAAAAACCACAGGAAAAAAACATTGTGAAAGTACAACTACTACTTACTGCCAGTAATTCCTCTTTTCCAGTAAGTCACTCCCCAGTAGTAAGTGGGTGCTAAGCCTGATGGCCAGTGTGGAGACGCTTTACATGCAACAAAGCTGAAAGAAAAAAATCAATCTGAGACCTCAAAACACCTTTCAATAATGTATTGTTTCCTACTATTCTTGTAACAGCATTGTCATGCTGAGTTTATTGACTTTCTGAAACAATGTCTTCTTCCTGTGATTTTTTTTTTAAGTGTTTCTGATACAGTGTCATTACAAAACTCTGAGAGCAAATCCTCTTAGTGAAAGTAAAGAGTATCTACAGTCTCATCATGACTTAATACTTTGTACCCAACACACATTAGACTCAAGAATTTTCTGTGCATGTGGTTGTGACTTGTTGGAAATTTCTTAAGTGTGTTTTCCGCTGGCTTTCGTTTTTTGGTTTATGATTTTTAGATTTATTTTTATTGTTTTAAATTACACGGGGTGGGGGCGCGGGGGTAGATATGTGCATGTGAGTACAGATACCCACAGAAGCCAGAAGAAAGTATCCGATTCCCTGGAGCTGGGATTACAGATGGTTGTAATCTGTGTGTGTGGTGGGAAACAGCACGTGCTCTTAATTGCTGAGCTCTTAATTGCTGGAGAAACTCCAGTCCCAAGAAATGTTAATGATGACAAGCTGGCTAGAAGAACATCTGTCCTGGGCAAGAATGGAAATTAGCCAATAATTTACCAATTCTTGGCCATGAATGCCTTCATGGGAGTCAGGTGGTGCTAGCTTAATTCTGTTCTTTTTCAGTGGCCATCTCTACATCGGTCCTCTTGGTTGGTGCAGGGGTTGTGGTGGTTTTCCTGGCCTGGTACATCAAATCAAGGTGAGCTGCACTGAAAACTGCAGGACCCAATTCTTCCTTTCTACCAAAAAAGCTTGATCATACAGATCCCAAGACGCTCTCTCAAATGAGGAGTCCCTCTCCTGACTATAAACTCTCACACTCAGTCTCTTCTGTAGCAGCGAGGAGCCCTATGAGACTGAGCCATTCACTTCTCACACAGGTCTCAGATCATGTGTTCAAAATGGGGTCAGCAGGAACTGAGCCCTATGATACAGAGGGGCATACCAAAGGCAGTGTGTATCAGCTTCTTTTGTGACACACTCATGAATAAACTCTTCGTGTCCTCATCACACATGGTACACCTGCTTATAGACATGTTCATGTCAGCCTTAATTCTGTATTTCTAGTAGCGGAAATTACACCCCGCAGTTCTGTCATGAGTTCTTTCCACTTCCTGACATTTCAGTTTATGTCTTTCATTTTTCTCTAAGTATGCTTATCATTCCTTCCTTATAAAAATATTCCTTGCACAGCATATTGGTTTCAACCTTGCACTTTTATCATTTAGTAACAAACTGACATAGTTGTTAATTCCATACAGTATATGTCTCTAGATCCTGCTTCTGGATTCTTGCATGAGTGATTATCAACATTCTTGAAACTGAGCATGTGGTCACTAGGAATAAAGTGTTAACTAACATATCAATATAAAATTATAGAACTTCATCTGGAGATGTTGTCAGTTGGCAAAACACTTGCCTAGCATGTACGAAGCCTGGGTTTATCCACCAGAACTTTAAAAAGAAAATTATATGACTGTTTGAGCCCAGTTTTGATAAAATGAAGATTCTCTGAATCACAGTGATGAATCCTGAAAGGAAGCTATTAAAACTCCCCATAAGAATTGACAACTATTAATGTAAGATCAATGATACAAATACCGTAAGCCCCAGAAGTAATTAATAAATCACTAAACTAAGATTAGTAAATAGTCAAGAATTTTCTTTTTGTTTGTTTGTTTGTTTGTTTTTGAGACAGGGTTTCTCTGAATAGCCCTGGCTGTCCTGGAACTCTGTAGACCAGGCTGGCCTCAATCTCAGAAATCCACCTGCCTCTGCCTCCCAAGTGCTGGGATTAAAGGCATGTGGAACCACTGCCTGGCAAGAATTTTCTTAAAAATCAAAAAATGCTACATGCTGACAAACATACAGAGTGATTTTAAAGGATTTTCAAGATATTTTTATAACAGCAGTTTTTATCTAATATTCTGAATTTAGAGTTATAGTCTAAATTCAGATAACAATTACTTAATATATCCAGTGAATATACATTACATTCTTAAATTAATTGGTAAATTGGGTATATACAGCTAATAAATATCATAATAAAATATAATTATTAATAACAATTAAAATATTAACAATATTTTAAAGTGCATTTCAGTGCATTTTTAAAGCAGTAATTATAATGTCTTGGTCATCACTTGAATCAATTCTTTCCATTAACTGATTGATTTTTTTTTTTTTAAACAAATTGGTTGACGGGTAGATTTGGCATTTCACAGACTGGCTTTTGGTGCTCTCACCTAGATTCCTGATTTCTGATTTCTGGTTTCTGCCTCACACAAAACCCTTTACTTAATCATGGCTTGAAATTTTGTTTATCCTTAAGAAGACATTATATGAGCCATGGATAGATATCACTGACCAAGATACTTAGGGTCTAAAAACCGAGGGAACTCCAAGACAGGCAGACACACAGACATAGCTGGAATACAGAGCCTCCCCTGCCCTTGCTTCCCAGGAGCTTTGCACTGTATTAACACTCAATGCTCAGCACTGTATTTAAAGCCTTGTGAATACCCAGCAACCTTCATCCACATCATCAAGCCTGGTCTAGCCACGGTCCCTTCCCTGTCTCCTCTCTCCATCCCTTGCTACCCATGCTGGTTTTTAGCAGAGGATTGGTAGAGTTGGGGAGGGTGGTGTGGCATGGTCTGTTCCAACAACAGTAACGCCCTGGTGGATGGATAGCAAGGTTGAAGATATCTAAATAGGATTAAAACTCTTGCTATCTGCACATTTGCATAGTCTAGCTTTTCCTAATCTCTAAACAGCACAGATCTCTGAGAATGGGGTTGATGTTTGCTAATGTAACCCACTCAGTACTGGGCATACACGTTCAGTAAGAGATACGTTGACTGAAGGGTGGTCCTGTCCTCTTTTCAAAACCTGCAAATGAACTGTTTTGTAGACAAACTTCTCAGCCATGTCCTGTTGGGGTGGAAACCATGGAAATGGTACCCATGACTGTGAGGACCAGCACCAAGGAGGACGAAGACACTGGAGCCTAACCACATGACTTCAGAAACTCAGAGAGACCTGCCCGGCTGAGTCCGAAGGGAAGACGGAAGGGCAGTTAGTCCAGCTGCACTTGGACACAGGAAAAAGCCTAATGTAATAATAGAAGTCTCTGTTATGACCTGTTTTACTGAGCCTGGTGCCTCCCATATGCAGGCCTGGATCCTGAGTACCCGGAAGGAGGCCACCTTTCCTCCTGGTTCATCAACTCCCCAGAGTACAAGCAGCCTGAGCTCTCCTGGGAGTCTCCATAAAAGCCTCTAACTCCACTCAGACATCAACTCAAAGCAGCTTCTTGGTTAGACTCTCTTTTCTATTCCCTACTCTGATTTACAGTTTACAGAGATTAACAAGGCTCCTGTTGTCCTCCAAGGCTCCTCTGGCACAGGAGATGTCTATAAAGAAGATGGCAGCATTTGAGCTCCTGAAGATTTGGCTGTTGGCTGCTTTGCACGTATTGGAAGAGAGCAGAAAAAGGCAGAAGCGATATTGAGCCAATGAACCCTTTTGTATAGGATTCATGACAAAAACTGAATTCAGTGACCATGTGTGTGTGTGTGTGTGTGTGTGTGTGTGTTGTGTATGTAAAAGTGTATAGTTACATATACATTTATATTTATACTTTCTTTCCTATTATATCTACATATTGTATACGATTTATATTTGAAAGTGTCTTGTGTAGACAAAATAAAGTATCTATTTTCAGTACAAAAAGCATTAAAATTATCAACAAAGAAAACTGTTCCTCAAAGACAAAGAGGAGAAAGAGGAGTGATCAGGTGTCCAGTGCAATTAAACTCAGGTTCTCTTTCAAAAACAGAGGCATGGGAAAGGCCCTTGCTTAGAGATGGCACAGGCCACAGCTTTCGCAGGATGTTTAACCAAATTTCCCAGTGAATAGAAGCAACATAAAGTAAACAATGGCAACTTTGGGCCCAGCTAGCATTAGACACCTCTCTCTCTCTCTCTCTCTCTCTCTCTCTCTCCTCTCTCTCTCTCTCTCTCTCCCCTTCTTCTCCCTCTCCTGTTTATCACAACAATTTATAAAAATCATAGGACAAATTTCACTTTTTTGTTCTATTTATTATAATTATCTGTAGGAGAGTCGTGGATAAAGAGAGGGCCTCGCCCCTCGTAGGCGAGCATTCCACCACTAAATCATATCCCCAGTCTCCTACCTCCTAAATTTACAGATAAAAAAAAAAATTGTAGCCTGGAGAAGTTGACCTGCCCAGTCACATAGCTCAACTAATGCTACCATTTGGACCAAACTGGAGTGAGAAGTTGGGTAGGAGAGGAGTCCTGGTTGTGAGTCAGCTGCCAATGGGCCTCCTGCATCCCTGGGTAAAGGGGAACACCATAAGAATTTGAGAGATGAGTTAAACCCCTGGTTCACAAGCTACCATTCCTCACCGACTTCTGCCAGTCATCAGTGTATGTGGTTTCTTTCATCAAAACTAAAGGAAGCCTTTCCACATGGGTTATGGTCTTCCTCACAACATGGTGGTCTCCATCTCGTTGTTTACATGATGACCAAAGCAAAATAGAGACTTTCAGTCCCCTTCAAGTAGCTGGGCCAGAAATGGACTCATGTAACCTTTGCTATGTATTCAATGGTCAAAGCAAGTGTTGGGAGTGACCTTGCTTAAACATTAACTGCCTTGTCAGCCATATGTGCTAACTGGCACAAAATCTTGGCCTCTGTGGGAAAGTACTAACCAAGTTGAGAACAAATAGCTATAGATCTTATGAAATGGTAGCCCAGTTGAGAACAAGCAGCTATAGATTATGGGGAATGATTAGCTCACATGTGGGCATGGGCATGGGTTTTTGAATCTTGTTGGGCTGTTGTAATGCCCACTGCTCCAAAGAGACTGGAGTTCGAGAATCTTAACTGAGTTCACTCTATGCTACAGGGCCCCGCCTGGGGGCGGAGGAGTTCTCACTCAGTCTGAAGTTCCGAGGGGGCGCAGAGCTCTTGGATTGGGGATCCCCGGGCCAGGAAGTGACCGGGGACCAACTGGTCTCAAGCCCTTGGGTTCTCAGATGCCCAAGACTGAGGGCATGTGGGCACTCGACTGGCCAACCCACAGCCAAGAGAAATGGGGGTGGGGGGAGAAGAAAGAGGCCCCAGCAGTGCCCCTCAGGAGAGACTTGGTTACTCTACTCTACTTAGCAGACTCGGTGGCCTGGCTAGTTTGCTTGAATATGTGGGTTCCTGTGGCTGGAATGCAGAGAAGCTCTCCAGGTGAGAGATTAAGCAGCTGCAGCTATGGTGGTGACAGCAGTGGCAGTGTTAAAGGCCTTCTCTGCAGCTCTCCCACGGTGGTCCCCCAAGAGACATGAGAAAGTCCATGGTTCCAAAAGGGTTTATTTTCATGGCAGATGTAGATGGATCTTGTAGTACCCCTGTGAAACTCAGGGCAGACCTCAGTTAAATAGGGAGGGAGAAGGGGGAAGGGTCTGGGAAAAATGCTTAATTGGCTCTGCCCTCTCGCCTTCAGGTAACTTATTAGTATGTAAATCCCTCTAGGGCCTGAGGTTTGTAGTCATGCCCTCTACCTGTGCTCTTTGGGAGGGGCTGCATTGCCTACGTGACTGAGTGAAAATTTTGGAACAGTGCAGGTTAATGGAGATCTTAGACCATATGTTAGGAGCCTGGATTCTGGGAGCACTGCAGAATGGATGCCCGTCCCTTGCAGAGTCTCCGGGCTACTCCCAGCCAATGTTCTACCAAAAACCAAGACCCCTTTCACGACCCGACAATAGATCTTATGGACAGGTACCTAGCAACCTGTTCTGCTCTGTTCTCTCTGCTGAACTTTTCACCCAGCCAATATCCTGTTCTTAAGAACACCTGCGCTCCCCAGAGACAAACCGACCCTATGTCACCCCCCTACCCCATATACTGCTTCTACGAGTATATAACTGGTGTGGGAAAAATAAAAATTCGACAGCTTGATCAGACCTCTTGACTTGCTCTCCGTTCTTTGCATCTCTTGTCCCCCATTCTCTTCCAGGTGGTCCCCCAAGTCCCCTGTTCACTGCCCAGTGGGTTGGGGCAGGTCACAAGGCAGATCAGATTCATGGACAAGAGCATAACAAAAGGGAGAGAAGGAATCCACAGAAGCTATCTTTGGTAATAAGCTGCTATATTTTTTAAGACACCCAGGGAAGTATAATTTTTCTTTAATTCTCAGCTCTTAGTCAATGCCAACAGATATAAAATGAATGGATGGATATTATGATCTGGAAGTCAGAACCTGCTAGGTACTAAGAGGTCCATTTTCAACATTTAGTTTGAAATGGAAAGGTATACAGAATTCTGAAGGACTCAGAAATTCTAAGGCTATTTAACCTTCATCCATGATGACCTTCAAGGACTACAGATCTGATTTACAGTTCCCTTTCCCACATTACTTTTCTCCCACATTAGCCATAGGGTTGGGGGAACACATTGACGGCTCATTTTTTCTATTTTACCTTGATGTAGGAATCAAACTCTTTTGTGTCTTTTCTTGCTTTTTAGGTACTAAAGAGTAGTGAGAATAGGAAACAAAACACACAGTTTTAGATGTTTTTACTTCATGCAAATTAATATTTTGTCTGCATGTATATCTGTGCACTACATGTGTACCTGGTGACAGAGGCCAGAAGAGAGCATCAGATCCCTGAACTGGAGTTACTGACAGTTGTGAGCTGCCATATGTGTGCCAGGAATGTAATTCATATTTTCTGCAGGAGCACCTGGTGCTTTTACTGCTGAGCCATGTCACCAGCCCCACTGGGGGTGGGAGGAGCACAACAACAACAACAAAAAAAAAAAAAAAAAAACAAATTTTTAAAAAACCATATATATGAATCCCCAAGGTTTTAATTTCCCCCTCTGCTTTTCCATTAAGGATCTTTTGCTTTTCCTTTTACCTAAGATTGCCTCATTCCTGAGGAATGCTGGTTTTTATCTAACAGCCAGAAATTTGCCTATAGTCCAGGTTGAACTCATTTCTGAATATCTGTACTGCCTTCTGGAGCTTGGAGAATTGGACTTTCTTTTGAACCTGACACTGGAACCTCCTTGTTGGAGCACCTCATGATCCACTAATATGAAGGCCAGCTGCTCCCTGGTCTACAGCACCTGGAGTAGACCTAGCAGAGCATCTCACCTAGTACTCTGGGTTACTCAATATGCAATGAATGAAATACAGCAGGCTGTGCCCAGCAATTGTCCTGCTACCAGTGAACTGGCTTGAATTGTTTTTATCTGCCAGATGTGGTGGTCTGAATGGCAATGACCCCCATAGTGTTCTACATTTGAAGGTAGTACCAAGAGTGGGGCATTGCTGTGACACAGCCAACCATGTTTTGTTTGTTGTGGTTTTTGCTTGGTTTTTTTTTTAGGAATGTGAAAGACTTTGGACGAGAAAAGTAGTTGAAAGGTATATGTGGGCTTAGTAGGATCTTGGAAGACAGAAGTGCTGGAAAGTGTTACCTGTGGAAGTTCAGGTCAAGAGGAGCAAAAGGAGAAAGCAAGGGGGAAAAAAAAAACAAAATGTACAGCTTAAGGAGAGAAAGAAAAAAAAAAAAAAGAGTGCCAGGGAATTTAATGTTGGAGTCATGACTTATGCATAAAGAGATAAGAAAAAACACAAGATAGAGGAGTGTCCTTAGGGTGAAAGTCCACTCAGCTGATCTTGCAATTTATGAAACAAAGAGGCCTAAAGGATTACCTGCTCTTAAAGAGCAAAACCAAAGTTTATGTAAATGTAATCAAGGGTAGGGCTAGGTCCATCCCACACAGGCAGCAGAACTTGGCAGTTTGTGTGATGTTCTAGCTTTAGAGTCATGAAGGATACAGGAGGAAAGGGGTTGTGGAGTCTTCTTCTGAGGTTAAGGAAAGCTACTGAGACAGGCATGGAAGCCCAGAGAGGCCTTTTCAGGAAACTGTGAAAGTGAAGTCTGAATTGCATGAGAGACCCTCAAGCTGTTGGAAGTGGCAGGGCTGTGGGATGCCTGCTAAGGAGAGCAGCGGACAGGAGTGGAACCAGCCTAGGAGAGAGAAGTGTGTTGTTGGTAGCCAAGGTGGAAAGGTGGAGCCACCTAAGCCCTTTAACATCAGAGATGGCAGGACTTGGAGTTTGCTCTGCTAGCTTTTGGTCTTGCTTTTGTCCAGTATTTTATTACCATGCCCTTATTCCTCCCTTTTGGAATGGTAATGTATATTCTGTGCCATTGTATGTTAGAAGAAAACAATTTGCTTTTTGATTTTACCAGGGATTACAATTGAGAGATTGCCTGGAGTCTCAGAAGGGACTCTGGACTGTGAAACTATGCTGAGTCCAAAAGGCTATGGGAACTTATAAAGTTGGGCTCGGCATATTTTGCATTATGACATGGTTACAAGCTAATGGAGACTAATAAGTGGAATTTGGTGGCTTGAATGAGAATGGCCTCCAAAGGCTCATGTATTTGAATACTTGGTCCCCAATTAGTGGATCTACTTCAGAAGGATTAGGAGGTGTGGGTGTCTTAGTCAGGGTTTCTATTCCTGCACAAACATCATGACCAAGAAGCAAGTTGAGGAAAGGGTTTATTCATCTTACACTTCCTCATTGCTGTTGATCACCAAAGGAAGTCAGGACTGGAAGTCAAACAGATCAGGAAGCAGGAGATGATGTAGAGGCCATGGAAGGCTCTTACTTACTGGCTTGTTCCCCCTGGCTTGCTCAGCTTGCTTTCTTATAGAACCCAGGACTACCAACTGAGGGATGGTACTACCCACAAAGAACCCTCTCACCCTTGATCACTAATTGAAAAAATGCCTCAGAGCATGGATCACATGGAGCCATTTCCTCAAGTGAGGCTCCTTTCTCTGTGATACCTCCAGCTTGTGTCAAGTTGACACACAAAAACAGCCAGTACAGTGGCCTTGTTGGAGAAGTTGTGTCACTAGGAGTGAACTTTGAGGTTTCAGATGCTCAAGCCAAGGTCAATGTCTCACACTCTTCCTACTGTCTTCCCAATGGGGTATAGTACTCTCAGCTACGTCTCCTACACCATATCTACCTATGTGCCATTATATTTCCCACATGGTGATAATGGACTAAACCTCTGAGCTATACGTACACTCTAATTAAATGCTTTTCTAAGATTTGCCATGGCTACGGTGTCTCCTCATGGCACAGGAACACTGACTAAGACACTACCCTATTCTCAGTTAGTTCTCTGTCTCGTGTTTGTGGATCAGATGTGAGCTCTCAGCTACTGCTCCAGCACCATGCCAGCCTGCCTGCTGCCGTGCTCCCCACCATGATGGTCGTGGACTCACTCTCTGAAACTGTAAGCCCCAATAAGCTCTTTATTCTATAAATTGCCTCAGTCAAAATAGAGATTATGGGTAGATGAGGAGTAACTTCCAGAATGGGAATCCTGGGCTCTTGAGTGTCCAAAGCCTAGGGAATGGTCCATGCATACAAGTTTACAGCTTGGAGCTCAAGAAGTCTCACGGTTTTAGTTCTCAAGGTGGAAGCTTATTATTCTGTGAGTTAACCACCAATGCCCTGTGTGTGGCAGCTATTTAATCTTTGCCTTTCAACAGCAGTGGGTGGTACCTTCTAGAGTTATAGCTCTTGTCCAGATCTCTGATGCTGTGATCCTCAGCCCTTCAGCAGCAAATGTTAGAATTCTCAGGCCTATGGTGCCAGGATCCCCAGCTTTTGCAACATCTAGTCTTACAGCTCTCAGGATCAAAGTGTCTAAGGCCCTTAGCCCTTAAGGCCTCTAGAGAGCTTCTAGTGACCAGGACACACATCCTGCCAATGGGGAACATCCTAAAAGGAATAGCAGTGAAAGAGATAAAGACAAACAGGAAAGAAATGCTCATATTCAAGAAAGAAAAGACAAAGTGGTTGGGATGTGGGCTGTTAAGCATGATAGGCAAATTGGGTGGATGAAGTTAACCAAGGCCCAACCAGCAGGTTCAGAGCCTTGGACTTCAGGCACATACAAGTGAATTATCCACTAGTTACTGCAAATTCATTCTGGGTTCTTGACTATACTTGAATATTCACCTTCAATATTGAAAGCCTAACATATATTCCCTTGGATAAAAAATGCACGTTAGGAGCCACTAACCAAAGAGCAGCATGGGCTGGACCTAGGTCCCCTGCACATATGTAACAGATGTGCAGCTTTGTCTTCACAAGAGTCTCCCAACAACTCTTGCCTGCCTGTGGATCCTGTCCTCCTAGGCTGCCTTCTCTGGCCTCACTGGGAGAGGGTGTGCCTCATCCTGCAGTGACTTGATGTGGCAGGGTAAGTTGGTATCCAGGGGGAACCTCTTCCTTCTCAGAGCAGGGATGGAAGGTGGGCTGTGTGAGAAAGGGACTGGGAGGAGAGGGAGGGAGGCTGTGATGGAAATGTTAAGTGAGTAAATGAGAAAAGTGATCATTTGTGTGGCATACTAAATCGTACATCATTTGCTTCTTACACTGTGCATCATTTACCTCATGGATTATCAGACTGTAATAACTAATGCATGTGAGTGGTTTGAATCGGAATGGCCCCCATAGACTCATGTGTTTGAATGCGTGGCCCATAGGGCATGGCACTCTTAGAAGGTGTGGCCTTATGGGAGTGGGTGTGGCCTTGTTGGAGGAAGTGGATCACTGTGGAGGAGGGCTTTGAGATGTTATATATGCTCAATCTATGCCCAGTGTTACAGTCTCTCCTTGCTGCCTGTAGTTCGGGATGTAGAACTCTCGGCTCCATCCCCATCACCATGTCAGTCTGGATGCTGCCATGCTTTCTGCCATGACAACAATAGATTAAACCTCTGAAACTGCAAGTCACTCCCAATTAAATGCTTTCCTTTGTAAGAATTGCCTTGGTCATGGTGTCTCTTCACAGCAATAAAACCCTAAGACACCATGTAAGGAAAAAAATACTTTGAAATTATGCAAATATTTGTTAGAATTAAAACTTAAGAGTCCGGTGAATGTAGACTGGGATTAGATGCTACACCATCTAATATACCTGGAATTGTAATGAAGGAATGTGTTGTGTCACACCAAAGAGGCATTTGTAAACTTACATGTCACCCAGGTCTCAGATTCCCTTGTATGGCCAGTCCATTTGTTACCATTTTCTGGTGTTCTCCAGGAGCTCAGCACATCCAGTGTCAGAGTTGCAAGATTTTGTCTTAGGACTGTTGCTATTCCTCTAAAGAGGAAACTGTCAGGGCTTCTCAACACTGAGGCGAGGGCCTGGGCATCAACAACTACTCAGCCTGCAGCCAAACCAATGCAATTCAAATTCACACAGTCTAGATTTATGGATGTCACCTGATAAAAAAAACTCTCCACTGTGCTACTGACTTGTACTTAAAACGTTCCCATTTTTAGAGCTGGATCCAATGGGGTAAGAACGGGTGAGTTGGCCCTGCCCCTAACCAGCTGCATCACTAGGCAGAGCAGGCTCCACACCTCACCTGGGCAGCCAGGTAGAGCTGGCCCTGGTGGTGCGGGACTGGAAGAGCCAGCCCCCAGGATTGTAAGAGTGGGAGAGCTGACCCTGCCCCTAGTCGGGGCAGTGCTGGACAGCTGGACCTATTTTTTTTTTTTTAGATTTATTTATTTTATGCATATGAGCACACTGTAGCTGTCTTCAGACACACCAGAAGAGGGCATCGGATCTTATTATAGATGGTTGTGAGCCACCATGTGGTTGCTGGGATTTGAACTCGGGACCATCTGGATTAGCACACAGTGCTCTTAACCACTGAGCCATCTCTCCAGCCCTTTTTTTTTTTTTGGACCTATTGTTGATGGTGCTCAAGAGCTGACAGACTGAACAGCTCAGCTACTAACCAAGCCCAGACCCCAGCCCAACTCGATGCCATCTATGAACTGCAGGAGTGTTCTAAGGGGTTCAGTCCTACAGATCCAAAGCTGCAGGATCCCCACGACACAGGGCAACCACAAAATATCTGAGGAGTCCCAGTGAGGATCCAGTATTGATAGTGTAGCAGAAGCCAGAGGCCTTGAGCCAGACCAATGAATGATTCACTGCCATGAACATTTGCCAAGTAAAGTGGGCAGAAGGGTAACTGTGACACACTGCAGCTTCCGTGGTGAGACGGAACTTTTGTTCTTTAATTTTTAATTTTACTATTGGGGGGGAGGTTGCAGGGCAGAGGACAGATATGGAGGGATCTGGAGATAAGTAGGATTGGGGTATATGATGTAAAATTCACAAATAATCAATAAAAAGTGAATTAAAAGTCCCATTTAAAAATGATCACATTCCTTAATTAAAACAATGTTAAATAAAATTTTGCAAAGGGGAAAAAAAAAGAGTGCTCAGAGTGTTACACCCCGTGCTCCCAGCTCCGGGAGCAAAGGGAACCAAAAGCTCAAGGCCAGTCTGCAAAGGGAGACGTGTGTCATACATCTGCACAGTCAGGACATTGTAAAGCAGAAGCGGCTGTGTGGCTCAAGCCTCTTTTAGTAGGTTACTAGAATGATTGCTCAATAACTGTTAGAAAAAACTGAAGCAAAATCTCAGAGGCAAAGGTTCTGCAAGAACTGTGCACAATCAGCAGAACCTTGGGCTCCCAGCTCCTCGTCTCTGGCCTCACATGACCAGCTGCTCCCTCTAGTAGATCGCTGTCTTAGCTAGGGTTTTACTGCTGTGAGCAGACACCATGGCCAAGGCAACTCTTATAAGGACACATTTATTTGGGGCTGGCTTACAGGTTCAGAGGTTCAGTCCATTATCAACAAGGCAGGAACATGGCAGCATCCAGGCAGGCATGATGCAGGAGGAGCTGAGAGCTCTACATCTTTATCTGAAGGCTGCTAGTGGAAGACTGACTTCCAGGCAGCTAGGGTGAGGGTCTTAAAGCCCGCCCCACATTTACACACCTACTCCAACAAGACCACACCCCTAATAGCACCACTCCCTGGGCCGAGCATACACAAACCATCACAATTGCCTTAATGAATGTGCCTGCTTCTGGGCCAAAGGCCAAAAGCACTAATTACAAGATAAGAACGTAATCTTATCCTCTTTCAAAACGATCTTTGTGGATTCCCAGTTTTTTAGGACAAAGTGGTTCCTGCACATGGCTGCTGCTGTTTTCGTGTTCTATGAAGTCTTGGAGACTATAGAGGCAAAAATTCTGAGGATCCTCCATACTGATTTCCATAGTGGCTACACTAGATTACATTCCCATCATCCAGATTGTGATGATTAATGTGAATTTAAAAGGATCTACAATCACCTAGGAGACCAGTCACCAGGCACATTTGTAAGGATTATCTGATAGGTGAGGTTCAGACCATTCCTGTGAGGGATTATCTAGATTAGGCTAGCCTCTGGTCCTGCCTGTGAAAGATTACCAAGATTAGGCTAGCCTCTAGCCAGGCCTTAAAGGATTATCTAGATTAGCCTGTGATCATGCCTGTAAAGGGTTATCTAGATTAGGCTAGCCTCTATTCCTACCTGTGAGGAATTATTTAGTTAAACTAGCCTCTGGCCATGCTTGTGAGTGATTATCTAGATTAGGCTAGCCTCTGGTCCTGTCTATGAGAGATTATCTTGATTAAATTGAGGTGGGAAGACTCACCACTCCCTGGTCTTGGAGCAAGCAAGCCCAGCGTGACCAAGTATTCAGTGCCCTCTTCTTCCTGGCTGCCTGTGCAGCAGCTCCAGCTGCTTATAGGTCCTGCTACTCTGAGTTCCCCTTCAGGATGGACTGCACCCTCAAATTGTTAGCCAGAATAAATCTTCCTTGAGTTGCATAGGCCAGGTATTTATCACAGTAAGAGAGGCAATTAATGAAAAAGGCACATAAGGGCTTTGCCCCTCCACCACCTGTATCCTCAGCAGTATTTATTACACTCTCCATGACAGTAGCCATTCTCACTCAGGGTGAGATGGAAGTGTAGGTTTTTCATTTCCTGAAGAGCTAAAGATGTCAATAATTTGTACTTTAATAGCTGTCTATTCTATTTATTTGCCCATGCATTTCAGTGCATTGAAGATGCCTGAATTCACAAGCTCCAGAAAAAAAAAGATCATGAAACACCTTGCTTCTGTTTGGTTCAGTAACTGGCAGGTGACCTAGGTCTGAACATTGAGATGCAAAGTCAGCTGAGGAAAGTTTCAGGTTTTATTTCTCTGATACCTCAAATGCTGCTGGGGTCACAGCCTGAAAGAAAGCAGACATGAATAGTGACGGGGAAACTCTCAGGACTCGGACCAGTGATGCTAACAGCAGATGTCCACCAGTGATGCTAACAGCCATATGTCCACCTGTGATGCTAACACCAGATGTCCATCTGTGATGCTAACAGCAGATGTCACCTGTGATGCTAACAGCAGATGTCCACCAGTGATGCTAACAGCAGATGTCCACCTGTGATGCTAACAGCAATGTCCACCGTGATGCTAACAGCCAGATGTCACCAGTGATGCTAACAGCAGATGTCCACCTGTGATGCTAACAGCAGATGTCACCTGTGATGCTAACAGCAGAGGGCCATCTATGATGCTAACAGCCAGATGTCCCACCAGTGATGCTAACATCCTAATGTGCCCCATGCTAACCCATTCCCTGTGCATCAAAGCAATAAACTCACCTGTCCTCCTTGAGCTTGCTTTATGTGAATCACCACACTAACCTGAGCTGAATTTTGGAACTGCAAAGTAGGGTGAAACTAGATCCTAAAAGTGACCATTTGAATTGGGGAGTCAGACAAAACTTCATGTTAAGGCCCTGGTGTCAGCCTTCAGGATCCAGAGTAGGAAAATGTACATTAGAAAATGATTTTTTAAAAAATCTAGAACCACTGAAATATACATCTACAAAAGGCAAATGAAAAACAAAGCCAAGTATAGAGGCAATATCTGAAATCCCAGCACTTATGGGATTTGCCTTTTTAAATACTATTTCTGCAGATTCCAGCAATCTCCTTCCTTTTACACTATTCGGGAATATCTGGTATTACCTTGGTACCCTGTCCTCCTCCTGCACAGTGGTTTCCTCAGGGATTCCCTCCCCAACCCTGGCTTGTCCCCTCTCTCGTGTCAGTCACTTACAAACGCCAGTGCTATGGGTTTCAGTGTGTAGGTGGTAGGTGAGGCACATAAATGGAAGGGCTTTGGTGAACTCATCCTACAGGGCTGTGAAGAAGAAGAGTTAGCATGAAAGGGTCATCCCATGTAGCGCAGGCTGGCTTGGAACTTGTGCTTGTCTGGCTTCCACCTCCGGAATGCTGTAATTATGGGGAGATGTGTACCCCAGCCTCACTGGCCTGGCCAGCTGACATCACCACAGGTGCCTGGTCAGGGGCCTCTTTCCACTATTTCATGCAGTCTCTTTAAGATGCTGATACCCACTTTTCCTCAAATTTCCTTATCTCGAGTGCAGTGACAACTCCACAGTGGCCATTCCCTTAAATCTGCTGTCACCCACCTTAGCAGAACACTTCTGCTTTCTTTACAACAAGTCCTTCATCCTCCACCTTGCTTTAGACTCACGCTCTTCTCATTCTTCACTCCTGTCAGATGGGTTCACTGAAGCCCTCCGATTTATCTACCTCACCTGCCACCTACTCACTGAGAACCCCAACCCTGAATTTCTAGCTTGGGGTTCTTTAACAATGTAGAACTCTTCATACAAATGCTTTCTGGGTGATTCTTCTTGGATTCCTCCGTGAGCCCCACAATCCTACTCAGCACTGCTTTTCCTGTCTCCCATTTTCCCTTTATCAGTGAAAGCTGACGTCAGCTACCTGGAAAACCAGCCTGAGAACAGGGGTCATACTGAGATTCTATCACAGTCCCCACATCCATCTAAGCACTAACAACTGGCTTTACTTTCTTAATAGCAAAAGAAGTTCTCAAAATCTACATCTCAGGGTCACTTGTAGGACTTGCTAATCACTGCCTGCTAGGACATGAGCTCAAATTTCTGACTCTGGAGATCTGGAGTGGCTTAAAAACTAGATGATGCCAATGGTGGTCATCTGAGAACTATCTGTAATATGATAACTAGCCCACTATGTTTCCATGGGCTAGCCCATCAGCCGTTAGATCTTGCTGACATTCTAAATCTAGCCTTTGCCGTCTCTGACTTCCTTAAAATAGTATCCAAACTACGAGTGACCCCTAAGATCTGATGCTGGAAGACCTTGGACACTGCTTGGCCTGACTTGAGGCTAGCATGGTCAGTTCTTTGGGTGATGCCATGTGCTTTTATCCACCAGGCACCAGCATCAGGAATTGCTAACTGGCGAACATCTCCAACAGTGGGACAATGTACACAGCCACGGTCTGGTACATTTGCTGGTGGTTTCTGTAAGAACTTACCTTTCACATAGGAGCCACACCATCCCCCGGGTACAGTAATGAAGGAACAATTTCCCATCCCCCCTCAGTGACTTCCTGTCCTCTTCTCACTGACTACTGACCATACCTTTCCTGCAAGTGTTTTTAATCTCCAGCTGTACCAGCGGGAAATTCAGAGAGCTAGCTATTGTCACGCTGTACATGTCTTCTGAACATGATGCCACTTTCCTGTTTATTCCATGAACATGAAATAACAAAGACGCACTATGGCTTGCTCATGTGTCACTCCTCAGCATGAAAATCACGTGAACAGAGACAGGAGGAAAAAGCTTAGAAATGACAGTAGTGAAGCTAGACTTCACGGTGGCACGCCACTGGGCCACACCTGTTTAATTGAAACCTTGTAATAAAAGTTTAAATACATAAAATGATTTTTTATCAAAAGAACTTCTTCCACTTCCCTGACCTGATGCATGTAGAGGACAGGCAAGTGGGAACTGGCTATCTGTAAGGAACAGAGAAATGGCAGGTCCAACTCTGGTTGGTATCTTCCTCTTCAGAGATGCTGTGATTGAACTCAGAGTCTCCCGTGAGCAGGAATGCAGCCAGAATGGCTGCTTCAGCACGTGGAGTCACAGCCTCAGAAGACAAGGAAGAGCAGGGCCTCGTGCCTGGGTAGCACTATGTCTTCCACAGTGCGTTCCATGGCGCGCACCTGCTCTGGGGAGGCAGTCAGGAATGCCAAAGGCCCAATCCGCTGTTCTGCACATGAGTGGCAGAGGTAGCCACCCTTGTTTTCCTTCCTGTTGCTCTACAAGGATGGATAAGAAAAAGAGGTAAGGGGACAATTTAAGGATAAAGATTTTCCACCAAAAAGTGCTGAATTACTGTTGTGTCTGCCAACATGCTGATGCACTGTGGCTGTGATGTTCCCACTCCTGTGCAAACCCCCCATTATCCCTACACAGCACTATAATCTAGACTCAACTCCATCACAGTCCTTAAAAGGAGTAACATGATCATCCCGTCAAGAGACACAGAACTGGGGATGGAGCTGGTGCTGAGTGCTGGAATACATGACTAGCATGCTCAGTTTCTAGCACCAAAGAATAAGAAAGGGATAAAGAACAAAGAAAGACTGAACCAGGCCCTCCAGGTAAATGGCTCCCCTCTGAAGTGGCCCCCACCAAAGTGTCTCATCATAACTGCATCTCCCATGCTTCCAGTCTTTAGCACACCCAGGAAGTATCTGTCATCCAACCTGACTCCATCTTTGACAAAAAGGCAGGTCTCCCATCTGCCATGCTTCCATATAAAAAACTCTCAGGGAAGCATTATACAAATTCCACCATTGCCTTCCTCTCCAGAACCTAGACAGGCACAAAACTCACAAGCAATAAAACGAGTTTCAGTGAATTAAGTCCTCTAGTGAACGTACATAAGTGATAGGCAGTTTCTTCATGGTAAGGATGGTGTCCACAGGGATGGTGTTATTGCACTGGCCCACACAGCAGTGGACCACTCCTGTTTTCAAAACGTTACTTGTCAGCTCTGCTTGCAAGAAATACTCCTGTGAAGGAGAAAGACAGAAAGATGAACGGCAATTCTGATGCCTTCTGCTTGAAACCTCCACCAGTCGAGGACCTTCCCCACCATCAGACAGCCAACAGAGAGCCACTGTCTTCTTTCCTCATTTTCTAATGCTCCCAACCCCAGTGCCATTGCCAAGAAACAACACTCAAGACAGTCTAATTGGCTTTTTGGTAACACTGCTAGGTTTTTATAAAACAGACTGATAAAACATGGAAAAGTAAGTACCATTTAAAATGACATTTCAGGACTATTTTTGGATTCACAGTCCCTATCCACAACTGCAACATTATTTTTTTGAGACAGAGTCTCACTGTGCAGTCCAGGGTGGGGTTGAACTCTCAATCCCCCTGCCTCTCCCTTCCAAGGGCTAAAATTGTAGGCACACTTATGCTTGACCCAGAGATTTATCTACATAAATTAGAAACCAGGTGGGCTGAAACTCAGAACTGTAAGAAACAGTTGCCTCATTGAAGAAATAGTTCAGTTATAGCACTTTCTGATAGCATCTAAGGCCTGGTTCAACCCCAGCACCAAAGTACAAACCGACCCAGCACACTTCTGTCCCTGCAGCTTGCAGCTTTTCTATCTGCACACTGTCTCCATAAAGAGGACACACCACAGCACAGGAGAGGGTTAGAGCCTGGCATACGGCGAGCAAGCACTCCAACAGAGCACTAACGATCTCAAGCGCAGGTGCCACCAGGCCAGGGCCCTTCATCTCAGGTTGGGTGGCTCCAAAGGAGTTCTATACAGTATAGACATACTAGCAGACTGCACATGTGTTCTAACCACTAAGTGTGACTCCACATCTGCTAGGTAACAACTAGCTAACTTACTGAAATTTTCACTCTCTGTAGCCCCTATTTTGACTCTTCCCCTCGCAGGACTTTTCTACATGTTACAGAAAAATAGAAGAAACAGAAGCACTGTGATAGTCTTCAATGTCAGGATGACTGATACAGAACCTAATCACTAAAAAAATCAGTGAAGCATGCTGCTGGGTGTGTCTGTGAGGGTAATTCTAGAGACAATCAGATCCTGCAGGCTCTAATCAAATAGATGGATCCATACTATGGCATTCCTGGGGGTGGTATCAAGTAAGAACCAGCTGGAGCAAGCAGGTCATATCTGGGTCTTGACCTTGCCCTGACCTTCTCTGCTACCTCGCTAACAAAGTTTGAGCTATTCTGCGGCAATACACCTTTCCCACTGTGGTGAACCCTCTGAACTTGAGCCGAAACACAACCACCTGTCTGTAATTAGTGTATGTCAAGCATTCCATGAAGGCAACAACAAACCTGACACAAACACTCCAGTTCCAACTGAGTACTGATAACTGACAGCCTAAACTCCTTAAGTTACAATTCTTGTCAAGTCCTCCCAGAGCAGCTGCACAAATCTGTCATGTCTGTTTGACATGACAAGTCTATACACATACAGGAACACTAGGCAATATTATTAGTAGACATCTGCTGACAGTTTTGGTTCCCTTCTAAGCTATCCATCCTTCCCAGCGGCCACGCTCTCTACCCACTGAGCTCCCCCTCTAGCCTTCATGTATTCTTTTCTCAACTTTACTTACTGTCTCAAGATTTCCACAAGGTAAAATCCTATCTAACTCACAGTGTGAAATGACTATTCTGCTCCGTAAGACTTCTATTGGGAAGTTATCATATGCCAGAATGTTCTGTTAAAGGTCCAGTAACTAATGTAACAGTAATTCTATAAAGAAAAAACACATGACAAGTTATAAAAGAGAATGAAGAGATGACTCAGTGGTTAAGAGAACTTGCTGTGTGATCAAAGGACATTTAGGATCCCAGCAGCCACATAACAAGATGGATATCCTGCAAACACCTGTAACTCCAATACTGAGGGTTCAATGCCCTCTTTTGACTCCTGCACCAGGACAGGCACTCGAAGCCCCACACATGCGCCTACACTGGCACATACAGATAAGGAACTGTGTAACAGAAACTACTTGCAGTGAGACTGCTACTCTGCAATCATGTGGGGTACTGGCTGGGAGTCAGCAAACTACAAGTGGGCAAAATCCAGACCCAGGTCTGTTCTGTAAACCAAGTTCACTAGAAGACAGACACACTCATGCATAAAGTGGCTGCTCTCGTGGCTCACAGCAGCGCTAAGTTGCTTCTCAAAGAACATGTGGCCAGCAAAACACAAACTATTTACTGTCTGATCCTTTACAGAAAATGTGCTCTAGGTGCCACAGGAAATGTGAATTAAAATTATGAAAAAAGGCTTGGGTTCTAAGTTCTGATGAGAGGGCTGTCATACGCAGTGAGAGACAGGTCAAAGCTGGCTTTAGAAAATATACAGTTGATTCAAACTCCACAGAAAGACTCATGGTCAAATAAGCCCATCTCAGAGGCTTAAAATGACTAAATGCAAGCTAGCCGGTCCTGTGCCAAAGGCTTCTGCATACCTGTTATATTGTTATTTTAGGGCAAGAACAACCCTTTTTATTTATTTATTTATTTATTTAATGTACATGAGCGCCCTGTTTGCATGCACACCTACATGACAGAAGAGCATCAGATCACACTATAGCTGGTTCTGAGCCACCATGTGGTTCCTGGGGATTGAACTCAGGATCTCTGGAAAAGCAGTCAGTGCTCTTAACCACTGAGCCATCTCTCCAGCCCCTGTTGTGTTGTTATTTAAGACAGAGTCTTACTATATTCAACAGGTTGGTGCCGAGCCATCCTCCTACCTCAGTTTTCTGTGTACAAGAACTACAGACACACATCGCTATGTTCAGCTTATAATTGTGGTAAGTCATATAAAAAATGTACTTGTAAGGGCTCTCTCTTTCTAAGCTCTGACATTACCTTTCCCCAAACATGTGAAAGAAATTCTCTTTGTCCACCTTCTAATCTAGACACAGCTTATATGACAGGGGTTTCTCCTTTCCACCACTGTAATTCTAGTACCTAGAAGGTGATTGGTACACATAAGAGACCCAGTCAGTACTCAACAGTGAGTATCACGGGTCTTTTCTACCACTATTAAGAACTCTGGGACTTTGAATGTCCCTCAGTAAAAAATGGTAACTGTCTCATCTAAGTGTTGGTGAGGTTCAAAGCTGTAAGTACTTAGACTCTGGAGCATAAATTACATTGTCGCCTTGAAAGAAGGTGTAGTACAGGCCTTTCTGTACAGTCTTACACTGTGGGATCAAAAAGTTTCTTGGCTAGTTCTATGTTTATTTGACACAATCTCAAGTCACTTTGGGAGACAAAACCTCACTGAGAAAATGCCTTTACTAGCTGGGCCTGTGGTACATTTCCTTGATTGATGATTGATGTACAAGACACAGTTCACTGTAGGTGTTATCACCCTGGCCTGGTGGTTCTGGGTGCTATAAGGAAGTAGACAGGAAGCCTCGTGGAGGAAGCCAGAAAGCAGCTCCTCCACAGCCTCTGCAGTAGCTCCTGCTCCGTGTTCCTGCCCTGACTTTCCTTAGTGATGGACTACGGTGTGGAACGATAAGCTGAAATAAGCCCATTCCACCCGAAGCTGGTTTTGGTCATGGTGTTTTATCACCCTAACAGAGACACTAAAGGAGAAAGCACTTCCGACGGCTTTCACAATTAGTTTAAACTTCCAACTTAAATATCTTTGGCTCAGGGAAAGATGCACACTAGTAACTGTTAATACAAATTCAAGGTTGGTAAGACTGAACATGTTTATACTTATGCCTGTGAAAAACAGGACAGAGGAGGAGACAAGGAAACCTAGGAGAGGAAGTTGTTTATGGAGGGTAAAGGCTGGGAATGACATAGAAGACTGAGAATGAACCAGCCCACTTCCTTCAGTCTCCTCACGGGACTTGGCCCCAGTGCCTGCAGACTCATGTTCCCCAGAAGGGTGAATTCTTTTTGGAAAGCCTACTGCTAGAAGCAGCTGCCATTTCAGAAGAAGCAGAAGGGAGAAGTGTAGTTACAGAAAACAAACTTGCCAGTTTTCCCACAGGATACATGAATTAGCTGAGCAAATGCAGAGTTAAGAAATATATGAAAACCACTGACATTTTAAACAAACCTATACCGTTCTCATATCGCTTGTTAGAACCTACCCACTCTAGTGACCTTGTCTCTGTACATTTAAGGAGCGACTCCTTTCCACCCAGCAGTTTTTAGTGAAACAGGGTTTCTCTTTCTAACAAGCCCTGGCTATCCTGGAACTCTCTATATGAACGAGGCTGGCCTCGAATTCACAGAGATCAGGCTGCCTCTGCCCTGAGTGCCTGAGATTAAAGGCGTGCACTACCACAGTGGACTGTCTTAGGGACTCTTTAGGCCTAATGTTGATCCCTCAAACCATGTGTGGCTCAAACACAAGGAAAGGAACTCCTGTTCCCCAGCCCTCTTACCCCAGCCAGAGTCAGGATGTTCTCCAGTGATTTGGTCATTATGAGCCGCTTCTTGGCACGAGTAACAGCAACATACAGTAAATTCCATTCATCCTCAGAAAACGACTCTAAAGAAAGGAGAACAAACAATCAAAAGCCTGCCCTAAAAACTCATTTGTCATCCAAATGCTTGTATCTCCTCACTAGCTTCCTTACAAACCTCTCAACGTTTACTGGCTGTGTATACAAAGTTTTCCTACAAACGCCAAATTGAAAAAAAAAAAAAACAATAAAACCCTCAATAACTAATGCACAAATTCCTTGTTTCTTCTTAGTCTTGATACAGTAAATCTTACATCTGTTTTAACTACTCAAAATCTGCAATGAACCCACTGGATACTAACATGTGCAATGGAGCCAATGGATACTAATGTTTGTTGTCCCCTTTCTTCTTGACTGTGAGGCAGATGGTAAATCTGAGGTTTACAGAGGATATGTCACTCACCATGACCCCACTACTAATCACAGGCTGGAGCTGAACTGAGGTCTGTGCTCCTCCCACTTTCCTACAGTGTCTGTCTGGATGAGTTCACTCTGATCTGGAACTGCCTCACAGCATAGGAAGATAACACACTTACACGCCCACCTCACACCTATCACCTCCAAGTCTAAATACCTAGCAAACTAGATGAGTCAATCTGTGAACAGACTAGAAGCTACTGAGCTGTATGTACACTCTGAATGGATGGACTAGGCAATGTGTAAGCCATATTGCAACACAGCAGGTATCCAAAAAAAAGATATAAATATTAAGAGAGCTTTTTGGTTTGTAAAGGTCAGATGCCTTTATTCTGTGATTTAAAATTAAAACAAAAGCACCACTGTAGAGACTTTAGCAATGAGCCTCAAGAATTCACTGAAACCAGAAATTGATCAACAGGCACTCTGCAGGCTGAGATACAGCACCAGAACATGCAGGACTCTCCTTTCAACCCCTAGCATTGCAAACAGTAACAAACACACAGGGTTTTGTATTGGTAAGTAAACTATTGTTCGAGTTTGCATGAGGCTAGGACACCTAGTATATGATGATGCAAAGTCCAAAGCTGACGGGCAGTTGTGTTCACAGGGATGTCGTGACTTAATACCTATCAGCCACCTGAAAAAGACCCTGTGAAGGCCTGAATTCTCTAAAACCACAGTATTAAAAATCAGACGTTTAGGACTAGGCATTATATTTTGTTCTAGAAGAGGAGGCCACTCTATCCCATCTAAAGCAAAGCGGTCACCTCCGGCTGAAAGCAGGAGCATCCCAGGAGCTCTGTCCCATCCCAGTGTCCTTACCAACTCTGAAGTGAGGAAGCTGGGCAAGATTATGCCTGGCACAAGGCACTTTCACGAAATCATCCAAAACATGCACAGTGTCAAACTCTAACCCTTTGGCTTTGTGCACGGTGCCCAAAATGTACTCTAAAAAACAAACACAGCAAGTTAGATGGGAGCCCCACAGGGAAAGAACCAAGAGGAGACAAAACATCCTTGCAGGGCTGCCCCAGCATAGGAAAAGGGCACAGGGAAAAGGGCTGAGAAAGTAAAAAATTAGTCACAGAAATACCTAAAAATATGCCACTGAAGTCTGCCCAAAGTAACTTTACCACACCTCACGTTCACTTTACACATAGAAGGTAAGATGGCTGTGCAGCTTGTCCAAAGTTATACATAGCAGAGCTAGGTCTAGAAAATTCTATTCCAGAGGCTTGAAAGTGGAATAGAAATAAAAAGAACCAGTGGGAAAAGAACGACTCTGCTTCCTTATTTACTTATTATGCAACATGGTGCTGGGAATGAAGATAGGGCCTTTCTCTTAGAGCTCGGCCTCTGGCAGCCACAGATGCAGAGATACTTCAAGAGGCCATCTACTCCTCCTCTTAGAAGGAGGGCAAAAGCCACTTTCCTTACCTGCAAAATCCAAATCTTCTATGTGGCATCTCTCTATCCTTTGTACCAGTTCTGGAATCCTGATATTGTATTTTTCAACTACGGCGATCTTCGCTTCTAGCTCCTTGTCCTCTGCAGCAGTCACATACCTCTTGAAGCCACTGAAACCTTCTTTATGCACCCATCTTCTGATGAACCTGTCTTTAATGATGAGGTTTCCTAAGGAGGAGACACATCAGGTGAAATCATCATTCACTGTGTGTCCATGATCAAGTCAGTACAGTGGCCTCTCTGTCCTCAATGGAGCATGAGAAACTCATCAGTTTCATAGATTTGAAACAATACAGTCCAAGGAGGGAAAGTACCACAGGGAAGTGATGGCGTGTACAGCTGCCCCGACAGGCAGAAGAATGCAGGGGAAGTGGCTGAGAGGACCAACATGGGTAACTAATGACGCCACTGAGAGGAGCTGGAGAACCTGTCAGTACTTCTGAACACAGGCCCCAGAAGGGAGAAGAGCAAATCCAGTTCCCCAGAGGAAGAAGATCCTGACTCAGGCCCAGCCCCACCCTCTGAACCCTGGCTGAGTGTCGCTGTTCCAAGCCAATACTCACGTTTCCTCCGTTCTTCCTCTGGCTGAAGAAGGGTCCAAATGTCAATGATTCTGTCTAATCCAAATGATTTAATCCCCTGAAAAACATTTTCCAGTGGAATTTTTGTTTTGTTTGCTTTTCATTAAAATAAAATAAATCCAGAGATGAGATCTTGAAATGAGATGATTTCTTAGAAACAGATCTCAAATATGGCCACAGCACATACGGAGAGAAAGCACAGAGCGGAAAGCTGTTGCCTCAAACTCTACCAATGCTTTAGAAAGGAAAGCCCACACTGTATACTGTTTTGTCATCAATACAAAGGCAGCTCAGTGTGCCTTTCATACTGCACAGTGTCTAGAACATGGACACAACTGATAATAGAGCTGGCAGGCAAGCTACTCATCGATGTTTCTTATGATAAACAACTAGAGTGTCTGTTGGCCTGGTCTCTGCAGGAGACACTAATGGAGCTAGCTCTTTCCTGGGCCTGGTCTCTGCACTCTTTATGTCCATGAAATTTATTTACATTATCAACAATTCTTGAAGAAAAGGTCCTGACTGGGCCATGGTTTGTCCCTGTTCTACCTAAGAAGCTCCTGCTGGGTATGACTGTGACTCTAGCCCTCACAGAGACCTGTGCCTAGCACAGGAGATAGCTGTGACAAGGGCTCCATTCCTAACAAGTTCTCCTTTGGTGAGGGTCACGGATCTAACACTAACAGTGTACACTGTAATTTACATCAAGTGTGTGGTTTAGCGCCATGACACACGTCACAGGTAGCCATGGATGTAGAAGAGGAAGAACAACACAATTCATTTCCAACATGGATGATATTCGAAAATTACTATCATTGTTCAACCATGAAAATGGCTAAAATGTGATATTAGCTGAAATATGAAAGGCATCAGTACAATGACCAAATAAACTGACATGCTGAGTGAAAAACAACAGTATTCTTATGTATACCATAACAGCAATTATGCAAAAATACATACTTACAAGGACAAAGACAAAAATAACTAGCAAAATTTTTAGGAAATACTGGAATTATATGTGATTTTTTTTCCCTTTTCGGTGCCAAAATTACTTTAAAACAAAAGAAAAAGATATTTTATGATTTAATATTTTACTGAGTACTTAACACATAGTAGGCCCTCGGAAATATTTTTTCTAGAAACATCCTTTAACCATGTAACTTCCAAGTTAATACAGCACAAATGTCATTTAATTTTAGCTGTCCATGAGACAGGATGATGAGATGATGAGATGGAGATGAGGCACATAGAGGTGACCTGTCCCCATCATACACGTTAGCTATGGAGCCAGAGTGAGAGCCCGGGCAGTCAATGCTATGTTTTTAGGTAACTGTGCTTACACTAACTGTCAACAACAGTCAGAAGACCCCTGGGGGCCGGACGCCTCCCTGCATAGTCACATATAAGCAGAGGTCTCTTTCATTCTGGGGCTCACTCCATAGGATTGTTTCACTAGCACAATCAGAGTGTCTGGTCACAGTGTGGCCCAGGGAGAAGAATTCAAAACCCAAAGAGTTTCCTCTGCAGGAGACCCTAATGGAGCTAGCTCTTTCCTGGCCTAGTCTCTGTACTCTTTATGTGCATGAAATTTATTTACGTTATCAACAAATTTACTCTTACCCCGATCAAATGTATCCTTGCAGGTGACTCTCCTTCTGTCACCCGGACAGCCTCATCAAACACATTGGCATTGGTCCTAGACAGCAGAGCCACTTGTCCCTTTACATCACCTCTTATGCCACCTTGAGGAGAAAGTACAAAGTCCATGCAAATCAATGTATAGACCACAAGTAGCTTTGGTGGGAAAAAAAAAAGGCAGAAGTGCAACAGAAAGCCTTACTCTGATGGTTCCCTCCAACCAACGTCTTTTTCCTGACTCTCTTGCAGACATCCAAAATGGTAGCTCCCACGTAAGCTATTTCCACACCAAATCTAAAACTCTGTTGAAGAAACAACACAACAAATGCACTTAGTCACCTACCCAGAGATATGTGAGCTCACCTCTGTCACTGTCAACCCCTCCTGGGAAAAGGACGCGGGACGTCTAAAGACACTTGGACACAAACAGGAGCCTGACGAGTGAAAATTGCTGTTCCTGTAACAGCAGTGTTTCTCCTTTTAAAGACTCACTTTTATTATTTTTCATTAGAGGTGTGTGTGTGTATTCGTGCGCACATGTGTATTAACACAGTGTCATCCACAGAAGACAAAGGCTGGGGTTACAGGTGGCTGTGACCTAACATGGGTGTTGGATTGGAACTGGGCTTCCCTGCAAGAGCACCAAGCACTCTTCACTGAGCCATCTTTCTAGTCCCACTCTCATGGTTTTCTACCTTGGAACCCTGGAATGATCTATCACTCAGGTCCGCCCACCACACACACACACACTCACCATTTCCCTTTCTTACCATTGTCTCCAGCTTCACTTGACACTGAACTTCTTGGCTCACCTATGTGACCTCTGTCTCCCTCTGCCAGATTCATCTTGCCTTCTCAAAGAAGGAAATGCCCTGCTCCAATGATCCTCCACTCTCTGGACAGCGCTTCTCTGCAACGATCCTCTAACAGCAACTGCTAAATTCTTTTAAGAAAATCTCCCCTCATCCCTTCTCAAGTTACATCTTGTGGGTTTTAAATTATGCAAAGGTGAAGACAGGGCAGAGATTTTGCCCTTGCCTCTAAGACCTCTTCCAACATCAATTTATCGCCTGTCTGTTACATGAGGATTTTTAGGCTGGGGATCCAGAGCACGCATAGGGCATAGAGTGCCTGTTTGACAAGCACAGGCCTTGGTTTCAATCCCCAATAGAACAAAAGGAAAAACCAAAACACTTTAAGTGAGGTGTGGTGGTGCTTGCCCATAATCCTTAGCAGTCAAGAAGTTGAGGCTGGAGGACTGTGGGTTCAAGGCCAGCCTGGGACACACACACACACACAGAGTGAGTTCCTTTCTGAAAATATAAGCCACCATTGACAGTCACCATGTTTCTCTGCCTTGGCCCATGCTGCCACCATCACTCTCTCATCTACCTAAATGTGTTCCTATCCTTCAACACTGAGCCCAAGACTGTATTTTCTTGACCACCTCTGCTGGAAGATTCCAAATTTCCACTATTCATTTCTTTTCCCAAGCATCCATTATATAATAAAACAAGGTATACTGTAGTGAACAGCAATAATGTTGCCTATTTCATGAACGATGTCTATATCTACATCATGAACTATGTCACAGAGCTGCAACCAATAGGAGGAAAACATGACTTTCAAGCAGGACTTTGCTGCTATAACCTATTCAGAATGAACCATGATCAAATTATTCGTAAAATAAAGATTCATACATGACTGAAAAAGCAGCCTTATGCTACCATGTAACGCAAGAGAAGAAATGAATCTCTTTTACATAACTCCAAATAACGTATACAGATGCTTCCAGCACTCCTCTCTCTGTGTGGGCCTTTGTAGCAGAGGAACCTGAGTGCATCCAGTCTCACTGCATATTGATAATACACACCCTGGAAACCCTGAGACAGATAGCCCTTCCATACCCCTATCTAATGTGAGAAAAAGCTCTTGACAAATCTCAGCACACTTGACCAGTACTTCTAAAATTGTCAGTGTCATCAAAATCAAGGTTAGATAATATATAATCCTAAGACGGCAAAAAATAAAGAAATATGAATGACCCGTGGCTTTAGCTGTGACAATATTCTAACTTGTTGTTTGTGGAAAATGAAATATACATCCCACAGTGCTGGCACAGTAAAGACTAGGAAGGGAAACAGGACGCTTGCTTATCCGCCTTGGGGCCTGGGGAGCAGTACAAGCTCTTACCTGTGTGAGGTAGAAGACATGAGTGTGGGGGACTGTGAACAGAGCATTCACTGCACCTCGGAAGGTATAGATCTGTTGGTGGGGGTCCCCTACAAAGATCTTCCCACACGGCTGAGACAGAACTATGTTCATGATAGCTGCAGCCAAAAGAGGAAAAGTGAGAAGTCTGGATGGCAGCAATCCATGCAGCAAAAAGAAACCATATTTAATAAAGAAAACAAATGTAAACTAAGCCAGCCCATGACAAACAATAACATTTTCTTTTCCTACAGGACAGGCTTTTTATAAAAGGGCACAATTTTATCATGGGCATAGTAATGGTATCTGGTCCTAGGGATACAGATTACTTTTATTCCTGTGTGAATGATTATAAGAAAATATATAAGCAAATAAAAATTTCCATTCTAATATTACATCTCCAAAACACCTAGAGGGATAAATTTTTAATACTGTCTATATTCTCTATCAGTCATGCAGCACAAACTTTCAGTCTAAATCGGCTACTTTTCTCATTCAGCACGAGGCCAGGTCCTGATAACTGATGAGCTAGCTGCTCAGCATCTTAAGAACAACCTCAGTAAAACACATGGGGAACAATATAAATGTACTTCAGGTGTGGGGAACAGACAGCTGTTGAAATTTTGGGTCTAATTTCTGAAAGACTAAGAATCATTTGCTCCTCTTCTTTATCACAAATAAGAATAACTCATTCCATGTATATGTCCTCTTACATAATCATGATGCTGTTTCTATGTATTTGAGACTACTGATGTCCTGAATAGTTTATCACCTGGGGTACAGTCCTGGGCCTCATCCACAAAGATGGCGTCAAAAGAGGCAAGCAAAGGTTTGCTCAGCTGCCAGAGTTTCAAATAGCCTAGAAGAAGTAGTAACCAAGAGTCACAATTCATAAGCAAAGCAGGTCCATCCAACAGATACAGGAAATAACCTAATAGGCACAGGAAAGCTGCCTACCATCATGTGTCATTTGGTATGCCTCTTCTTTGCATTCTCCTAGCTTCCTCATGTTGTCCCAAAGCCGGCTTGCTTCAAGGACACCATTCTAAAAAGTAAGTGACACAGGAACCCAAAGTTTAAGACCCTGGAAGAGACAGTACCCTGAGATCACACTTCGGCTTCCACGCAGTGAGGTGGGAGCAAAGACTCACACTAGGACATAGAGGGTCCACCCCTTTCAGTGCTCTCTAGAGTTTAACCCTGAGGTCTCAAGTATTCAGAGGGGGAGAGGCTGAGGCCCCAGCAGGCACAGCAGAGCAAAGGTCAAAGACCCAACTGTTTTTATAGACTTACTACTGACAATCCCTAAGTTAGTAAACACATTTTCTTTCACAAGCAAAATCTGTGTAAAAACCACAGCCAAAAAACTGAAAAGGGATTTACAATCACTGCATGAGAGCTGAGCTCTTTCAACCTATGGGCAAGTCCTTTCGTGTCTGTTCCCATCTCGTACCAGGAAAACTAAGTGTATGATACAATATGCACTTGTCTGGAATCGGAGCACAGGAGGCTGCTGACACAGAAGAATCTTGAGTTTGAGGTTAGCCTCAATCAGAGATCCTTTACCACAAATAAAGAGACACAAACAAAAACCCAGCAGGGCCATTATGAAAGTTAAGGGAGATGCCTGTGAATGCTCCTCATAGGAGCAGATACCACATGACTCCCAGTTGTCACGACAGATTCTTGTCTCAACCTCCCAGGTTCAACTTCTAGAAGTGGTTCTGAGGAAATGAAAGACAAACATCACATCAGGTCCCTCCTTCTGAACACAATGGAGACTCACCAGCTTCTCACTCTGTTCAACCATGACTCTCTGTCCTTGGCTATTTTTGCACCAAATGGGCACATGATCAATAGTTAGCTCTTCATCAGCTGATGCAAAGAAGTTTTCTAAAGTCTTACATACTAACTTGGCCCTTATAAATCCACCTTTTCCTTCAGCAAGGACGGAGTTGACCATGAAGGGCGTTAACTTGAAGAGATTCAACTTCTTCTTCAGCTGGTACCTATAATGAACACATAACCCAATGAATGATGTGGCCTTCGAAGGCATTGTGCTATAAACTATATCCTTCATTCCTTAACTAACAAGATAAACTCCAGCTACCATACACAGGAAAGACGGTTTTAGAAGCCACATCTGAGCTGGGAAGGCCTGCCCTAAACCTTCATGCACTCACAAATGACAACCCAGAGTATACAACTAGTATACAATCAGTCACAACAGATGCTACTGGTTTTGGTATGGTTCATGCTCAAAACAGTCCTTCCGAGGCCCAATAAGATACACACAGTTCCTTCAGCCTTCATGTCCATAAAGACTCAGATACATGGGGGTTTCCCATTCACTCTCCCCAGGAATGCCTAAAATTCTTCAGAATTTTGACAATACTGAATTTCCATGTCTCAATTCCAGAGAAACAAGAAGGCGTTCTCAGTGCTAGCTATGTGTAAACAAAGTGTTTCAGTAGTGTAGAAGTGTGGATCATCTAAGCTCTTCTAGCTTCTGCTTGTGCATGGAGAGAACAGCACGTTTTCTCAGTGTTGTGCAGTGCTATCACAATGACTGTCACATGAAAACAGTGACCACATGAGGTGACAGCAGCACTGGCGATGCTCACTTCCGCCCGATGTGACTGTAGGCCATGGAGTGGAAGGTTTTGCAGATGACGTTGCTGGGGAAGACAAGCTCTGCCTGCTTTGCGATGCTCTTGTTGAACGTGACATACAGAAACCTGCTCTGAGACCACTTCTCAGCATACTTGACCAGGGTAGACGTCTTCCCGGTGCCTGTGGAAGCCAGGAGAAAAGAATGTGAGCCTCTGATTAGGTAAATATGCACTAGGATCCCCATTCAGGTCTGTCTAGGGCATAGCCTTCCTCTGACTGAAGATTAAGACTGATTTCAATGTTGATTAAAGCCGTGTCTTAAAAGGAGTGAGAGACCTCACAAAAGATTAAGGTGGGTTGGGATCTTGATCTCCCTGACTTGTTAAGGGTTTGTAAGGATAAAGTAACCACAGTTCCCAGGAGTGAGAACTCAGTGGCAGCTAGCTGTTGCTGCACTAGCGGTCATCCATGTCTCTGAAGCCACATCATCATGCACAGGGGACTCAAGGATTGCTCTGATCCAGCTAATCAACTTGTATTTCTCTAACAAATATCTCCTGAGTACTTCTCACATGGTCACTTATGTGCCAAGCATTGAGAAGTAATAAAAAGATTACAATCTAGTTAGGAATAAACATCAATGCAAGGTAAAACCAGGCAACAAAATGACAGTATAAAGAAAGCACAAGGTACTTTAAAAAGGAGGAGGAGGAAGAGGAGAACAGTAATAGTAGTTGTAGTAGTAGTAGTAACTAGAAACAAAACAATCTCATGTGTAAATGAGCATCTGAAACCATGACTCCTCCTTCCCAGTCTAACAAGGCTGCTCTGAAGAGTCTCATGGAACAGGTAGACACACAGGTATTACAGAAAAGTACATGTGCTGGCCACTTTTACTGTATGGTAAACAGGTACAATCAATTAACAGACTAGCTACATTAAGAATTCTGCAATTTAGTTGGGATTCAAATGGCTAGAAAAGGCCTTCGTCAGGAAGCATCAGAAACGCTGAGAATCATCAACACAGCATGGCACAGAAAGAAAGGAGGAGAAATGGGGCAGGGAGGGGAAGAAGGCATACTGGAGAGACAGCACCCAGCTGATTCTGGTCTGCCACTTGCTTATTTAACCTAACATAAACCTCTCTGAACGTCAATGTCTTATAAAATAAGGCCATCATCTAAACAACCTCACGGAACGCTGTGGGGACTAACACTGCAGGCCACTGCAGGTGTTTAGTAAATGTCACTACCAGGAAACTAGAGTAGAAAAACAGCAGGAAGGGATTATAGCTAAAGAAAATAACACAAGCAAAAGTTCAGATATGAAAGTCTTTTTGGACATTCTAAGATCAGGGCACAAGTGACTCCATGTTTAGGAAAGCAGGCTGAACCAAAGAGAGACCTTCAAGATATCACCTACAAACTAAGGAGCTACTGAGCACAGTTAAGCAGATTGATACAACCTGTCTCACCAGAAGACACTGCTGAATGAGAATATACAACGATAAATGAGGGACTCGCCCTACCCTGACAGACTCCATAAAACAATGCCTAGAAACAATCTGCCTAAATAGTAATCCAGTGCAGAAGGCAGTGGTAATGGCTGGCCGCTCTGGGGACTGACTAAAGTTATTTCTTAATGGATCAAGGTCAGAGTGCTATGGTAGGGAGTGGGTCGGGCACACACAGCTGAGCAAGCAGAAGCAACTACATCATGAATCTGATGATAGATACTCCAGGAACCTGACAGGAGCTCCCTTACCTGCAAATGCCATAATTTTTACCACCTGGAGAGCCTCCATCTTATGGTTCAGAATCAGCTGTTGTTCATGTGTTAGTTGGATAGATGTTTTCTTGCTATAATCATTACAGAAGAAAAATTAGAAAAACAGAAAAGAATTAAAAGCCCAAGGAATGGCCAGTCCAAACACCATACAAGCAAACTGGATATACAACAGGTGACCCCCAATATGCCCTCCTAAGTGGGCTGCATGTTCTGAAACTAGATTAAGATGCTACTGTATAGCTCAATACATCTACTAAAACTACCAAACTCCAAATGGTTGAAATCTGCACAACATAAACCATGCCTCAGTAAAGTGATCAAAGCAAACACCTCTTGTCCTCACACATGAGAAGAGTCAAGAAAGGAAGTCAAACCGTGTGTTCGTGTCTGTAATCCCAACACTCAGGAGGCTGAGGCAAGAAGAGTGTGAATTTTTGAGTTCAAGACCAACCTGGGCTGTACACTTAGATTTTGTCTCAAAAAAGAATAGAAGAGCAAACACACCCCACATACAGTACATACATACCCTGGCCAGACAGATGGCTCCTCTGTAACTTTGGTGGCCTGAGTACAGGAATTCTCCTGAAGATATAGGCAATAGAAAATGTTGTAGTGAATCCTAATGGGGGGAAAAAGTAGATTTAGAGACTTCCAAATTTAAGTCATCGTCTATCTCATTTTTCCTTGGATGCATTTCAACTCCTTACCATTTCCAACAAAGAATATTCCTATTACATTTCATTGAAAAAAAATACAAAGACTTCAGTCTCTGCAGCTGAGAAAAGCACTTCGGAGAATCCCAGTCCAGAGAAACATGCACTGTCACTATGTGTCACGCAAACCACCAGGGCACGCTTTTGAGGGAACAAGAGTATACTATCTGTGACCATAAGAGACAAGAAATCAAAACAGCAGAAGCGCTGGAAAGCAGGCATAAACACCATCCTGGTCATTTGAACTCTGCTTAAACAATACAACCTTACTGCCAAATTAAGTCATCTTTCTGAACGTCAGTTGTTCTTCTACTGAGTTCTTATGCAGTGACATTGGTTTAGAAGCATGAATAACATTCCCTTTAAAGGTCCCAAAGGAAACTGTGTCTATTGAGAAAAGAACACCAAAGACAAGATGTCAGAACAGCCAAAGGGAACAAGAATGGCAAAACTCAGTCAACAGAGGCACAAGAATAAACTTAGTTCACCACAGTCAACTGCAAAAGCGCTCATGTGCGTTCTGAGCTCACACTCAGCACCTATGACACTAAACAAGTGCTCTCCAAACAAGTGCTCTGCTCCACTCCAGACTGAGGACGGCTGGTCTCAGAGCATTGCTCTTTTTGATGAAAAAAGATGCATTTAGTAACATTTCAGGGGTTGGACAACCAACCAGATCAACCACCACACTACTATGAACTAAACTGGGCCCCTTTAAAATTCAAAAGCTGAATCCCTAATTCCAAACATGACAGTTGGAAGAAAGGAAGGAGAGAATTAAGATTCAGTGCAGTGACAAAGCTATGGCAGTGGTCCACTACAACTACCAAGTGCTCTGCATCCCCTGCCCCCATCTCTCTTGTTGGGATAGAGAAGGTGACTCACCAGGAACCTATGTTCCTGGCTCTCCAGCCTCCAAAAGACAAGAACACAAATGTCTGTAGCTGAAGCCACCTGGTCTGTGGTACTTTTATGGTGTCTACATTTGCTTATGATGACGCTGTTCTTCATTTGATCACTTGTCTTGGTGGAATCTTACCTAGAGCCTCTTGCCCAGGGCGTCATGTCATGGAGTGGGCTACAACATAAACCAGCTAAAACTGAACCCAGCTTGGGAATAAAGCAGTAAGACCCTGCTGGAGAACAATGCTCTGGACCACCTTACCAAGGATGACAGGTCACTGCTATGTTACTCTCGGGGCTCACTAATCCCAGGGGCAGTCTTTTCCTGGAGGAGAGGAAATCCTCTGGGTTTCTGCTTCTCTAGGACTGGCTACAAGAAAACTGCCTACCACCCATCCTTGGGATTTAAAGATCTTCCCTCCCCTGGTCCCCAGACATCTTCATACCTTGCACTAGTCTCTCCCATATTCAATAATGCCTGCCACATTGGGCTCTTTCCTGGTACTTATCAAATTCCTTACAACTCTTGGTCCTTAGATTACCTATTCCTTCTCTTACAATGCTTCTTCCCATAACTCCAAATGGGGGTTCTTCCTTGACATTCAGACTTCTGCAAACTCTTTGCTCATGCCATCCAAAACACTGTCCCCCATGTCCTGCTCAGCACTCTCCTCCACTTCCACTATAGCACGTGTCATTCTCTAAAGTTTCCCTCTCGTGTTTGCTTACGTACTGCTTGTCTTCTTGTACTAAGGAAGTTCCTTCATTAGTAATTCCATAGCAGACTCTTGTGCCCAGACAATTCCCAGCTCACTAGGTGCTAAACACCTATCCCTCCGAAAACTGACCTCTGCATATGTTATCAATGTCAAGATAACTCTGAATTAGCAACCAACACTCTAGGCCTTTCTCACGTTAAGATAGTTGGTCAGATTCCCATAATCCTGTAGCCTACTCCAAAAGTAAGCAAAGAGAAAGAAAATGCTAATGTTTGCCTAAGAAAATGTAGCCAGGGGAGATTAAAGTGAAGCATTTCACCTTCACCTATAGTTTCAACACTGACCCAAGAACATAGAAACTAGGTGAAGAAATCTTAGTTGATTTCTGGCATAATATTCACAAAGCACTTGGAACTGCATTTCCTCAGCCCAGTCCCTGTGGGAGAAAGGAGGAGCTGGGACAAGTCCAGGCCTTGTCATGTTATCGTAGATCTCCGTCCCCGGATGTTACCTATTGCTGATGTTAATCCCCTTCTCTCTCATGGCATAAAGGAGCACAGCTATGCAGTATAAGGTCTCGGTGACGTCTGGCATGGTCACTGTGGAACTGGGTCTCCTGAGGCAGAGAGCAGACGCTGGATGTCGTTTACACAGCTGGAGAGGAGCACCATGGCTGCCACCAAGGCCCAGACGTTAATGCCCTTCAAAGAGAGGTACAGGATAGGAGGAGAAGCCCAGACCCAGCCACAGTCAGGACTAGGAAGGAAACCAATGACCATCCCCAGCTCATTTTACTGTCTATCTAAAACCTCAATCTCTCTGCCCCTTTCAAATTACCCAGTAGTCAGCAAGGAGAGAGCCACCTTGAGGGTTAGAGAGATGGCTCAGTGGTTAAGAGCACTTGCTGTTCATGCAGAAGACCCCGTTCCCAGCACCAATTGCCTGTAACTTCAGTTCCACGGGATCTCTTCTGACTTCCACAAGCTCCTGCACACATGTGGTGTACAGAGGGATTCTTAGATACACACCCACATTAAAATTATATAAATATATATACATTGGATTTGGGGTTAGGGTGGTGTTTTGTTGCTGTTGAGACAGGGTTTCTCTGTGTAGCCCTTATTGTCCTAAAACTCAATCTGTGGGCTGGCCTTGAACTCAAGAGATCTACCTACCTCTGCCTCCACCTCCTGAGTGCTGGGATTAAAGGTATGAACCACCACCACTGGTTTATATTGTTTTTTAAAGGCCTATTTTATAAACTAACCCTATCACTCAAAGTGTTCAGAGGCTAGATAACTAGAAAAATTTTAGAGATTCCTCAAGAGAATGAACTAAATGTTTCTTAAAATTCCGTCCAAATGAAAGACCTTTCAAATAAGTCCTCTTATTTCTCCATAATGCTACTCAGAGATTTGATCAAAATCTGAAAATAATCTTCAACTAATCTTAATCGCTAACACAGTGAAAAATGATGTCACCATTTCCCAGAGTCTCCCCCACATCCTCTCAGTTCACATACCCCAGCAGCTGCATAGAGGTCAGGTAGTTGTTGACGCATGCACGCCTCAGCCTCCAAAAGTAGAGGGTGATCCCTCAGGCTCCACAGCACCCTCTCGGGGTCAACACTTGGGGAGCATTTGGTGGTGGCTGTGTATCTATAAAATACTCAAGAGATGAGTCCAGAAGGAAGACAACTGTGAGCAGAGATTACGAGAAAGGACTTTGAAAACTGTTTCCCAAAGAAGAGGAACAACACTCCACTCACCGTATGAGGTTCAGCACACATAAGTCCGAATCCTTTTCTATGCCATGGCTCGAGAGAATGCCATCCACTTTGCTGACAGCCTGCTCTTCGTTGATCAAGTATCGATGATACAGCTTCTTCCAAGGAATGAACTATGTAGGTGAAAAACAAAGTGAAATAACATACACGCCATGATTCTCAGAAAGACTGGACCACCAACACAGAAAACCTTCTACCAAGTCAAAAACAAGTACAGCAGTACTTAATCCTCGCAATCCAAAGCTGGAGAGACCAAAGAGAAACACTGTAGGAACCCCCAATGGAAAACAGGACAACTGGGCCTTGGCTGGAGCTGGAGAAAACTGTCACTTTAGTTACCTTATCTAAAGCACCAGGTGAGCAAGTTCCAGAAACTGTTCTGACCTTAAGTCAACAAATGTCACATGACAAAAGGCAGGCATTATGAAATGATAATGCTACTCAGTGGCACTTTCACTAAGATGTGACAACAGAGCAAGTAACATATGTAGTAACATCATACACATGTAGTTACACAAAGCAAACACTGACAGAAATGAAGGAAGGAAGTGCTAGCAGATGTGTAAGGAGATGTTGGATTTAAACAGCACTGCAAACTACTGAGCCTAACAGAGCCATACAGATGCTCCATCCAACAGCAGCAAAATCCATACTCATCCCAAGCCACAATATGTTGAATCATTTATTGGGTCACAAAGCCAGTCAATCAATTAAAATGGCTGAAGTCATATCATGAATCTTTTCAGTGACAACATGAAGACACTATAAACCAAGGCAGCAGGAAAGTTGAGCTACCCACAAACTTAAATCAGGCATTCCTGCTCTAGAGATAAGGAGTCACCATGTAGCTGAGGCTGGTCTTGAACTCATAATCCTTCTACTACCACCTTCCTAGTACTGGGATATAGGCGTATGTCAGTGCATCTGGCTATACAGTGCACCCTTAGAATACCCATGGGTCAAAGAAGAAATCATAAAACACCTTAAGACAAGACACAACATAACAAAACTTCCAAGACACTGTAAAAACAGTGATCAGCAAGCTCACAGCTAAGATGCTTCTTTTTAAAACAGACAGGGATAGAGCATCAGTAGAGTATCTGTGGTCCATCATTTGCCTAGAATGTGCAAGGCATAGGTTCAATCCCTAGCATTAAAAGAAAAGATCTGAAAAGAACAGACTACCTTCACACCTCAAAGAAAAAAAAGAGAAAAAGGAACTAAAGTTAAAATTAGCAGAAGAAAAGAAATTACAAAGAGCAGAGCAGATGTGGGCACAAAAGTGCTTCTTGTAACCAGGCTCTGAAGGCAGAGGCAGGAGGATGGACAATCTGAAGCTACCCTGGGATACATAGTGAGACTGCATAAAAATCACAAATAACAGTAATACGATAATTAAAAACTCTCAGCTAGACCAACTAAGAAAAATAAAAGGGACAGTAAAATGAATGTCACCGAAGTAAAAAGAACTATAAAGGGCAAAAATGGATAAATTCCTGGAAACACACATCCTACCAAGCCTGAGTAACAGGAACAGAATGACAGAGAGATAATGAGTAAAGAAACAGAATCAAACACCAAAACTCGCATCAGACAGAAGCCCGGGACCAGATGGCTTCATTGGGGAATGCTACAGAACATTTAACGAACAAACAAACCAGCATGCCTCAGACGCTGCCAAAAGACTGAAGAGGAGGGAAAAGTGCCAAATTCCTTTGGTGAGGCCAGCACTGCCATAACATGAGAGCGAGACACAGATGCTATGAGAACCTGCAGGCCATGGAATCGTGGTGGACTACTGAAAATACCCTGCTGCTGCCGATGACCAGAATGACATCACTGTGACATTTTAGGAGAGAAAGACAAAACTGAATATGGTCCCAAGAAATCTTTGTAACCAAACCCCTTCCTCATCTACACCCCTACAGTGCTCAGCCCATACAACAGTTTGCCATTCAGTTGACAGACAATAGTGTAAGCAGCAGGGCTCACATCTAAACTCATAAAGACATTGTTCTGAAACCAGGAACTAAGATGCCATAGTAGAAAGCTAGTGACATTTCTCCCAACCTCTTTTGTACTTAGAAGAAAAATTTAGCTTTCCTCTTTTGTATGAAGGGCAATGTATAGGTGGCTGAGGTCTAAGATAGAGAGATTTAGTGTGAAGGCTGTACTTAGCAGCTGGGCAGCTGTCACTATGCCACAAAATAACATACTAATTGTACCACAAATCCTACTGATAGGGTTTAGGTCACCACAAGGAAAAGAGAAAGAAAATTCAAGAGTCATGAATGTGCTAAGAAAATGTCCAAAGGATGGTCTCAAGAATAAGCTAAACAGCATCATGCTGTTCATAGTTTGAAACATAAACTATAAAGATTATCAAAACCCAGACAAAATACGAGAAAAATGATAATTCTACAGGGAGCAGATACCTGCCTCCCTGATACACAGAAGAGAGTCTGAGCAAAAGTCCTTTCCTAGCACAATTAAGCAAAAAGGAGAGAAGGCAAGAAAACAGGCAGTGGTTCTGTCTGCCCAGTCTGTGCACAGAAAATGAAGTATAAGTTATCCAAAGAGAGAAACCAAAGAAGGCATGGAAAAGAATGGATTACTAAAACCAAATACAGTAACATAATTACACTAACAGAAGTATAAAATGGCAAAGAGGAAGTGATGAACCTCAGTGGGACAGGATGGCAAGGCAGTTTGTACAGTAAGAAGTCTTGCAGAACAAGCAAGATGGTAATGGACATACAGTGACCATAATCTAAGTGGACGAGTGATTATACCACATGGTGCCAAACATATGCAGTCTATGGTCAGGGCACAGCAAATCATGTGCTTTAGATAAAAGCAGTCGTGTGAGAAGAAGGAAGGAAGGGTTCTGGAAGATTTGGTGAGGCAAGACTGAATGCCCTAGATGCCTGGAGAGTCTGTACTTTATTCATGAAGCAAAGAGAAACCACCACTTTGAAAAGTTCTCTCCTCAGCAATCTGCATTAAGTGAAGCTAATCTGTAAGCTGTTTGAGGACTGAGCACTTAACTTACCAGTGGGTCATTGATTATTTCCCTCCACAGGTGGCACACCAGGCTGAGGTTCCAGTAGAGGTCCTCCACTGGCAGGAAAGCAAAGATATGCCTCAGGACTTCACTTGGCAGCCTGCAAATGTGGCTGGGTACTTCCTGGCAAGGCAACGTTCCAAGAAGCCCATAGTATGAATCAGGCAAGGGATCAGGACCAATGTCCTCAATGTCTCGGCCAGTTTCTCCAGGCACTGGTGAGCACTGTGACAAACCACCCTCTGCTTCTTGCCTGGCCTCCCTAAGCCTTGCACATGATGGGTACAAACGATAGCGTGGTGTCTTTTTAGTAACTCCATCCCACTGGCCGCTCTCTGTGGCTTCCTCAAAAGAGTGAGACCGCTTCCTGGCAGGCTGAGCAGATCCTGATGAGCCCAGTCTCACTTCTCCATTGTCGACCTGAGGCAGAGTACAACTGCTCTCTGCTGGAAAAATCATATCACCCTCAGAGTCCTGACAGCTGTCCTGGCCAACAGAATTGCTTTTGGCCATGTCATTGGTACAATGATGGTGGTCAGCTAGGAAGAACTCAGTAATTATCTCTGACATCCTCGACCTGTAGAGAGAACCCAAAAAAGAACAGAAAGAAAAAATTCAGTGACTGCTAATCCACTGTAGACCCAAATAATACAATCTAATTATCTATGCTAATAGAGAAGAGACACCAGTGGGTCAAGTGGTCATATAAATAGCTAATATAAAAATAATCAGATCCATATTTAGCAAGAGACAACTGTTAAATTGGTCAATACCCTATCCTGTAAGCATATATATATATATATATATAATGGTCAGACATATATATTATATATGGTCAGACGCTGCACACTGGACACCTGAATGGGTAGACAGACAAGAAATGGCTGCTCATATTCACATAGCAGGCACAATGCAGCTCTCTGGCTTGGTCCCACAACAGCAATTCTAAGTTTGCATGAGCAGAAAGAAACATGTTTTCAGGTCCAGAAGTATCTATTCTTCATCTGATCCTGAAAATAAGTTTATTTTAATTTTATTTCCCATGGTGAATCGGTCATTTTTAAAACAAAGAGCTGAAATTTTCTCACTTTTATTAGCATGATCCTGTCTCTTTTTCACATGTGCTCAGTCAGCGTTTTCTAAGGATATTTACTTTTGGAAGACTATGAAATGACACGCTCTGACCTCACCACCTTGAGGACAGAACCCAAACAACAGTGATCTCAAACATCAGTATCAATAAGTAACAATGTGTACAGTTCCTTTCTAAATGGTAAAGCCAAAACCCTTACTTTGAAAAGAAAGAATGGACAAAACCAGAATTAGCCTTTAAATGAATTAATGGACTTGAAAATGTCATGCTGGGGAGAGGAAACATCAACTACAATTGCTTCCAGAGCAATTTAAGAGAGCAGAGTTTCCTTTCAGTAAGGTCTGGATAAATCTGGATATTTTTAGTTGACAAAGCAAGTCATACAGCAGTGAAAACAGCGCCAACACACTCAGCCTCAGAGGCCTGAGGAACTAACAAGGTAGGTGAGAGGCTCGGTTCGATTATCCACAGACAAGCTAAGCATCAGAACTTGTAACTAAGCCTGAAATGCCCTCACAGAATGATTAAACAGTCTCCAAATTGACTGAGAAATACGGATTATTTAAACTAGATTGGATTCTGAAATTAGGTGTATTAAGAGGAAAAGACAATCTAAAACATTTTAAAGTATGTATTTGCACAAGAAATTTATCTGATATAAAGAGGGATGACAAGAAAAATCAAACTGCTAGAAGCTGACTTTCATGTATTAACGATATCACAATTGAAGAAATTAATAACCTGTATTTGATCATTACACATTGTACACTATAAAATTATCACACTGTACTCCATTAATAAGGACAAATACTGTGTGCCAATCAATCCTTTACAGTAACAGAGAAACACTTTAATAGGCTCTGAGAAATAGCTGTGACAAAATAGAAGATCATCATATTGAAGAATATTAGCTCAGTAATACATATTCCAGATGATCTACAAAACTAAAGCCTGGTTACAGACAAGGCTTACAGAGACAGTCTAGGTACCAAGCAGCAAGAGGTGCAATGGATGAGGCACCGGGAGAAGCACAGGCTATAAATCACAAGACACTCTGGAGGCTGAGGCAGGGATCACAAGTTTATGGCCTGTCTGAGAAGGTTCATGAGAGCTCCATCTCAAAATAAAAGCACAGAGAGCTGGGGTATAGCTTCCAGTACAGTGCTAGCCTAGCACACAGGACCAGGGTTCAATCCCCAGTACTCAGTACAACAACCAAAATAAGAGAGTACACTGCAGGAGGGAACATTTTAAAGGGAAATGATGATGCTGTGGATCTCCTGACAGATAGTAGGTCATGGTGCCTGAAGACTGGATGATTGCAGAACATGGGAGTGTTCCATGCCTTGTATTACTTTATAATTAGCTATGCTAATTATACAGGCCTACTTGGGCTCTAACATTAGAGGAGGACAGAATTTCAATGGAAAACAGACAAATAATGAATACAAGTGTCAACCTATTGTAACAGATCAGGAAAACCAAGCGGTGACATTTACAAACACTTATATGAAACCGGAAGACATTCAAAGGCACACTAACCACAGATTTTGAAACAGAAGCCATACCTCTATTCCGTCCTTTTGTTCTGGGTCTAGGATAGAGACCATGGTTAGGGTCTCTGTTTGTCCATCTCTGACTGAAGGGCTGAGTCACAGCCAAATGACTCTGGGCCAAATGCTGGCAGTCAACCACTGTAAGATGCTTCCGCTTAAACCGTCTCACTGTTTTGGAACAGGAAGAAATGGAAGTGCTTGTTAGTTCTTTCCAAACAGAGGCTAGCCAGTGAGTTATACTCAAGTTATAGAAAAATACTTAGGATTGGATTTGAAAACCACCATAACCATTCTTTTCCCTGTGAAATGACTGCATTAGTTTAATGTCTAGGTATATCTGTCTTAGAATCTAAGAACATTTATGGCCACCAACCCCTTGAACACAGCCAACTGTTAAGCTTGTTTAATATTTACATAGGAGAATTTCCGTTGTTGGGTATTTTTGTGGTATGGGTTTTTTGAGACAGAGTTTCTCTGTATAGCCTTGATGTCCAAACTCACTCTGTAGAGATCTACTTGTCTCTGCCTCCTAGTACTGGGATTTAAGACGTGTGCCACTACACCCCAGGTAGATAGGAGAGTTTAAAGTAGCCCTCCAAGATGACATTTTAAGATCCTAAAATGACTTCTTTTATTTATCTATTTAAAATGTTTAAAGTTATAGTTTATAGAAGTTTTGATTATGAAATAGTCAAAAAAAAAGTTGCGCAGCCTATAAAGACAAACACTGCACTGCACACTGGCTCTTGTACGTGGATCCTCAATTTGAACCTTCAGATCGATGTCTCTAATTTAGAGTCTGTAGAGTCAGGAAGCTAGAAAGGACCCAAGAGAGAGACCAGGGAAGAAACCTTAAGGGGTGATGGAATGTGTTACAAAAGAAACCACCATTAATGGATAACAGACTTAGAGACTTTCCCAGCCTTCATTTAAGTCACGTTTATACAATAATCATAGGAAATTAAGAGTTGGCTATAACTTCAATCTAAGAATAAAAACTTATTTTTTGTTTTCTTGCTTTTTGTGTGGAGATAGGATCTTACCATGTTGCCTTGGCTGGCCTGAACTCAGACATCCTCTTGTCTGCCAAAACGAAAAATTTTACAACTTACTTTCTATCAATTGAATGAATTAAACTACTTTTATATCACAACTTTAAAAAAGACAAGCTAGAGGACCTGAGTTCAGATCCCCAGAGCCCACATTAAGGGAGGTGGGGCAGGAGCACAGCAGGTTAAGTCTGTGGTCCGAACCTGGGAAGCTAAGACAGGAAGATCCCTGGAGCTTAGTGGCAAGCCTGCTAGCCAAATCAGCAAACTCTAGGTTCAGTAGAGACTGTATCACAAAGTAAGGTAGAGAGTGATGAGTGAGATATCTGACATCAACATCTGGTTTATAGTGAATACATGTATTGTGACACACACACACACACACACACACACACACACACACACACGGCACTGAAATACAGGGCAGAGAGAGTGGTAAAGCACTTTGTCTAGCATGCACAAGCCATGCAGCCCCAGGTTCAGGAGGTGTGTGTGTGTGTGTATGCATATATATACACACCACACACGTATATATATTGTATACACACACACATATACATATACATATATATATATAAAGGCCCTGGGTTAGTATCAATATATAATACTGAGTGTAACTACAGATCATGCTTTCTGTGACTATTTCTGCTCAATACCCAATCGGTTGAGAAATAACCCATCTATTTTCAGCTAATTCTTTGAAGTTTTAAAAATTAAAACTCCATGAATACTGTAACATTTATAAAAAATTAATTGCATACATGCTAATGTGGAAAGGATGCTAGAGACCTTATGGCCATCTCAATTCAGAAGACACAACACTACCATGTTAGATACTGCAACAGAATGTACACACGGCTCTGATGAAGGAAGTGCTGGGTAGCTCTGACTCAGGTTAGTCAATTTTATCTTAGAGGTGTCATTGATTAATGAGAAAACACAGAGAAATGTCAAAATCATATGCAAAGTTATCTACCTACTTTTCCTGTTTAGCAAAGTTTATCAAACTTGAATAAAACATGGAAATATGAAAACAGGAAGTACACAGCAGGCCAACTGCAGCCAATCCTGTGTTCCTAGAAACACCTTTAACCACAGCAAGCATTAAGTCTCAGTCACATACTTAGAATGGAAAAAATCAAACATTTAATCCCAGTACTTGGGAAGCAGAGGCTAGTGGGGTTTGATGAATTCAAAACTAACCTAGTCTACATATTAAGCCCAGGCTAGCCATGGTTACATAGTAAAACTATGTCTCAAAACAAACAAACGAACAAAAAAATCAAATATCCTTTCAACTTCCAGTTTTGTAAATATCTTCTGCTTTTGTTGAAACCTCAGTCCACTAAACATCAAGCTGTATGCACCTATAAGGAAGCAAGGAAATGAACTTCTCTATATTAAAAAAGTTTAGCACACGCCTTTAATCCCAGCACTCGGGAGGCAGAGTTCAAGGCCAGTGTGGTTTACAGAGTAAGATCCAGAATAGCCAGGGCTGTTACACAGAGAAACCCTGTCTCAAAAAAACGAAAAACAAAAAAACCTTGATTTTTTCTATAAATTTGAGAGTAACAATAAATATAAATTCTGACTGTTATTTAAAAATAAGACTTTACAGCAGGCAAGATTACTCGGAGGGTAAAAAACACTTGCCATGCAAGCCTAACAAACTTGAGTTCTATTCCCATAACCCATGGTGGAAGAAGAGAACCAACTCTTCAGACTTGTCCTTTTACCTCGACATGTACTCTATATGTTCATGACATGGCATGTACACATTCACACTTACACAAACATACACAATATCATTTTTTTTCTATGAGACTTGATATTTTACCTCTCCTGTTCAGACACTTGCATATTATACACAAAGCCCAACTCCTAATTGGCTGAAAACAGGAAAGCCACAAAGGCCATTCTCAAGTACAAACACATCTTCCAGGGACAGCTGCTGGCTTCTAACCTGCAAGTCAACTGACCCTGAGATCCAAAACAGAAATCTCTCTGCTTAACTCTCAATACATCTAACTGCTTCAAAGCTGACATGCATAGTGCCCAGAACTGATGATATCAGAGAACAGTTACTACTAGCCTAAAGATATCTCACATAAACTGGTCTGCACAGGATATGCTTTTATGGATAAAATTACCAAGAAGATAAGCATTACTCAATTTATATAATCTAGGGCCTTAGGACAAAATGCTTAGCTGAGCTGATAAGTCAGATAATAGAAATCTTCTGAGAATCAGTGAAAGAAACATTAATCAATTATCACATTCAACTCAGTTAAGAACTCTGATGCCTACCAAATCTACAACACAATCTCTTGATTTATGCGACCTGAGCAATAGAAAACAGGCCAATAGATTCCTCTACATCTGTATACATGTATTATCTAACAGCAACCTTGGGATATTTCTGTAAAACATGTAAGAATGGCTTCATCCCAACCAAATAATTAACAACAATGCCCTAATTAAAAGAGAAAGCTAAGGCACTGATAATGATTATAAACTAGACATATGTCTTAATCATATGCCTAGAAATCAAAGCACATGTGTGCTTCAAGGTAAGCAAGTCATCTGCCCCTTCAGTGCTACTCCCTCTGCATGAAACACAGTGGCAGAAATTAGTTCTAGGGGGACGAGTGCTTGTGTGTTCTCCAAATTCTTATGTTGGGATCCTAACCACCTATGTGATGCTATTAAGAATCAGGACTAACCAGATGTAGTGGTGCATGCTTGTAATCCAGTGTTTGGTAGGGAAGGACAGGAAGTAGCCTTGGCCTCAAGGTCAGTTCAAGTTTGTCTTAGGCTACATGAGACCCTCCCTCTCCAGGGAGAGTGAGAGGGAGGAGAAGGGGAAGAGAGAGAAGGAGAGGGAGAGGGAGGGGAGACAGAGAAGAAGAAAATGAGGATATACCTGGGTAATTAGGTCTTAAGGGTGGAGTCCATGAATAGGATTCAGATTTTATGAAAGAAAATCCAGGGGTCAGAGATGCAACTTAGAAGTAAAGATAAAATAACTGTCTACCATGTGCAAAGCCTTGAGCTCAATCCTGAAACCACAGAAACAAAAGCAAACAAGAAATCCCAGCTTGCTCCCCTGCCAGTTCAGTCACATGAGACACAGTGAAAAGACAGCCATCTAAGAACCAGGAAGCAATCCTTGACCAGACACCAGACAGGTAAGGGTTTTGATCTTGGGCTTTCCAGCTTCCAGACTGTAAGAAAATAAATGTGCTCTTTATAAACTATTTAGTTTGTGGTCTTCTGTTACGGAAACTAAGATGGACTGACAGTGCATTTCGATACACTGCATGGGTGAAGGGTAGGCAAGCTCTTCACTTTGACCCTGGCTACACTGTTGAGTTGTTATTCTCAAGTTGACACAACCAAGAGTCATCTAGGAAGAGGGATCCTCAATTGAAGAACTGCCTCTATCAGACTGGCTTGTGGGCAGGTCTGTAGGTCATTTTTTGATTGCTAATTGATATAAAAAGACCCACAGCCCACTGTGAGTGGTCCCATCTTAGAAAGGTAGCTGTCATTGAGCAAGTCAATAAGCAGGCATTCCTCTGATCTCTGCTTCAGTTCCTGCCTCAAGCTCCTGCCCTGTCGTCCCCTGATGAAAACCTCTGAAACAAACCCTTTCCTTTTGGTCATGTGTTTATCACAGCAATAGTGAAATGACCAGAACAGTGGCCTAAGGCATCCCAGCTCACCCTGGTGCAACTTCTTTCCTTAAGCTCGTCATGTAGTGGAGACTAGATTCTTGTCAGCTTATCTTGGACTATATTCACTACAAAGCCTCTGACCCCAGAGACTACAGCTCATTATCATCTAACCCTCAAGTGCGCAGCACAGCACCACAATGGCAGTTACTTATCTGTTGAACAGGAAGTTCCTGACTACAGTCACCAGTTAGGCTTTCATTTGCCTTGATTCATTTTTTACTTTTTATTAAAAGTCAAGTCACAAAAAGTGAAACTCCAGGATTTTGTGGCACAGGCTATCATTACTCCTCCTCCTTAGCACAAACCCTCTGCACTTCTTGGTTCTGATGCAACTGGTCTCGCTTTAAGCCTGGGCTCTTACCAACGCTGAGCACATAACATATGTATCTTGTGTGCTTCCATTTTCCCCACACCAAATTAAACAAGCAGCTGATTCCCTTGGATGCCAATAAAACATTCTAGACTATGATGTGGCTTTGTGTTCTAAGGACACCCTGGGGAAGAATTCTCCTAGCAGCTAGAGTACTTAAGATTACTGCTTTAAAAAGAACCTCCTCCACCAAACACCCATGTGCATATACAAACACCCATGAGCTACCACCACCTGGATTCTTTTTAGATTGTTATGTAATTAAAAAAAAATAAAGTTCTACCATGCAGTCATTCTATGTTTGGAGCTATTGGTTACTGCAACAAAAGTTATGTTAATGATTCCAGGATTACTTGAAATTGGCACCAAATAATCTCTTTGTCCCTGTATCTTTACTAAATAGAACTCATGCTAAAAAAATCCTCTAGAACTTACAATTTATAGACCTACATAGACAAGATGAAGACTAATTTCTTAGAACTCTTGGAGAAACTGATTATTATTAAATAACTGCTCTTAAAATTAGAAAACAAACAAAACAAACCAAGCCAACTTCCTAGTACAAGGTTCCTCACTGGAGGGAATACTACTCCAAACCCAAATTTAACTTTGCTAATTAGATAATGTGCCACCCTACCTTTCCTTGTTAGCTTCCCTACAAGGTCCAAACAATTCTCTGATAGATGGGCTTGAAGATGCACAGGTAGACAGGTGAGGTACTGTGTGATAGAGTCCATTATTACTATGACTGGTATCTGAAAAGTCCAACGACAGCCAGTGAAACTGAAAGTCCAAATAAATATGGCCAACTGTGCTATCTCTCAACTCTAGTGTTCTAAGTTGTAACTCAAGCAAGGAAGCACTTAGCAGTGATACAACCACTCTGCACATTTCTGAACACTTACAATGCTTTCATAAATGTCTATTAAAGGATACCTTATATAGAGTATTGTTTTAATATATATTTGTTTTATTTATATAATGACAGTTTGTTTCGCTCTGAGGCTAAACGTTTTCTGTAAGGTACATAGAGAAGAGAAATGAAGAACGTATTTCTACCCAGCATCCTCTGTTTATAACCCCATAAATAACTGCTAATGAAATGAAAAGCTGCCTTCTACAGTTGGGCTGTGGTGGCTTCAACTATCTCACAGCTCCTTAAGCTCCCTACAGCCCACAGCCTGCTTTACAGTGTTTGCAGTGCCTTCCCTAAGTTCTCATTTCATCTGCAAAACAGCCCCATGATTCTTCAATTAAACTGGAGCTTAGAAAAGACCTGCTTCAAGACACTACTTAGCTCCCATGCAATAGCACCAGGGGCTGGAAAGATAGATCAGTCAGTGGTAAGAGCCCTTGCTGCTCCAGGAGATGACCAGAATTCAGTTCACGATGGCTTGTAACTCCAGCTCCAGGGGGATCAATAATTCTTCCCGACGCTGCAGGCACCTGCACACTCTGCTATACACATATGCACATGAATCTCAATTTATTTAAAAAAAAACAAAACAAACTAGTAACACCACCAAAGAACTTGGCTTTTCTGACTACTTGGTCTGGTGTGTTTTCGACTCTAACATTCTGCCTTTCTAGGTCCGGAAAACTTTACAGGAGGTTGGAAAAATAGCAAGTTAGTGGAACATAAAGATGTATAACTAATCCCAGCACTCAGGGATTTCAGGCCAGCGTGGATGGAAAACTTTACTAAAAACAATTACCCTCAAGTTGAATTCTTATAGCACTTTTTTTTTTTTTTTTCGAGACAGGGTTTCTCTGTGTAGTCCTGGCTGTCCTGGAACTCACTCTGTAGACCAGGCTGGCCTCGAACTCAGAAATCTGCCTGCCTCTGGCTCCCAAGTGCTGGGATTAAAGGAGTGGCGCACAACCACCTGGCTCTTATAGCACTTTTAAAAAACTGTTATATATCACAATCAAAGATAGTTACTAGCAAATACTCAAAAAAATGAACTGTAAGACAAATGTGACTATACAATCTATAGTATAGACTCAAAATGGGAAAAAAACTTCTAAGTATTTTGTCCCCATTTAACTCTAAGGGAAACAGACAAACAAACACCAAACACAGAAAGAGTTGGATAGCTGGTTCTCATTCCTCTTTCTGTCATTCAGTCTTCATGGAAAGACCTACCAGCCATTTCCTGCTTCTCTAAACCCAAAGGTCCACATCAGTTGGCCCAATCTTTGCTGTGGAGAGTATGAGGGAGAAGGATCCTGGCATATATATGTGTGTGTGCGTGCGTGCTTGCGTGCGTGCGTGCGTGCGTGCGTGCGTGCGTGCGTGCGTATACATACATATATATCTCAGGAGGCCAGGTCAACCTCAGGTGTCATATCTCACAATCTGTCCTGTTTCTCTAACTGAGCCCCAGAGCTCACCTGACTCAGTCAGACTAGCTGGCTGGCAAGCTCAGGTACCTGCCTTGTCTCCCAATGCTGCTATTACAAAGCACACATTCTCATGCAGTTGTTTCTTTTTTTTAATGTGGCGCTAAGGATCCAAGTCAGGTCCTAATGCTTGACTGGCAAGCATTTGACCAACTGAGCCATCTTCCCAGTCCAGCAGCACCTTTCTTAAGTGCAGCACCCATTTATTGCTGCAAGAAAAGATAGGCTTGACTGTTAATTCTGTGTTCCTCAGACGGAATGACAGAAAACAAACCAATGAAAAGTCACTGTTTACTGTCCATGATGTATCTTTATATACTTGAAAACCATTTTCTATTATTTATTCACTCATTCCTCAACCTCTTCATTTTTCTACCATATCCCAGATTTACTATGAACTCCATGAGGGCTTTCCTTATGGTATCCTTGTTGCTAATGCTATTTTAGACATTGGAGAGCATACAAAAATAAGTAAGCCTGACCATAAGGCAGCTACCAAAACAAACACAAATTGCTAAACATACAGCAATCCAAGCACTACATAAATATACACATAAGGACCTATGGTAGTAAATATAATTAGGACTGTTAGAAGAATCTCCATGAAGAGATGAGCCTTAAGTGGTGAACAAGATTCTGTTAGGCACAAGGAAACAATATGAATAAAAAACAAAGGAGATGAGCCTTAAGTGGTGAACAAGATTCTGTTAGGCACAAGGAAACAATATGAATAAAAAACAAAGGACCGGCAGAATGTGTGACAGAAAAGTTTCCTTTCTTCAGAACAAATAACTGACAGGCAATGAAAACTAACAAGGCTGGAAAATGAACTTGAAGGCAAAGACTACAAGGGTCCTCTTAATACTGCTAAAGACACTGGTCTTTATGCATAGGCAATTCAGAGTAACATGCTGTTTTTATTTTTATTTTTTATTTTATTATTTTTTTTGGTTTTTCGAGACAGTGTTTCTCTGCGTAGTCCTGGCTGTCCTGGAACTCACTCTGTAGACCAGGCTGGCCTCGAACTCGAAATCCGCCTGCCTCTGCTTCCCAAGTGCTGGGATTAAAGGCGTGCGCCACCACCGCCCAGCTAACATGCTGTTTTTAAAAGCAAGGCCATTACACAACCAAGTTTAGACAGACATGGAGATTGTCAGCAAAACAAATCAGAAAGTCACGGTACCAAGCTAGGCAAGAATTGGAGAAGGACTGAGAACAGAAGTTGAGTAGCAAGGACAGGTGCGTATCAACCAGATGTGAAGACCAAGAGAAAAACAGAGGACAACTGACTCTGCTTGTGGAACATGAAGAGAGCTGACATCATTAGGGTGATGTTAAAAACCAAAGGAAGAAATGGCTGCTTTTTTCACACACTGAAAGGCCTAGAAGTTTCAGTTTTAAAAATAATTTTTCAGGGTTTCTTCTTGTGGCTTTGTTGTTGTTGTTTTGGTTAGTGGTTGGTCTGCTTTGCTTTGCTGAGATAGCTGCTAGGCCAACTAAATGCTAGGCTGATCAAGTGTGTGCCATCATGTCCAGATTATTTTGTTTTAAGAGGTTCTGTAGAATACCCAGTTAAAGCTCCAGAGAGTTCTATGAAATGTAAAAATAGTCTTATTTTTACAAATAAGCACACAAATGACCATTGACAATGTAAGAGCTGGCTTTGGTGATAAATTTCTAGAAGTTTTGTCAAAACCAAAACAGCAAAGACAGAATCTAAATTTGTCTAAAGTCAACTCAGTCTAGGAGGAACTGATAAATATAAGGGTGTGTATGTGATAGTAACACATTTGAAATTAGAAGTCAAATAATTTTATGTATTCACAAGTGAGGAAACATGTTAAAGAACTGATTCAACAACGACATCCAAGTACGAAAGATTCATGAAATACAGCAAAAGTTTGATCAAAAATCCCAATTCCATTGACAGTTACAAGAGAATTGAGGCAGTAAAGGCCTCAAACTCCAAAGACCTTCACTTAATAGGCAGCTCAACCAGAGAGAAAAGCAGTAGCCCTGTGCATAAACTTAAAGCATAAATACCCACCCCTCTCCAGAAAAGTCACAAGGGGTATAGTGTAGGTTCACAAAAAAATATCTAGTTTCCCAAAGGAAAACACAGACCGAAGTAAATTCATAAAGCAGAAGAGAGACTGAATCTTATTTGAAATACCAATTAAGATACCAATATCATCCTTTGGTGAACCAGGGTTCTCGGTTTTGTGTAAAGGATAGGAAACGTAAGAGATATACTGCAAGAAAACGTGAAATCATTTGTAAGGAAGGAGTAGGTAGCCCAGACTAGCTTCGAACTCAAGGACCTCTTGCTTCATTCAGTTTCCCAAGCATTAGAGACTTAAAACCATGCAAAGCAGCAAAAGTTTGAAACTATCAGATGCGTCAACTTTCCAATTCGTGGTAAAAATCACTAACTTCATTAGGCCTCGATGTCCTTCCTCGACTCTAAAACCTGAATGCTACCTATAGGCTGCTTATGGAATAGACAATATCACGTTCTTAGTGAACCAGAATGTAGTGCCAAAAGCAAAGAAACTGTTTTAAGCCTGGCAGCAGCGACTTCCATTTTATTCCCCGAACAGAAACACCATTAGGTTAAATGTCTAGTTCCTCGAAAGGAAGTCAACAAAGCTTGCTCGGATCTCAAAGAGACCTCGCAAAAGCCCCCAGGCTTTCTCGCGTCCCCTTAATCATCATCACCTGTTCAGGTGACCGGGTGGGAGACAACCAAGGCAAACACAAACATCAGGAGCAGCATACAATGACTCGCCCAAGGTCAAAAACATTACGGTGGAGACAAGCCAAGCTTGCCAGCAGCAGAGGCTACATCTTCTCAGGTGCTGCCCCTTCCGGAGCCTCAGGGAGCGGCGGAGGGATGGGGGTCTGCAGAGAGCTTCCGGCCTCCCCTGCAGGCCCACTCCTGACCACCGCGGGCGCGGCCAGCTCCTACACCCACCCTCAGCTAGGGCCCCACCCCCGAGGCCAAGACCCTGCGCGGGGCCCGCACAATATGAAGTTTGCCCGGCTCGCACCCCACGCCAAGTCCACGGTCTCACGCACTATGGCGGTCCGGCCCAGGACCCCGGCGCCGACACTACCCGGCCGATGCCGCTGGACATCCAGCCTTTCCCCGACCAGCAAGTCCCTCCTTCGGCCCAGACAGCGAGCAGAGACGACTGTAGACTTCCTCCGCGAGCTCCGCCTCTTCGCTGCCAAGACGCACCCACCACGCGGAGACGACGGACGGATCCGTAAACCAATCGAAACTCCGAACTGGAAGGGTCGCGCGGACAGACAGACTCTAGAGCCAATGCGTACGCGAAGCGGGAAGGGGGTGTGGCTCCGGTTTTTTGAGCCACGCCCCATCTGTGCACCCGCTACCGCCGAGGAGGCGAAGGAAACTTTCCCAGAGTTCCTTCGAGCTCCCTGGGTTCCCGCGGGGGCTGAGGAGACAGCAGCGGGCGGGGAGAGGGCTGGGGTCGGCTGCGGATTGGGTGAGGATCGGGCGGAGCACAAGGACACGGTCCCAGCTGAGAGGCCCCAGAAACCCTTGCTGTTGGGAGCCTGGTCAGCCGAAGGATGCGGCTGTGCAGCCCGGCAGACATCCTCTCGGCAGAGGTGGGCCAGCTAGGCTCCAGGGTGGTGGGCAGCGTGCGCTCGGCTGCGGAGAGCTGGCCACGCTCCAGCTCGGCTGCCTGTACAGCTACCACTGGAGCAGCTCAGCAAACATCCCCATAGGCTGTACGGTGGAGAGCAGACCACATCTGGGGTGCGAGGTCAGGCTGCAAAGCCCTTCTGTCCCACTCCAGGGTTTTGCGGTACACCAGCACACTCCATTCTGATAGGTCTTCCATCCCCAGATCACTCGGGTACAAGGGACAGCTCCGGGATGTCAGGTGCACGCCCTTACCCCCAAGCCCCGAGAGCCTGAGGCCCCACCCTGACGAGTCCTCAGGTTTGGAGCACGGTAACCAGAATGACCTACACGTGTGCTTGTTGTCGCCCGAGGAGACACCATTCTACATTGGAGATTGTGACTTCCAAACCAGGGCGAGAGACATAAAAAAGAAGCTGGCGGGCAGAATCCAGCTAGGGGGCGGGAAGGGGCGGGGCAGAGTCTGGCGAGAACGGTCACGTGCAGGAAGCGGAAGCGCCAGCCTTCTCTCAGCTTCTCCCAATACATCTTAGCACGGGTCTGCATCTAGAAAGACTGGACTTGGCTCTTCCTCTTATTTTTGTCTGCCCTGGTCCAGGGAGATGGCTCCGCCTGGGGATCCGCGGCGCCTCTGCAGGCTGGTGCAGGAGGGCCAGCTGCGTGCTCTGCAGGCGGAGCTGGAGTTAGCTGGAGGTTGCCCGGGGCCAGAGATGGCTCGAGGCAGCCAAGGGCCTGCCGGGGACACCCTTCTCCACTGTGCAGCACGCCACGGGCGCCAGGACATCCTAGCGTATCTAGTGGAAGCTTGCAGTATGGACATCGAGGCCGCCAACCGAGACTACAAGCGGCCTCTGCACGAAGCTGCCTCTATGGGCCACCGGGACTGTGTGCGCTACCTCCTGGGCCGAGGTGCAGTCGTGGACTCCTTGAAGAAGGCGGACTGGTAGGTGCCCAGCCCAGGGTCTAGAAAAGCTATATCACTCCCTGAAGAATCGCAGATTTTCATGTATTTTTCAGTGTGTTCGTTAGATGTATAACTTCTCTCAGCTTCTAATCATCTCCCCAATCTTCCTTGTTTGTGGGTTTGGTTCTTTAGTTAGGACAATCGCTTCCCGTTGAAAGAGTATAGAAATACAATCAAGTGGAGTGAAACAGGTAGTTGTACTACTTGTGTGCCCAAGATGCGTTTTCCTGGAGACATCTTGCTAAATTACCTATTCACGATCACATATTTTAATGCACCGAATATTGAATTCTTATGCAGTTTTGTCACATCTAGATTTGCAGAGCCACCAGCAGGAATGTTGATGATACTCTTTCCACCATACAAAACAATTTCAATTTCTTGCTAGATTGACATCTCTTTTAGTTGCATGTCTAATTCCTAAGAGCCTGTGAACTTCTTTAGACTCATAACTTAAGGAAGTTCTTGCCTTCAAGTTATTTCAAATCTGTCAAAACATAGGAGCTGGGAGGTATATCAGAGGTGGTGCACCCTCCTAGCATCTGTGAGCCTCTTAAGTTTGATCTCAACACATCAAGAACAGGAGACAACCATATAATTAAAAGTGCATCTTTTGCCGGGCAGTGGTGGCACACGCCTTTAATCCCAGCACTTGGAAAGCAGAGGCAGGAGAATTTCTGAGTTCAAGGCCAGCCTGGTCTACAGAGGGAGTTCCAGGACAGCCAGGGCTACACAGAGAAACACTGTCTTGAAAAACCAAAAAAAAAAAAAAGATTTTGCCCTCAGATAACCTATTACTGTGGATGCACATTCAGAATCAGTGTCCCTTTGTTATTTCTCCACAGTCCTCAGAGAAGTCAGGCTGACAGTCTAAGGTGGTTTTCTGCCACACACCCCACCAGACTTCCCTAGGTTTTCCGTCTGTACCAAAGACATGCATAACGTGAAGGCTTGGCATCTTCTAAGTGCCTCAGCTCCTTTCCATCCTGGTTGGCCCTAGGACTCCTCTGATGATGGCTTGCACAAGGAAGAACCTTGAAGTGATCCAGGACCTTGTAGAACATGGTGCCAATCCACTCCTGAAGAACAAGGACGGCTGGAACAGTTTCCACATTGCCAGTAGAGAAGGCGACCCTGTGATCCTCCGGTACTTGCTCACTGTCTGCCCAGATGCTTGGAAAACAGAGAGCAAAATTAGAAGAACTCCTTTACACACGGCAGGTACACCCTGCAAGTACACACACGGCAGGTACACCCTGCAAGCTCTGTAGTCTGCAGTTGGCTCTGCCCACGCACTGTCTACACTTTGTAGTTCAAGTCACCTGCAGGGGAATGGAGGATTTGGGAAACCAGAAGTTAAGGCATCAGAACGTCTTCTGCTCCCTTGGTAAACTATAAGTTTCTAAAGTGACGGAGCCTTTCACTAATATGTCATTACGTCAGCCCGCTTTTCCGATGTGTCTGTCTTACCCATTCTGGTTAGTTAGATGGTAAGCTGGTCTGTTTCTTCTAAAGTTGTGACCCTGGGTAAAGAACTTGGTCTGTATTTGAGCAAATGTCTGTTTTAGCTTTTAATAGTGGTAATGATACCATGCCGTAGAGTTCCAGCAAATTAGAGTGGAATGTGTGGATAATAGTCTCACGAATCTAATAAAACAAGAAAGTTAAAAAATAAGCCCAGCATCATGGTGCATGCCTGTAATTTTTGCACTCGGGAAGCTGAGGCAGCAGGATCCATGCAAGTTTAAGGCCAACGGGGCAATGTTGGGAGACCTTGTCTCATATCCCCTAACATCCCACCTCCCAAAGAGAGAAATTTGGGAACTAATTCTTAGTCTAAGAGGTAATTCATTGACTTAGGACCCTGAGTTCTTACTTTCTCTAGACCAATGCCTGAGATATGATACAGTCTGGATAAAAGCAACCGGTGGTTCTTCAGCCACCACTGACCCTTAGGGATCAAGAAATTCTTTTTGAATAAGTAGAAAAAAAAATCTACACAGTTCATAAATCGCTTGGCCAGCTCTCCCATCACACCTTCCCACCCCACCCCGAAAAAAAAAGATTCTCTTGAAGAGACCACACTGCCCTTTGAACCTTACAGTGCTAAAGTGAGGGAGGTGCTAAGTTTAAAATGAGAAGTTTACCGTAAAAGTGCTCATAAAGATAAAATATCAGGTGCATAAAGTGAAAACATTCTTTACCATTTATTTAGTTGAATTTTCCCTTGCTGGAACAGTAATCATACCTGCATTAGGTTTTTTTCTGTGAAAATACCAGGGCAGGTATGGCTGAAGAGATGGCTCAACAGTTAAGAGCACTTACCACTCTTGGAGAGGAACCTGGTTTAGTTCCCTACACTCAAACGGTGGCTTGCAACCATCTCTAACTCTAGATCCAAGTTTTAAGGGATCCATCACCCTCTTCTGACCTCTGTGGGTATAATCCATACATGTGGTACTTATACAAATGTGTGGGCGAAATAGTTACGTACAGAAAATAGAATAAAAAATTTTTTAAATAATGGGTGGGTGGAGTAAGTGAGAGGAGTAAGAATTGTGCTTGTTTTTAATTATTTATTCGTTGTGCGGATGTTTAGACAGTGAGCCGCCTCCCCAGCCTAAGTTTCAAGTATGCACTAAAATGTTCCAATCTTGTCCGCAGCAATGCATGGCTGTTTTGAAGCAGTCCAGGAGCTTCTTGAGAGGTAAGCACAGAACTGTAAGCTGGTGGAAAGTATTTCTCAGTTATAACAAGGAACTAGTCTTTCTTTTACTTGGAGAGTTTAGAATCCACAAACCACAAGGCCTGCGTACCAGTGAGCGTTGCAGGAAATTCAGTGTTCCCATAAGAGCACGTCGTAGGAGGGCCCAGTATAAATTAATAAAGACTTTGAAAAAGTAAATGTCTCAGCACCTGCCAAACCAAAGCTGTTCACCTGAGAGTAACAGCTGATTTACTGTTGAGGGGCAAGGGAGATTTTTTCACTAAGGAAAAGTATAACACATTTGAGAGACTGGAAGTAGTTCACAGTATGCTGAAGTCTAAACTGTAAAGAGAATACGGGTGCTATAGACCACTGTGAAAAGTTTGCATTTTATTCTGAGCATGTGAGGTACCGTTGAGTTGAGTTGGTTGGTTGGTTGGCTGGTTGGTTGGTTTTGAGAAGGGTCTTGCTATGAGTCCCAGCTGACCTGGAACTCAAAATGTAGACTAGATTGGTCTCAAACATACAGAAATCCACCTGCTTCTGGCTCCCCAATTCTGATATTAAAAGTGTGTCCCACCATGCCCAACCTTGTTGAAAGGTTGGGTTTTTCTTTTTTTGCTATTGGCTTTTTGTTTTGTTTTTTTTGGATTGGGGGGTTGTTTTGGTTTAATTTGGTTTTTTTGTTTGTTTGTTTTTTGGTTTTTCGAGACAGGGTTTCTCTGTGTAACCCAGGCTGTCCTGGAACTCACTCTATAGACCAGGCTGGCCTCGAACTCAGAAATCCACCTGCCTCTGCCTTCCAAGTGCTGGGATTAAAGGCGTGCGCCACTACTGCCCGGCCTTTTTTCTGGTTTTTTAGATTTATTTATTTTCATTTTCTGTTTATGAGTGTTTTGTGTGCTTGAATGCATGCCTGGTGCCTGTGGAGGCCAGATGATGGTGTCAGAGGGACTTAAACCCCAGTCAGTCCGCAGAAAGAGCAACCGTACTGTCACTGCTGAGCCATCTCTCCTGCCCCTTGTTGAAGAGTTTTTAAGCCAAGGGTTGTAAGAAATCAGCAGTTTTCAAGGATCACCTGGTTGTAAAACATAAATGAACCTGGGATGGGAACAGGTTTCCGTGAGATTGTCTCTTAGGTTGATGAAGTGAAATAGAGAAATAATGGTAGCTGGGCTGAAGAGATGAGTATAGAATAGTGTGGTGGTTTGAATAAGAATGGCCCCATATATCTGAATGCTTGGTCACCAGGGAGTAGAACTATTTGAAAGGATTAGAAGGATTAAGATTAGTGGCCTTGTTGGAGGAATTGTCACTAGGGGGTGGGGTTTGAGGTTTTGAAAGCCCATGCCAGGCCTAGGCTCTCTTTGTGGATCAGGATGTAACTCAGCTTCTGCCCCAGTGCCTGCCTGTGTGCCACCATGCTCTCTACCATGATGATAATGGATTAAGCCTCTGAAACTGTAAGCGAACTCCAAATTAAATGCTTTATTTCATAAAGAATTATCTTTACACCAATAGAACAGTGACTAAGGCAAGAAAGAGGAGGTGAATTGAGGGTATCTTTTAGAAGTCGAATCAATAGCAAAAGGTAATAATTTGATAGAGGGCCTAGGAGGTAGCTCAGCGTAGACTTCTTGCCTAGCATACTTAAGGCCTTGGGCTCCATCCCTGGCACCATCGAAAATAAATAAAGGAGAGGCAAGGGAACACCAAGGGTGACTTTTACAGTCTGGTACCTGTGCCACTTGATAAGACATGGCACACTGGAAGAGGAGCAGGTTGGGACAAGTGGAGTAGTTCTGTCTCTGTGGGAGATCAAAGCAAAGAGTTCAAATAAGCAGAGACAAGATGGGCCAGATACAAATTCTAGGCTTTGCAACATATGCATGCTGATGTGAGGTTAGACATGGAAAAGCTAACTTGGTCAAAGCAAAGAGCACTCAACCCTGGGTCCTAAAAGCATGTGGCAAGCACTTAGAGCCACAGATCCACTTTTTTTTTTTTTTGCACATTTGTAAATATTCTTCACTAAAATGTGTTAGTTAGGTCTGGGTAGTGGTGCACATCTGTAATTCCAGCCCTCCAGAGACAGAGGCAAGAAATGCATGAGTTCCAGATCAGGATGGACTGCACAGCAGATTGACTCTGGTTGCTGTCGGGGGGTGGGGATGGGGATGGGCTGTGAGGAGAGTGTGATGATGAGAACATCAGGTGGCTGTTGTCAGTAGACATTGCATAAGCAGAGATGGAGAGGAGGCATGTTTTAAATAACCTGACTTCTGAGTTACATTATGTAATTGGTTGGGAGAGAAATGAGAAAGACAGTAGTAACAGTGACTACAGAAGCACCAAGCAGAGAAGCTGAAGAAAGGAAGGTTCTCACAGACATGGTAGAGGTTAAAGAGGAAGGTCCCCAAGTCCTGGAGCTCGGTTCAGAGTCTGTCGTGGATCATCAGAGAGGCACACAGTCTACCCACAGACCATCATGTCACCTGTCTTGGGTTTGAAGTGGTGACTATTCACAGCTCTGTTGTTTTTTTTTGGATTTGGCTATAGGTGTCACTATGAACCAGACTGTAGAGACAACTGTGGTGTCACGCCCTTTATGGATGCAATTCAGTGTGGCCATGTTAGCATAGCCAAGCTGCTCCTTGAAAAACACAAGGTATAAAGTGTTTGATTTTTTTTTTTTTTTTAAGATTTATTTATTTTATGTATGTGAGTACACTGTTGCTCTCTTCAGACACACCAGAAGTAGTCATCGGATCCCATTACTACAGATGGTTGTGAGCCACCATGTGGTTGCTGGGAATTGAACTCAGGACCTCTGGAAGAGCAACCAGTGCTCTTAACTGCTGAGCCATCTCTCCAGCCCATAAAGTGATTTTGATTACTTCTTTATTTCTTCTTTTAGAAATTTTAGTTCTGGGGATAAATAATACATTATTATTCAGCTGCTGGCTGCAAATTCTGGCTCCTCTGAGTTTCCCGAGTGGGAGGACCTTTGGCCTTTGTAGGCTGTGCATTACTGTTCCCATCTCTAAAATGGTGACAAAAATGTGCTTTCTTCAGAAGGTTCCTACAAGGGTTAAATGATGCTGGGGATGGGGCTCAAAGGAAAGTGCTCGCATTACATAGCATAGCATGCCCAGGATCCTGGACAAGATCCAGGGAGCATCCGATAACCAGCATACAAAATGCACTTAGCAAACTGAGGATTGTGTGAATGGTGTCCTTTAATAGTAATAGCGGCAGAGTATGCTGACGGCGCTGAAGGCGCTGCAGCCAGAGCATTGACTTGATCACATTTCACTAAGTCCTTTGAGAATCAGACAGAAATTATGTGCTCTATCCAGAAGAACCACAGAGACAGCTAAGCCTCCCCATACGTCTCCAGGACCACGGGCCAGATTCCTCTGCATTTGACATTGCTCCTCTTTCCTGCCTACTAGGCTTGCTCTTCAGCTGCAGATAGCCTGGGGGCCCAGGCTCTACACCGAGCAGCAGTCACCGGGCAGGATGAAGCCATACGATTCCTGGTGTGCAGTCTTGGCATCGATGTAGATGTGAGAGCAAAGTCAAGCCAGCTCACAGCACTTCACTATGCAGCGAAGGTCAGTTGCTTCTTGTCTCAGCACTCCTTTAAGCATGCTTTGCTCCAAGTGACTGACAGCTCTGTAGTCCTGGCATCTTTGGTTCCATCTGTATTCTATATTCCTGAGATGTCTGTGATTCTGAATCTTTTATCTCTTTAAATAGAAACTTGGCATTTTTTTTTTATTATTATTATTTTTAAAAATGGAGAGAGAAGGGCTGGAGAGATGGCTCAGAGGTTAAGAGCAGTATCTGCTCTTCCAGAAGTCCTGAGTTCAAGTCCCAACAACCACATAGTGGCTCATAACCATCTATAATGAAATATGGTGCCCTCTTCTGGTGTGCTGGCGTACATGCATGTAAAATGCTATATACTAAATAAATAAATCTTTTTTATTTTTTAAGTGGAGATGGAACTTTTTTGTTTGATTATTTTCAAGACAGGGTTTCTCTCTGTAGTCCTGATGGTTCAGGAACTCTCTCTGTAGACCAGACTGGCCTCAAACTCAGAGATCCTGCCTGTCTCTGCCTCCCGAGAGAACTCTTAAAATCTATCTACTAATTGTGCTTTATGTACCCTTCCCACTTCAGTAATAATGTTATTTAAAACCATAAAGATGCTGAAGGGTGATGGAAGCCTTCTCGGTTGTCTCTAAGTGTTTATGAAATTCTACTTTAGTATAGTCATGTTGAAACTTTTCTTTAAAAATAAACAAGTAGGAGTCAGAGAGATAGCCTAGTGGTCATATGTGCTTGCTGCTCTTGCAGCGTTCCCAACATCCACATCAGGCAACTCACAACTGTCTGTAACTCCAGCTCCAGGAGATCTGTGGTGTCACGCCCTTCATGGATACAACTCAGTTCAGCAATGTTAGCATAGCCAAGCTGTTTCTTAGAAAACACGAGATATAAAGTAGTTTTGCTTATTCCGTTATTTCTTTAGACATTTTAGATCTTCTAGCCTCAACAGGCACCTGCGTTACTGTATACACACACAGACACATACACACACAGACACAGGCAGACATATAAAACTACTTGCGAAAAATTAACAAATGAGCAAAGATTCATTGAATGAAATTTGTAGGTCTTTCTTGTATTGAATTCAGAAGTTAAATCTCTTTAACTGGCACAAAGGAATTGCATCTACTGGTCTCTCTAATGTATAAAACATTAAGGATGTGCATAAAAATTTAGAAACGGCTATTTTAGGAGGCTTATTATACACGGTTGGGAAGCCACATGCCTTTATTTAGCCTTTACTTAGAAGCAAAGGCACATATTTTCTGACCGACAACCCCCACTCACACTTCTGAATACAAGGGATAAGTACATAAATGGCCTGAGTCCCATCCACAGACATGGGAAGAGAAGCTAACATTTCCTCTGTAGAAACGTTGAACCTACAGTCTTGATTTTAGCCTCCCACTGACAGACTAGCCGGTGTGTATAAATTACTGTGTGAATGATGCTGGCTGTGGCAGGTGTCTCCCTTCTGAGAGCCTCCATCTATCAACTCCCCTCTGCCTTAACGATTTTAACAAAAAAATTCATAATATCGGGAAATTTCTGAATTGTGACTTCCATATAAACCACAAGGTTTCATACTGCTGACCTTGATGGAAATTTAATTGTATTGTCTACCCTGATAACTGAATGTTACCATCATCGAATGATTCATGTTAGAAGCACGGACGATATAAACCTTCCTTAAAACAGGAAGATTCAGCATTTGCAGTTAGCTGTGTCAGGAAGAGTTTCTGGTGCCCACTAGAGGTTGTTTTTAGAGGTTTGGGTTTTGTCTTCATCACAGTGGTAATGAATTTATTTCAACACTCAGGAAGGACAGACGAGCACAGTTCAAACTCTGTTGTCCTTGGGTGCCGATATCAACTCTACAGATGAAAGGAATCGCTCAGGTAGGAAATACAAATGATTCACAGACATTTCAATTCAAAGCATTGATGTGGGCTACACACCTAATGTGCACACAGCCCTACATTCAGTCCCTACCCCTGAAAAAAATCTTTCTTAAAATAATAAATAAATTATATATGTACACACACACACATACATATATACATACAGACACACATATATTTGGTTGATGTATATTGATGTTTTGCCTGCGTGTATATAAGTGCATTGTGTACATGCCTGGTGTCTGGAGGCCAGAAGAGGGTGCTGAGTTACTTTGAACTAGTTATAGAGTGTTGTAAATTACCATGTGGCTGCTGGGAATTGGACCCCTGGGTCCTCTAGAAGAGCAGCTAATGCTCTTAACTGTTGAACCCTCCCTCCCTTAGTCTTTGTTTTTGAGACAAGATCTCAAAAAAAAAAACAAAAACAAAAAAAAAAACAAACAAACCTATGTAGACCTAGCTGGCTTCAGTGCCAGAACTTAAGGTGTAGGCTACCACAGCTGTTGGCTATCATGATTATGGTCATGACCACTAACCACCATCCTGTGACTATGGTTGGTTGGTTCCTGTGGATTTTCCCCCAGGTTTATCTTATGTGTACTTGTTTTTATAAACGAGTGCCACATATGTGCAGATGCCCCAGAGGCCAGAAGAAGGCATCAAATCTGTTAGAAGTGGAGGTGCTAGAACTGAACTCTGGTCCTCTCTAAGGGCAGCAGGTGTTCCTAACTGCTGAGACATCTCTCCAGCCCCTAAGACTATTATTTGAAGCCATAACAATATATGTGACGGGAAAGCATTTTCTGTTTCCTCTATGAGGGCTTTATATAGATTTAGGGTTCAGAGATAGAGTCTGAGTGCTTTTCTTTCTGTGGGTACTGGGGACACAACCTAGGGCCTAGGTAGACATGATCCAGCATTGAACTGCATCCCTACTGCTGTGCAGAGCTGATCCTTTATAGCTGACTTTAGAAGAAATCACTCAATTAGTATGATTCTTCCAACCAAGGGCCATCTCGTAGGGTTCAGTGGGGTCAGGCTTCAAAGTCTCACGAACAACCTGGTGTCACTTGCAGGTCATACAGGAGAGCTGCTGCTAGTTAGAGCAGGCACTGGAACTGGCTCCTCGAGACCAGGCAGCCTGTGGACTCTAAGCACACCTGGACCTTTCAGTGATAATTTCTGCACATAGAGTAGAAAGATGGCTCAACAGACTTTTGTCACTACGTCTAATTCATGGTAATTCAGCAGAATATTAAGGAATTTTTATGTCCCATTAAAACTATGATTAAATAGCACATAAGAGTGAGCCTAGGGAGACACAGTCTCCTCTTGCTCTCCACCAACTAGAAAAGCTTCTTACAACTTCTGATTTATTTTAATTAGGTTTTTTTTCTTCCTTTTTGTTTTTTGTTTGTTTGTTTGAGACAGATTTTCTCAGTGTAGCTCTGACTGTCCTGGAACTCACTACATAAAACAGATAGTCACCTCGAACTCAGAAATCTGCCTCCCATTTGCTGAGATTAAAGGTGTGTACCACCACACCTGGCAGGTTTGTTTTCTTTAGAAAAAATTGTAACCCAGTCAGGTTAAAATTGCCATCTAACGTAGGCCACCACAGGTAGGTAACATGGGCACCACGGGTAGGTACTGAAGTGTAATGTCTGTCACTGGAGAGCTGGTAAGATGATGCAGTCAGTGAGAGCACTTGCAGCCGAGTCTGGTGGCCAGCATTTGATCCTCCAGGGCCTGCACAGTGGGAGAGAGGCAACTCCTGCATGTTGTCCTCTGGCTCCTCCCTCCACAGGCAGTGTGACAAGTGTACATACGCACATGTTCACGCTCAGAGTGCATACACGTAAGCTCTGTAGAACCAAATAACCCACTGTTTGTTTCTGAGTGCAGTATATGTTCTCAGCATAGATCACCCTGTCTCCCTTTAGCCCTGCATCTGGCCTGTGCAGGTCAGCATGTGGCTTGTACCAGGTTCCTTCTACAATCTGGACTGAAGGATTCCGCAGACCTAACAGGCACCTTGGCCCGGCAACTCACAAGGAGCGTAGATATCCTTCAGGACTTTGACCACGACATGAAATCGTAAGGATGCTTGAAGAAGGAGGTGATGGAGCTCGTGGTAGTTCATATCATGTTTCTTCAGTTGCCGACAGATCAGTGAGTTACTTCTCAGCCAGCGTTTCATCTCTTCCTGCCTTTCCTTCTGCATGTTCTTCGGCTGAGTGACCAGGAGTCTGGATTCCTGGCATGTTGTGTGATCTTGAACCATTTTGTTTTCTTTTTGGAACTGTAATGAGGATTGAACTCAGAACTTTCACATACCCAACAAGTGCCATGCCGCTAAAGCACATCACCAGCCCCATATCTTGGCTTTTCTACCCTTCAAGGAGAAGGAGATTAAACATAGAGGCTTCGTATCCTTAGGAAGTGAATGTGATATATATATCTTAGAATATATGAAAATCTAATAAAACAAAATATAAACTGCTGTTTACTCAAGCTATAAAATGTAGTTGGCCTATTCAGTTTTTTCCTTTGTTGCTTTCTCCTGTCCCTTTAGTTTCATTGCTGGGAAGGACATTTTTTTGCCATTTAAAACAATATTTCAAAAAGATACTTGATGGACACTTTTTTACATATAAATGGATAGTTGCCTGCGTGCTGCTGTGTCATATGCATGCCTAGTGCCTTTGGAGGCCAGAGAGGGCATCAGATTCCCTGGGACTGGAGTTAAAGTTGTGAGCCTCCGCGTGGATGCTGGGACTCAAACCCCAGGTCCTCTGAGAGAATAGTCAGTGCTCTTAACCACTGAGCTGAGCCATCTCTCCAACCCAGGTAGAAGATTTTAAACGTGAAGAAGTTTTTGTCTGTTTCAGTAGACAAGTTCAGTCATGACGGGAGTGACCCTCACTAGCTTAATACTATTACATACCTCCCTCACTCTGTATTGTGCTCGCCTTGTCAAACAGCGAAGACCTCCAGCTTCTCTTAATTAATCTCCTATGGAGTTCTTAAACCCCTGTCTAACGACCAGATAACTGTTACTATAGAAACACGATCCTATCTGGTTATCTCTTTGTCATATACTGTACATCTGTGCTCATCTCAGATGGGATTACCGCTCTCCCTTGTGTCAGAGATCTTCTTGTTCCGATGCCTTTTGGGTCTGAGGATGATACTGGTGTATGATATTTCATATGTGCATGTTGGAACCAAAAGGTCATCCTTAGACACACACAAGCATTCTCTCCGTTCCCATTCTGTTCTCTCTCCCCTCCCCAACACAGGCCTCTCTCTGTGCCTGACACTAGCCTCAGATTCATATTTCCAAGCTCTGAGTACTGAGATTTGAGCCTGAGTTGTAACGCCTGCTATCTCTTTCTTGTTTGCAGCTTTTCATTCATAACTAATTTCCACGTGTCCCTTTGCTTCTGCCCTTCCCAGTACTAGACTCTGTAAACGTTGACTACCACAGGCCACTGCTTAAATTACTCAGCAGCCAGAGACAATAGTGGTTATCACAACATTAACTGTAGCAGAGAAAGTAATAGTGATACGTGATAACAGTATACTTTGGCTGTAATACTATATCAGAAATACTAGTAGCAGCGCAGATGGTAATAATTATTCCTTCCTAATTATAGTTACTTTCTTCATTTCCTTTGGGTCTCTCAATAAGTGACTTTCCCAGGACACCCTGACTGAAATGCTATCCCTTTTTGCAGCATTTGCTACCACCTTCTTAATTGATAGGGGAAGACCCAGCCCACTGTGGGCAGCACCATTCCCTACAGGAGGAGGGGCCCCCTGAACTGTATGGGATGGGAGAAATTGAGCTGAGCATCAGCAAGTAGACAAGTGGGCACGATACATTCATTTCTCTTTGCTTTTAACTCCGGATGTGTCGTGATAGCTGTTTGAAATCCCTGCCTGGACTGCTGCACAGTTATGGGCTGACTGTGACTTGGCATCTGTAAATGAAATAAACCTTTCTCCCCTGAGTTGCTTTTTTTCAGAGTATTTTATCATAGCAACAAAATAGAATTAGACCACCACACCTCTTGTTTTTTTCTTCTTGGTATTTACCTGCTCAGGTCAGGAGTGAGGACCTAGAACGGTCATGGTACAGATTAAGTTTGTTGTAATGTGGTTACTGAATACATGAGAGTGATAATTTATGCTTATTGAGTGCTTAATGTGGCTAGCTGCTGTGCTGAACACCTTATCCACATTGTCTCTTTTGTTCTCTGGCTTTTATGCTTTGTAGATAGTTATTATTTCGTCTTAGGCAGCCTTTTCCACACACACACTCCTTGAAAAATCTACATTTCAAACTTCAACTCACTGGCACCATCTTGCCACCCTGCAGTCTGGCTTTACTGCTGGTCCCTGTGCAGACTGCTCTCAGTGAAGTTCCCTGGGATCTTCTAATTGCCGGGTTAAATTTATTTAGGTTAATTATTTACGTATTTATTTATTTATTTTTAAGGCATGCTCTCACTATGTATCCGTGGCTGTCCTGAACTCACTATGTAGAAGACTGTCCTGAACTCACAGACCACCTACTCCTGCCTCCTGGGTGCTGGGATTAAAGGCCTGAGCCAGCATGACAGGTTAAGAAACGCACTCTTAACTCTGGGCTTACTCGTGTCCTCAGTCCCTTTGCTTTCTGGGTGTGTACCTGAGATAACTCACTCCGGGTTGTTCTTTTGCTTCTCTTTGCTCTCCCATCCTCCCTTTTTTTTTTCTTTTTTTTTCAAAGATTGGATGTATCTCAGTGTGTATCCTGAGCTGGCCTTTACTGTGTGGTCCTCCTGCCTGAGACTTCTGAGTGCTGGGATCAGAGGCATGTGCCCCCATGCCTTGCCTCTGAGTGTCCTTTCTGATGCTGTTCTCTATGTCCCTTGCCACTTCTGTCTTAGGGTCTGCCCCTTGAATACCGCAGCACGGAGCTTCATGCCCAGTTCACTCCTCTTTGTTGTGCACTTGCTGCTGAGGTAACCTCATGCGGTTTTCTGGTCTTACTCCCCCGCTCTGTCCACCCTTCCTTTCATATGCCTGCTGAGCATCTGTTTTGGCATGGCTTTCTGAGACTGTCACACCATGTATTTGACACTGACTGACTTCCCTATGTGCCTTTCCACCCCATCTTGTACTTGCTGCCTAGCCGAGGGCTTCTCAGTTTACCAGGTCAGTCAGGTTGGAAACCTGGGGTAACTGAAACTCGGTCATCCTGACTGAGGATGCTGGTCACTCCTCTCCAGGAAGCCCTGGCCTGTTCCAACTGTTGGATAGCTGTCTGTCTTCTCTCAGGCTCTCATACATCCTCACCTCAGACTATCATTGCAGGACCCCTGTGTTCTCAAGTCCACCTTCCGTGTGGCTGCCAGAGAGCCCTCACTAATTCTGATAAGGACATTGATTGTCAATAGTCGCTGAGAGTGCCCGTCCTCCCTGAAAGTAGACCAAAGACTTTGTTAAGAGGTCCCTTCTTGCAAGATGTGTTCATTACTATTGATTGTCACCTTGTAAGGACCTAGAATCACATGAGACACACCTCTGGGCACATGTGTAAGGGAATTTTTAGATTCAGGTAATTGAGGTGGAAGACCCACAACTGTAGTTGAATTTTAGAAGAGCATTGTTCCTGGCATTTACTCTGGAGTGATAGCTACTTAGGCCCTGCGGGAATCTCTTAGGAATAATCAAAGACTATTATCTGAAATTTATGGGTTTGCTCTTTCTTGAGAATTTTCACAACTTAGCATAAACCTCTGGTTCATAAGACATTCCTGCTAGGAAGCCTTAATACAGCCCACAGTGTCTGCCTCTGTCTTCGGTTGAATTAGCAGCAGCATTCCTTAGGTTGAAATCCTGGACTGAATAGAAAGGAGAAAGTGAAAGATGGACTGAGCAGCTGCGTGTACCCTCTATGTCCTGAGGATGCAGGTGATGGATTACCTCCAGTTCCTGCTGCCTTGCTTTTCCTGCCATGACCGTCTGTACCCTCAGGTATTTCATCACAGCAACAAGAAAAGTAGCTAATACACTATGACACAAGGTCTTACTACAGAGCTGAGGCTAGCCTAACTTGCTATATAGCCCAGGCTGGCCTCAGATTTGTCATCCCCCTGCTTCACCTTCTTGAGTGCTGGGATTGCCACTTTGCCTGGCTAACTGGGGCTTCTGACCCTTCCCCTAAGACCTACTTCCACATGGGCCATCTGTTGTCTGGAAAGCATATTCTCTCCGTGTCAAGCACATCTTAAGCTCAGTCAGGACAGAAATTGTCAGGGATAGACATGGATAAAAACAGCAATCGCTTGAAAACAGATCTAATACATTGCTTCCCATGCAAAAGGAAATCTATGAGCCAATATTTACAAAACAAAAGGAAAAATCAATGGCGAGATGGGAAAAGAATTGAACTCTGGTTTAAGAAATGAGAGAAGCTTGCAAAGAGAGGGGCCGGAGGCAAAAAGAAAGCTGCCATGGACAAAATTTACCCTGGAACGTTGCTGCAGTTCACCAGCAGGTGGCAGACCAGAAAAAAAAGTCTCTTATTCTCACAAACCTTAAGGTGTAGACTTTAAAACATAGAAAATACTAAAGGAGGAAACCAAAATCACCAGTAATTCCACTGCTCAGTTATAGCTAGTGTGAAAATAAATATTTTATTATTGTTGTATGTATGAAGTGTGTGCATACCGGCACTCACAGTGGAGGTCATACAAGAACTTTGAGGAGTCACATTTTCCCCTTCCGTGGTGGGATGCCGGGAATCTGGCTCAGATCCTCAGCCGTGCATCATGTGTAGCTGTGAGAAATACCATGACCAAAGCAACGTGGAGAGGAAAGGATTTAGTTCATCTTACATTTTACATCTTTTCCTCTTTGAAGGAAACCAAAGACAGAGAGCTCAGGGCAGAAGCTTGATGCAGAAACCACGGAGGTTCACTGCTTGCTCCCAGGTTCACACTGAGCTACAGCCCTGCCTCAGGCTGGCTCCATCCACGCTGGGCTGAGCCACCCCCCCCCAATTAGCAATCAGTAAAATGCTCCCACAGATATGGTCACAGGTCCGTGTGACCTAGGCAGATCTTCATCTGAGGTTCCCTTTTCCCAGGTGGCTGTAGGTTTGTATCAAGTTGACAACTATGACACACCAAGTGTTTATCCCCACTGAACCATCTCATGGGCACAGTATCCCTCTCTTACTCCTCCCAGCCTATCAGTAAGTGTGGTTGAGACAGTGCAGTATATGCACTTTGCCCCTAACTTTATACTGAGAACTTTGTGCACTCCGCTTTTAAATCTGTCAAGTACTTCATTTATCACTGTAGTGTCTGCATGCATTAATTGTATTTTAAGAAAGGTTTGTTTGTCTGTTTGCCATATTAAGGATCAAACTCAAGGCCTTGTGCATATTAGATAAGCACTCTTATCACCGAGATACATCCCAGGTATTGGTAAAGACTTGATAATCTGTAGACTTTGTCCAATTCCACCAAGGGAATGAGGTAGAAACTGGAAAAAAAATTCCATTAGATTTGATCACCTGCAGGGTAGGGGCTGAGAAACCACAGAGGCTTGAGCAAGCCTGTACTTCTTTGGATGTGGTGAGTGATAAGGAAAAGAAACAAAAAATGGACTGGAGAGATGACGCAGTGGATGCTGTCCAATTCCAAGCATCCAAAGGTGGTTCACAACCAACCATCGGTAACTCCAATCCCAATAAATCTGATTTCCTATTCTGGCCTCTTCTGGCACCAGGCACATATGTGGTACACAGACATATATATGCAGGCAAAGCATTCATACATATAAAATAAAAATAAAATTTAAAAAAGTTTAAAAAAAAAAAAAACTGGTAAAGGGATGTAGATTATTAAGAGTATTTGCCTATCACATGCAATATCCTGGGTTTGATCTTCAGCACACTGCAAATAAATAAATAATGAAATGGTTGAATTAGACACAAGACCAAATATTTCAGAGACAAGCACAGCACGTCTGTAAACAGAGGAAGACACAAAACAGTGAGAGAATTAGGCTCACTGATGGGAGCAAGGACCTTCATTAGGTCACGAGAAACAGGGTTAGCGGCCGTGGGGAGGCTCAGCGTCAAACATGTTGGAAATGTTTTCTGCTTACAGTCACTGAAAAAGAAAGGAAGGCCTGGGGAAGAGGAGAAAGTTTAGCAGGATGTGTAGCTATGGCTTATTGATATGTCAGTGTCTTGGAGATGGGGGGTGTGAAGGGATTATATATAACCAGTGATGTTTTATACTCCACAATACCAACGAATGTGAATTCACATGCGATAGACTTTAGACTTTTAGAAGTTGCTTTCAGTCAGGCCTGGGAACACAGGGCTATAATCCCAACTACTTAAATCACTGAGGCAGGAGGATTCCAAGTTCAAAGCCTGCCAGGGCCACACTCGGGCATTCAGGGCCTGAGGATTCAGCGTGTGCCAGGACAGCCTGAGCAACAAAGAGTCCATGTGATTGATTTTGGCTTTCATGATTGTCTTCTTTGGAGGTGTTTACAGGCAGGTTTGACTAAGGAGGGAAGACCCTCCAAGAACGTGGGTAGTCTCATCTTAGGGCTGGGGTCCTGAACTGAATAAAATGGAGACAAGATAAGCATCCTCTTCATTCCTGACAGCTGAGGCAACATGATCAGCCTGCCTCCTGCCCCTCACCACACTGCTCCAGCTACCATGCCTTCTCTGTCGTCATGGACCCCTGAAATGTGAGCCAAGCAAATCCTTCCTTCCTTAAGTTGTATCTGATACTTTGTCACAGAAGTAACTAATGCAGCCCTTCTCCCTTCTTTTTAAAAAGCGAAACACAAAAGGGTGGGCTCAGAATGTAACTGAGGATAGAGCACTTGCTAACCCTGTGCAAGGCAATAGATTCCATCCCAACTCCCAAACCAACATTGCTTTCTTAACCCAGAACCGTGTCAGAGGTCAAAATCCAGTTGTAAAAGGTGAGGCTTCTACAGCAAAGAAAACAGGGCCTTTGATCTTAGCTGGGATAGAGAGCAATGGGGCGGTGGGGGTTGGGTGGTGCCTATAATAGCCTGCCACTGGCAGTTCCAGACTCCAACCCCTTACACAAGTCCTGAGAAAGGTAATTGGCTGCTCCTAGGCATCCCTGAGAAAGCAGTAGGGAATAATTATATTTATCAGTTCTTCAGCTTAGGCCTTTTGAGGCTTTCTTGCTGGAACACATCAGCCTGCAGACGTTGGCAACAATGCTGTCTGGGAGCTCCCTCCACGTCCCCTCCGCCATGTTAAAGGCCCAGAACATCCTTGAGGTATTTGAAACAATGTTTCAAAAAATAGCAATGATAATTCAGCTTAAACAAGGTTTTTACTGTTTGGGAGATTTTTTAAGAGTTTCACAGCTTAGTTATCAGATTTAACCAAGTTACCGGGATTTAAAGCCCAGCTTGTTCACATGTTAATTGTGTGGCCTTGAAAAAAAATGTATTCCATGTTCCTAAGCCTCTGCTTTCTTATCTCAAGAATAAAAATGCAGTAAGAGGTCTGCTTGGCACACATCTGATCTCAGCACTCCGGAGGGGCTCCATTTCTAAGCCAGCCTGGACTACAATACAAAAGCCCACAAACTACATGCCTAGAAATGGCACTGTCTGCCGTAAGGACTGAAAGGGATCATTAATGTTCAGCTAGTCAGCAAGCGTACGGGGCACTTTATTTATTGAGGGGTGGAGTTGTAGATCAGGCTGGACTTGAACTCACAAGGAATCTCCTGCCTCTGCCTCCCAAGTGCTAGGATTAAAGGTGTGGACTGACAGTCCTGGCTGCTGTGAACAATTCAGTGTGTGCCAGGCATGTTCAGCACCACACAACCTAGAAAAGCACTTCTGGTTGGTATTTTGTTTTGTTCTATTTTGTTTTGTTTTTTTCTTGCACTGCTGGGATAAAACCTAGGGCCTCAAACATTGCTAGGCAAGTACTCTATCAGTGACTACGCCTCCCTCCCCCAGTCTGTGTGGTAGTGGGGGGGTGGGGTGCAGAGAGCAGGGTGGCAGCAGAGACGTGTGTGTATTTATACAGGTATGCTTGCCATCACCCTACCCCTATGAACACCTTTTTCTTTTTAACATAGACTCTCACAGTGTTGCCCAGATGGGCCTTCAGCTTGGTTACCCGCTCTCTCGGCTGTCCTGACAGCTAGGAATACAGGCCTGGGCACTAGGCCCAGCTCCCCATGAACATTTTAGACTCATTGTAGTTGGGGAAGCTTGTGAAATCTGGACTATATCAGGTGGGTCAAAGTTCTCCAAAGAAAATAAGCTAATGAAAGGGACAGGAAGTGTCGAGGGGTAGATTTGTCGATTAAATCCTTGACAACATTCTAGACAGAGCCTGCTATGCCTGCCTAGGTCCTGAGGAAGCTGTGGGCTGCTGTGTCTGACAACAGGCCAGGAAACCAGGGTGACAGAATGAGTAAGAAGACAAAGAGAGAAGAAGATGAGGTCAGAGCTAGTCCCAGAGGTCCCTGTGGACCATCTCTGGTGAGGTGGAGGAAGCCATGAGTGTTCTCAGCAGAAGACTGATTAAATCTGACCTGATTTTTAGCAAGGTGGTTCTGAACACTGGCCGGAAGGCCATGCACTAACCCGTGAGAGACAGGACTGTGATGTAGGCCCTGATGATGGGCGAAGGATCAGAAGTTCTATGCCATGTCTTCAAAGCAGAAACAGCTGGTTCAGCCGACAGCTGGATGTAGGAAGGAAAGATAGAAGGGTGAAGATTTTGGACTGAACAGACGACAGCACAACTGCCACTCCCGCACAGGGAAGAATGGAGTGTGGGGAGGGGTTGGATATGTGTCTAATGTGCACTGCCCAAGTGGGGGAATCAAGCAGGCAGCTAGGGAGAAAGGGAACTCAGGGATGGCCTGAGAGGAGGGGCAGCACACTGGTGCCATGGAATAATGAGAAAGCAGCCCCAGAACCGAGCCCTGGGCACCAGAGGACACAGGCTGGAAGGTGAGAAAACCTGCAGAGACCTAGGAGGTAGCAGGGAGCCAACAGGCAACCAGAAGCTGGAGCTGGGCCTCATCCTAAAGGAGTGAGTATTCAGTGAGACTGAGGCTGTACAGATCAGTAGTAGGCTTGAGGCCCAGTGAACGGGGAGCCCCACGGGGCGGTTTTAGTGAAATGATAACCAAAAATTGTGATTGGAATAGCTTCAGGAAAGGATGGTAGGAGCTGGGCAGATGCTCCAGGATGGGCATCAGAGAAATCCCTGAGGTGGTCCTGAGTGAAATGCATAGGGTTGACATGAGGGTAGCCATGTCAAAGATTCCATAGCCTCAGACACATGGGAAAATGGCAAGACACACACACACATACACAGAGACACACAAACACATCCACCAGGTGAGTCTCAGGAGTCTCAGTCCCTGGGGTGGAAGGGTGTCTGAGCATGGATGTTGACAGTGTGTGCAGATAATATGTCCACCATAGCTTTCTCTGCCAAGACATTTCCAGTCTGAAGACTGCTTCCCCACAGAGACTGTTCTACTGAGATTAGTTGGACCTGTCCCCTCCATCCAGCTATGCACCAGAAGCCAACCCTGCCTCCTTGTTGAGCTGTATGCAATAAATAACCCACCTTGCTGTTCAGGTCTATATATAAACAGGCTGCGTTTCCCAGGTGCAGAGGCTTCCATCTGAGAATCCAGGCCACCAGATCCCAGTCTTCTGTCCCTGTGTCTTCATTCCCTCTCTGCCCCAATCTGTTCCAAATCCTTGGAGCTGTGCAGGATGGGGAAGTTCAGAAAGTAAGAGTACTTGCTCTGAATGTAAGAGGACCTGGGTTCAAATCTCTAGCACCCACATGCTATCCAAGCACACCTGTACATGCCTATAACCCCAGCGGGAAGAGGCTGGCAGATCCCAGCAGCTGCCTTAGCTGAAACAGTGAGCTTCAGGCTCAGTGAGAGACCCTGTCTCAAAAATACAAGATGGAGAGGAAACCAGGTGTCCTCCCTCCAAATGCACACTCATAGGCATGCATACTTGCACACGTGCACACGCACACACACACACAGTGGAAAGGTGACCTGGGGTTAATAAATGAACAAATAAAACAACAGTGCAGGCATATTTTCTTTGATAGAGGAACTTGCATTTACAGTTTGAATGGTGAGAAAAAGATCTATGAAGATGGAAATATATTGAAAAAAAACAATGCAACAGATTATAACATGATTGTACAAGCCATCTAGATGATCTCAGATGGCTGAGGTTATAGGATGGCGTTGCCTGGTCAAACCTGACTCTGGTCCTGGGAGACTACTCTATCAGGCTTTGGCACGCTTACATTCATGACATTGCCTGAGACTCAACACATAAAGGAGAGACTCAGATACTTCTTCCAGACCAGACCAACAACAAAGCCCTCATCTGGCATGTGTGTATATGTATATACATACACATAGATGCCACCTATAATCTCAGCATTTGGGAGGCAGAGGCAGGAGAGTTGCCACGAGTCTGGGGCTAGCCCAGATTGTAGAGTCAGACCCTATCTCAAGCAAAACAAAAGGGACTGGAGAGATAGTTAAGATAGTTACGGTACCTCCAGGAAAAAGACATCAGGATGGGTATGGCCCTCATGCCTCACTGGACAACGACAGGAGAACCAGAGCCATTACAAGGTCCCCTTCAATTACTGGAGGTCAGGCCTCTATCCCTGCCTTCGCAAGATTAGAATTGCCAAGGCCCTTCTATACTTAGAGAAGGGAGAAGATGTCAGGGGCAGCCCTGCTTATACACTGAAGGCCTAAAATCAGCCATAGGCCTAAAATCAGCAATAGGCCTGACATACATACATGCTAACACCAAGTCTTGGGTCTCTGTGAAAAAACACTGAAACAGAAGGCTATAAGCTGTGGTAAACAGGCAGCTTCTGTGGAAACTTACCAGCCTGAGTAGTCATAGATCTTATAAATAGGCAGCCTCGGTGGACAGTACCAACTTAGATAAGGACAAGTGAATCATAGGCAGAGTCGTAGTGACCTGTCCCCTCAACCTTCACCCAGCTGATACCCTGTTCTGAATAGTATCCGTATTCCCCCTGAACACTTATGCTCCGGTGCCATTCCCTTCCCTACATCCTGCCTTTTTGTGTTTATAACCCCTGTGTGAAAAAGTAAATTACGATCTGATAAAAAAAAAAAAAAAAAAAAAAAAGATAGTTACGGTATTTGGTTCCCAGCACTTGATCGTTCACCGTCTGTAACTTCAGTTCCAGGGGATCCAAATCTTCTTCTGACCTCCCTGGAGACTAGACACACAGTTGGTGAACATGTGTACACGCAGGCTAAACACTCATCCATGTAAATAAATCTTCAAAACAAAACAACAGCTCAAGTAGATAACAGACATATACAGAAGCTAACTAAAGTGCTTGGAATGAGACAGCACAGGTTTCTTAACACATTTCTTAGGAGACATCTCTATTCTGATTACAATGAATGGCACCAAATACAACCACCAGCTTGTGGTATGGCCTGGTCTTAATTTTGACTAGTTTTGTGGAAGACTTATCAACCAGGATGTAAATGAACACAAAAATCAGAGGAACAAATTTCACTTGTGGGTCTCCTTGCCTTTGTTGGTTAATTTTCAACTTGATTGGCTTTAGAATCATCTAGGAGATGAGTGAGCCATTCTTCTGGTGTGTCTTTGAGAACCTTTCCAGGGAAGATTAACTGGGGAAAAAGGAGACCCACCCTGAATGTGGACGACAGCATCCCAGGAACTGGCTCAGACCAAATAGAGAAGAAAAAGGAGAACACCTGCCGGAGGTTCATATTTTTTGTTTCTCTGAGGTGGTCTGAGTACGTTGCCTGCTTCCATGGTAACCCAGAAATGGGAACATGAGCAAAGGAGCAGTCACGGACCCCTTTGCAATCTCAAACGTCCAAACAACACTTTCTACTGGCCGTAGCCATGTCACATGATCTCCAGAAGTGAACTGGAATTTGGACCATGATAGGAGTCTCTGAGAACAAGCCTTTATCAGAGCTGCCTTAATGAGGATTATTTGGGTGAAAGTGTCTTTGCTTCCCTTTCTTCTCTTCCCTCATAGCACTTTTAAAGTCTAGAAGAGCAGAAAGCAATCCATTTGTGTATAGACGTAGAAGGAATATCGGAATCATTCTCTGAAGACAGTGTCAGGACTGAGAAAGATGTCATGAACCCATAAGATGGCGCTGATCCCCACACTACAAGTTACACTTCCTGCCTCCCTTCCTGCCTAGCAACAGAGTAACCATGGGGTTTCCTTCCTCAAGTCATAAAGATTAGCTGAGCTAACATGTGTGATGCTGGCGTATAGCAAGTGCCCAACGTGCATACCTGTTGCCCACAGCGGATCCCGGCAGCAACAGTAGAGACTCGATGGATAAGTTACGTTCCCCAAAGACAAAACCATTGTAGTTAACAGCAGCCCCTAATCAAGAACATCGGTTTAACTACAGGAAGTGGCTAAGAAGACACCATTTGTACTTAGTGTCCTAATTTGCCTTTTAAAATTTCTCTTTTGGAGGATATGTCATTAGCTTCCTACTTTCCTTTTGTCTTCAAACATGGGAACTTGTACTTTTTTTTTAAAAATGTATTTATTTTTTATTTCATGTGCATTGGTGTTTTGCCTGTATGTCTGTATGAGGATGTCAGATCCCTTAGAACTGGAGCTACAGACAGTTGTGAGCTGCCATGTGGGTGCTGGGAATCAAACCCCAGGCCTCTGGAAGAGCAACAGCACCCATCAACACCGAGCTATCTCCCAGGCCCCCTGTTGAAGGATGTCCTCTGTGACTCCTGTCTCAGGAGATCTGATGCCCTCTTCTGGCCTGCATAGGTATTGCACACAGGATGCACATAAACAATCAGGCATATGTATGCACATAAATTTAAAAACAAATTAAATTAAAAATACTTTATCCTTTGCTTCCCTGGCATCTTTATAATCAAGATGCTCTCTGTCCTTCCCATGACTACATCTTGTCCACACCAGCAACATCTTTAATAGGTCCAAGTGCACATCCACCATATCAAGTTCCTTGCTCCAGTCACAGTGACTTTGTAGAAAATCAACCCCTCTGACAGCTTGGAACAGTTGTTTATTATCATCTTGGATACTATAGATAGGGAATTCAGACAACAGGGATAGCTTTCCTCTGCTCCCCAGTGACTGGGGCCTTAGCTGGATCTGAAAGCTGACTTCACACAGGCATCCTGACAAGTGACACTGGTGGTTGTTTGACAAGCTCAATTCCTTTTCAAGTGAGCGGCTTCCCAGAGCCTCTCCACAGTGCAAGGTGCAGAAGAAGCCTGGCAAGCGTTGACAGTAATGTAATGTCACTTCCTCAAATCTCAATTGTAAAAGCCATTGAGAACTTCACCCAAGTTCAAGGGGTAGGAAACACTCTGCCTCTTGAGGAGAAGAGGTGTTGTGCTGACCCAAGTCCTCCAAACTGGTCTTGCTACTTCTGCTTCTGTGCTTCCCTTCAGGCAGCCTGGGAAATTTTATTTCACTTGTTTTAAAGTTCTGGTGTATGTGTGTGTGCACGCACGCGCGTGTGCGAGTGCTCACATCTGTACATCTTCATCTGTGAATGTTGGCATTTATATGGAGATGAGAGAACAGCCTTGGGTGTTGGTCCTTGCCTTCCACCTTGTTGGAGACGAGGTCTCTTGCTCACCTCTGACACTTGAGCCTGGAGAGGTGCTGTTTCCCTTCCATCCCACTGTAGGCAGGCTGGGGTTACAGGTACATGCACTCTACCACAGTTTTGCATGGGTTCTGGGGACCCAAACTCCCATCCCTGCATTTGGGTGGCAAGCATTTTTGCCCAGTGAGCCATCTCCTCAGCCCAGCTCCTAACAACAGGTCATGAATGTCCTAATGTCCTTCCCTCACACGAACTCCTTCACTTGGGACAAAGTGCTCCTGCAGTCTGTGCAGAAAATCCCCCACCTCTGACAGAGCACTGGTGGTGGCGCACGCCTTTAATCCCAGCACTCCAGAGGCAGAGGCAGGCGAATCTCTGAGTTTAAGGCCAGCCTAGTCTACAGAGCAAGTTCCAGGACAGCCAGGGCTGCACAGAGAAACCCTGTCTCAAAAAAAAAGAAGATAAAGAAGAAGGAGGAGAAGAAGAAGAAGAAAAAAAGAAAATCCCCCACCTCAAACCTCATTAGCTAAGCCCAGGCTTTTCACTTCCTCAAACAGAACACACTAAATGTTCTTCCCCCAAAGCATCTTCCTGGAAATTTCTTCTCTTGACATGCCATGCGCTTTTCTTGCCTTCTGTTACTAGCCTAATAAACATCGCTCCTCAAGAGTGTCCCTAATGTCTCTAAAAGCCCTTCCTTAAATTCTGTCCTTCATAACAACATGGACAAGCCATGAGGACATTTTACTAACTTTAATAAGCCAGGCACAAAAAGACAGGACATTGCAGTGACATAGGACTTAACTTCCATGAGGTATCAGAGCACTCTCCCACTGACCGCTATCCCAGCCCTTGCTTGTGGAATTTTTAAAGGTCAAATCCATAGTGGCAGAGGGTAAATGTTTACTTAAGAGAGGCTGAGGGAAATGTGGAGCAAGGGAGGATGCTGGTCAAACAGTCTGCACAGCACAGTGCCTGCAGTTATCACCAGGAATATATGTTTCAAACTTGGCTACCTTGGTCTGCTGTTGGGTGTTATGTGTTAGCTTGCTTGGATTGCTTTGGGGAAATACAATAAACAGACTGGTTTTTAAACAACAAATCTTTCCCAGTATTGGAGGTGGTTAAGAAGTACAAGAACAAGACCCTGGCCCTGGCCCAGCCTATCCTGAGGCCCACTGTCTGGCTCACGAATGGGATCTCAAGAGAGGCTTTACATACACACTAATTCCAGCTCCCAAAGGCTCCACTCTCATGTCCTAGGCAGCCCCAATCTCAGGTCATCACCTTGGGACAGTATATAGACATTTAAACCAGAGCAGCATAACAGTTATGAACATAGTAAGAGGGCTATAGAAATGTTTGGAGGTGCTGGACATGGTTACCACTTAGATTCAAGGCATGACTTGTGAATTAGCCCCAAATTCACCAAACTGTATCCACTAAATCTGTGCAGTTTCTATATATCTGTCATACTCCAATAAAACAATTTTAAATAAATAGAAGTGGGTCATCCAGCTCGTGTTTGAGTCATTTAATTAGAATTTGAATTCAACGACTATGATTTTTTTTTTTTTTTTTTCTTTTGGTTTTCAAGACAGGTTTCTCTATGTAGCCCTAGCTGTCCTGGAACTCACTCTGTAGACCAGGCTGGCCTCAAATTCAGAAATCCGCCTGCCTCTGCCTCCAGGTGCTGGGATTAAAGGCTTGTGCCACCACCCTGGTTTGTTTTGTTTTGGTTTGGTTTGTTTGGTTTGGTTTGTTTTGGTTTGTTTGGTTTGGTTTGGTTTTTCGAGACAGGGTTTCTCTGTATAGCCCGGGGTGTCCTAGAACTCACTCTGTAGACCAGGCTGGCCTTGAACTCAGAAATCCGCCTGCCTCTGCCTCCCAAGTGCTGGGATTAAAGGCATGCGCCACCACCGCCCGGCTGTTTTGTTTTTTAAGATAGGGATTTTCTTTGTAGCAGTGGCTGGCCCAGAACTTGCTCTGTAGACCAGGGTGGCCTCAAATGTAGAGATCCATTTGCCTGTCTCCTGAGCGTTGGGATTAAAGATGTGTATCACCACCACCTGGCTTACTATAATGATTTTTGGTGTAAGACTGTCCCAAACATTTTGCAGAAAATATGTATGCTATGTTTATTAAACAAATACAAAGTCAAATAATAATATCTTTTATTTTTATTCACTGAATCTAATGACTTTTTATGAAATGTTAGCTCACATGGCAACTTAGGTTGTTTTGAAATTTTTGTTTGTTTGTATGTTTGTGCTATGTGTTTGTGTGTATGTGACATGTGTGTGTGCAGATGTCCTCAGATGCAGAGGGGCAGGACATCAAATCTCACTGAAACTGGAATTCAAGTAGTTGCAAGCTGCCCCATGTGGGTGCTGGCAACTGAACGCAGCTCTTCTGGAAGAGAGGCATACACTTCATCTCTGAGTCGTCTCTCCAGCCCTGTGAGTTCTTTTCAAAATGGCAGATATAAACTTGATTTCTTAACTAAGTATGAAAAAAAAAACTTAATTGTGGAGATGGCGTGGCAGATGGCAGAGCCATCGCCCACACTGGCGTCTCGTGGGTGGCAGGGCAGGTGCTTCTGGCCCTCTGAGCCAAGCAACATCGAAAACACTCACTCAGCCCCTTGTGACCTCAGGCCTTGCCTCGTCAGGAAGATGGCAGCCCTGTACCACAAAACAGATCAGGGGCTGCCATTTTAAAATATTACAGTAACACCTAGCCCTTCGTTACCATGAGATTCTGGATAAAGTCAGTTTCCTCTGTGAGCTACAGTTGTCCCGTTTGTGACTGGGTCCCAGTGCTCACCCTGCAGTACTGTGAGAACTCACTGCTGATACACAGAAAGTAGGTAATAAACAGATGACTATATTTTATTGGCTGCCCTCTAAAAAGCATTTTTTTAAAAAAAAAATTTAGTTGCATTATGTGTTTGGTTGTCTGCATGTACGTGTCTGTGTGTGTGTGTGTGTGTGTGTGTGTGTGTGTGCAACAGATATGTGCGATGCCTATGGAGACCAGAGGAAGGGCTCAGATCTCCTGGAACTGGAGTGACAGAAGCCACCACCTGGATGCTGGGAACCAATCCTGAATTGTCTACAAGAGAAGCCAGTCCTCTTAACTGTGGAGCCATCTCTGCAGCCACGATTAAAAGTTTTTCTGTGACGTACTACCTGGTGATGGTTTATCTAATAGTAACTCAGACCGGTAGTGTCAATTATATACATATATATGAATATTCTTCATCCATCTTAGGTTCAGCCAAGTTCAGTTCCTCAGCTTGGATGAGATCAATAGCTAAAGTTCTCAAATACATCTGGTCTCAGACCACAGAGTAAATAGTGTAATTTTTGCCAAACATCCACACCCAGACACTTACACAAATATAGACTGCTGTATTGCTACATTCTTCAAACACTTAAGAAACTCTATTTCTAGTATAAATGACAGTTTGGCCCAGGCTGTAAATTCTGGTTCCTTCATCCAGTTGTCTGACCACAACCCAGTAAAAGACAACTTGACAAGCCTACTACTCTCTCTCTCATTGGTTTCAGCTGTGGGCTTGTCTTAGTGGTTCTGAATTTCCTTGTGATGAGTCTTACAGCAGACATGGTACCAGCTATAACACTAAACTCTTTACTGTACTGATGTCAATCAGGGCCAACTGTGAGTTGCTAATGACAACAGACAAGACAGCTTCAACCACATCTTCTTCCTGCTTTGTTGCTTCCTTCACAACGAGGTTTCACTTTGCCATGCCAGCAGACCTTTCTCAGGAGGCTGATCATGTCACCGTACATCTGGATTGCTGGCATGGATTTACCTTCGCTGCCTCTTTTTAAAAGGTCAATGGAAAAGTACAGTCAGGGAGAGAAAATAAGCTGACCTCAACATGAATTTACCAGACCTTCTTAGCTTTGTGACCTATTGTAACTGCTGTTGGCTCAGCCGGTCTGCCAGCATCCAAACAAGCAGATACATTTAAGGAAAATATGTATCCAAGATCTTGAAGACAAATGCCAATTCCTGCTTTCCTTTGAACCCAAGGATGCATGGAGTAGTTGCTTTGTAGTCCTTTCTGAGATCTCCTTGTAATAGATTAATCACAAACATCTACAACCAGCCCTTCTCAAAATATTTTTAGCAAGCAATAAAGTCCTGCTTGGGGCTGGAGATTTGGACAGTGGTGGAGTGCTTGCCTAGCATGGTGAGACCTGGGTTTAGTCCCCATAACACAAACCAAAATAGCCAGTCTCTAGACTGTCTGTTTCCATAGGTAAATCCCAAGCTCTCTACACTGGTTGTTTTTCTTATCACTGTGACAAGAGACTTGACGGAAGCAGCTGAAGGATGTGTTTTAGCTCATGATTTAAGGAAGGACATAATTCCTGACAGCAGGAAGATACGGTGGCAAGAGTTCTGTCCATCGTATCTCTAGTTAGGAAACACAGGAAGATGAATGCTGGCCTTCAGTTGGCTTCCATTTTTATCTGCCAACAAGTCACCAACTCATGGGATGCCGTTACCCATATTCAGGGTGGGCCTTCCTCCCTCTGTTATGCCTCTCTGGTAGTTCTCTCAAAGGCACACTCAGAAGTGTGTCTCCTAAGTGATCCCAAATCAAGTTGACAATGAAGGTTAACCATCACTATTCCTACATTTACATGGATCAGGTTATAGTACAGATTATACTCCTGGGAAGATTAGCAAGTAAATATTTTCACTATTTTATCTTGAAAAATGAAAGGCCTTGTTTTATACTAAGGCTCAGATATATCTTTGAATAAATTAAGATGAAGTTTATGGTTTATTAGCAAGTATATCTAACCCATGGCCTGTAGGGTTGGATCCATTATGAATACTACTCAATACAAAACTTTTAAGTTTACTTAAAATAGTATGAGACTGGGTAGAGTTGTTTGTTTCTTTTTGTATTCAATTGTTTGGTTCTGAGGCATGAGCTTTGTAGAGGCTGTTTTGTTGCAATATCAAAAGGTTGGACACATCTGGTTAGAGTTGCATTTAAAGTTAATATTTGAAAAGCAAGAAAAAGAGGCTATGGTTACATTTTGTTTGCTCTGTCTCCAGAGAGAAAGAATAAATGTCCTATGATATGACTTCTCTTGAGTTAAGCTATACCCTACATAAGAAAGTAAAGAGAATCTATTTATTTAATTTCCAGGCTTCAAAATCAAAACTGTGCATTTAACTATTTTTTATGTTTTAAGAATTTCTCAGTCGGGCAGTGGTGGTGGCAGAGGCAGAGGCAGAGGCAGGCAGATCTCTGAGTTTGAGGCCAGCCTGGTCTACAGAGTGAGTTCCAGAACAGCCAGGCTACACAGAAAAACCCTGTCTTAACACAAAAACAAACCAAAGAAACTCATAGGTAACTGTGTACGTTTGCATGTGTGTGTGTGGTGTGTGTGTTGTGTATGTATGTAATGCATGTACGGTGCATGCACAAACGTGCATCTGTTGTTACAGCCTGATTTGTAGTAGGTCAGTGGGACAGTTGTCAGAGGTGTGTTCTCACTTTTCACCCTGTTGGAAGCAGGGTTTCTCCTACTGTCCCTGCCCCTGTTGTGCTGTGACCTGCAGAATACCTAGCCCGCAAACTTCCTGCAGTTCCCTTCTCTCCCACCTCAGCCTAGGGGTGCTGAGATTACAGATGTGTGCTCCCGTGTCTGGCTGTTTCCCATGGGTTCTGGGAAGCCAAACTCAGGTCATCAGGTTTGCAAGTGCTTTATCCACTGAGCCATCTTGGTGTCACGACATATAGTAGCTTTAACAAAGATGAGCAGCTAAGCCACATGCACTTACTCTTACATTCTCTATTCTGAAGTCACTTTTCTTCCAGACTTTCACATACAAGGAGACAACATAGATGCCTCCTACTCTTATGAAAAAAATTAAAAAACAATGGAAATGAAGCTGGGCTGGCAGAAGACAATTATTACTGCTGTAGCTGAAAACAATCAAGTTTATGTGTGTGGGCATTTTGCTCGTGTGTATGTCTGTGTCTACAACTGTGCATGTATATCTGTGTACCTGGTCCCCGAGGAGGCAGAAGAGGGAGTCAGATCCCCTGGAAATGGAGTTAGTGGCTTTGAGCTATCACGTGAATGCTATGAATTGAACCTTGGTCTTACGAAAGAGCAGGCAGGGTGTGCTTATTCACTGAGCATCGTCTCTCCTTGTAGTGTTGCTTGAATATCACAAAATTGCCTTCTCTTAGGAAGATGTGTGCCTTCACCATGAAAGCAGGGCTCCATCTTCTTTGGCAACACTCCCTCCCTCCCAAATACTTAGTCCTCCCTGTCACTGGCTTTTGCCCTGTGGTCAGGGAACAAAGTGACACAGAACTCAGGGTGTGCCTAAGAGAGGACAGACTCCTAAGTGTATCTTGTCATTGGTTTGCCTTCTAGATAAGCTAGCTGGAGCCAAGAAGGAAAAGCTCGCCACGCTTACTAGCTTTAGTCTACTCTTTGTGATCAGCTTAAAGCTGCTATCACTAGTTCATCTTTAACCTTGTAGTTAGTTAACTAACAGCCCGTGGATCTTCACCACTCACTGGAAAGCCAGTGCTGGCTGATGTTTAATCAGGCCTAAGAAGGCGAGCTCTTGAAAATGAGTTAGAAGAAGCTGGAGATCATCCCCTTGTGAGCTTGAAATTTGTCTCCTTTTTAAAGTCTTTACATTTCTCATCTACTGGGCTGTTCTTGACTGCAGTCATGCCATCTGTCTCAAAGGAAGCTGATGTCTTCTATCTCAGCTGGTACCCAGGAGGGCTTCTATTCCCACTCTTCCTGCCTAGTCTCCTTTCAGCATCCCTTGATGCATTTCTGCTTTGGTCTCAATGGTCATCCTCTTCACTGTTGCTCAATTCCTTCCAGGCCAGGCAGGAGGTAGATAGTTTTGGGACCATTTCTATCCTGGAGATACAGCAAGGATAGATGCTATAAGCACATCACTTCTCTTTGACACTAAAGACAGAGATAGAAGCAGAGCCCTGAACTATTATGGGAGTGAGGTGTTAAGTCCTTGTGAGTGCTAAGAATCTTATTCTTTCCTGAGAGAAAAAAAAATGTGTCTTATGTTGATATTAAATGGTTTCTATTTAAGGTACATAAACCATACTCATAAAACTTGAGAGACATTAAACATAATTTTAGTATTGATTAAAATGTTTATAAAGCATTAAAATATTTTATATCAGCCAAAATTCAAGTAATTAAATTTAATATGAATAAAGAGGAAATAGAGCAAGGGGTACAGGGCATTTATAAAACTTTTAAAAATATTCTTACTTTATTTCTTTGTGTGTGTTGTGGGGGGGGGGGGTGTGTGTGTGGGTGTGTGTGTGTGTGTGTGTGTGTGTGTGTGTGTGTGGTGTGTATGATGTGTATGACTGGGCATTTATAGAGTTTGTTTTCCTTCCACTATATGCATTTTGGGAATGGAACTCAGGTCCTCAGGCTTAGCAGCAGGCACCTACCTGTACCCACTGAGCCATCCTACCAGCCCTGTTACTATCTTAAGCTTTCATGTTCTCATTACATTTTATTTTTATTGGGAGGGGGCAATAAGTGTGTCATAACAGCATGTGGACATCAGAGGATAGCCTCTGGGAGTCAGTTCTCTTCTTCCATCAAGTGGGTTCCAGGGCTTGAACTCAGATCATCAAGCTGTGTGGTAAGCACCTTTATCTACAGAGCCATTTCGCCAGTCCTAACATTTTAATTATAATTTCTGTTTGTGTCTATGCATGATGCATGCATGCATGCCACAGAGTCCACGTGGAGCCAAAGACATCTCTGTGAAGGAGTTGTTGCCTCCACCCACCATTACACATGTTCTGGGGGTAGGAACTGGACCTGTCAGACTTGTGAAGCAGGCTCTTCGCTGGTTGAGCTGTCTTACCAACCCCAAACTTCTGTTTAATAACAGCTTGATTGAGATGTAATTCATCTATCACATAGTTCATCTGTTTAAAGAATGAAATTGAGCTGGATGGGGTGGTTCGTGCTTGTAACTCAGGCACAGGGGAGGTGGGGCAGGAAGGGCGGGTCCTCTATCAGTCTAGGCTACACAAAACTCCCAGGCCTGCATGGCCTACCCAGTGAGGCCTTGTCTCAGAGGACAAAACAAAGCGATCTGTAAAGATACAAATCAGAGTATTTTTTACTGTATTCACAGATATATGCAACCTTCACCAAATCAATTTGAGAATTTCTCTCTACCTCAAAAACCTTCCAATTCTTGTAGTTACTGCCCCTTCTAGGCCTGCCTCTTTACCTAGCTACAATTTCTATTTTCTACCTAGATTTGCATTTTCTGACCATTTCATATTAGTAGACTCAAAATATGATCTTATGAGCCTGGCTGTTTTATTTGAGCAAATTTTTGAGATCCATGCTTCAGCCGGTCCTTGCTTCATCCTTTTTTATCGACAGATAAATGGTGATTTATTGCATGAATGCATTGTGGTTTATTTACTCCTCTATCAGCTGGCTGGATGTGGATTCCTTTGTTTTGTTTTGAGATGGGGGTCTTACTAAGTAGACCTGGCTGTCTTGAAGTTACTAGGTAGACCAAACATGCCTGAAAGTTAACAGTAACTTCTCTGTTTCTCAGGCACTGACTGAGATTCCAGGTGTGTAGATGTTTGGCAGTCTATTGTTAGATTATTTAAATGTTTTAATCTTAATCTTGATGTATGTTTTACCTGCATATATGTCTATGCTCCATGTATACACAGTGCCTGTAGAGGAAGCCATTGTAAGCCATCCTGTGGTGCTGGGACTTGAACTCAGATCCTCTGGAAGAACGGCCCATGGTCTTAACCACTGAGACATCTCTTGCTATGTAGCCCAAGGTCAAACTCCTGCCTTAGCCTTTTAAGTGCTGGGACTGGGACTATAGGTACACACTACTACTCCAGCCTTATTTTTGGCTATTGTGTTTCTATTGTTAAACATTCTTCGGGTGCTTGTTTAATCATTTGAGAATCAGTCAACCTGTTTTCCAAAGCGATTACACTTTTCATTTTTCACTTCCGCCAACACCAACAGTATGCAAGCGTTCCAGTTTCTCCACAGCCTCTCCGCCCTTATCTGACTTGGGAGTCTAGCCATCTTAGAGAATGTGAAGCCACATCCCATGTGGGCTTCGTTGATGTTTCTGTAAGGATGGGTAAGGTAAGCATCTTTTCATGTGCTCACTGCCCGTCTGTATGCTCTGCTTGGAGCCTTTGCCCAGGTCTGAGCTGAGTTACCTTTTTATTCCTTAGTTGTGTGTCTTCTGTTATAATTCCTTCCCTCAGCTTTACCTCTCTTACTTAACATTTTTATTTATTTGATTTATGTGTGTATGCATGTGTGTGTATGCATGTGTATGTATGCATGTGTGTGTGTGTGCACGGATGTGTGTGCATGCGGGTGCACACACCACAGCACTTGTATGGTGGTCAAAGGATAACTTTTCCAACCTACCCCTACTACAGACTAACTGGTCTGTGGACTTCTGGTGGATTCCATTGTCTCTGTCTTGCCTTGCCACAGGTGTTAGGATTACTGTTGCCTACTATTGCATCTAGCTTTTTACCTGGGTTACCTGGACAGACCTAAGGCCATTAAGCAATGAACACTTCTCTCTATTGAGCCATTTCCCCAGCTCCTTTCCTCCCTTACTGAAAAAGTCCTCCCTGGATAAGATAATCTATTACTTACTTTTGCATAGTGGTGGCCAAAGTACCCACCAGGAACAACTCAGGGAGGGAAATAGATTACTTTGCTCATGATTGCAGAGCTTCGGTTTGCCAGGCTTGTATAGCAAGCTCCTTTACCTGCCGAACCATTTTGATGGCTTCTAAGGTTTGTTTACCCTGGCCAAACCCCAATCTCTCTGAGTCAGTTTCCTTCTCATGATAATTACTAGGATTATATTAAGCGATATGTGTCAGATACCTAGCTAGAGCTGCCCAAGATAGAGGTGCTGGCGGGAACCTATGCTAGAGGGCCTTATCAAAAAGCAATGGACCATGTGTCTGTATTAATGAAGGATGCGAGGGGAGAGCTGGTGTTTATTAAAGGACTTCAGAATGGAGAAGCAAATGCCAAAAATTAAGGGGTAGAGAAAGTTTGAGGGCTGAAGAGAAATGAGCCTGACTTCATAAGCCTAAGTGGCTCCCAATTATGGACAGTCATGAGCTGACAGCTCGCTATGCTAAGGTATTTCTAAGTCAATTAAAGTGGACAAGATTTTCTGGGACCACATGGCATTGCCTCTGGGAAGGCCACATCCTATCAGGACTTGTCTGATTGTCTCTTCCAGTCACCGTAGAGTTTCCAGGAGAGCAGCTGATGAGGCTTGTATTTACTGGATAAGCCTACACGAGGGTCCTAGAGCATCCCCCATTTTTCCTGCTTTCTGTAGTGAGTAGGTTTGGGCTTACGTGGACACTGTTGCCTACAGACCCTCAGACTTGATTTAAATGCACTGGAGAATGGGAATAGATTGTCCTGCCTCATAGGGCCAGCAAAGAAAAGTCTACTCTCTAACTGCTTGGTACACACAACAATGGTACCTCTGTTCCGCACCAGTCTACTGGTAGCCTCCAGGGATGCTGTGCAAGCCTGCGGTGACCAGGCGGAGAACACGCAGTTCTTTGATAATGGCTCTTTATGCCAGTATCTCAATCAAAGTAACAAACACGCTGACCATGACTCCAGCAAACACAACCCGTGCTTTGAGGTTTGACCCTGAAATGAAGACCCACCTCCAGGGCAGACGCACAAGCCATCTTGGTGCATTCAAAGAAACGGATGCTTGGAGTCTTGTGAACAGCTGTACTTGCTCCAGGAGCTCGAACACAAATCTATTGGTGGGAGAAATCTGGGCTAGGCAGAAGGTTTTTTCATAACTCCAGCAGAGGCTGATAAGTACTTCTTCCCTGGCCTGTCTATGCCTATGCTTGCCACAGCTCAATATAGCTACATAAACCGTTTTGCTTTTATATTGGTGTGCAAGTCACATAAGAAAAATAATCATCCAAACAAACCATTTGGAGGTACTGTGGAAAGCTGACTGAAGGGGATGGGGGAGTTACCATCCATGCAGGGGTAAGAGTTTTCAGTGATGTCGCTGTCTGGGGGTGGGGGTCACCCTTGCCCCTGTAAGTAACCATGTACCCACACTTGTGTAAGAAAACACAATAAAGTCATCAGT